>CM058046.1:40390557-41039896 GCA_030169165.1 Centaurea solstitialis | reverse complement strand
AGCATAAAGCTTAGTGAGCTAGCACTATGCCGCTCTCGCGCTACCATTTAAGCATATACCATAAAAGGTATCATCATTCACGTTACAAAGCCAAATCATATTCGCATATAAATAGCACACAACACATAACCGGTAAATCTCATGAGAATGCACACTAGTACAAAAATAACTTTTTGTGACGGTTTTAAAAATCTGGTTTGTAACGGTTTGTTAAAAAACCATTACAAAAAGTCACATAAACATTTAAAGAGTAGCTATAGTAACGATTTTTATAAAAAATCGTTACCACTACCAAAAACCTAGAAACATAAAGTAATGATTTACAAAAAAGTATTACTAAAAAGTCTCCTATGGTAATGGTTTTGAAAACCGTCATTTTATGTTGTGACGGTTTTTAAAAACCGTTGTCATAAATGACCATTTAGTAACGGGTTTTTTCTAAACCTTTGTTTTATGTTGTAACTGTAAGTGCAAGATGAATCAATCTAGCATGAGAAATGATAGATCTAGTAGAGAGAGAAAGTAGAGAGAGAAAATGTGAAACTCATATGTCATTGATTATGAAAGACTTCAGGTACAATACAAGGCAATGAGGTATTTATACCTCATTTCAAGAAAAGATAAAATGTTCACAAATGGTCCCTCAACTTCTATTATAAATCTAACACTAACAATCTCCCCCTTTTATAAAAGAAGGAGGGACATACAAAAGAAATAATCAACTACTTGACTAAGATTGCTTCACGGAAGGCTTTCTCAACTTGAACTTGATTTCTGCAAATCTAATATCATTTCTCAGCTTCAATCTTCTATCTATCTCCTTTACAAAATGTTTGATCAACACCTTGTTTGCAGCTGAGATATCATGTACTTTATGCCTATCCATTTGCAATCTTGTATTCAACCCATCCATCACCATCTTTAATGTGTCATCACAAAATAACATCACTTCATGAGAGTACATCCTCTTCTTATTGCCTAGAGAATCTGGATATACACATGAGATCTTGGATTCATCAGCATCATAGAACACCGTGTACAAGACAAAGTCCTTTTCTTCACCAACCAGACTTCTTTGAGGTTTGTGACAAAATAACTTTGATGACCAATTCTCCAGTCCCAGTTGAAAGTCATACAGATGAGCCAATGATATTGAAGCCTTGACATGTCTAACTATAGCAGTTAGAGCACTTATCTCCTCTTCTGATCTAAAAGCTTTTCCTTTGAGATCATATAAAATCCCAAAGATCACATCAAAGCTAACATCTTGAAAATCAGCTTCAGTAATCACATATTCCTTCCCATCATCTCTGGTGAAAGTAATTACTGGGTACCAATACGTACTCAATCTGTTGGTCTTGTAACTCTTTACTGCAACAAACCTGTAGTCTGACACTAAAGCTTCTCTTCTTTGCTTGTTCACCTTCCTCATGTAGATGTACTCTCTTCTTAGTTCTTCTTTCAGATTCTCAATCCCATACAACTTCACATAGCTCAGCTTCCGCTCATGATAACAGAAACGACTCTTGTACTTTTCTTCCAGATACCTCCCAGTGGCTCTAGTAAATCGATTCCATTCTGTTCTCTTTAGAAATTTCCCCGAACTTGCTTTCATCTTTTCCCAAAGTTCAACTTTCTTTGGATCTACAGGCATCAAGTCATTCTGTGGCAACACTTCTTCCAATAGAGGACCTTCCACATCATCCACAGCTTCTTCTTTCTCAAAATCAAATTGTACATCCTCAAACATATCTTTCAATCTGTTATCTTCTGCACACCTTGCATCCTGAATCTCCTCGTTTGGCACTTGGTAATCTCTGATTTCAGAAGCTACATTCTCAAGCAACGCTAGAACTCTATCTATTTCAGATGTAGAACTAGACGCCCCTGAAAACTTCACTCCTCTTTCTTCAGCTCTTTCTTCTGGCATCTCTTCTTGCACCGAACCCAAAAAGTCTAGAGTGGACTGTAAGACTGGTTCTGATTCCATCTCTTCACCTCCCGTTAGAACAATTGCATCTCTGTGTCTTGTAGGTTGTTTCTCTCTCGGATGCCTTTCCTCAAGCCTGTCAACAATCCGTACATTCGACGTGGTTGGTACCCTAGACGGCTCACTTTCAAGTCTCCTTCTTTTCCTCTCCCCCTCATGACGATCATGATCATCATGATCATCATGCCGTCTAGTGGGCCGTCTAGCAGCAGTTTGACATGTCTCTTCAATTCCCCGAATCCGATCAGATAGCTGTGATAAGCCATCAGTGAACATCTGGTTGATCTCGGTGAATGTCTTGGTGAGAGATGCATCAAGAGTGGCCTGAAACTGCTGAAATTCCGTATGTGTAACCAAGTGAGCCTGAGACCGTTGCTCTTGAATGGCACGTTGTTGTAAAGCAGTCTGTTGTTGTAGAATGCCCACAAGGTCACTATCTTCAGCTGAACCCGACTCCAAGAGCTTAGAGAACAACAACCCCTTCAACTCTGGAATAGTAAGGGAATCAGCCGCTGACTGAGAAGGCTGTGAAGGAGGATCAGACATTGGAGCTTTGCCCTTAGCTAACAGAGCTACTTGCTTCTCCAAAGCAGAAATTCGAGCAGTCTGCTGCTGAATAACCGTTGCCATCTGTTCATTGTTAGCTCGAAATAAAGAACGGGTAATAAGCTGATTAGCTGTAACAACAACCGGAAGACGCGAGAGATCAACATCAGGTGATGATGCCATGCCAGTCGGAGGAGGTACTGAGATAGATGGTGCAGACGATGCAGAAGAAGCCGAAATTGTGGAAGATGTGGAAACTGAGACTGAATCTGACAATAAACTACCAATGGGTGTTGAGGAAGAACCCAAGATAGTAGATTGTTGCCTTAACTCTGTGATAATAGTGGATGTGGGTAAACTAACTCCGAGGTCACTCAGACTTCTCGTTGATCCAAGAGTAGAACTCAAGGAACCCATGTTCAGTGTTGGCATGATGTTAGCGCTGATGGGATTTCCCTCCGATCCTGGCAAGCCCGCAACAAATGCAGAACTCACTACGGTGGTTCCGGCAGGGCTACTAAAGCCTCCTGCAAAGGTGGTTTGCACCTGTGTCCTAGCCAAAGAAAGATTTACATTTGAAGCAAGTGGTTCTAGACTCGATGAGTGAACAAGTGAAGTCGTGGGCGGGGGCAGCTGCCTCACTGTGTCGGTACCACCAACCTCCAAGTGAGGAATGGGTACAAGTTGTGGTAAAACCCCGTGAGAAGTTGAAACTACCGTTTGTTGAGAAACGGTAGAGTGGGTGAGTTGGGTTGTGCATTGCATGAGTGGGGATCTCATGTCTTTTTCAATAGGCGGTGGCAACATATGCTCACCCCTAGATGATGTGGCTACCCAGCTAGACTCGGCTTGGAAAGGGGTTTGTACTTCTTTTCTAGCCCCTATCTCACGCTCATCAATTCTTTTATCTCCCCCAACACTCAACTTTACATCCGATTTTTCAACTAAATCTCCCTCAGCCATCCTTATGTCACCCTGAGTCAACAAAGGACTCGAGCCTCGATCAGGCATATCATCATCATGGTCATCATTATCATGATCATCATCATCATGGTCATCATCATCATTTTCTTCAATACTATCTTCAGATGAGGAGTCATATCCCATAAGACGTTGAAGACGTTGTGCCAACTCATTCGGAGAGTAGCATTGTGCATCGGAGATATCCACCATCGGTTGAGACAACTCAAGTAACGACTCTCAACCTCCTCTATGTCAGGAAAGTCACCCACAAATTGCTCATTGACCGGAGATAGAGCAAAATCATCCATCGCAGCCTCCACATTCGTGTGCAAAATCGGAGACGTAGCTCCGTGCTCATCTTCAAGAGTAGCAAACATATCATCCATCTGAACCGCTGAACTTATTTGACCAAGTTGAACTGCTACATTGAGAGTGGATGAGTGAGCTAGCTGATCAGAATGGACCCCACCGGCACCCCTCTCGGTATTTTCCCTCAACACACCCTAACCAAGATCCCGTGATCGTTGGTCCCTAGGAACTATACCCTCACCACTAGGAACTATGACACCTTGGGTAGGTCCCTCCGGCTCTGGTTGGACCATAGGTGGAAACCTAGCCCTATACGCTCTCACACACGCCACATTCTGATCAGCATACTCTAAAAGTTCAGAAAATAACGGAACCTCCGGAGGAAACGCCTTCTTCGGATATCGAATAGACTGCATGTCATGGATCTTGACCTTTTCCGCATCTGACCGGCGCGGAATATCTTAATTCTGACGCATTGCACTTGCAATAATAGTACTGAGAAACCTCGGGTATGGCAAGTGCTTTTGCTTTTTCGCTAGAAGCTCCTTCAGATCATAAAAAATCAACGAAGCATAATCATAATGCTTGTTGAATAAGACTCCATAATATAGAACCAAAAAGGATTGCGTCGCCGTGTCTTGAGCCGTCCGCTTGCCAGTCAAACATCTACTGAGAATTGTGAACAAGGTGTTGTATGTCGGAGGTAAGTGGGATTTGTTGAACTGAGATGGTGCATTGATCGCCTGCAGGTGACCAACGGATTCAACACCAGCCATTGCAACTTCCAATGATGCAAATGGTTCAAACTGATTTGCATTTGGACGACTATTCGCTTCCGGAAAGCCTAGTACACGGCGAAATTTGTTGACTCCAAAACTGATGTTGTAGTGATCTAGCTTAGCCGTAAAATGATGATTCCCCGGATCAGCATGAAATTGCAGCGTGTGCCATACTTGTTGCACATATATCAAAGGAACTTCAACTGTCTGCGTAAGTACAGTGTACAGTGGATGATTTCGTAAAATGGCAGTAATCACCAAAGCCTTCAGAGATGCATTTGGATTGAAAGGAACATTGTTCGATATCGATGGTTGATATAACGACGGACGAAGCAGTTGTCTATCCGCATCAACATTCGGATTACGTGGAGATGATTGTACTGAGATAATATCTGAGATCGCCATATCATCGGAGTCTGGGAAATTGTAATCTTCCATTTCTGTAATTCATAAAAATCATTAGATTTATCTTTTATGCTTAGATTTTACGAAAAACAAATTTACGTGTGAAAAAAAGAAATTCACACAGTGTGGGACTTGAGAAAAAATGTACCAATAGAAAGACCATTGATCAAAATAATGAACTTTTATTGTTTTAAATATATATAAGCCTTCCATTTGTTTAAAATTTTAAACTTCAATTAACCATGTTTTTAACCAATATGTTCCATGTTCTTAATAATGAAGGACTTATACATATTATGTTTACTAGGTTCAATACATTGTAGAGTTGAAGGTCAATCTTAAGGTCAAAAATATGAAGTCCAATGTCTCAAGTCCTTATGATCCGGAACAACGGGTCATTCACACGTTTAGGTTTAAGATATCAAGAATACAATCCCGAGATGTTAACCCGTGTTTTAAGATAAGTTGATACAAACATTTTTAACCTACTAGCCTAATCGGTATATGACCGAGTGAATACCTATAGGCTTCGTAGAACCCTGGATACGTATACAAAACACACACGACACAAAAATACAAGGCAGGTTCTTGAACTTGACAGCAGCAACTTGAATAGATCCGCACGAGTTTGAAATTCCAGAAAGATTGGAATTGTGAATCGAAACAACGTTTTTATAGGATAGAATGTAAACTGATATCTTAGTCATGATGACAAGGACACGTGGCAGTCAACAATTGGACCTACCATGTCTCGAGCGGTATATCAGGTTTTCAAAAATCCGCTCGAGACAGGTGAACCGGCTCGAGATACATATCTCGAGTGTATGTCTCGAGTCCCACTCGAGTTACTTTCAACAGAATACAAACAAATGAAAAACAAAGACTCGAGATGAATGACTCGAGTTAGGTGACTCGAGTTATATGACTCGAGACAAATGGCTCGAGTTACATGAGTCAAGTTGTGTGTGCTCAAGTTGTTGTACTCGAATTACATGACTCGAGTAGCAAGACTCGAGTTTTATGTACTTGACTGGAGTCAAATGGCTCGAGTAGCATGACTCGAGTTGAATGTGCTCGTGACTCGAGTTGTGTGTGATCAAGTTGATTGACTCGAGTCAAATGGATCGAGTAGCAAGACTCGAGTTGAATGTGCTCGTGATTGACTCGAGTCAAATGACTCGAGTAGCATGGCTCGAGTTAAATGTGCTCGATTTGTGTGGCTCGAGTAAAATGGCTCGAATTGGTGTATTCGAGTTGCTTGACTCGAGATGGATGGCTCGAGTAGTGTAACTCGAGTTGTGTGTGCTCGAGTTGTGTGACTCGAGTTATATGACTCGAGTTGTGTGACTCGAGTTATATGATGCGAGTTGTGTGTGCTCGAGTTAATGTCTCGAGTTGAATGACTCGAGTTGTTTGGCTCGAGATGTGTGGCTCGAGATGTGTGACTCGAGTTGTGTGACTCGAGTTGGATGTCTCGAGTTGGATTGTGTGGCTCGAGGTACATGACTCAAAAAACACTACTGAAGCACAAGGCTCGAGTAACTTGTAACGTTCACATCTCGAGTCAATTACTCCCCCTACGATGAAACATCTGTAATACTCCCCTAAAACTGGCATACCTGAATTTACCTGTTCGAAGCAAAAACCACAGCAACTGTACTCACCTGTATCAGATAAGCTCCCTCTTGACAAAACCATATACTCAGAAGAAACAAACACATTAGGAATCATAAGGAAAAAGAATAAGAAAAATACCAAAAACAATCAACTTGAAACAAAAACAACAAAAGAAACAAATAAACTACATTTCAAAATATACATAGAAGTTCAATGACCATACTGAATTCAGTATTCCATTATACTGCTATGTATAAGAAGAAATACAGATTATACGATCTTTTTGTCAATCATACCAAGTCTAGAGATGAGAAATTTAAAACGTTTCTCATCTAGAGCCTTAGTAAACAGATCAGCAAGTTGATATTCAGTATTGACAAAATACAGCTCTATATTTTCTTTTTCCACATTGTCCTTTAAGAAATGATACCTGATATCAATGTGTTTGGTTTTCGAGTGTTGAACCGGATTAGCGGAGATGGCAATTGCACTCTTAGAATCACAATAGATGGGAATCTTGTTGTATTCAAGACCATAATCACGAAGTTGCGACTGCATCCAAAGTACTTGCGAACAGCAACTCGCAGCAGCAACATATTCAGATTCCGCAGTAGAGGTAGAGACACACTGTTGCTTTTTAGAAGCCCATGAAACCAACTTATTTCCCAGGAATTGCAAATGACCTAATGTACTCTTCCTGTCCATATTGCAGCCTCCATAATCAGCATCAGTATACGCTTGTAGCTCAAATCCAAGACCTTTTGGATACCAAATGCCATAGTAGGGAGTCCCCTTTAAGTATCGAAAAATACGCTTAACTGCAGCTAAGTGAGACTCCTTTGGTTTGGCTTGATATCTAGCACACACACATGTTGCAAACATGATATCAGGTCTGCTGGCAGTGAGATACATTAAAGAACCAACCATACTTCGATAATTCCTCAAATCTACATTCTTTCCTTCATGATCTGGGCCAATGGAATTACCCGTAGCCATTGGAGTCCCTATCGAATGACATCCAGACATATCATACTTCTTCAGTAAATCAAAGATATACTTGGATTGATTTATGAAGATGCCATCTGAAAACTGTCGCACTTGAAGACCAAGAAAGAAATTAATCTCTCCCATCATACTCATTTTAAATTCTTCAGTCATGACATTCTCAAACTTTTTACACAACTCCCGACTAGTTGATCCAAAAATAATGTCATCAACATAGATCTGAATGACCACAATATGTTCGCCTTCCTTCATCAAGAACAATGTTGAATCCACCGAACCTTTCTTGAAACCCTTGGAAAGTAGATGTTTAGACAACTCCTCATACCAAGCACATGGTGCCTGCTTTAAGCCATATAAAGCCTTGTCTAGAACATAGACATAATCTGGATGTTCTTTATTTACAAATCCTTCTGGTTGAGCTACATAGACTTCTTCTTTCAAATGACCATATAACAATGATGTTTTGACATCCATTTGAAAAACAGTGAAATCTTTGTAAGCAGCATATGCCAGAAACATACGAATAGCTTCAAGTCGAGCAACTGGTGCAAAAGTTTCATCGTAATCAATGCCCTCTTGTTGACGATAACCTTTGGCCACAAGTCGAGCTTTGTTACGAACAATTATGTTATTCGCATCTTTCTTATTTTTGAATATCCACTTCGTATCAATAACTGATTTAGACTCAGGTAACTTGACCAACCGCCATACTTTTAAAGCCTCAAACTGATTGAGTTCCTCTTGCATAGCAGTAACCCAATCAGAATCTTGTAAAGCATCAGATACACGTGTTGGTTCAAAGTTACTCAAAAATACAGAAAAGTTGCACTCATTTGCAGAAGCAGCTCGTGTTTGAACACCAGAAGTAGGATCACCAATGATCAGATCAATAGGATGATCCTTTGTCCATTTGGCAGTATGTGGTAAAGGTGTTTGATTATTTACAGAAGATGGTTCCAAGATATTGTCAGTTGATGTAGGATGCATAGTAAGTGGTTCATGCCCTTTAGGAATAGAATCATTATGAACAACTTCATGAGAAGACGACTGATCATGAGAATCTATGATAATATCTGGATGATGAGTATCCATAACTATGGGAGATGATGAAGGTGAGGAGACAATACTAGGAAGATCTGAACATGGTATAGATGATGTGGGAGAAACTTCAGATGAGGGAGTAGTCGAACTCGAAGGAGTAGATGAGATACCTACATTAGACGAAGATATTTGATTAGTACCGTACAAGTCATCATAAAAATACTCAAACAAACTGTCTAACTCAGTGGATGTAGCGGGAGGATCAATGGAGCTAGTTGTGGATGAAGACGCATCTGTAAACACAACATTGTTAGACACAGTATCTGTATTGGAAGATACAGTTGAAGACAATTCAACAAACGGATCAAAGCTAACATTTACACTTTCATACACAACTCTTGACTTTTTATTAAAAACGTGATAAGCAACTGAACAATCTGAATATCCCACAAAAATCATCTCATCAGACTTAGGTCCAAACTTTCCCCGATTCTCGGTTTCATTAAGAACAAAACAAGGACACCCAAACACTTTAAAATAATCAATATTTGGAATTCTTCCAAACAAAACATGATAGGGTGTTTTTCCAAATCTCCGATGAATAATAGACCGATTTTGTGTGTAACACGCAGTATTCACAGCTTCAGCCCATAGGTACTGAGGTAATTGACTTTGAGCCAACATAGACCGAGCTGCTTCAACTAACGTACGATTACGACGCTCAACTACACCATTTTGTTCAGGAGTTCGTGCGGCAGAAAAAGTTTGAGTAATTCCTAATGAATTGTAAAAACCTTTTAATACTTGATTTTTGAACTCCGTCCCATTATCTGATCTGACAGTCTGAACAGGTAGTTTAAGTTGTACTTGAACAGCTTTGATGAAATTTATTATTAAATTCGAAGTTTCATCTTATGTTTTCAAAAACCTTGTCCAAGTATATCGTGAATAATCATCAACGATGACTAAAACATATTTTCTACCTGCTAGACTGACAGTTTTCATCGGGCCACACAGATCCATATGGATTAAACTCAACGGAGATTTGGACCCTTGTTCAGGTTTTGGGGGATGAGATGCTCTTTTCATTTTTCCTTGAGCACAACCTGAGCACATTTGATCGGGTTCAAACTTGATCATTGGAATGCCAGATACTAACCTTTCTTTGACCAGTCTGTCAAGATATCTGTAATTCAAATGAGACAATCGACGATGCCAAAGTAAAGATTGATGAGATGACTTCTGAGTGATGAGACACTGAGATTTCTTTGCAAGCATATGTCGAAGTTTGATCGTATAGAGATTAGTTTTCCGAGTGCCAACTAATAATTCTCTACCCCATTCAGTTCTGACAGCACATCGACGTTTATTAAAATTTACCTCTAAATCTTTATCACAAAATTTGCCAATACTGAACAGGTTATGATTCAAACCTTCGACATGTGCTACATTATTGATTGTAATATCCTTACACACAATATCTCCATGACCCACAACTGGTGACAGTTCATTATTACCAAATTTGACTGAGCCTCCATATTCTTCTCTGTAATTAGACAGAAGCTCTTTCCTCCCAGTCATATGTTTGGAACACCCAGAATCGAGGTACCATTTATGAATGGCCTGCAATGAGGAAATCAGATGGATTTAGGAACCCATTTTAAAATGGGTCCACTCCGTGCATTACTCTTAAAAGTACAAGCTATTGAATCCCAGTAATACTTTGTTCCTCTAAGCATATTAAAAACATGAAATGGAACATATGTAGGAACAGAAGAACGAAGAGTCGTAGAGAAATTAGATTTAGTATGATGTATATTCTGTGAAGAACGTGAAGCATGAGAAACTGAAGAAACAGATGTAGACCTTTTATTCATAGAACTGAATTTGGAAGGTACATTATTTTTAGAATTCAGTTTGTTTCCCACACTAAACTTGCTATATGCATATTTCATACTAAAATCTAATTTCTTAACATTTCTCTTCGTTGACCCCTTCTTTCTGGACTTCTCAAGGCTCACACTGTTGGAACTTCCTGTAGATGGATTAGTACAGATATCAAAAGGTTTCAACTTAGGTTGAACAGTTGGAATGACTTGTTCAGTTTCCTCAGGAACCACCATGTTCGGATTTTGCTTTTTCAAATCAATGTGATGCTGGAATTTCCGTAACATAGATTTTACTCCCTGAGAGAACTGAACATTTTTGATGTATGCATGAGTGACTTGATAGGTCCAAACAATCAAACAACGAGATGAAAAGAAGAGAAATCAAACAGATGAAAATGCAAAGTTCTTGTTTATTAATGAAAGCTTTCAAAACACCAAGAACACACACTAAAACACCTAGTCGACTCTCATGAGAAAAATGATTTCACTCCCTTCCTTTCCAAACCCTAGACCTTATATATAGGTCCATTACACTAAAGCCCAAGCCCAAGCCCGATAAACTAATTAACTAATTAAAAGCTAATTAATCCCTCTCAAAGTTTCCTTAATAAAACTTTCTAATTAGGACAATTTGGTCCTAACAATCTCCCGCTAAAGTTTTATAAAGGAAGCATCTCTGATCTTCTCCCCCTAGCTTTTGTGAGAAAACCTTAGTGGCGTTCGGCTACATTTTGATCTCCAAGCTCCCCCTCGATTGTAGCTCTTTATCTTCGGTTTCAACTGAAAGACCAGATCCAATTTGCAATAACCGCGACTGATTGCACACACTACAGCTCAACCTGTAAATAACTCGACACGTCTGATAACCGCAGAATACAACAGCTTGAACCAGAGCATGTTGATTCATCCAACTATGTTGATCTCCCGCCCAGAAAAACAAAGGGATAGATGCATGTGTGAGTTACCGTGCAGATCAGCAAGAAAGATAAAGGTTCTGTCTTTAACCCCTTGTTGAACAGGAATTCGGCATAAGAGCTTTAAATCTGATAAGCTCACAACTGGGAACACTGAAGCTTGGATCACCGAAACACCGTATGGAATGAGAGACTGGGAGTAGATACTGAACGAGATGCTCTGCTTTGATCTCTCTACTGCTCAGAAGGTAGTCGATTTCCTGAAATCTTCCAAAGTGTCAAGCAATCAGATCCAGATCTAGTCTTCTTAGTCAGATGGATGACGACCGTCACTCAGTATTCTAGATCGCAACCGAACCTCCACAACGGTGAAATGGGTAGGAATTAAGCACGTTACAACAGTACCATTCACCGAAGCTGGCATCCAGAGGAAAAACTCAACTCGCACTCCATCGAGGAATAATTCCATCTAATAAAAACTCTAGAATAATGGTTGCAGAGCGTCAGGCTTCTGAGTAGTCTAACCAAATGCAGAATCCGATCACCATCGTTCTGAAATCGTTACAAATCTGACATGTCTTCAAAGAATCTGGAGCAGTTGGGGAAATGAAAGAAATTCAATTTTCATGATTGAAAACTGAATATGGGCTAAAAACGGGGCTGGTGTGATCTTTGCGAATCAATTGGGAAAGAAAGGTGGCTATTTAAGCGCAGGGGTTTTGAAACACAAAAGTATTTGAATTTGGGTGGGTCTAGATCGCAGCGGAATATGATCTTGAAGGCTTATCTGAAGATGATACTCGAGTCGGGAAATGCAGTCTCCCGAGTCGGAAAAGGTGTTGGGAAAGTTTTAACAAAAATTGAACATAACCTTGACTCAAAGGCGAGTCGAGAAACTCGAAGACCCGAAAGGGTATTTCATGTTTCCCGAGTCGGAAAATAAGGACAGCAAGGTAGTTCAAGACATAAACAAAATTTGAGCGTACCCTCGTCTCAAGAGCGAGTCGGGAAAACTAGAAAACCCGACAGGGTATTTCATGTTTCCCGAGTCGGAAAATGAGAACAAAAAGGCACTCAAATTTTTTATTTTTTTTTTTTACTATTCATCCGGTTTGGAAATAGTGTTTTCCGGTTCGGAAAAACACTATTCATCCGGTTCGGATTTTTTTTTTTTTTTTACTATTCCGATTCGGAAAAGAGTGTTTTCCGATTCGGAAAAGCACTATTCATTCGGAAATTTTTTTTTTTTTTTTTTTACTATTCCGATTCGGAAAACGATGTTTTCCGATTCGGAAAAGCACTATTCATTCGGAATTTTTTTTTTTTTTTTTTACTATTCCGATTCGGAAAACGATGTTTTCCGATTCGGAAAAGCACTATTCATTCGGAATTTTTTTTTTTTTTTTTTGGATTCGGAAAATATGAGTTTTCCAACTCGGAAAACTTGAATATTCAAGTTTTCCAACTCGAAAAACATGAATTTTCAGCCCAAATCTTCATTCCAGATCCAAAAAATGAAGCAACTTGAAAAATAGATCATTTCAAGCTCAAAGATGCTTCAAAACACAACCCAAACACCCATTTTTATCACCTTCATCAAGATCTAAACCCCAAAAACCCCAAAAACTCAAAAATGAAACTTTTCAAAAAAAAAGTTTCAAAACCCAATAAAATCATCTCTAGTTGTTTGAATCAATAGGAACAAACAAATCTAATGATTTGTTTGGCTCTGATACCATTTGATAGGTCCAAACAATCAAACAACGAGATGAAAAGAAGAGAAATCAAATAGATGAAAATGCAAAGTTCTTGTTTATTAATGAAAGCTTTCAAAACACCAAGAACACACACTAAAACACCTAGTCGACTCTCATGAGAAAAATGATTTCACTCCCTTCCTTTCCAAACCCTAGACCTTATATATAGGTCCATTACACTAAAGCCCAAGCCCAAGCCCAATAAACTAATTAACTAATTAAAAGCTAATTAATCCCTCTCAAAGTTTCCTTAATAAAACTTTCTAATTAGGACAATTTGGTCCTAACATGACTGGAGTATGAACAATCTTTTGGTTTTTCCCAGCATAGTGATGACCTTCTTCATATATAGACAGTCTTTCAACTAGTCTATCATAGTTTTTGGTTAAGGTTACACATTTGCTGTTCCAAAATATTGTATCACACTTTTGACGAGAAAGTTCTGTCTTTAACTGTTTAATTGTGTTTTGAAAACTGTGCTTTTCCCTGTCATGTTTCTTTTCTAAATAAGAGATTTCATCATGAAAATGACAAACTTTTGATCTTGTTGCTGAGTACACAGGTTCAGAATTTTCAAGAGATAGCTTCTTTGATTCCTTTGAAGATTCACCCAATTCACTATCACTTTTGACAAATCAGTTGAAGATAACCCATTTGTCGGTGTTGTTGAAGATGACGGAGCAGTAGATATTTCATCAATTATGGGTTGTTTTGAATTAACAGAATTAAAATCATAAGGAACCTCAACATCATCAGTTGACATTGCTGAGGGTTCTTTGTATTCAAAATAACCTTTATTATTAACTACACGAACAACTTTTTCCTGCTCATCATCAACACCCTCTTTCAGATTTTGGTTTAACCCAGAATTATCTTGAGAAGAATTTCTGGTTTCTACTGATGTTGACACATTACAAATTAAATCATTTAGAATTTCTGACACCAGTGAAATTGGTTCAGAATCAACATCAGTAGTATTCCAATGAAGAAAATTCTTTGACTTAGTTAAAAGATTTGAGTTCTGAATTTTCAAATCTTCAATTTGCTTCTCAAGCTCTGAAACTTTACATTCCAACTCCTTGGTTGATATGTATGGTTTCACAATATTGTTTGATGATTCTGGATATACAAAATATACTGGATCATCCTTAATTGAATTGGATTTAATCTTCAGAGTATCATCATTATACACAAACTTGTGTTAGGAATTATGTGCAGAGTTGACAAACCAAGTGATTACACATCCAATGTTACAAGACACTTGAGGGTCACACCTGTGAGGACCTATAAGTCGAACAAGTTAGATGAAACCCCGAAATGGAGAGTTAGGATTTATAATAGTGAATTATAAATCTATTGGGTAATTACAGTCAAAATTACCAAAGTTGGAGGATTATTAATTAATTAGAATATTGTATATTTATTAGACAAATAAATATATAATAGTTAATTAATAAGGTTTTATATATATTAGATAAATATATATATAAATCATAATTATCATAGGCAAATTCTTTTCCAGTTTATAAAAGGAATGAATTTGAGATAATTATAATATGGAAGCTGAATCTCATCCAAACTGTTGTATTTTTCCCATATAAATAAAGGCCTATGGGTTAAGAAACATTAAGCTTTTTCAGTTGAGAAAATCAGTTTTCTGTCTCTCTCCTCCTCTCTCCCAAAACCGGCGCACACACCCCCCCCCCCCGGGTCGAATTTTTGTTGTTCGGGTTTCACGGTTCTGCTAGAGGAACGTTCGTTGGTCGATCACGGGTGGATTATAACTCAAGCAACCAGGTAAACGTTTTTTCTCAACTATTGTTACAATCGTAATAGAAAGATCGTGGTTAGGTTTTATCCACATTCGCTTCCGCATGATTTTATTAAGTGTTCACCGGATCAGTTTGGTTCGGGGATCACAGAAAAACCCAACAGTGGTATCAGAGCCACAGTTTTTTCCATTACGATTCTATACATTAGATCCGTTATTATTCGAAAAAATTTGATCTTTTGTATGTATGTGTGTTTATTATCGTATGTATGATTCGCACGTAGTTATTGTTTATCGTATGAACCCGTATCTACCGTCGAACAACCGGACCACACCACAGTTGGTGGTAGAGGCACTGGTTGTTACTCATAAAACCACCTGACCACCGCAGCCACCCAGATGGTGGTGGCAGCGGCGTTTGCTGTCACGAAACCGCAACCACCAGTATGGTGGTGGTTGGTTGTTTTCGTTTTTCGATCAAACATCGGCCGCACCACCAAAATGGTGGTGGCCGTAGGATTCACACGATCGCAAACCGCAAACCACCAGCGTGGTGGAAGCGGATGGTCTTCGATCAACCATGACGGAGAATGGAGAACGAGGGCGACGGTGGTGGCTAAATCAAGCCATCGCCGGCTGCCGTGATTGGCCACGCCAAGGCAATGGCTGATGGCCACGGCTTTCGAATCCAACCGCAACCGCAACCACCAGTGAGGAGGTGGCGGATTATCTTGTTTCGATCAAACGACGGCAAGGGACGTTCCTGCCTCGCCGTCATCTTCAGTTGAGACGGCGACGGTGGCCGAACTAAATCGCTACCAAGAGCCACGGCCGCACCGCCAGTTTGGTGGCCGCGGCAAACACATATCCGAGACCACCAGAGTGGTGGTGGCGGTTTTCACACTTAAGATCGGCAACCACCAGAGTGGTGGCGATCTGCGATGGTGGTGATGTTAGTCGTCCGCAAAAAGGGTCGCCGGCCGCACCACAATTTGTGGATGCAGCGGCGGCTGTTAGTCGTTTAAGGCCACCGGGAACCGCAAATTGCGGTGGTGGCGAACGAGTGTAGGTGGCAGCGAAGGTGTTCTGGCCTCACCGTCGTCATCAACGGCGATGGTGGTGGCCGAACCACGAACCATGAAGAACAACCACGATCCAATCGCGTCCCACCATAGCCGGATCGACAACCACCAGTTTGGTGGCAGTCGATGGTGGTGATGGATGGTAAGCGTAGATCACCGGCCACATCACGGTTGGTGGTTGTATGGGGGACACCGTAGCCGGAAACCAACCACCGTCGGCTGCCTTATGGCCGCGCCAGTCGATAATGGTATATGGAATCGGTGGTGGTGCGTGGCGTTGATTAATGGCGATAGGAAACCGATCACCGCAGGCTGCCTCGTGGCCGTGCCGTAAGGTGGCGGTACTCGATCAATTGGCAGACCGAATACACCGGAAACCACCACGGTGGTAACGGTAAACGGTGTCAACGGGTCGGGAAAAGCCAACCGCCACTGATCAAAGCCCAATGGTGGTATGATCTGACCTAGGTTCACGCCGCGAGCCGTAGGCTCGCGCCGTGAGTATCAACCAGCGTAGGTTATTGTGAGCTGTGCTCAGTTCGAGCTGCGAACAAGTAAGTCACTAGGTCTGTCACATTGCACTGGTCGGGTTTAACGACTTACGGGTATAGGCCCAGTTATTACCAGTTAGGTAACGGGCACAAGGCCCAAGTCATTACCAGTTTGGTAATGGGCTCAAAAGCCCAAGTTTTGGACTTTATTTTTCCTTGTATCTATCTTAACCCGCGCAATTAAAAGTTTTATAAAACCAAAATGTTTTAAAAGAAAAATCTTTTATAAAATTAATTTATTTGGATTTTCATTTTAAAATATTGAATTAGAATTTATTAAACAGTTAGTTTTATAAATCTAGTTAGAATTGGTTTTTCCGGGAAATTAAATCTAACGAATCTTTAGAATATCACCTATATTATATATTGCTTAAGTTTTAGCTTTATATTTTGCATGGTTGTGTTATATACATGTTTTGTATATATATGTGCCAACCTAGACCCTTGACATATTTGCGGGGAGGCCTGCGTGCCGTTTACAACCCCTTATGTAATAATGACCTTAGGATTTATTCCTTCTGGGATGACGAGGCCAGTGGGAGGTACTAAGATTCTTCATCTTACCGGAATACTAACAAACATGGCGAAGCCAGTGGGAGCTATACGAAGTTTTGAAGTTGTAGAAAAACTAGGTCATTATTGGTCCCTAGGAACAAAATTGGCAAATCCTATAATTATATGTTTTACAATTGCGTAGTTGTTATAATTATCTGTGTGCATGATTAACTACGTAGTTGATGCTAATAACTGTTAGTTTATTAGATATGTTTTAAAAATATTCTTTTTTTTAAAACAAGAAGAAATTGGGTTTTATTAACTTTTCAATCGAAAACCTTTAAAGTGAAGCTTTTAATAAAACCTAGTGTATTGTTATAAAAGAGCAAAATTGACAAAACAGTTAGCTTTTGTCAGACGGAAAAGGTTATTGAAACAGGTAGTTTCAATCAACCAGTACACTTTAAATCAGTTGATTTCAATTAGCCGATATTTTAAACAGTTGGTTTAAAATAACATGAATATTTAAAACAGTTAGTTTAGAATATCAATTGCTCTTTATAACAATCAGTGGATGATTATTTTATAAAAGGCAAAGTTGACAAAAACAGTTAGTTTTAATCAACTAGGTATGCTATTAAAACAGTTAGTTTTAATTAGCAAGTAATTTTTAGAACAGTTAGTTTTAAAATTACATGTATGTTTCAAACAGTTAGTTTAAAACATAAGTAGCCTTTATAAACAATCAGTTTTTCAAAATCCTGGAAATAAAGTTTTTCAAAACCCCGAAAATCATAGATCAGTAGTGCAACCCATCTAGGGACACCTTCGGCGTAAAGTACATAGGCGTTGTAAGTGATCACACATTCAACGTCTGTGTTCAAACTGAAGCTGAAGGGGTTGCATAACTCTGCGAATTATCTCCGGGTGGTACCGGCCAGAGTATAGTAATCAGGTCCCCAAAATGGTGAGATCTGTTTTGGTTCTATAATGTTCACCGGGTGGTACCGGGCCAAAAAGCACTAAGAGGGACTAAAACATGCACAGGTAGTTGCCATGGTCCCGAAAAGATCTAGGAGTCATGTCAGTTAGACATGATTGGTAAAAGTCCTTACCTACCGAAATAAATACGGGTCTGGTGGAGCAAGAACATTACGCACATCAGGACGTATGAAATAAGGATCCTAGTCCAATAAATTGATCATTTAAGGGTTTATTGATATTTTATTGGAAATCAGTCTATTTACAGTTGCTAAGACCAAAAGTTTTATTTTGTGTAGATGGCAAGCACTGTTACCAGCACTAACAATCTTTCCCTCCGCTCTATCCTAGAGAAGGATAAGTTGACCGGCTCTAACTTTCTTGACTGGGAGCGCAATCTGATGATTGTGCTCAGACATGAAAGAAAGTGGTATGTGCTTGAAGAGCCACTTGGGGAGGCACCTCCGGCAAACGCTCAGGCTGCTGCCAGAAATGCCCACAAGAAGCACTCAGATGATCTCCTTGATGTTGCCTGTCTGATGTTAGCAACTATGAGCCCAGATCTACAAGCAGGGCTCATAAATACAAATGCTTACGACATGATCCGCCAGCTGAGGGACATGTTTCAGACTCAGGCTCGTACAGAACGTTACGATGCCACCAAAGCATTCAATGAATGCAAGATGGTAAAAGGAACATCAGTAAGTGACCATGTCATGAAAATGAAACGGCACTTAGATCATCTGGAGAGGCTGGGTCATCCTGTTCCGTTGCAGCTAGCAACTGACACCATACTCAATTCACTGTCGGAAGACTACAGGCCCTTTGTAGTCAACTACAACATGAACAACATGGAGAAAACAATAGCAGAATTGCACTCCATGCTTAAGACAGCTGAATTAAATATGGGGAACAAGAACAAGACAAAGGACGTCTTGATGGTAAAAGACGGAGGGGTTAAAAAGAAAAATGGGCATGCTAGCACCAGCAAGGGAAAAGGACCAGTTCAGGCCATCCAGAGTGCACCCAAGAAAGGCAAAGGCAAGGGCAAGGGCAAGAAGGTTAAGCCAAACAAAGCTAGGACCGAGAATCGCTGCTTCATATGCAATGAGATCGGTCATTGGAGGCAAAACTGCCCTAAGCGTCATGAAGCAGGTATGTAAACCTCAGAAAATTTATGATTGCTTTGACTTGTCACTTCTTACTTGTTAACTTACAAGTATATTGATACCTAGAGCAAATGATTATTGCAGGAGGTCAGAAGTGAAATGCCCAGAGATTGCCGAGGATCAGAGTACAAGATGATTTAAGTCAAGACTTTTTGAATTTATAGTTTTAAAACAGATATTTTGGGGATTGTGTTTTAAACAATGGTTGAATAATTATATTTTATAATTTCATGGTTTTATATTCAAAAATTATTGTCTTGACATAGAAATATCTGATTGTGCCTGATATTCTCATATCTGTATGATCCTAGTTGATGCCTGTTATAATTACTTTAATGAATTTGAAGTAATTTGTATAAAAGCTATCAAAACACACGAGATTCTATAGGAATGTGTTTTGAGAATAAAACATTTATGAATAATAGTTTTGTGATCAAAAAGGAGAATTTAAGATATTAACTCAGATAGCGTTAATAACAGCATTTATAAAACTAGAAAGATTCCAAGTTCTGGAATTAGGATTTTAACAAATTCAGTTAAGTTTTATAAAAGGAAATTCTCAGAATTAAGTAATCAAGTTTGATCAAGTTTTATTCAAATGTTTTGAAAGGAGAATTTAGGATATTAACTCAAATGGCGTTAATAACAGTATTTATGAAACTAGAAAGATTCCAAGATCTGGAATTAGGATTTGACCAAATCCAGTTAAGTTTCATAAAGGGAAATTACATTACTTGAAATTAGGATTGACTAATCAAAGTTTTGACCAAGTCAATAGTAAATTTTGAGTAATAGTTAGTTTTTATGCAAGTAAGTGGGAGCCCAATTTATTCTTTATCTAGTCTGAGATAAAAGAATAAAAGATATAATTATTGATATATCTCGGAATTCATAAATCCAGGTAGGATAAGAATTCATAAGATATAATTTACCCTTTTAGTTAAAAGGATAAAAGTTTCAAGACCCATGAAACAAAGGTCGTGACTGACTCAAAAATCAATAATTAAAGTGTTGGATTAAAAATATAGCATTCCAGTAGAATTGCCAGGATTGCAAATGGAATTGGATTTCAGGTAGAAATCATTCATCTACACAGCAACTAAGGAAAGTTGCGGTCTTACATATTCAGGAACTGGAAGTTAGTCCAGGTCTCCGAGTTCACGGAATATGATAAAAAGACTAGTTATTGTTTTAAGAGGTGTTTGCAAAACAATAATTAGCAGATACAAGTAAACAGACTTGTGTTTTTGGTTATCACTTTGATTAGATTGGTAAACTTTAATCAAAGGGTTTAAACTAAAGATAGGTGATACTTTATTTTAGACCAGTATTTAACAAATGTTAAATAGATAGAATGGAAGTTGTTAAAAGAAAAGACTTTCAATCTTGTTATTATTACAGCGTGTAATATGGACTATACAAAATTGATTTCTTTATCACTTTCACATTTTTGCATGTTTTTAATATATCCAGGAATGAAATCAGTCTCTGGTTTTTCATTCAAAATCTGTCCGTGACAACTTATCAATGTGGGAGCATGATAAGGTGTTAATGTCATTGTGAACTTTTAGGTAGTTATGATCAGATTGTTGAATAACAGCTACAGGTGTTGTAAACTAAAAGTTGCACAGATATTTGATAGAGTATCAAATATCGGACGTGATCCGCGGTTGAGATTACTTCTTGGAATAAAGTCATAAGTAAATCTCACAGTGGTTGTCCCTATCACCTGAGGTATCTGATTTGATATCATGAGGACTACTGAATTCTTAGTGCACTCAACCGCTACGTCGTAACAGGGTAGCTATAAAAGGTGTAACTAGATTCAGCGGAAGCCGTGGTGTTAAAGGCAGATATGCAAGATGGGATTTGCACCTCTTCTCAGAAGAGAGATATTTCTGGGCCCATCTTGACTGACTAAGTATACTGATGAAGTGCATGGCCATGCCCAAACGAACTGATTAGTTCTTTGTCGTTTACCTATCAGTGAAAGTCAGATAATCAAGAGAACAGAATCTTGAGTATTTAGAGTTGACACTTTCCAAGCTCATACTCACAGATGAAATATCGCGATGCAAAGGGAAAAGCCAAGATATACCCAATCAATGAACAGTAGTTTCATAGATACCAATTCCTCACGGAATGTTTATATCACCAATCTGGGTATAAGAGTTCTTGTAACCTGGTCAGCCTAAGTGCCTGTCTAGGGGCCTCCTTAGGTCAGTGAAATCAAAGGTGGTATTGCCAACTTGCACAAGTGGGAGTCTGTTAGGAATTATGTGCAGAGTTGACAAACCAAGTGATTACACATCCAATGTTACAAGACACTTGAGGGTCACACCTGTGAGGACCTATAAGTCGAACAAGTTAGATGAAACCCCGAAATGGAGAGTTAGGATTTATAATAGTGAATTATAAATCTATTGGGTAATTACAGTCAAAATTACCAAAGTTGGAGGATTATTAAATAATTAGAATATTGTATATTTATTAGACAAATAAATATATAATAGTTAATTAATAAGGTTTTATATATATTAGATAAATATATATATAAATCATAATTATCATAGGCAAATTCTTTTCCAGTTTATAAAAGGAATGAATTTGAGATAATTATAATATGGAAGCTGAATCTCATCCAAACTGTTGTATTTTTCCCATATAAATAAAGGCCTATGGGTTAAGAAACATTAAGCTTTTTCAGTTGAGAAAATCAGTTTTCTGTCTCTCTCCTCCTCTCTCCCAAAACCGGCGCACACACCCCCCCCCCGGGTCGAATTTTTGTTGTTCGGGTTTCACGGTTCTGCTAGAGGAACGTTCGTTGGTCGATCACGGGTGGATTATAACTCAAGCAACCAGGTAAACGTTTTTTCTCAACTATTGTTACAATCGTAATAGAAAGATCGTGGTTAGGTTTTATCCACATTCGCTTCCGCATGATTTTATTAAGTGTTCACCGGATCAGTTTGGTTCGGGGATCACAGAAAAACCCAACAACTTGACCCTATGATATTTAGAATCATGGTACAGAGGATCATGTAGTTTCATATGTTGCATGTCTGAAAATTCTTCCTTCATTTGAAAACCTTTTAACGAATGAAACCTCTTACTCATTAACATGCTTGTAAGGTCATAAAATGCTGCATTTTCTTTAAGAGCTTTTTGCAAATGATTTGGATTTTTAACTCCAAGGGTCTTTTTCAAATAATTTGGATTTGTGTACCCAAGACCTTCTTTGGAGTAATAATCTCTAAACTCAACTTATTTATTCAAGAAAATTGTATGCTCAGTTTGACCTATCTTATGAAGTTTAAAATCAAGATCTGAAATCATCTTATTTAGCTTAGAAACATTTTCTTTTTCCACACTCAAGCTGATGGTTAAAAAATCTATTTCCAGCTTTTGTGACTTATGTTCAGCTCGAATTGTCTCAAACTCATTCACTGATTGTTGCAATTGTGCACATTGAGAACTTAATTGTTCTTTTTGTTGCAACAAATCAGTAATTTCGTTAGTTTGGTTTAAAATGACAAGTTCGAGTTCTTTATTTTTGTTATGAATTAATGTTGTCACTTCAAGCATTTTTCTATTATGATCATCAAGAAAGACAGAACGTACCGTTGAAGTTTCTCCTTCACTCTCTATTTCTTCATCAGATTCTGATTCTTCCTCCATTAAGCCCATAAAACACATCTGCGCTTGATCATCATTGTCAGAATAATCCAGCCATTCTTCATCATCAGCCATCAACACCAATCCTTGTTCTTGCTTCTCTGCTAGTTCCAACTTCTTCCTCAGCAGTTCCACTTTCGACATCTTAGTAGTACACCCTTTAGCAATATGACCTGTCTTTCCACACTTATAGCATGTAATACCAGCTTGGCCTTTCTTTTCCTCTGTTTTCTTTGGAGTATCTTTGACAACCTCCTCTTTCTTTGTTGCATATCTGTCAACATACTGATTTTCAACTCGAGGAGGATATCCTTGTGAACTTTGCATGTAGTTTCTGTTAAAACCTCGTCCACCTCTTGTAGAAAATCTTCTGTTGTTTGACCCAGACCTATTATAATACTTCTTCTTATAAGCCTCAGTTAGACTCAATAAGCTTTGCAGCATTTGATCTCTTTCATCTTCATCATATTCATCCTCATCCTCTTCTTCCTCATCTTCAAATACTTCCAACACTTTAGCTTTCCCTTTCTTTACTTTATTCTTTGCTTTCTCCTTTTCAGCAAGCAATGCCATAGAATCAGCTTCAGACTTTTCTTTCTTCTTTCTTTCAGCAGCAATTTCGTTCACCTCTTCCTCGAACAATAACAAATTCTCATACACTTCATAAACTTTCAACTCATTTAAAACTTTGTGTTGCTTCACAAATCTTGAAAATTGCTTCCAGTCTGAAGACAAGTTGTTGATGAACTTCACAATGTAATCCATTTCTGATCGAATGATATTATTTTTCTTCATATCATTCATCAGTTCTACAAACCTGTCATAAGTCTCTTCTAGTGTTTCATCCTCCTTCATTCTGAAATTTTCATACCTATCCATCAAATTAGTTACCCTCATTTGATTTCCGACCTTAGAACCCATCATTATCTTTTGTAGCTGATCCCAAATAGATTTTGCTGACTCATCATAACTATCTAACTTGCGAAAGATTTCATTCGGAATTGCTTGAATTAGACAGTTTTGAGCTTCAACATCAATCATAAACCTTTCTCTTTCAGCCACATCCATCTCTGAATATTCTTTTGGCACTTGTCTTCCATCAAGTGTGGTAACTGGGATAGGATGGGGTCCATGTAAAATCGAATGAAGAATTTTATCTCCATCTTTCTTTCTCCTTATGTATAGCTTGAATCGCGAGACCCACAATTCATACTCATCTTTGAATAGCACCGGTGCTTTGGTCTCTGATCCCATTGACATATCATCTCTCCGATTTGCAAGACTCATCTTTAAAACGGATCTTTGTTACTGATTTTATGAGAAATATCAATTTCGAGAATGTTTGAAGAATTCCAACTTTATAACTCGAGATACAAAATTCTATTTGAGATGCACAACTGACTTGGCTCGAGACAAATCACTACTTGTCACTTGTCACTATATTGCTTGAGACACACCTTGATCTTGTACTTGGTCTTGGCTCGAGACACTTGGCTTGGTCTTGGCTCGAGACATAAACACAACTCCGCTCGAGATATAGCTCGAGATACAACTCGAGATATGATCTGTACTCTGCTCGAAACACACTTACTCGCTCGAGGTATTCAACTCGAGCCAAATCTAAGACTGCTCGAGTTACTTGTTTCGAGCCAAAAATTCCTTTGCTCGAGATATCCAACTCGAGCCAACCTTTTCACTTGAGTTGTTCAACTCGAGCCAAAATCAACTCGAGCCTAAAATCAACTCGAGCCAAGATCTCCTTCTGCTCGAATTCTACCTACCACCTAACTACCACTCGAAACATATGAACATTGACCCGAGACATATGAAGATTTACGAACAAAACTCGATTTTCAGCTTATTTTCACTAAAAATTCAAATCTGAATACTTCTTAATGATTCCAAATCGTTTCTAATGCATAAAACTTGATATATTCATGAAATTACACACAATTTCATGAACAAACAAGTAATATGTCTTCAAATTTGCTCCAAAAGTAGAATTCTTCAAGTTTTCTCCATTTTCTTCAAATCTTCAACAACTTCACATGATAGATCTTCATACAATCAGCAAATCCAGCTCTGATACCACTTGTAAGTGCAAGATGAATCAATCTAGCATGAGAAATGATAGATCTAGTAGAGAGAGAAAGTAGAGAGAGAAAATGTGAAACTCATATGTCATTGATTATGAAAGACTTCAGGTACAATACAAGGCAATGAGGTATTTATACCTCATTCCTAGAAAAGATAAAATGTTCACAAATGGTCCCTCAACTTCTATTATAAATCTAACACTAACAGTAACGGTTTTAAAATAACCATTGCCAAAACTATATCATATATCGCAACGTTTATTTGAAAACCGTTTCCGTAAATTACTAAGTTCTTCGGTAATGGTTTTTAAATTTTATGTCACCAAGAAATAATTTATAGTAACGATTTTATAAAACTTACGTCACCAAATGGCTTTCAAAGGTAACGGTTTAAAATACATTTATGTCACCATATGTAATGCCACGGTGACGATTTTGAAAATTTTACGTCACTATATGTCATTCTATGGTAACGGTTTTGATTACCATTTGTAATACTACAGTAATGGTTTTGAAAATAAATGTCATTGTATGTTATATTATGGTGACAATTCTAAATAATAAACGTCATGATGTGTCATGCTACGACGATGGTTTTGTATAAGAAATGTCACCATGTCATGTTACGATGACAACGGTTTTTTAGTATAAACGTCGTTTTACTTTGTGATACAGTGATTATTTTGAAAAATAAACGTCACTATAGGCCATCCTACGGTGATGGTTATGAAATATAAAAGTTGTCTTATGCCATGATACAGTGATGGTTTTTTAGCATAAATATCCCCTTATGTCAGGTTACAATGAGGGTTTTATAAAACAAGTGTCATTGTACATCATGCTATAGTTATGGTTTTGGAAAAATAAGCGTCACTGTATGTCATTCTAAAATGACGGTTTTGTCAAGACGATTATAAAGGTAAAATTTGTTGAAAAGAAAAACGAAAATTTTAATACATTTTAAAATATAATGCTAACGTGACGATTTTCATAATGATGTTGTAACACCTTAGGCAAATCTCATATCGCCGTGGATAGGAGTGATGTTAGGTTCATAAGTAATACTTTGCAATTCCTAACAACAACGCGTTTTGGGGCCACATGCACGACATGTTCTTGGAACACTACAGTTAAGCGTGCTTGGGTGGGAGTAGTACCAGGATGGGTGACCCCTTGGAAAGTCCTTATCAGGTCACTAGAAGCAAAGTCCTAAGCTAGTGGGGCGAAGCGGAAAATATTGTGTCGAGGAAGGCGGGGTGTTACAAGTGGTATCAAAGCCGCTTCTGTATCGTTCGGGATACGGGGCAAACCACATCGATATGTAAACAATTTGAAATACAAACGTCACCGTATGTAGCTACGCTGACGCTTTTGAAAAATAAAAGTCATTGTATGTCATGCTGTATTGACGGTTTTCAAATACAAATATCACCATAAGTTATGCTGCGATGACAGTTTAAGAAATAAACGTCTCCATACGCTATGTTGCGGTGACGATTTTGAAATACAAATGTCACTATATGTCATGCTACAGTAACGATTTTAAAATATAAACGTCACCGTATGTCATCTGTAGTGACGGTTTTAAAAACAAATGTCATCATATGGCATAATATGGTGACGATTTTCAAATATGAACGTCATCATATGTAATGTATAGTGATGGTTTAAAAATTAAATGTTACAATATGTCAATCAACAACGACAGTTTTAAAAAATAAACATTACGTTATCTCATGCTTTACCTTATGTGACTTTACAGTGACGGTTTTTAAAAAGAAAATTCATAGAATGTCATTCTATTTTTACGGTTTTGATAAATAAATGTCACCGTATGTTATCTTATGGTGACGGTTTTAGGAAATATTTTACTTTTTTCTCATATCAAAGGTGACGGTTTATTCAATGGTAACAGTTTTTGATGTGATTTGGTAACATTTTTTAAACGTAACAAAAGATATATCAAAAGTGACGGCAAAATAGATGACGTTTATTATGTTCACGAAAACCGTTATCGTATACCTACAGTAACGGTTTTTAACCATCACGAATAACTATTTTTGTACTAGTGGCATTAAATCTCCGCCTGCTTAGGACACGGATATGCCCCCACAACTCATCAAGGGCATGTGGTTCCCTTTATCTCGCCTGCTTAGAACGCGAGTCCGCCCCCACAACTCACCAAGGGCATGTGGTTCCCTTTCTCACGCAATCACGCATATATACAAACATAATAACACGAAAACCAGCACGGTGTAACTCACCTTAATTATTGAAATAATAGTGTATGCGCTATCACGGTTTCTCTAACAGCAACTCTGTCATAAATTAATAATTTTAACAGTTAATAACATTCTCCAGCAATCCCCAACGAATCTAGGTTAATTTATAAATCCTAGAACCAACTCGATACCGCTGATTGATTTCATATAACATTGCATTAATTTATATTCATTTGTTTCATGCATAAAAAACTCACAGATGGTTGCTGCTCCAAAATTAGATGTATACACTTTTACACATAAAGCTGCACATATTAATTAATTGGTTACATAAGCTTCTTTTTCTTTTAAAAGGTTTTTATCAATTTAAAAACTCCAACCAACGCAGCCGGCGACACCAAACAATTCGCCACCGCTGTGATCTTTAAGCCACACCCTCCGCTGGCGCACCGGCTAACAATGCCGGCGTAACAGCCGTGGCTGCCGCCGACCACCAACACTCCAACAAACACGGCAGCTTCTGCTGCCGCGTCGCCGAGCCACTCCACCCTCTGCAGAACCCCACGCCGGCGCAACCACCCACGACATCTCCTCCAGCCACTGCCGGCATCGTCGACAACCACCAGCGCAAAGTATGACGCCTTTAACGGCGCCGCCGTATCATCGCGGCCATCGCACAGCACCACCGTGGCCGGCCTTCGCCGGTACGGTCGAGCCCGACACCACCACCAACTCCGGCTACTGCCGGTGTGGACGGACACGCAGCAGCGGTTATCGCCGGCCAAAGCCGGCGACCATCGTGCTCCACCGTCGACAGCCACAAAACCGAAAGAAAACTAAACACGAAGGAGATCGAGCGGTTTACCTTGCAAAGACACCGACCCTCTCTCGAAGTCCCTCTCCTTCTTCCTCCGGCGTGTTGTTCCGGCGACTAACTCTGATGATTTCCCCCCTCCTCTCTCCCGATTTCTCTCTCACTTTTTCCTTAGTCTCCAAGCTATTAACCACTTATGAGATAAAAAGGGGATGTAGGCTTCTTTTTAAACTAGAGTTTGACCTATCTACTCAAATAGGATTGCTACAACCAATGGTACTTATCTAGTATCAACAATAATTAATTAAATAAATAAACTAAATAAATAAATAGATAAGTAAACAACTAAATAAAATAGATAAATAAAATCTGGATTTGGGACATTACAGTAGCACCGGTTGCTGCTCTCTACACCGAACGGCACACAGCTAGGGTTCATCGCCAACGCACCGGCTATCGCCGGCGACGTGATGGCGATGGTGGTAAGACGTCTCCAGGACCAGCGGCGGTGGTGACGACGGCGTAGGCCGTCATCGTCTTTGTTTGAGCGGTCTGGCAGCGGTTGGTGTTACCCACCGGCGCCGGTTGGGTGTTGCTTTGGGGACGCGGCGGTGGTGGCGACCGTGTTGCTGCTGCCGTCGTTGTTCAGTCGGCCGGCGGTGGTGACGGTCTAAGCCGTCGCTGCCATCGCGTGGTTATTAGCTGCAGCGGTGGTCGGCCTTTGGCGGCTGCCGTTCGCGGCAGAACCGCGGCGGTGGCTGATCTTAGCCGGCTGTTGCATCTTGACAGCGGCGGTGAGCTGCTGCCGGCGGTGTGTGGCAGTAGACAGCCGCTGCAGTCGGCGGCGGTTCATTGTAGTGAGTCAGGTTGTTTGGGTAATGCTGGTTTGTATGTTATCGCGACCTTCTCGCAAACCCGTTGACTTGAAAGCTTTGTCGAATTAGAACCATTAGGTTCCCGCTAATAGTTGTTTTATAAAAACGAAATTACAGATTGTAGGTTGACTAGTTGTAAGCAAACGTGTGACGTTGTGTTTGATTTCGCGCGGAACAGGTGAGTTACACTTTACCTGCTTTGTATTGTTGTGCGTGTATATATGCATAATTGTGAATAAAAAAGGGACCCACATGCCCTTGATGAGTTGTGGGGGAGGACTCGCGTCCTAAGCAGGTGAGATAAAGGGAACCACATGCCCTTGATGAGTTGTGGGGGCAGATCCGTGTCCTAAGCAGGCGGATAATTTCTTATATTCTCATGAGATTATTTGGGTTATTGTTGTATCTACGTATGTGTTTTGTGGATTGGTTTGTTATGTGAGTTGTTGGCACTTTTGTGATATATGCTCGTGTGATGGTGCGAATCAGGTGGTGCTAGCTGACTAAGCTTTTTGCTTAACCTTTCCGTTGTTTCCCTTTTTCCAGGTTTGGGTTCAGTGGTAGACAAGGGTAAAGCTCCGATGTGTGGCTAGCGACGTGGACGGTTCCGATAGTTTTTTTTACATGCTTTTAATATTTTTTTTAACACTTAATTAGTAATTTGGGATTACTGTAATAACCTTATTTGGTGCATTCGTTAAACCTTACGTTTATTCCTTTTAAAATCTGTAATAACGTAGATTTATTATTAAATTGTTAGTTTAATCAGTATTTTAAATAATGGCGTTACAAAGAAGAGGAAAGAAAGAGTCAAAGGTTGAAGAAAAACAAATGGTGATGAAGAAAGAGTCAAGCAATGTAGTCAAGTTGAGGATTACCAAAAGCCCTATGAAAAACCAAAAGTGGAGGAAGAGGAAGAAAAGAAAGAAGCAAAGGTTGTAGAAAAACAAATGGTGGTGATGAAAAAAAAAATCAAGCAGTGTTGTCAAATTGAGAATTATTTCAAAAGAAATAAAAAACATGGAAGAAGAGAGAGAGAGGATTTGTAGTGACCTTAATTCTAGTCTTTGATTATAAGTTATTGATTTGGGCTTATTCTAATTAAAAGTTGGGCTTATGTAGGATGGGCTGAAAAGCCTTTGCATATATAAGTCTTAAATTAGGGATTTGAAGGAAAGGGGGAGTAATCTTTTGAAAGGAAACATTTAGATATGTCTGTGTGTGAAATCTGAAGCTCAAAGGAGGAGATCTCAATCAGGTATGATCTTCACCCCTTCACCATTAATCTTTCCATTGTGTGCCCTAAATTACTATTTATGCATTGACCTAGAATTAGAGTTAAAGTGAGAGTGGTTGAACCTATTAGCTTATTAGTTAAATTGCTTCAAAGACCTTCTTTGATATTGTAGATTTGAGATTCGGGTTATTGGTTCATCAACCTTATTCCAATTAGAACCCTCATGTCGTCAATGGCGGTTAAGTGATGTCAATCTTGTGAGTGAAACCTTTTGGGTGGATTATTTGTTGGCCTTAATTCTTAAATCTTGTTAAAAATCGAGTTTCTAGCATCTAGTTAATCGTTATAGCCTCATTAGAAGAACAAGAATGGGATAAATTGAGTTTTGGCTACCTGCACCATGTGCAGAAAACGACCCGCAGGTTTGGGCGAATCCGCGAGTCAGCCGGCGGGTGGGGAGTCGCCGCTGTGACCCGCCGATCTCGCTGTGGTGATTTTCGAAGTTTTTCGTTTCGGTCCGTTTGAGTTAGATTTTGACTTACGACACTCCTATAGGATCCCTAAGTGATCTTTAGCCATATTTGAGTTGCTAATGCATTGAGGATTCTTCATTTAGGTGTTCGTACGGTTCATAGATTCGATCAAGAGGACAAAAAAGAGGAGTTGCAGTAACGGTGAGTTTTCTAATCTAAAGGTTTGTTAAAATAGGTGTATTTACACACCATAAAGGTTTTCTAAACTGAGGTTTACGTGTCTATAAACTTTCTCTTGCGTTTTGATTATTGAAGCTACTATGCAAATCGTGAGATATGTACTTAAACATGCATAAGTGAGTTAAATGGATCCATTTGCGAGAATCCTGAATTTGTTTCGGATTCTTAGAATCTTGGGAGGTGTGTGCCCACAGTGTGGTCGTATATCGACGCCTTTTTATATAACTATTCTTGTATGTGTGACTTTTACTTAAAGTTGTTTATCTGAGAAGTTTTTCTAAACTTTCTTTATTTATTGAAACTATGGAGGGAATCTCACTAGACCTAGCGTCTAACCCTCAATATTTCTTTTTCCCAATTTTAACTTTTCAGACAGGTTGAGTAAGACTGCGTTAGTGAAGGGAAAGGAGAAAGCTTGATTCGAGTTGGAGTTAGAGTCGGAAGTTAGAACCTTGGCTATCTTTGAGTTTTATTTTTTATGGTTTCTTTCTTAGACTTTCAGTTGTAATTTGGTGAGCAACCTTGTCGAACGCCAAAAAGTTTGGATTATGTTTAAATTTGAGACTTGAGGCTTGAGCCCTTTATGATATTTGCATGACTACCTTTGTTTGTGTTTTGGGGCTTTACAGGATTGCAACTATTGAAAGGAAACTTGAAGAAAGCAAGAGAAAACTACATGAAAGATATGAGGAAGTAGAAAATGCAAAAAGAGAGAGAAAGATAATAGTGATAGAGCCTTAGCAACTCATTAAGAAGCAGAAGCAAACCATCATCCTCTCCAAATTAACCAAATCCCAAAACATATGTATGTATTTGTTGTATAAAAATACATACACATATGTATAATATATATTAAAAACATGATGACCACTTTTGGTCAAAAGTAGGTACAAAAAGACAAAATGGGAAAAGACAAAATAGGGTATTTATCTTTAAGGGACCCTAGTAGTGCAAAAATGAATACCATAGGAACCAAATCCATAATTTATTAAGTTTAGGGACCTTAGTAGTAAAAAATTGAAAACCAGAAGGACCAAATCCATTATTTACTCTATTTTTTATTATTTTTGGCCCAACTACCGTTTGCTAACGCCACTTGTTTCTTAATCCAAACAAAAGAAAGGTAGAAGAAAAAATCGTTCCATTATCCATAGTCCTTGAAAACTAAGCTCCACGCCTTCATTTCTCAATCAAAAATGGCGTCTGCTTCTCTCCTACTTCCACTCGGTAATTCAAATATCCTACGAATCTACTTTTGGCTTTCGATTATTTACTACCTCTGTTTTCTCTAGTTCATCAATTAATTGCCAACGTTTCTGATTTCTCAATGGAAATTTAAGTAATTTCTAAAAAGCAATACTTTTAGACATTGCAAAATGGGAATTGTTTCAATTTTTATAGGAATTGGAGAGTAGATGTAAATTTCTCATGAACCAGAAGATGAGAGTGGGAAAAAAAACTAAACCTACCAAAGGAGTGTTAGCCTAGTGGTAAGGCTTGGGCACTACATAGCGGTGAACCCGAGTTCGAGCCTGGGAGACACATTCTGGAGGTATGGGGCTTCGACCCCAGCATGCATGCTTTAGCAGTCGGGTTTCGGCCCAAAAATTGCCGAGGATTAGCCCAATGTGGTCTGGGATACCTCTTCAAAAAAAAAAAAAAAAAAAAAAAAACTAAACCTAGAAAAAGGCAAGGATGTGGTTAAAGATGTAAAGAATGGATCTAATTTTTACATAATGGAATGGAAGATTTCATTTTAATGGATCATCTAGAAACCTTTAAACAAAGCTTCATGTTTTTCTATTTTGTACCAATTTTGACCCATAACTTGCTGAAAACTTGTGACATTTGATGACATAGATATCGGTTTAAGAAATGGTTATGGCCAAGTGGACAATAAACTTGACATCCACTCATCAAATGTTCCACTAAATGGGACAATTTGAAACTTTATACATTGATTTAGAAAGAAGTTATTGGTTACACTAAATAGGAACTAATGCAAACTTGTTTACATTTTGATGCATTTTGCCTTTTAACTAACATTACTTTGAAGTTATTCTATATTGATCAAACAAGAAGCAATGCACATTTGATCTGAATCTTTGTATTGGATAGTAGTTTTCTACTTACAGGATACTCGATGAATATGAATTATATTACAATGTGCAATGAATTGGTTACTGAATCTAACTTGGCAGGTTCTTCTTTGGCCAACTATCATCCAATAACCAGAGGCAGGCCCAGAAGGGTGGCAGCAAAACATTTGAATTCAGGAATTAGGGTTAAAGCTTCACATATTGTTGGGTATGAGGATGAGTCTACGTTAATTAAGCGGAGAGATGTGATTGGATTAGCTTTAGGTGCTTCAAGCCTTCTGATTCGGTCTTTGAACGCGGAGGCAGCTGGCTTGCCACCTCAAGAGATACCAAGACTATGCGATGATACTTGCGAGAAAGAGCTTGAAAATGTATGGTGAGATTGCATATATCCCTCAACTTTGTTTACATTGTAGAAAAGTAGTTAATTAATTTATGATGATATTAAGCATCACATATGCTCCAAATAGTTTAACCACAAGGGGCTGTTTGGTTTGCAGAATTGAAAGGAATTTGATGGAATTGGAATGACAAATTCCTTAGTGATGTTTGGTTCGTGGAATGAACTTGATGGAATCCTTTGAATTCTATTGAATTCCACAATTTAAGGAATTCATCGTTCTTTGGCTTACGTGAAGGAATTGAATCCCTACCAACCAAAACGTGTGGTCAAATTCCATTCGAATTCCTTCGACGGATTCCAATTCTATCAAATTCCATTATGCAAACCAAACGCCTCCTAAGAGTCATGTTCTCTTACGTGTAAATCTTGCCCATTTCTAATTCTACATATTAATTAGTCGTCTATTTAGATTACTTCTCTGATATATGTTATATGAAGTGTACTCATCTCTACGTATTTCCAACTTATGAAGGTACCTATGGTAACTACAGAGTCTGGTTTGCAATACAAGGATATAAAAGTTGGTTCTGGTCCTACTCCTCCAGTTGGTTATCAGGTGCGGTGCCATGACCTCATCATGGAAAAATAAAATCATAAAACAAACCCTATATTCTTTAATTACCTTGTAACATGTATGGGTTGTTGTTTGTGATTACAGGTAGCAGCAAACTATGTTGCAATGGTTCCATCTGGACAAGTATTCGACAGGTTTCATAACTATCAGTTTATAATGTTACTATTAAGCCCCATATTTCCCCACCTAACTCATTTTTTTGTATGAAAATTTTGATATCTTTTGTTTTTATATACCGTTCTACTCTTTGGGGGTAGAGGTATGGCCTAGTGGTATGTATTGGGTTCGTTTGGATTTTGCACACGTCACTGTGTGTAAGAGATCAGCAATCAGCTATCAAATCAGTTGTAGATGAAAACATTTTTACTCATTGTATGTTTCTTTCGGAAAAATTTTCAGCTCACTGGAAAAGCGTCAGGTTTACATATTTCGTGTTGGGTCAGGTCAGGTAAGCCCTTTGTTGAACAGATTGCTCTATTGATATTAGATGACATAATGTTATCCTTGTGTGGAGAGTTTATGACCAAATCAGTTTCCATAATTGTTTATGGAGTTGGGTAATGTATTGCCCAAATGTCCATGGTTTACATTATTACATACAACACAAACTCAAAGCTTTTATTTTGTGCATTCTATTTTTACGATTTCTATTCTAAAAAGAAAATCCATCTTTTATTCTTTTAGGGCCTGTTTGGTTGTGGGATTTGGTGGGATTTCGAATTGTATTCCATCCCGAGTTTGGTTTAAAGGAAACTACGGATTTGAAATCCCGGGATTTTAATCAAATCCAAGGTTCTAAATGGCATGAGAAGTGGCATGACCAAAAGACCAAGCTTCAAGCTTTAGGAGTCACAGTGTTTTTAAGGCATGATTTATGCTGGAAAATCTCTATACCATATACATATTACATATATAGGGGAAGGTTCAAACGAGAAGCATGTCAACTTAAGAAAACGTGAGGAGCAATCTCAGCCACTCATCTCACGGGTATGGTGGACATGATCACGGTGGCTTGACGGGATTCATGGGAGGGTAGAGATTATTAAAGGGGGGGACCGGTCAAAGCCGCCTTTGTTGACCGGATGAGTGGCTGAGATTGCTTCTCACGTTCTCTTAAATTGATATGTTTCTCGTTTGAATCTCCCTCTACACACACACACACACACACACACATATATATATATATATAGAGAGAGAGAGAGAGAGGTGGGTTCATATGAGAACGATGTCAATTTAAGAAAACGTGAGGACAATTCTCAGCCTCACAATTTCGGTTACGGTGGACACGATCACAGAGGATTGGCGCGATTCATGGAGGGTGGAGATGATTAAAGGAGGGTGATCCGGTCAAAGCCGCCTTTATTGACCGGATGAGTGTTGAGAATCGTCCTCATGTTTTTTTTAAAAGTTATGTTTCTCGCATGAACCTTTCCCTCTCTCTCTCTCTCTCTCTCTCTCTATATATATATATATAGTGGGACTTTCATTTGTGAACCAATATTTAAGTGTGAACTTGTGAACCATATCGTAACCGTATAAATTCAAAATTGACGGTCAAGATTAATCATGAAAAATTCCTAAAATCATGGATGGTTGATAAGATAAATCATGGAATTAATCTTAACCATCAAAAAATGATTTAGATGGCTAGGATTAAGTTCACAAGTTCACACCAAAATAATGGTTCACAAATGAAAATCCCTCTATATATATTTATATATATAAACATATGTTTCACTATTGCTCTATGTAATTAATGATATTAAACAATTTAATTAGGTTATATGTTAAAAATTAACAAGCAAGACATTAGAAAGATAAGAAAAATGAAATATCGCATTACAAAAGCGCACATTATGCATAGCCGTAGCGTGCCACCAACTTAACTTGGTGCCAGGCACAAGCCTTCAGCCACGGCAACTATTGCTGCAAGACTTTTAAAAAAGGATGTAATCCTACAAATGTTGGATTTAGAAATCCCATGGGGGTAGTTGGAATTTGAGATTTCATATGATTTGTATGTAATAATGATTTAAAATATGTTAACAGCATTTGTTTGTAACAATCATTTAATAAAAGGTAATTTAGTTAATTTTTATGATCATTTATATTTTGTTTTTATAAATTATCTATAAAGAATGGAACTCAATTTCGTTCCATATCCTACAAACCAAACACGCCAAAGATTGCAAATCCAAATCCCTAGAAAACCTTCCATCAAAGCAAACAATCCCTTAGTTCTTTTGTATTTACGGTGTTAAAAAGGTAATCATTTTATGTCTTTGGGCTAACACCATGGATGCTAACTCAACTGTAGGTTGTGAAAGGATTGGATGAGGGGATTTTGAGCATGAAAGTTGGAGGAAAACGTCGACTATATGTTCCAGGATCTGTAAGCGTTTCTCCTCCTTTTTTTAAAAAAGCTGTTGCTATGGGTGTATTTCTTAATGACTGAATGAGTTTTTAGTCATCGTACTTGTTTGCAAACTAACGTAATTGCAAATATAGCGCAAGTATGCTAGAGTTGATGATTCTAATTTCTAACCTCCATGTTTCTTGCTAAATAGCATTGGAAACAAACCACTCATTCTAGCAAATTCTGTGTTCTTTTCCATATTTTGACCCATTTAGTTAATGGTTAGTTTTCTAATCGATATAGAAAACTAATTGTCACTTGAGCATTTAAGAACTTGTTAATTCTTTGTTGAGTAAGTTGGATGTCACCTACTGATGATGCTTTAAATTCGTGTTCAAATCTTGTTTATTTTAATATTTTTTGTTGTGTGCATAAGTTTATACTCAGTTTGATCTATCTTTACAGAACCTTTGGTAGCATAATAATGTTAGATTATAGAAAAAAGTACCCCTAAAATGATTCGGCTGTTCCCTAAAACATGAATACGAAATTTAGACATTTCAGAAGGCATGATTTTTTATAGGAGCTCTTTGAGATGCAAAACTAGGATAGCAAACTATGGGGCTGTTTGGTTGGTTTAGCAATAAGTCGTGCATGGATAAAGTTGTTTGTGTGGATTAATTTGTCCGTATAGAATGGAAAGATTTTTGCTTGACAGGGTTTTTTCATAGATGGAAGGAACACGTTTTTCATCCCAAGGGTACAGGTTTTGCATCAATTAGTCTTTAGGTCTTTGTTCTTGTAATTGCTGTACCCTACTACTTGTTTGCACCCACTCCCACCTCTAGATTCTCCTTTTCTTATTTTGTGAGATCTACGTACATCCTACCCCCAGACTGTACTTCAGTATGGGATTTGGTTTGATTTAGACCATCTCCAACCGTCCTCCATTTTCCTCTTTTTGCCGTTTTACACCCTCTAACCGACCTCTATAATTCCATTTTTGTACCGGCCATAAATATTGACCGGCAAATATGGCGTTTGATTCTCTACACACCAAACATGGGTGGACCCACCACTCACCCTCTTTTGTTTATATAATAAAATTAATACTTAAAAATAAATTAAAAAATCAAAGATGTAAATTGTTTTTTTTTACTTTAACAAGTCTTCATTAAATTAATTAATAAATGATTATTTATTTATTATAATATATATTTATAAATTATAATTATTGTTATAAAAATAATTAATATTGAATAAAATATGTTATATTAACATGGGGTCCACAAATTTGATGTTTTTTTAGAATATGGGTGGAATTGACTCTTATTTTTTTTTGGTGTTGATGGCCCACCATATTTGGTGTTTTTTTTTGTGAAGGCTGGAGTTGGCCTTAGTTCCTTCTGGTATTTAGAATATATATGGATCAACAATGAATTAGGATGCTATCTTTTCTTACACCACCTTTTTATAAATTTATGTCGGAATGTAATAATATATTCTTCTTTGGAGTGAACTGATTATTGTTGGTGTTGATGTAGTTGGCATTTCCCAAAGGTCTAACTTCAGCTCCAGGACGGCCCAGAGTCGCTGCAAACAGTCCTGTCATTTTCGATGTCAGTTTGGAGTACATTCCCGGCCTTGATGATGAACAAGAAGAGTGACCTGCCTATAGAACTTCATTCAATATCCTCTGCCTTTTTTTTCTTCTTTCCTAAATTACCCTTCCTTCTTTTGAAGATTTGATATCCTCGTTTTGTTAAATTTTATCTTATCAAAGGGTAAAATCGTCATTACATTCCTTCTAAATTGTAAAGTGGAGTTACATTCGAAGGAGCTGAGTTTGTATGTATGTATATTTTTTACAGGGTATATTGAACAAAGCTGAAACTTGAGTGATCATTTAATACTGTATATTGACTATATTCACAATCAATTTACACATTGCCTTTCCAATCATTATTCAACATGGTGCTAGGGGTAAAATAGGGTTTTCATAAAAAAGTTGTAAAACTTTAAGCAGCTAAGCTTTTTTTCTTTTTTTTATAAATAATGAAATTTCATTTCATTTCAAATCCTACAAATAAAAAATGCCTAAAGATTCCAAATTCTTCTACCAAAATTCAAATCTCTCAAGACCATTGTGTCAAACCAAACTCTCCCTAAGTTTATTTGTTTGTATGAAATAAACGTTTTGGATGGTGAATGATCATTTGAGAACTGAGAAGTTAATGCTAAGAAGCATAAGTGGATTTGAAGCCTTGATCTCTTTTAATCTCATGTCATCCCATGAATTGCTTTTGATATGGGATCGATCTGGTGTGCTGCGTGTGCATCTCATCCTATATGCATCCAACGGTTGATAACCACTTCACATGCTTATCATGTTAACTAACTTTTCATGAAAACCCAACCCTTACAGTGATTGTGTAAAAATGTCATAGGAACCACAGGACGATTCACTTAGACATGTTTGATTTATTTGATTATATGTTAGATCATTTTGACATCAACATGATTACTTGACGCACTTAAGCACATTGACTTGTAGAATATCCTATTGGATCATTTTTAAAAGAGGTACAGTAACTTGTCTTGTCTGGGTCATAGTTGTTTCTCCGCTCGGATATTTGTTGCATTTTCGTTTTGCATTTGTAACTTTGTTTATTTTGTGTGAATAGGATGTAAAGTTCATGATATTATTAAGGGAAAAGTCTAAAAAAACCCAATAAACTATGTCATTTTGAATGGTTAAGTCCATAAACTATTTTTTTGAATGAAAAAATCCTTGAACTTTTTAAAACTAGGCAAATACATCCTTGCAACCTATTTTACAGGTTAATGTGATTAAAATATGAAAAAGGTCAAAAAAAACCAAATAAACTATTTGATTTTGAACGATTAAGTCCTTGATTTTTTTACATAGTTTTATATAAAAATGGATCATCACTTGTTCTTTTAAGATCAATTATACCATCTTCGTTTTCAAGGTCCAAGGATAAAGAATCAGACATGTCATTTAAATTGTCGTTTACCTCATACGAAGAGTCTTCACTACAATCATCATTAGACCCTGATTTAAAATCTCTAAATAAGAAATCATGAAAAATTGATAACTTTACACAACATAACAAACCCATTATTCCTCCAATTCTACAAGTAAATTCCCTTTTAGACAGCAAAAAGACACCCGTTTTATCAATGTTAAAAAATGTGAACAATGGAAAATTAAAATATTATTGGCTTCAATAGTCTCGTTGAATCAATAGCAGACAAAAGAAAATTCTACAAAAAGAATCAAACAACCACCAATAATATATAGGTACAATAAATTACAAAACGAAACAAAACCAAAGCCTATGTTAAATAGAAATAGAAAAAAAAAATTGCAAATTAAATAAGAAACACAAAGCTGCAGTGGTGTAAAATCAATTAGTGGTGGCGCTAGGTTGGTTGGAGGCTTTGGTGGCCGACGGCAGAAAAATGTTGGCGACGAGATGGAGCATATTTGTAAAATGAGATTAGGGTTTATTTTTTAATTTTAAATAGAAATTAAAATGATTTACCTGCCAAACAAGTAACAGGTAAAGATTAATGGTTGTAGCGATGTATTTAACTGGTTTTAAAAACTTTAATGGTTTTTTTATTTAAAAAAATAGTTTAGGGACTTAACCAATCAAAATGATATAGTTTGTTGGGTTTTTTTAGACTTTTCCCTATTATTAAACCCTAAAGTTGACGCCTTATGCTAAATTTGTAAATATGTGTATCTTTTGGCTCTTCGCTTCAATTTCCGTCACTTCATTTTTTCAATTCGCTACATGACCAACAAATTAAGTACCTTTATAATACTTTACTATGATGGTTACTAACATGTACCTTCTTGCGGATCTCATGTACTTTTTTCAATGTGATATATATGTCATAAGTATATATATATATATAGGTGAAAGTTCAATTGCAAATCACCTTTTCATTGTGAACGTGAGGACAAACGAGAGCGCGACACGTGGCAAAAAATTCAGAGGACACGCGCGACCTTTCCCGCGACCTTAGTGTTATTCATACTGAATAACAGTGTTATTCAGTGTTATTTAGTATGAATAACACTAAGGTCGCGGGCTTTTTGGTTACAAGTGGCGCGTGTCCTCTGAATTTTGGGCGACTTAGTGTTATTCATACTGAATAATGCTTTATTCAATCTGAATAACAGTGTTATTCAGTATGAATAACACTAAGTCGCCGAAAATTCAGAGTGACACGTGGCGCGCTCTCGTTTGTCCTCACGTTCACAATGAAAAAGTGGTTTGCAATTGAACCCACCCCTATATATATATATATATATATATATGGGTGGTTTGCAATTGAACCCACCCCTATATATATATATATATAGGGGTGGGTTCAAATGTGAACCAATATTTGGTTGTGAACATGAGGACAAATCTAGGCCCTTGGATCAATTTTCGCTCATTAAATCAAAGGAATCTGGACGCGGTGGCATTTTTGAAATTATGATGAAAACTGTGTCCTTGGCTCCAATTAAATAAAGCGTGTAGGGGTAAAAGGGTAAAAAAAAGATGGGTCAAATCACAACTTCTTCCCCAAAAAAAACCTGCAAAAACACTTTCTCTCTCCACATATCTTTTCACCAACAATTTTCTCTCTCTCTAGAAGACTTCCTTCAAAGAAACACCTCTATGTCTCTCTCAAAGAAACTTCCATTGTTGAATAGATCCATCTGAGGTAATATATCTGCAACAATTTCTCTCACTAATAACCCTCAGATGAAGAAAACCTCCATTGTCGACGATTGTTTGAAGCATTCTTGAAGGATAAAAATGATTGAATCGCACAAAGATACGATGGATGATCTTCAAATCGCAAAGAGCATTGTAATAAGTAAGTTTTATTGAATAAATGTAACATCCCAAAATTAATTTTGAATACCTCAATTTATTAGAAATATCATCCCAAGATCATCACTTACATTGCAGCGGAAATAAAATAACAATGATGTCATATAATTGCGCTCTAGTGTACAAAAATCTTACGAACACAATTTGTTCTATATATAACTGCCTTGAACTGACATAATCATCTTCTGACGTCACTCTCAACCGATCCACGTTGTATCCCGCTTTTCTTTCCAATCTAGCATTCGCCTGGTTGCATAATTATTTTGAAAAAGAGTTGGGTGAGCCTAGGGCCCAGTGGATATACAGTTTTACGCAAAAGACATTTCACAAAAGCATTTTCATTTATCGCACATACGATATATAATCCACACAGCTTACGGCATTAGGAAGGTGTATATTCCACACAGCTTAACCCGGCAAACTCACACAGCATTGTTTGCTCTTACGGTTTTAAAACGAGCTCACATATCATGCTCGTAGTACACCCCCGTTGCCACACAAAACATATATTTCACAAAACATATATGTATCGAGTACCATTAGCTTTCCTTTGCTTGCCATCGTCCCTTTGCTCACACTAGTTCTAGTTGTTGACCAAGTTTTGTTTTAGAATGCAAACCCCATATGCACACTTTTTATACTTGAGTCATCGGAGGTTTTGGAGCAATTAAACCATCCTCCACCATAAATTGAGTGGAGGTTACTTAGATGGTTTACATGCACCCATAATTACCATTCATTAATATTAATAAATATAATAATAACAATAATAACAATAATAATATCAATATTATTATGGTTATTACAAACTTTCCCCCTTAACAAAATTTCGTCCTCAAAATTTGCCTATACAAGTAAATAAGGGTATTTCAATCTCATCTAATTCTTAGTTTCCCCAGTTGCCTCAGGTCGTCTATGACGTCTCTATTGAACTTTCACGAGAGAAATCTAATTTGTTTCTTAGATCTCTGCTTTCTTTGTTCTTTCATTTCCCCAAGAGTAACCATTTCCTGTTATATGTTATGCACTTCCTTAAATTAGATATATCAAAAAAAAAATCTCATTATACCCACTCGTTTAGTGTCTAAAGCTCTAAACATTTTATCCTTTGTAAATAACCCATTTCCCTATCTTGGAAATCTTTAATATATTGCAAACTTGAGCAATATATTTTTTTTTCACCAATGATGGTCTACGTCTAACCCATCTATCCGTGTTTTTTTTTCTTCTTACAAGATAGTTCGACAAATCAATTAACACTTCTCATATAACTCTTCAAGTGGCTCTATTTGAATAGTCCTTGATAATCATTAACAGTGAATGATTTCACTCTAAGTGGTTATTCCAATTTTCCATAAAGGTTAATCCACTTAGGTACCGCCTTATCTTTCTTATCTACAAATACGGCAATAGATATGCAAACATTCATCATAGTCGTTGTAAATTCCCTCATAATTTAACTATGCATCTAACGTTACCCCCTTTTCATATTTATGCACTTACAGATACATATACTTAGTTTTTGCCTTGAGGTGTCTTTAGCTATCAAGTAAAGACTTCATAGTCCGTTTTGTAAATAATTTCTCCATTTTCGAGCTCCACTACCACTACTACTAATTTCTAGTCATACATTTTCAATTAATATGACATACATACTATAAAACATCCCTTATTCACTAGTATACATCATAATGTACCATTGGAGCATCATCATATATATAAAAATAATCCTTTGACTAATATAACATAGATTCTCTAAGTGCAGTTCTTCTTCCTTTCAATCCCATGTATACTTCATTTACCTTACATCCCCATGTAAATATACGATATATTTCATATCATGACATTACAGACTTCCTAATAATTGATGCATATTCAGTCTTTTCGATTACATGAACATTATCCATCTTGCTCCATTTATAACACTTCCCAATCTCAATCATTCTCACTAAGATCATGACATTTAAAAGATAATTTCTAATCTTTCCTTCTAGGTCTCTTTCATGCCATTATCCATTCCAATATCTTTACTTTTAGTTACCTCTATCATTGATTCATCCTTCTATGTCATCTGAAACATGTCAAACATCCCTTGAATGGTTCTAACATAACGTAGTCTTCTCATGATGATTCCTAGGTGCCCACACTTTATTCCATCACGCTGGATATTTCTTACTAGTAGGGCATATATATATGTATATATATATATATATATATTTACGTCAAGGTGCATTAATACGCACATTATTGTCGACATGTTCAAGTTTCTCAAGATACCTTTATCATTACCCTCTTGCATGAAAATTCTCAAACATCACAATGTTCATTGATAACTTTGACTATGTGACTAGTCAACTACCAACCCTTAAGTTATTTTAGTATTTCACCAAATTGATTTTCAAATTCATCCTTGAGCAACCCTCTTTAACTTACCTCATTTCCCAAAAAGGGTAAGTCTTTATATCATGCATTGTTCATCTAGAGTCTACTCACAACTTTTCTTTGACAACAAATATGTACCAATAGTCGACTGCACTACTTGTTTTACCAACTAAATTAGTTAACTCCCCATCATAACACACATCCTACAATTTGGTGCTTATGACCCAATGCAATACTTATCATCTAATAGCCATTCTTAAACAAGGCTCTTGATAATGACCATCTCTGGCCTCGTTGCTACTTAACATCTCAGGTCGACCGTATCAAATATTTTCCACTTTGTCTGTAAACTTGAACTCATGTTTCTATAGTGTATCATTTATAACCTTGATGGTTCTAAATAAACATCTTTACTTATTTCATACTCTCCAACTTGTATCACAACTTACTAGGCTTCCTCTCACTTAAAATAAATATCTCCTGCTATGTTTGCAGTATTTTAGCATGGTACCTTTCTAGCTTTAAGCATAAGAACAATTCCATTGCCATCTTTCTATGGCTTGGAAGTCATATATTTGGATAAACTCTATTAGTTTACCATAAATATATTTTTACTTACTACATGTAATACACAATTACATTCATAACATTTTCTTATCACTTTCTCGCTTTCATAAATACCTTAGTCAAAGTATTACATGCTTACCAAAGATATTTACTTTTTTCATTCTCTTTTGCTCTACATCATAACTTACCCATTTTCATGAAATATCTCCTATTTGCATTTATTCTAATGTCTTTCTAACTATGATCATAGGCACAATTTCACTGACCCTTTTTTAGGTAATTGCAAACTATATATATGTATATATATGTTGCTTCTATATCTTTCTCGAAGACCTCTGCTTACTTGAAAAAAAAACATTAATATAGTCCTTCTAACCATTTTTCATACATACACGGTGGATAATTAAAACCCAATTTTTGTTGGTCTAGAAGACCATTATCTCCCGCATTTTATGGTCAATTCATACACCTCTAGTGTCATTCACTTCAAGAAACTAATCATACGAAAATTCGTAGATATTTCTCATATCGTTTACATATGATCATGACACTCCACTTTTTACTATAGAACAATCAATTGGTCAATATGCATGCCACCAAGATCACCGACTTTCATCGTGAATTTGTTTTAGTAACTAGTGACATTATCAAGCTCGTCATTTATCTCATACCTAGTCATGCTCCTTGTCAACTGACTAAGGAATACCTCACATCATACTTAATTATAAGTTAAATCAACTTTTTTGAGTTCTTTTTATTCTTACAGATAAATATATTCTAAGTTAGTAAGAGTTTGTCACGAAAACAATATCTCATCCCTTAACGACCATTACTTCGGTCTCATCTTTCCAAGTGTTTTCCATCTATTAAGGACATATATCTTTAGTTGTTGAAACATCTGATGACATCAAGCATCTAACAACTTCTCTAATTTGATGTAGTTCAAGACTAACCTCAACTTAACTTAAAGCACTATTCTCGTTATTATAGATCAATATTTCGTTGCACCTCTTAAAAAAAACCTTCCATCTCAGCTTAAGTCTAGGTTTACAATAACCTAGTTCACATAAACTATGCTCTGATACCACTTGTAACATCCCAAAATTTTGAATACCTCAATTTATTAGAAATATCATCCCAAGATCATCACTTACATTGCAGCGGAAATAAAATAACAATTATGTCATATAATTGCGCTCTAGTGTACACAAATCTTACGAACACAATTTGTTCTATATATAACTGCCTTGTACTGACATAATCATCTTCTGACGTCACTCTCAACCGATCCACGTTGTATCCCGCTTTTCTTTCCAATCTAGCATTCGCCTGGTTGCATAATTATTTTGAAAAAGAGTTGGGTGAGCCTAGGGCCCAGTGGATATACGGTTTTACGCAAAAGACATTTCACAAAAGCATTTTCATTTATCGCACATACGATATATAATCCACACAGCTTACGGCATTAGGAATGTGTATATTCCACACAGCTTAACCCAGCAAACTCACACAACATTGTTTGCTCTTACGGTTTTAAAACGAGCTCACACAGCATGCTCGTAGTACACCCCCGTTGCCACACAAAACATATATTTCACAAAGCATCACATTTATTGCAATAACGACATATCTCGAAAACAGTAGTAAAACATTTAACATGCTTGCAAGCAGTTATAAATAAAACATATGCAACCGTTTAGAAAATCACGTATAACTCACAGTGATCGTAGTCCAAACCGTTCCTCAAAGTGGCTAGCGTCTTCCCTACAAATCACATGCCATAACTTTAAGTCTGAAATAAAATACCATTCCATCCTTACGACCGACTATCCTAAAAATAATCGAATGGTCTCCTCAACCCATAGACGACATCTTTACCTAGGTTGGTTTAATAAAGACATGTATATATATATATGTTCTAATACATATACAATTATAGTTACATACATGCATCAGTATGTATATATGGGTGTATACTTCCATACAATACAATAGAAGTACACGTTTTGATTTCCTAATTGATTTCTCACCCCAATTTACATGGATACCATATATATTCACTCCTTTTTATTATGCATGCATGATATATAATGTATATATATACATCGTTGCACACCACCTCGTTAAGCAAACTATATCTTCCCATTTTGATTTACCGGCCTACCATAGCTATTCTTCTTTTTCTTTTTCCTTCCGTACCATCAAACAATTAAGGTTTCATCATCAACTAAGAGCCCTTAAAAGTCACTAAGAGTTTTCAACCTTTCGGTCCATCGAGACTGACAAGAACTATAAGTTTTAACTCTTAGTAACAATATGAGGGTCACCGGTTGAACATCCGGTGTTACCGAGATCACCGTTGTGATTAACGGTGGGGTGTTAGCAGTGACCGCCAACCACCATTGTATTATGGGAACCCACTTGACAGTAACGAACGACTATAGTGATTATCTACTAAACGAAATTTAGAGATGGCGATTACAAGACACTTACCAATTAGTGTCGAACTAGTTGCGGTATCGAGTACCATTAGCTTTCCTTTGCTTGCCATCGTCCCTTTGCTCACACTAGTTCTAGTTGTTGACCAAGTTTTGTTTTAGAATGCAAACCCCATATGCACGCTTTTTAGATTGAGTCATCGGAGGTTTTGGAGCAATTGAACCATCCTCCACCATAAATTGAGTGGAGGTTACTTAGATGGTTTACATGCACCCATAATTACCATTCATTAATATTAATAAATATAATAATAACAATAATAATATCAATATTATTATGGTTATTACAATAAAATCATCAGATTTTGAATAGTTAGGGTTTCATTCGAGTTTTATTGAAATTTTATGGTTTGTGTTCTTAAGACTTTTTTTTATCAGATCTGGTTAGTTGGATTCGTTTTTTGTGATTGTTGTTTTTTAAAAGTTGTTTGTAATCATAATTAGTGCATCATATTTGAAATTTAACAACTTTTGTGATGATTTTGGGAAATCGTTGTTTAAAAATTGAAAATTTATGGTTTGTGTTATTGAGTGTTCATCATATGTTCTTGAACAAAAAGTTAATAAATATGAGTTTTTAACTATTTTGGTAGTTGAACTGAGATTACTAGTTATTCAGACTGAATAACACTAAGTATGCTTGTTATTCACTTTGAAATAACATACTACATGTAAACTTGTTATTTAGTCTGAATAATAAGTGTTGTTATTTAATATACATAACAAACAACTTAAATATGATATTTGTATTAAGGTTAATTATTATTCAGACTGCATAACACTACGTAGCCTTGTTATTCAGACTGAATGATACATCTAGACTTGTTATTTAGATTGAATAATGCAACTAGGCTTGTTATTAAGTCTGAATAATAAGTCTACTTGTTATTCAGTTTGAATAATAAGCCTACTTGTTAAAGTCCATTTGTTATTTAAACTTAATAACAAGTCTACTTTAACAAATCTACTTGTTATTCAGACTGAACAACAAGTAGAAAATGAATATTGATTCATCTTATTCAAAGTGAATAATATCAAGGAATAATATTATTCACTATGAATTAAAATATATCATTTTTAAAGTTAATATAGCTTGATTAATGTTTGAATCACTTTATCTAGTTTACTAATTGAAAAGGTGATTAAATCAGGAACTTGTCAAATTACTTGATCAAGATTTGGAAGAGTTGTACACAAGCAAGGCGGAGCTAGAATTCAAAATGAATTAAGCACTAAAGATGTATCCAACTGACATATCATTGATAGATTGGAAAGAAGGCTATCAAAAGTTGGTTTTATGTTGGTGAAGAAGAATTGAACAATTAGTATATGGTTTTTAAATAATCGATTTTAGTTGGTTTAAGGTATATGTATGTTTATTACATGATGTACAATTTTGATTAATTAGTAAATGTATATTCATGTTTGTATTTTAGTGATGTAAAGATTAATTTTAGCACATAATATAGTTGTGAATAATATTACTCTGTACTCAAGCTGACTAAATAAAATTGTTTTTTAAAATAACTTTGAATATTGTATATTATCAAAGTGAATGTAACTTGCAGTAATGAGAATGCAAAGAATATTAACTAAATAATGATTTTTGTCTTTTGTATGATTCAGTATGAATAATCATGTATTATTCACTCCGAATAATTATTTAGAATGAATACAACTTGAATACAACTTGTCTTTTTATTCACTCTGAATAACATACAATATTCATAGTGAATAACAAGTAATTTCATACAACATTTTTATTAAGCTTACATTTGCCGTTTTATTCAATTTGAATATAAAGTTTTATTTAGAGTGAATAACAAGTCATTCAATCAACACTTCTATTAAACTTACATACATGGTTTTATTTACTCTTAATATACAGTTTTATTTAGAGTGAATAACAAGTCATTTCAATCAACATTTCTATTAAGCTTAAATACATAGTTTTATTCAGTCTCAATGTACATTTCTATTTTTTTCTTGGATGAATCCAAAGTATTTGTTTGGACTGAATCCGAAAAACCCGCTCTATTGCATACAACATACCTCAAAACAATATCTAACAGTACGTTCATCTTCACACAAGATAACTTAACATCAAATCCTACTCTAGATGCATACTTCTTATACATTTCAATCCCTTTATCTAAAGACTCAAAAAGTTGACCGACAACAGGTTTCAAATAATCTCCTACTCTAAAAATCCAAACCTTCAAACCATCCGCATAATCTACTTCAATACTTGAAGAACCAATTTCATCTCCGCTATAAATTGATCTACAACACAAATAATAGCTAATCAGAATACAATATAAAGCAATTCATAATGAATACTAAATCATATACATATTATTCGGACTGAGTATGTTTGTTATTCTGACTGAATAACAAAGTGGATTTACTTGTAAATCTAAGTATCTTTGTTATTTATTATGAATAACTAGTATAACCTGAATAGCAACTAATTCCAATTAACATTTCTATTAAACTTACATTAAAATTTTATTTAGTCCGAATATAAAAGCTTTATTCAGAATGAATAACAAGTAATTTTAATCAACATTTCTAATAGGCTTAAATTTACAATTTTATTTAGTCTGAATATAAAAACTTTATTCAGAGTGAATAACAAGTAATTTCAATCAAAAAATTTATTAAGCTTAAATACATAGTTTTATTAAGTGAATATAAAGCTTTATTCAGAGTGAATAACAAGTAATTCCAATCAACATTTTTATTAAGCTTATATACACAGTTTTATTCAGTTTGAATATACAAGTTTTATTCAGAGTGAATAACAAATAATTCTAAGCAATCTTTTATTTTAATAATTTCATCTTCTTCTTCTTCAACAACATAGCTTCATCTTCTACAAAATTCATCTTCAAGAGTCCTAAATCAATTTATCTTCATCTTCAAGAGTCAAATGGTGCCAAATTTTTACTTCTCGATGTTTTTTTATTCAAACACAAGGAAATAATTAAATGCAACCAAAATAGATCTAAACTTAGATTTATTAACATTTTGTTCAAAAACATATCATGAACACCCAAGAACACAAAAATCATAAAATTTCAATTTTCAAACAACGATTTTTGAAAATTATCAAGAAAATTGTTAAAATTCGAATATGTTACTCTATTTATGATTACAAACAACTTTTATAAAGCAACAATCACCAAATACGAATCCAACTAAACAGATCTGATGAAAAATCTCAAGAACACAAACCAAATAAATTCAATTTTCAAACAACGATTTTCTAAAATCAGAGAGAATGAGAGGACTTCTCAAATTAACTTTAGATTTGACATAAATACCCCTTAAGCCATTAATGAAAATTGGCTCAAATATGGCTAAGATCAATGGTCCAGATTTGTCCTTATGTTCACAATGAAAATGAGGTTCACATTTGAACTTTCCTCTCTCTCTCTCTCTCTCTCTCTCTCTCTCTCTCTCTCTCTCTCTCTCTCTTTATATATATATAGGGGTGGGTTCAAATGTGAACCACTTTTTGGTTGTGAATGTGAGGACAGCCGAGAGCGCGACACGTGGCGGATGACTAGGCGCTACGTCGGATCCATGGAGGATCCACGGCGGATGACTAGACGCGATTCATGGGAGGGCATTGAATTAAATAGGGGGACCACACTCAAAGCCGCCACGTGTGGCGCTCTCGGTTATCCTCACGTTCACAACCAAAAAGTGGTTCACATTTGAACTTTCCTCTATATATATATATATAAACTAAATAACAAAAAGTAAGAACAAGGTTCTAAATTAGCATGAGACGTGATATGGCGGCAAGGCCAAGCCCTGAAAGCCATGGTGGGTCATGGCATTTTTCAATGCGTGACTTATGACGGCAAATTTCTATATCATATATAATATTATATGCATAAACATATGTTTCTCTACTATTACTTAATGAATCAACGATAATAAACAATTTAAATTAAGTTACATATTAAAAACTAACAAATAAGACATTAAAAAGTTTTATTAAAATCAAATATCTTACAGAAACTGTGCATTACACCATGACATGCCTTAGGTATGACATGGCGTGATACACAAGTCTTAAGACACGGCGCGCCATGACGGTTATTACAACGAGCTTTTTCGAAGATTGAGTGAGAACCAAGTTTGGGTAGAAAGAATAACTCAACGAAAAAGAACAAATAAATAATCTAATGGACACAAGAGGATGGGTTAAGGGCAGGCCCGACCCAAGTACTGGGCGAAGTGGGTGGTGGCCCAGGGCAGCAGAGCCCAAAGGGGCATCACAAGCCCATGTATAGTTTTGATTATTAAGGGGGTAGAAAGTAAATAAGTAAAAGTTAGGGGTTTGGGTAGCAACATTGTAAAAGTTTTCAATTTTGAGGTTAAAAAGCACGAAAACCCTCATATTATCTAACGAGCAAAGATCGATTAGAAGAGAAGGTGCAAGTTTTGGTGGATTTGAGGTTAATATTCTTTCGGTAGGGTTTATCTTTTGACAACAGATGAGGAAAAGAAAATGGTTGGCACAAAAAAGGTGTTTTCTTGAAACAAAATATGTGATTATAATTTAAGTAAACGAGAGGAAGAATCTCAGCCACTCATCTCGCGGTTATAGTGGACGTGATCACGGGGGATTGTAAGTTTTGAGAAATGGTTGCACACCTTTTGATGGAGGTGCTGCAGTAAATATTTATATACATTCAAAGCATTTACATATCCTACTTTATAGGAGATAACAACCAGATAAAAGCAAAGGTTGGTCAAAGATATTACAACAAAAAGACTAATTCAAAGATGGATTGAAATGCTTTTGAGTTTCTGTTTGACTTTGTGGATAAGGCTTGACACTCCCCTGCAAGTTGAACGGCCATGCATGCACGGATAACTTGTTTCGTAGTATGTTGAATCTGGTCCTGCTCAAACCTTTAGTAAAAATGTCGGCTACCTGATCCTTAGTTGATATGAACCGAACATTGAGAAGTCTTGAGGCAACCCGTTCTCGAACAAAATGATAATCGATTTTGATGTGTTTTGTACGAGCATGAAAGATAGGATTGACTGTAAGGTATGTAGCACCTAGATTGTCGCACCACAATGTCGGCGGAGGTATTTTAGCGTAACACATTCTTTCAACAAGGATTGGATACACATGAGTTCGGCTGTGGCTGTAGCTACTGCTCGGTACTCAGCTTCGGTACTTGACCGGAACACCGTCTTCTGTTTACGAGCACTCCATGAGACAAGGTTACCTCCAAAGAAAACACAAAACCCACTTGTAGAGCGTCGATCATCCGGGCAGCCGGCGCAATCTGAATCAGAATATGACTGAATAGGGCAATTTGAGTCTGAATAAGCTTGAAGAGTCGGACCAGAGGGCACAGACAGCTGTAAACCGTAGTTTATCGTATGCTTAAGGTACCAAAGAATTCTTTTTATGGCAGCCCAATGGACATCATTTGGGTTATGCATGAACTGACAATTTACTGACAGCGACAGCAATGTCCGGTCTTGTAAAGAACAGATATTGAAGCGAGCCAACCACACGCCGATATTAGGTTGGATCGTCATAATCTCGGCCATCAAATTTAGATAGCTGTTGATTTGCAGCAAGTGGTGTGGTAACTGGCTTGGCTCCATCAAACTTTGTGGCTAGCAATAAGTCCAGAATGTATTTGCGTTGGGACAAAAATAGGCCGGTGCTATGAGAAATGACTTCGATACCCAGGAAATAGCTAAGGGTTCCCAAGTCTTTGATAGCAAAAGTAGATTGGAGCTGACTGATCAACAAGTTTATATGAGTACCTGGTGTGCCTGTGATGATGATATCATCAACATAAACGAGCACAAACAAAGTAGCGCCATTCGTGTGTGCTTTGTAAGGAGGGACGAGTCAGCTTTAGAGCGAGTAAAACCAAGGTTGCAAAGATAATCGGTAAGGCCTGTGTACCAAGCTCTAGAAGCTTGTTTGAGGCCGTACAGAGATTTTTTTAAACGACAAACGTGATTCGGAAATCTGGAATCAACATAACATGTAAGTTTTAAGAAATGGTTGCACACCTTTTAATGGAGGTGCTGCAGTAAATATTTATATATATTCAACCCCCCTTCTATAATCCCATACACTAATCCTTAATTGAAGGTCACCTTTTAAGACCAACAAGTGGTATCAGAGCAGATTCAAGCTCTCTTTTCTTTTAAGAAAAATCTTGTGATCCTTCTCTCTAATCCATGACTCTTCAAGCTAAGGATAACTACTTTGATACCGGCTCTACTGAAAAACCACCAAGGTTTAACAAAGACAACTTTGCTCTTTGGAAAACCAGGATGTAAATTTTTCTATCCGGTTCTGATCCCCAAATTCCCCACTTCTTGGAACATGGACCACATGTTCCAACACAAACTGTTCACGTTGTTCCTGCTGCTAACGGCCAACCTGCTATACCCGCAAGGGAATTGGTGAAGCCAGTGATTGATTGGAATGATGAAGACAGACGCCTTGTCAGTATTGACACTAAGGCTAGGTCTCTCATTGCCATGTCACTCCTTGATGACGTATTTCACTCTGTATGTCATCTTCGATCTGCTAAAGAAATATGGAACACTCTCTGTGTTCAATATGAGAGCACTGCAGTCCTCAAGGAATCAAGAAAGATACACTTGGTTCGTCAGTACGAAAGCTTCATCCATCAGAAGGATGAGACTCTTTCCCAGATACATCAGAGATTCAACTGTCTCCTGATCGACCTGAAGACTATTGGTACTGTCTACTCTAACTCTGAGGTGATTACCAAGTTCATGGAAGCTCTTCCTGAACATTGGGAAATTTACACCACCTGCTTAACTATGTCCAAAGACATAAAGAAACTCACAATAAGTGAGTTGTACGATATTCTTCTGAACTGTGAGCAACAGAAGAAACTAAAAAAGAATCTCGTAAGAGATACTAAAGATTCCAAGAGCACCTCTCTTGCCTTGGTTTCTGATTCAGTTCCTCCTGTAGCTGCTCCTTCTTCTTCAATAACTATTACTGAATTAGAATCTTCTGATTCTGACATATCGGAATCAGATCCTGATTTTAATGAATCTCTTGCTTTCTTAACTCGTAACTTTAAAAAGTTTGCCAAAAAGGGAAACTTCCAAAGAAGGAAACCTCTTACTCTAACTGACAAGCCTAAATCAGAATTTGTTGATAAGGCTACTGCTACCTTCTATAATTGTCAGGGCAAAGGACACTTTGCTAATGATTGCAGGTACAAGAAAAATCAGTTCGGTCCTTTTTCTACCAACTCTTCCTCCAAGAATCCCAAATACCAACAGCTGAAAGACAAATATAAGAAGATGAAGTCTCAGCGTAAAGGTAAAGGTCTTATCGCTGAAAACTGTGATTGGGATGGTGTCTCTTCTGATGAGTCATCTGATGAGGAAGACACTCAAGTGGCACTGATGGCCATTACTGAAGAACCTACCTTAGCCCTGATGGCTAAGATAGAAGAGGTCCCTAAAAAGGCTCCTAAAGCTCTTGAAGCTTCCACCTCTGCGACTGAATCTTCCAGTCAGCTACCTACTACTTTTGTCCCTCTTAAAAGTCTAACTCAACTAAACTTACTGACCCTTGATCTCTACAAAGCCCTAAATGGTAAGACCTTTGCTGAAAAGATGAATATTGATCTTCGTGATCAACTTATAGAGTGTCATGAAAAGATAAAACAACTCACCATTATGGAAGAAAACTATAAAGATCAGGTCTCAGTAAATCAGACTCTCACATTGAAAGAGAAAAGGCTCTTGCTGCTACGGAGAGAGCCTTAGCTGAGTTAAATGCTGAAAAAGTCACCATCAAAGGATGGAGTGACGCTTCTGAAAAGGTTGATGAAATATTAGCCTCAGGGAGAAATGTCAAAAACAAAAAGGGTCTTGGATTCACTCGTGGATGTCCCAGACCTGATCGTTCCATGCTTAAATTTGGAATGTTCGTTTCTTCTATCCCTGATCCTAGTGCTTCTTAACTTATTTCAGTGTGGTACTGGTAATATGAAGTTTGAGTGTTTAGATGCAAAAAGAAAAAAAAGGCTTATATTGGTTTGACACAATTAATAAGGAGTTTTTGATAAGTTATTTTTTCTAACTTATTAATTTATTATATTTGAAATACCGTATCATCCTTTAAAAAAAACAACTTATCAACTTATTACGCCATCCGATTTAATATCACATAAGTTGATAAGTACCAATGAGGTGCACAAAAAAACCGGAAAAAAAAACGGAACCGGTTGTTTTTGAACCGGTTAGGATCTAAACCGAACCTGTTTTTATATAACCGCTTTAAGCATTTGGACATCACCAGTTTTTTTACCGGTTAGATAACCAGTTAAAAACCTGTTTTTAACCGGTTTTCGTAATAAAAAATTTTGAACTTATATATATATATATATATATATGCATTTTTATTTGAATTTATATTTGTAGTATGTTGGTAAGTGGTAATGGTTAGTGTTTATATAATTATATGTATTGTTTTTTATCATATTTATATAATTATAAATTATAATTATATGTATTTGTATAATTATAAAACTAAATAAACAAAACAACTAAACAAAAAAAAATGCCCAAAAGAAAATCAAAATTTTAATCCAAGCCCAAAAGAAGTCCAACCCAATTCTACTCCGGTCGGTTTTTTCCATAACTGGTTTTTTGACCTAACCGATTTTATACGTAACCTAAGCGGTTTGTTAGAGTATCGTTTTCGAAGCCTATAACCGGTTTAATGTTTGACTGGTTTTTTTAATAACTGGTTAGGTTATTTAACCAGTCATGTGCACCTCTAAGTACCATACAAAAAAAAATCAACATTTGACAATGATGAAATAAATAACCAATCAAATAATTGAATCTACATTAAACTCATGTCGTAAACCCAGCCTACGGACGGGTATAGCGCTAGTTCATACAGAGCTTTGATTTTCCCAATAAACCGGTAATGTTTCCCATCTTGCCTTCCAACTTTCTTTTCTTTAGGCTTCTTGTAATACTTGTACAAATTCTCAATTTTTTTGCTGCATATCGTGATAAAAAGGAAACTGCTGGTTGATCAAAAAACTAATGACAAGAGAAAGAAAAGACATTGAAATGATAGTGATTTTTGCTAAGGAGTAAAAGTTTCATGTTGTTTCTTGGTTTGTGCATACTATTAACCCCGATTGGTGTCTCTATGACTATACAAAATAAAAATAAAAAGGTGGGTTCTACTTCAGTTAACCAAGAGAAAAAAAAAGAACTTTCAAACACCAATACTCATAGAACTTGAAATTTCATAATAGAAATCGTTAAACTACTCGAACCAAATAAAAAATACGTACCGAATAAGAAGATGAATTAAAAGCCTATTTTTTTGAAGAAAATCAAAGAAATGAAGTAATAATATTTGTACAAGTGCTAACCATAGTAAGAGCCTTCGGCATCATTTCTTGGTCTTTTGTCTTTTTTAAGGGTGTCTGGGCCAAAGCTCGACTAATCCCCGACAATTTTGGGGGCTAAACATGGCCCCACTTAAATGCCCTAGGCATGCACACGGGAAGGCTTGAACTCGGTTAGGGCGTTATGAACCCCCCGAGCGATAACCAATCCGCCACAGCCCTGAAAGACTTTGTCTTAGGCTCCTAGCTTTTACTTGCTAAGATTATTGGTTACTTTCATATTCATCCGCTAAAGTGATTCGAGTTTGTAAGTGCTTATTCGGGTAAGTGTTTGGCAAATGGCCCTTGGTTATATAGTGTTTCTCTGGCCAACTTTCTTTTGGTGGTAGAACTATAATAGCTTTCCCACCTGCTGAAATGCAGGTAATATATTTTGAACAAATAGAGGCTGAAAAAGATTTTTTATGATGCTTGATGAGGTAATTATTATATATAAAAAGCGGAACAAGTTTTAACCTCTAATGCCTAGCCACTGTCTTACCACATATACAGGCAAGCGTACCTGATCGTGATTAATATAGTGTAGGAAAGTCCACGTATCGTATCTACCACTGGGAACGGTCAAGTTATCGTAGATTATTAATCTAAATCAGTTTAATTAACCTAAAGCTTTTGGGGGGGTTTTTTATGAAAAAGGTTTTAATACTAAAAAGACAACTAAATTAACTATGAACTAAGAAAGCGATTAAAAGATTGATTAAGAACTATATGAAGGAAAACAGTAGCACTTATCATGGTATAGTGAATTCCCAAGTGGATGATTTAAATAGGCCAAAGGTTTGGTTGTTTTGGTTATTGTAGGAATTTAAGTCTAGGACACCCTAACATATGATAACTATGGCTATTAACTAGGTCTTGATCCTCCTAGTCCCAATACATAGATTATTTGTCAGAGGTGCTAGCACCGGTAACCCAATCCTATCTCTATTGCATGGTATTCTACTATCTGGTCGCTCTCGGTCTGAGTAACCACTTAACACAACTCTCCGGGATGAAGGGTAGGTCAAGGGAGATTGATTATCCTAACGGAGTCTATCAATTTAGGTCAAAACAGATACACCCAATCAACGATTTCAAATAGCCAAACAATAGGAATCAAATCGGAACCATAACACACATTCAATCAACCAAAAACAAACCAATAAACATTAAATTACGAAATCATCATCCACAATGGTTCATCGACCATGACAAGTACCACTATTAAAAGACTACTCACTAATCATAATGAAAACAGAAAAAACGATAGTAGACACAGACATGATACCGACAGTACAACGACGGATGATCGAAGATCGAACCCCGCAGCGTATCGGCACCACTCTGACTTTCACTCTCTACTCTATCGTTCCCCTCGTCTCTGCTTCGTGTTTTGAACTGAAGGAGGAGGCTGCTATTTAAAAGAAGGCGTCCAGGGGTCATTTCGCGTTCGCCAGACGACGGTCTCGCGGCGCGAGCCACTTAGGTCAAACTCTGGATTTCCTCGTTATCGAACCTGGCGGCGCCAAACTTGAAAACTCGCGATCGCCAGATGGCTACTGGATTGATGTTGTGCATTTTTCACGTTTTCTCGCCTTTTTTCGTACTTTCCCGTTCTACGGCCTCCAAATCCTATAAAAGCAATAATAAGCTCATTTGGTGAGTGAAATGATCATAAACGGGTAAGAAATGGGGTAAAGTCATACAATTAAGCTCAACCAAAACATGTATAATTTTGCTGTTATCAATGCTCTTTTTAAGAGATCTGAGGTACTTGTCTTTTAACGGGTAAACTTTGCTGTCTACTTTGCTTGACCATAATTTACTTTGCTGCCAGGTGGAATTTGATCAGTTTATGGAGCAAAGCAAGGGCAGGTTCTTCATAATTATGCTTCTATTTTGGAGTTAGTTTTCCCGTGAGTGCTTTTATCACCCATTTCTTGTGACGAGGTAGAAAACAAACATGACACACTTTACCACTTTCTTTTAGCTATCATCTGGAAAAAGTGTGGTTCAAAATAATTATTTAATATTACCAAGTTATCTAAGAAACTGTATAATCCTTCACGATCATAACAGTTCAAGAAAGGTAGAATGAGAGTGTCCCGTTATCGGACTATGTAAAACGGTACTCAAATTAAAACCAACCTGAAAGTTTGCTCGAAGTATGGAAGAGAGAGAACCGCACGGAATTGACTCCTGTCCTTAAAGGTGTTTACGTCGCGTAATCGCTGTCAGCCTCCAGACGTAACGACCCAGGATTAATGCAGTCGACGATCGGTATTTCAACAGCGATGAAAACCGAAGTTGGAAGAAGCAGATGACAGAAAACGAGAGAGCAAGAAAGAGAACGAGAGAGAGAGCTTTGTTGCTGTTTTCGGATGATCAAAAATAACCTGCATGGGGCTGTATTTATAAGCCAACCATGCAGCTCTCAATCCCCAAAAACGTGGAGATAAGCTCTATCTGATAAGTAGCTTAATCTGGAAGAAATTGGATCTGATAAGGAAGCTTAATCTGGATGATAAGTGATAGAGATAATTATCCCACATGTTGGATAATATGATCTCTATCTCTTTGGCTAAGCAATCCTATTCCAACTCTATCTGCTTATCAGCTAAGTAATCAGAACGGGTTTGGGTCGCATACCCGGATCTGAGATCCGTTCACCAAAAACAAAAGCTCCTCAGCTCCGAGCGACGATGCGGCGGCGTGCGAAGTGCAAAGTGCAAAGTGCACCTACACGCGCCACTCGCGGGCACGCGGCTCGCGCTCACGGTCACGGCTAGGCGCGCGTGTGGGGAGGACCTACTTGACCCCCACCATTTGGTTTGAATTATAAGGGATGGGTATCCCTTATAAACCCACCTAACTTTTCTCCTCCTTCCTATGTGGGACAAAGTAAAACTTCCCAACATTCATTTTTCACATAAAAATTCCAACAATCCCCCACCATGTTGGAAGTTTTCTTGTCATTCAGTTATGTAATATCACATAGGTGTCACAAAGATTAAACCTAGTTTGATGTAAGTGAACAAAGAGAAATCAATTCAGTGGTATCCTAATGGATTTAAACCATGAACCTAGCGACCTCTCCGGTCCATCTACACATATCACATAAATCTTCCAATTTTACTGAACGCGAATATGGCCATGCGCTTTCAATCCTTTTCTTGACCCTTTAGAAGATAAACCACTAATCTTCATTCAAGGCGGCACCACCTCTAGGTCATATAGGCAAAGTTTATAACATCTTCGTTGCTTAGATGTCTCCAAAACTTTGTTAAGAGAATAAACTCATCCTGGTTCTCGGCAACGACGTACTATCTTTACCACACATGGATCTATCGAGTTGCGATAGTACCTTCTATCGATTAAGTGACTTTACCCTTTAAACTTGAAAGATAGGAGCACTAAATTCAAGTTGGATTTCCATCACTAACCGATTCTATTGTGGTTTTAGACCCATGTCTCTTGTGGTAGTTCCAACCAAATCTCTCGTCAGAGGTTTGGTAAGCGGATCTGCCAAGTTCTTACTAGACTTGACAAAGACAACTTTGATGGTACCATTCTCAAACAGTTGTCTCACATAGTTGTGTCGAAGACCAATGTGTCTCGACTTCCCATTATACACAACATTGTATACTTTAGATAGTGTGGCCTCACTATCACAGTACATGGGAATAGAAGGCATTGGAACATTCCACAGTCGAATGTCCGAGAGTAGATCTCTAATCCACTCTGCCTCTTTGCCAGCCGCAGCTAAGGCAATGAACTCGGCTTCCATAGTCGAGTGAGCTATACATGTCTGTCTCTTGCTCGCCCAAGAGATAGCTCCTCCAGCTAGAGTAAAAATCCAACCACTTGTGGATTTCGAATCACTGGTTTGATCAATCCAGCTAGCATCAGAATACCCTTCTAGTATCCCAGAAGATGACGTGTATGTCATTTCCAATTTGCTTGTCCTTTTCAGATACCCCAATACTCTGCTTACTGCTTTCCAGTGCTCTACACCTGGATTGATCGTATGCTGACTTAGTTTGCTCACAGCAAATGCTATGTCAGGTCTAGTGCAGTGCATAGCATACATCATGCTACCAATAGCACTTGCATATTCTAGTTGAGCCACTGCTCGTCCTGAGTTAGCACCAAGTTTCACGCATGAATCGAATGGAGTGTTAAACTCCTTTATGTTTAGATGCTGAAACTTTGTCAGAATTTTCTCTATGTAGTGAGACTGACTTAGAGAAATCTGACTGCCTGTTCGCTTCACCTTGATACCAAGAATGGTATCCACTTCTCCAAGATCTTTCATCTTAAAGTTGGAGGATAGGTATTTCTTCGTCTCAGAAATACCTTCTAAGTCAGTGCTGATGATCAACATATCATCAACATATAAGCAAATGACAACGGTATAATCGGATGTGCATTTAGAATAAATGCACCTATCTGCACCGTTATGCCGAAAACCAAAATTCGTTACAGTGGTATCAAATCTTTCATGCCACTGTTTGGGGGCTTGCTTAAGACCGTACAAGGACTTAATAAGTCTACACACTTTATTTTCCTGTCCGGGCACCACAAAGCCTTCAGGTTGCTCCAAATAAATCTCCTCATTTAAGTAACCGTTAAGAAAGGCAGTCTTTACATCCATTTGATGAATGTAAAGTCCTTTCAAAGCGGAAATTGCTATGAGAGTTCTAATAGAACTAATCCTAGCAACTGGAGCATAGGTATCGAAATAATCGATACCTTCTCTCTGCCTATATCCCTTAGCAACTAATCTTGCTTTATAGGCAGAAATGGATCCATCTGGGTGGTATTTCTTCTTAAATATCCACTTAGATCCAATAGGTATCTTTCCCTTGGGAAGATTATCCAACTCCCAGGTTCCATTACCTAGAATTGAATCCATCTCGTCATTTATAGCTTCCTTCCACAAATGAGCATCTCTCGAAGACATGGCTTCGGAAAAAGTCTTAGGGTCATCTTCAAAATCGATGGTGAAAATGACCTCTCTTGTCACTTTCTTTTGTGACCCTTCAACCAAGAAAGATACAAAATCATCTCCTAGACTCTTTTCTTTTCTAGTCCTAGTACTTCTCCTTGGCTCTTCTATATTTCGAGAAGGTTTAGGAACATCTCGAGAAGTACTTGGAATAGAAATGGGGTTTGTAGTTTCACTATCCTTTAGAAATTTATCTTCGAAGAAATCCGCATCTCTGGATTCTACGATGACTCCCGATTCATTATCCAAAAATCTGTAGGCCACGCTATTCATTGCATAACCAACGAATATGCTCTTAATAGCTCGGTCTCCGAGTTTGGATCTTTTAGGATCAGGTGTTCTATAGTAAGCCACACACCCCCAAACTTTCATATAGTCAATCTCAGGTTTTCTACCTTTCCACAATTCGTATGGGCTCGTAGGAATCACACGACTAGTGATCCTATTGTGAATATGACATGCCGTTAGTAATGCTTCACCCCACAGATTGGTTGGCAAACCCGACTGGTTCAACATACAGTTGACCATTTCCACAAGGGTTCTATTCTTTCTCTCAGCCAATCCATTCTGTTGGGGAGTGAATGGTGAGGTTCGTTCATGTTTAATGCCATTCTCTTCGCAGAATGCATCAAACTCTCTTGAGAAATATTCTCCGCCTCTATCCGAACGAAGAATTTTAATTCGTTTTTCTTGTTGGTTCTCTACCTCTGCCTTATAAACTTTAAATGCATCAAAAGCTTCATCTTTTGACTTTAGTAAATAGACATAGAGATATCGAGTTGAGTCATCGCAAAAAGTAATGAAATATCTTCTTCCTCCTCGAGTAAGTATTCCATTTAGTTCGCATATATCCGAATGAATCAACTCTAGTAATGATGTATTTCTTCTTTTAACAGATGGAAACGGTTTCTTTGTAAATTTAGATCTAACACATGTTTCACATTTTTCAAAATCCTTTTTGTCTAAAGTTAACATTCCTTTAGCTTGCATTTTTTCAATGTTTTTGATGTTTGTATGTGCTAATCTTTTAAGCCATAAAGTAACAGAAGTATCAGAAGAAGTAACAGAACACACAAAATAACCAGAAATATTAACTTCATTAGCAAAAGGAAATAAAACGTTATTACTTCCAACACCGGAAGTTACATCATTACTACCACTAGAAGAACCACTACCAACATTATTAACCTCATCATCACTCTCTAAAACTAAACGATACATGCCACTAACATTGACCGCTTTCCCAACATACGCTCCACCTCTCGAGATATCTATCCGGCCATTCTCGAGCACCATCTTGAAACCACCTTTGTCGAACTTGTCAGCAGAAACCAGCCCCTTGGGAATTGTCGGAACATGAAGTGCATCAGTTAGAACAACGGTGCGACCTCTTTTGAACCGCAATATTACATCACCAATACCCAACACATCAGCACGATGACCATCAGCGCAAACCACAACAGTCCCCGCAGGTACGGGACGGTAGGTGTCAAAACAGCGTCTTTGTCCGCAAACATGAATAGTGGCCCCAGTGTCCACAAACCAACCTCGAGCCGCCACCGCCCGGGTTAGAGAGGAAATCATGTAAACTCCTCCAAGATTCACATTTGCTACCAGATTGGCCACCTCTTCAACAGCATTCGCCACAGGTCCGGACTTTCGGTCTTTGCATTCCCTCGCATAGTGCCCCGTCTCTCCGCAGACGTGACACGGTCCAGATTTCTTAGGTTTGTTGTTGAACTTGGGTTTCTGATTGCCTGATCTCTTAAAACTCTGCTTCTTTGGTCCAAAATTCTTAACCTTATTTTGTCCCCATGACTGCTTGTTTTTCTGATTAGAACTCCCGGTAACATGATGCACATTCGAGATAGCCTTACCGCGCTTGTCTCGAATGCGGGTTTCCTCCTCAATGCGAAGGTGTTTCATTAGATCATCCATACTAAAGTCCTCAGATTTGTGCATCATGCGTTTAGAGAAGTCTTTCCAAGATGGCGGCAGTTTAGCAATAATTGCGCCAACTTGGAAAAGCTCCACTATGGGAATGGAAAGCACATTTAATTTGTTGACTAAAACCTGAAGCTCATGCACTTGCTCCATGATAGGCTTGTCGTCAACCATTTGAAATTCCAGATATTTAAAAACAAGATACTTGTTAGTACCCTCTTCATGTGTTTTATATTTTTGTTCAAGTGCTTTCCATAATTCCCTCGGGTCAGAAATCGGAGAGTAAAGATCAAACAAGCGGTCACTCAAAGTATTTTTTATGTGCCCCAAACAAAGAGCTTCTGCCTCCTTTCGGAGTAGACGCTGCTTTTCCAGATCAGCAATTGCTCTCAGATCTGGTTGTTGCCCCTCCGCGGGAACCGGATTCTCAGGAATGGGGGGCAGATTGGGGTCCAAAATATGGTAAAGTTTTAGGAACATAAGCAGAAACTTGACCTTCTCGACCCAACGGGTATAGTTCTGACCATCGAAACGATCGAGTTTCACGATATCCTGATTCATTAGGCGGAGGTTTTCGGAAGGTAGTTCAGACTCCATTGATTGTTTTCTGAAAGTTTAAAATTGTTTTACCAATAAGAGATTTAAAACAATAAGCTTTTAAAAAAGATAAACACCTTTAAGATTGTTGTATTCAGATTCAAACAATCAAGATTTAAACTTTATGAAGACTTTGAATTACTCAAAATAATTATTTAATATTACCAAGTTATCTAAGAAACTGTATAATCCTTCACGATCATAACAGTTCAAGAAAGGTAGAATGAGAGTGTCCCGTTATCGGACTATGTAAAACGGTACTCAAATTAAAACCAACCTGAAAGTTTGCTCGAAGTATGGAAGAGAGAGAACCGCACGGAATTGACTCCTGTCCTTAAAGGTGTTTACGTCGCGTAATCGCTGTCAGCCTCCAGACGTAACGACCCAGGATTAATGCAGTCGACGATCGGTATTTCAACAGCGATGAAAACCGAAGTTGGAAGAAGCAGATGACAGAAAACGAGAGAGCAAGAAAGAGAACGAGAGAGAGAGCTTTGTTGCTGTTTTCGGATGATCAAAAATAACCTGCATGGGGCTGTAATTATAAGCCAACCATGCAGCTCTCAATCCCCAAAAACGTGGAGATAAGCTCTATCTGATAAGTAGCTTAATCTGGAAGAAATTGGATCTGATAAGGAAGCTTAATCTGGATGATAAGTGATCGAGATAATTATCCCACATGTTGGATAATCTGATCTCTATCTCTTTGGCTAAGAAATCCTATTCCAACTCTATCTGCTAAGTAATCAGAACGGGTTTGGGTCGCATACCCGGATCTGAGATCCGTTCACCAAAAACAAAAGCTCCTCAGCTCCGAGCGACGATGCGTGCAAAGTGCACCTACACGCGCCACTCGCGGGCACGCGGCTCACGGTCACGGCTAGGCGCGCGTGTGGGGAGGACCTACTTGACCCCCACCATTTGGTTTGAATTATAAGGGATGGGTATCCCTTATAAACCCACCTAACTTTTCTCCTCCTTCCTATGTGGGACAAAGTAAAACTTCCCAACATTCATTTTTCACATAAAAATTCCAACAGGTTCTTCATAATTATGCTTCTATTTTGGAGTTAGTTTTCCCGTAAGTGCTTTTATCACCCATTTCTTGTGACGAGGTAGAAAACAAACATGACACACTTTACCACTTTCTTTTAGCTATCATCTGGAAAAAGTGTGGTTCAAAATAAATAGTAAAACTTTCGAGCATCTTGTCATTTATCTGTAAAATATCACACTCAAGCTTCACACTTTCTCTTATATTAATTTGTTATGGTCTATGTGAAACACTGACATGTCAATTACGGGGGTTACGTTCCCTGATTTAGGATGGTATGTATTAAACTGCTTGCAGCTCTCAGTTGATGAAAATGTGACTTCTCTTATTTTTCCCATTCCTTAAATAAGACTACATACGAGGCTACGAGCAAATGTGTTTGATTGGCCTTTATCATTGCTTTGACCTTTCGTTCGGCCTTTGGCTCTTCCTGGGCATGTGAGTCGTTGATACTACTTTGTTATGGCAATTGTCATTCTAAATGGCCACTTCTGATTAGAGTTTTTACAAAGCTTTTACAGTTGCCATGTTATCCCTTGTTCTCTTTCTATTGTTATAACTGTTTATCCTGAGAAACATCTTATCTGCAACTTACAGGGATCAAGATTCTTATCCGATAAGTGACATTGATGACTCATATCGAGAACTTATGTGGTAAAGGTTTGGCAAACGACCACTTAGTTACGGTTAAAAGACTGTTACGATATCTTGGATTTATATCTATTTCAAATTATGTACAGTCTGTATTATATATTACATAACTATATTCTTGGGCCGTGCTTTAATTAATACCTACCTACCTAGTATATATATATATATATAATACCAGGACTTTTTAATTAATGGATTATAACTTTTTCAAAAAGCTAGCCCTTTGATTATATGAAACATATATATAAAGATATTTTTAATACTGGTTTGGTGGTTGGTTTATTGCTTTTCAAATTTAAGGTCTCAAATTCGAGTCTTCTTATTGTAGATTTTTTATAAACACAAGAAATATGAAATTAAAAGCACATATATGTAGTGATATTTTTCATAAAATCAATAGTGGTCAGGTGGTTGGTTCATTGTTTTTCAATAAGGTCTCAAATTCGAGTCTTAGAGTTGTTATAAACACAAAAAATCTAAAATTAAAAGCTAAAATCTAGAAAAAAAATGACTAATAGAACTTGAACCCGAGACCTTACACTTGAAAAGTAAGGAACTAACCAACTCTTCCAAGGAAAATATATGTTCTTATTACAGTTTCAAAATATATATATGGTGGCACGTAAACCCTATGCACTAAATTAGGTCCGCCCGTGGTTGGACGCACATTAGGTTGAGATGCACCAGGTGTCAAGCGCTATTCATGAATCATGGGTGGGCGTGAGATTTTAAGTGTTCAAGGGTATACAATCCTTGGCCACATATTTTAATCAGCATCTGTTACTAATGATGGGCAAATGATGTCAAAATAAGCTTATGATAGTTATTAGTTTATTATCCTTGAGTGTTATTCTTTTGCCAGGGTTTCCACGTTTTGATTTCTTAACAAAAAAATGAGGAAAAAGGAACCGCTAGTGCAAAACAATGTGATTTCTGAATCCTTTATATGATTCAATCAATGTTAATTATCATCATTTGACTTTGATCATGTGTAATAAAAAAAACGTCATTTTTAAGTGGATATATTACTTCTTCAATTGACTTAATTAGCATCAGTGATTTAAAAATTGAATTAATGTCTAGCTAGTTTCTCTAGTGAAAGTGTTTGTTTCATTTCTTGTTTTGTTTATGTTATCTTTTTTTTAGGATGACCTATATAATCTTGGTTCAGACGATCTACTGAGCCGATTGCCGAATGAAATTCTTGTTTCTATTCTGTCCAAATTGCCTCTTAGGGATGTAGTAGTCACTAGCAAGCTTTCATGGAGGTATTTGTGGTGTAAACAAATCATTGATTGTTTTTATTTGAATATAATTTATATGTAATACATCGTAATATGCTTGTTTTAAGTGATTTCTCATATGCTTTTCTCTTATACAGAAGCTGATTCTTATATTGTTTTTGTTTATGTGTTTTTTTTATGAACGAGCTACATAATCTTGGTTCGGATGATCTACTGAGCCAATTACCCGATGAAATTCTTGTTTCTATTGTGTCCAAATTTACTTTTGAAATGCGCCAAATATGGTAGACTTCAACTTTGATATAATGTGAGGATACCTAAATCTCTTTGTATATATAGAGGAGTTATTACACGTCTTAAATTAACATTAAATTTACGAAAACCCAAATTTTAATTTGATTTACGTTGAAAAGATCATAAAACATCAATTTTGAAACTAAACATAAAAATTCAATAATATGGTTCAATCAAAACAATAAACCCTCTTCTTTTGTCTGCTTATGCAACCCATACGACCAAAAAAATTATTTTGTTGGTTGTATATTAGTATTCCGTATTTCTTGGAGGGAAAGCAGTTCCTATCAACCCCAATAAAATACTTCCATTGGGTTCGCCAGATTACGAAGAAAAGGTGTTATTCTTCAAGTTATGGTCGATTTGAGGTAATTATCTGTTTTAAACTCGAAATGAAGTATTTTTTTAGTTAAAAGTATGATGTTTTAGTATAGTTTGGTATTCAAATCCAGCCTTGAATTTGGCCATCTAAATCGGCGCCAAAAACTCAATAAACCTAGCTAGCTTAATAGATAAGATTAAATCTTATGCTTATTATTCGTTAATATTGGCAGTGTTAATTTCACATTTAACTTTTTTAGGAAATTAAGATGAACAAGATGGTTCTGGCACAAAACAAGGTGATTACTTGAAACTCTTATCAACAGTTTTTGGATTTTTATTTTTCAATTTGATTCAAATCTTTGTTGATTGTTTTTATTTGAATTTAATTTTATCTGCAAGTCATATGCTAGCTTAAGTGATTTATTATCTGCTTTTGGATTCTTATATATTGTTTTTGTTTGTGTCATCTATGTTTATTTTTTTAAAGGATGATCTACTAAGCCGATTGCCGGATGAAATTCTTGTTTCTATTATATCCAAATTGCCTCTTAGAGATGCAGTAGTCACCAGCAAGCTTTCAAGAAGATGGAGGTATTTGTGGTGTCTAACAGACCGTTTGGTCTTTGAGGCCCGTGAACGATGGAGCTTCATAGATGCTTTATCAAACAAAGAGAGTAGTAGCAAGTACATGAGTTGGGTTAACCACATTATTCATCAGCACAAGGGTCCCACCATTGACAAGTTCAAGATTTGTTTTGCTTTGGACGAGAACGCAAACGATGCAATCGATGAATGGATCAAGTTTGCAATATCAAAAAATGTTCATATGTTAGAATTGGATTTGTCCGGACACTACTGTTTTCCCAATAATATATTTGGCATGAAATGTTCATCAAGTGTTACCGTAAAAGAGATCAAGTTTCTCAAGTCTCTCATCTTTTTGTTGATGTGAATGACGAAGGCCTAAAGAATATTCTTACCAATTGTCCGGTTCTTGAACATCTATCAATTTTTGGCTCATTGAATTTAGTGAACCCTGAAATCCATGGAAAAGGCCTTGTGCTCAAAAACCTTGATATGAGTTTTTGTGCTGGAGTCAAGTCCGTTAAAATACACGATTCAAATATTGTGTCCTTCACTTGCGAGAGTTCACCAATTTGTGATTTAAGACTTGATAATGTACAAAAGCTATTGTGGTGTGGGAAAGATGAATGCGGAAGTATTAAAACAATTGACCCAAAAGCCGCATCAACGTCTAGAGGTGATCGAGATAGACGGGTATGATGATGGGGCCAGTGATCTTGAACTGGCTATGTGTTTCGTTCTAAATTTTGTTGCATTGAAAAAGCTTGTGATCAAACCTATTATGAAATTGCGACCTACGGTACATGAAATATCTGAGGAGAAGAATGCTGCTAGAAATCGAGCACGACAGCAGTTGGGACCAATAATACCTGCTGGTGTGGAGTTCATAGTACTGTAGTAGACTTTAACCATTAAGAGCATATCAATTACCCAACTTTGTTATGAGAACGATCTTCAAACGAACTAGATCGATTGCTTTCAAGTTAGTGGAATTTGTTTTTGTTTTTATGGCTTGATGATTTATGACTTTTATTAAGCTTGTCTTTTAATTATAATAGGTAACATTTAACTACTATAATTTTTATTGTTGTAGCTTTTTATAATAAGATTAGATATGCCCCAAGTCATTTACTCCCCATGCCTGTAGGGTGAAAGGTTTATAAAATGTGCAGAAAAGAGAAAAAAGAAAACTGACATGGCAAGAGGTCTATAGTTTTTACGAGTATAATGTTGTCTTACGGTAGCTTGTTTACTTGCTTTTTACTACCATGGCAATGGCATGCAAGAAACACTTACCTCGATAAGAGGCGAGTGAGTTGTTTACCAAGAAAATGTTGTCTCACGTGGCATACTCAGTCTGAATACTGTAATGCATAATATTCAGTCTGAATAATATTGTATTATTCAGACTCAAAGATGAATCAGATAGGACATGTGGCGTGTTCTCGACTATCCTTACATTTGCAATCAAATTTGAGTTTGCATTTTAACCTGAACCAATATATATAGACAAAAAGTTCAAATGAAAACTCAAATGTAATTGTGAACATGAGGACAACCGTGAGCTCCATGGGTCAAATTCAGTCTGAATGTTACAGACTTATTCAGGCTGAATATTATGTGTTTTCAATGTGAATAATACAACATTCAGACCGAATGCTATATTGAATGATGCTATAATATTCGGTTTGAATGACGTATTATGCACTATGATGCATAATATTCCGTCTGAATAATGTTGGATTCTTCAGATCGAATAGTATGTAACAATTTACCCGGTAAACGCTTACATATAATGGTTATGATTCATCTGACATGACTCACTTTGTCCTGCTCTTACGATAACTTCCGACCTTACAATTATTTAAGATAATCGTTTAAGAAATTCAACAAGATACTATTGATATAGACAAGATATTGGTTTCAGTATCTTTAACCGAGATTCATAAGGCGTCTATCTTGGATTGAAGCAGTTGATGAGCACTTGATATGGAAACCGAATCATATAACCCCGGTTTTAAGGCCGGTTTTAAACCACAACATCTCAAATAAATTAAGAGCATCTCCAATGGATAACACTATTTTTTACACCAAATGTCAAAAGTAGTGTTAGAAATAGTGTAAGATTTAGTATTATTAGTAAATCTTCTCCAATGGGTAACACTAATTTTTACACCAAATCCTTTCTACATTGAAAAGTAGTGTTAAAAATAGTGTAAAAAATAGTGTTACACCAAATATAGTGTGATACTATGTAACACCCCAAAAATTGGAGTAAACAAAAACCTTCATTTACGAAAGGTGTTAGTACAAATATACGTCAAAGCGTGAGCTCTTCCCAAAAACAGGGGTATAATAGTAGTGTATAATTACAATGTTTGTAATTTAAATAAAGAATGTGACAACCATCTAGTCTAAATCCTATCTAGGAAAGAGACTACAAAAAGGGTTGTCAATCTGTCAATGCCTGCGCGGTCTAAAGGACCGGTCTCTTCACACGTCCCCCAAAGCTCACTCTTAACCCCGACACCTACTTGGGAGCGGCGTCCCTAGCACCTGAGAGACACATCGACACCAAACAAGTGTTAGGCCAAAGGAGCCTAGTGAGTTGTATCAATAAAAGACAACACATGTAACATCGGGATAAGGCATACGAGATATGCAAAAGTATATAAACAATCACAATGAAAGCATGTTAAACCGGTTTATTATTTATCTTCGGAAACAATGGGAGCGACCCATCTCCCCCAACCAATATCCCATCACTCGTTAGTTCCAAACACCTCGATGTCCCGAATTTAGCATGGCAACATCATCCGAGGCCAACATCATCCGAGGCCAACATCATCCGAGGCCCGCGCACCCCAGAGCAACCCCAGGGCCGGCGACATAGGGGCATTCCTATTTCAGAACCTCCCAAGACTGTTTGGTGTGGAAATATTGCGTTGGTTCGTCCATGTTATTAACATACAAGCAGCCTCGATACCGCATTTACCATGGTACCATCAATTGAGGCATAAGCGTACTGCCTAGAAAGACTCATACAACTTATTAATCTTTCACAGGTATTAAACAAGGATCTCTAGCCCTTCATTCAATTCATATTAGGCCAACATGTTCGGACTCAATTCCTTCACATAATTATGTGGCACGCGTACTAACTCATGTTCCAAGTATGCATTTATCATATACTTCATGAAGCTAATTCATACATTAGTAAACATACCATACTCTACTCAATGCATACCATATTCACATCAACCATTCATACAAGTACTCATTACTCATATACTTCATAGCAAATACGTAACCTAACGATTTAGGCATTTCATCCAAATCACATTTATTTACAATAACCAAGCAAAGCATACAAATCAAACAAGATGATGTGCTCTCAGTTAAGAAAACGATTTTAGCAACTCACCTTGAGGCTCGTAAAGCCAAAAGCCCCAAAATTCACCAAGAACCCTAGCTTAAAGCTTGAGTGAACACCTAAACTGATAAGGAGTTAAAACCTTAGATTAGTTCCAGATCTACGACATATAAGACTAGATCTACACTTAAAACTCATAAATAGAACTTACCTCCTCAAGATCTTGGGTGAAAACCCTAAGTTGAAGAACCTCCAACAATGGTGGAGAGATGGTGAAGAAGATGAAGCCATGGGAAATCTCCACCCTCTAAACTAGTAGATCTAGCCTCTAACACTTTCCAAAACATGTAATCCACCTAGAACAACACCAAATCTAAGACAAATATGGAAGAAAAGATTTGGAGATGAAAAACCCCAAATCTAAGCTTAAACTCGAAGGAGATGAAGAGATTTACTTACACCAACGCTTTTGAACTCCAAAATACTTGAAATCCATTGATGTAGTCTTGAAGAGCTCGAAAAACCGAGAAGGACGCAAAAAGAATCGGGAGAAACGGAGTTCGGGTGAGAAAGATATGCCCAATTGAAGAAAGAGGGCTATTTATCGCGTTTTCGGAGCTGACAGCGCCTAGCGATCGCTAGGTGGAAGACCTAGCGATCGCTAGCTGTCTAAACACTAGCCTAGCGGTCGCTAGGGTGATAGTGAGGTCCAACAGAACCAAAAATGTGCATGCCTAGCGATCGCTAGGGTGATAGCTAGCGGTCGCTAGCGAGCTATGCGCGGGTGAAATCTTGTTTCGGCGATAACTTTTTCGTTATAGCTTCGATTTCGATTTCGGAAGAACCGTTGGATTCGTATTTCAATTTCCCATCCAACAAGACCATAAAATCTAGGTTTTGATCAAAAATCCTATTTTTCCTATTTTCTTAAAAGATAAGTTTTACACAGACCCGAATTCGCATTTGTCCAAAAATCACGGGTGTTACATAGTATTCATCACACTAAATTTAGTGTGAAAAATAGTGACCCCATTGGAGATGTGAATAGTAGCATTTACACCAAATTTAGCGTTTAGTGTAAGATTTGGTGACCCCATTGGAGATGATCTAATACTTTATTAAAATTGATTCCGTACCAAAAGATGTCGTGGTTAACATAAATTAGTTGATAGGGTCTTGATTGTTAAGGGGTTAGAAAATAAATAAGTAAAACTTAGAGGTTTGGATAGCAATATCGTAAAAGTATTCAATTTTGGGGTTAAAAAGTTCGCCAAAACCCTCATAATTAACGAGCAAGGCGATTGAGAGACGAGACGTAGGAGAAAAGCTTCAGAAGGCTTTCGTCGTCGATTTTGAGGTAATATTTGTGGTCTATAAACTCGGAATTAAGCATTTTGTTGGTTAATTTATGGTGTGCTTTTAGGATCTTTTGGTGTAAATGTAGATTAATCGAAGGCGGCTGGTAATTCTTTCTTAATAACTTAATTCCTGTGCTTATTGACTTATTGTTGGTGTGTATTATTGGTTTGAGTAATTTATATAGTAACTATTCAAGTGTGGGTTAGCCCTAGCCGCCAAATGGGCTGTGTTTGGCTGGCAAAGATCAGCCACCTTATAAGCTAGTACATGTTTGGATGGACCATAAGCTAGTTTATAAGCTAGCTGATATTGAAACATTAGTTGGAGTAGCGTTTCAAAAGCTTTTTCTAGCCTTTTCCATTTATATATACCCTTGTTAATATTAAGTAATACCTCAAGATACCCTTTTTGGTCATTTTACATACTCATAAGCTAGTTTTTTTCCAAACATGATTTGTTCATAAGCTAGCTTATCAGCTAGTTTGGCAAACACAGCCTTATTCTAATCAACGTCATAAATCTATTGTTTTGGCAGGAAGGGTTCGGCATTTCATCTTTTGACGAAAGATGAGGGAAAGCAGACGAAAGATGAGGAAAAGGGAACGGCTTGCACAATACAAGGTGAAAAAAATCTTATGTGGTTTTTCCCTTCACTTTGTGTTGAGTATTATAATTAGACTTTGATCATCTGTAATTGAACATCAATTTTTAAGTGGATGTGCTTGTTTAAGTGATTTAATTGAAAATTGAATTTTACTAGTAGCTAGCTAGTTTCTCTGGTGGTGACAATGTTTGTTTAATTATATATAGATTATGTGTGTGATTGTTTCTTGCTAGTGAGTATTCTTGTTCAATGAATTGAATACTAATTCTTCCATTGTGTGTACGAGATAGATTCTATAATGTTAAAGCTAAGCTGATCCTTTTCCCGTTGTGTTTATGTCAACTACGTTTATTTTCATTTTTTAAAGGATGAGCTTCATGACCTTGGTTCAGACGATCTTGTTAGCCGATTGCCGGATGAAATTCTTGTTTCTATTGTGTCCAAGTTGCCTCTTAGAGATGCAGTAGTCACTAGCAAGATTTCAAGAAGATGGAGGTATTTGTGGTGTCAAACACATCGTTTGCTCTTTGTGGACAGGGAACGATGGAGGTTTATACATAATGAACTAGATTTTTCTTATCCAATTGCTAGGGACAAGTACATGAGTTGGGTTAACCACATTATTCATCAGCACCAGAGCCCCACTATTGACGAGTTTCAGATTCGTTTTAGTTTGGACGAGAACGCAAAGGGTGCACTTGATAAATGGATTAAGTATGCGATTTCAAAAAATGTTCAGACTTTAGAAGTGTCCTTGGTGAGAATCCATGGAACTTGTGGAAACTATTGTTTTCCCTATAAAATATTTGATGGATATCGCGGTTCTTCGTCGAAACGACGCTCTTTCAATGATCCTCTTATGGAGATAAAGTTTCTCAAGTCTCTCATCCTGAGGTCTGTTGATGTGGACGATGAAGGCCTAAGGAAAATTCTCAACAATTGTCGGTTCTTGAACATCTATTCATTATGGACTCATGCAAGTTAGTGAAACCTGAAATCCATGGGAAAGGCCTTGCGCTGAAAAGTCTTGGTATAAGATCATGCTGTCAGCTAGAATCCGTTGAAATATGTGATTCAAATATTGTCTTCTTCAATTGCGATGGTGGTTCATCAATGACATTAAGATTTGATAATCTACAAAAGCTTGAAGAGGTTTGTATCAGTAAAGGCCCTTCATGGAAGGAGCTTAATGATATGTTCTACCAGTTATCTGGCGTACCGTGTCTTCAAGTTCTTGAGTTAAACCTATATCATGTACAGGTTAGAATGATGTTTTGAAATTGTTGTATTTTTCCTTGTTAAGATGTTATTGATGACTGTTTCAATCTTATTTTTCTAGGGAGATATAGAGCTTCATCCGTTCCCTATGCTACCAACGCTTAAACAATTGATTGTCACAGTTTTAGAAGAAGATGAAGATGGTTTTTTTGTGCTGCCTTCCTTGCTAGAAGCTTGCCCAAATTTGCAGACACTTACAATTACGGTATTTAATCTGTCTTTTTTACTTCCAGAAAAGACTTAATTGAATTGGTATCCATCTTTTTTTTTTTTTTTTTTTACTTTTTTGGGATGAAGCATATGATTTACGTAATGGTTTTGGCTGGAATTTGCATAAGAGATTAAACTGGCCTAGAGAGGAAAAGCCGAACAGGGGAGTATGGCAGATGGCTAAAAAACCGCATCAAAGTCTTGAGGTGGTTGAGATGATCGAATATCATGGGTGGACGAGTGATGTTGAATTATTCATGTACTTCATTCAAAATTGTGTTGCATTGAAGAAGCTTGTGATCGATCCAATAGTGGAGGACATGGAGGACATGAATGCTGCTAGATACCATGCGCAACAAGAGTTGAAACCAAGAACACCTGTCGGTCTGGAGTTGGTGATACTATAAACTAACGTTCAACATCTTATCAAATGAACAAATCCGGATTAATTGCTTTCAAGCTAATGGAATTTGTTTTTGTTAAGAGTTAAACATACATAAAATGTAATTTCTTTTGTAATGGTATCCAAGTACATGTTGTTAGCATCGAGCTTGCATGTTTACTTCCTTGTCATTGCTTTTGACCGGGTAAGAGACTCGTTTGGATAACATGTGAGGTGTTTCTATGTTGATCGGATGTCAAAACGTCAATCATTCTGTAACCCAAAAGGCCACTTCCATTGTCAACCAAAATACCCAAAAACCTTAAACCAAACCAACGCATTCCCTGTCAATACCGACTAGAGACCGGAAAAAACTACAAAAAATAAACCCCGATGAAGAAAACCTATGAAGATTGAAGATTTCTCATCATTCGTGACAATTACTACTACGATTAGTGTAGCAATGATGAAGACGACGAAAGTGACGATGAGACCACTTTGTTTTCATCCCGTTCACCATCCTCTGAATCAACACTTACATATTTTGGTAAACAACCTCTACATGATGATTTAACTTGTTTGATCCTCTAAAATGCTAAGACTTTGGATTACAAGAACATTTATGTAACTATTATTGGATTGGAGGACTATAACTACGTTGTGACACCAGAACTCAAAACAGTTGATAGTTGCAACCTTGAAAATCAAAGGATAATGGTGACTATAGTAGGTTACGTGAGTAGTTTTAACATATGAAGGTGTAGTATCTATGATATTCAAGATCACCAATTTACTTTTGAGGATACATAAATCTCTTTGTATATAAAGGAGTTATTACACGTCTTAAAAACTAACATTAAATTTAAAAAAGTAAAAAACCCATATTTTAACTTGATTTACGTTGAAAAAAGATAAACCATCAATTTTGAAACTAAACATAAAAATCCAAAAAAGTTATTATATATATATTGACCGCGGTGAGTCCTAAAAAACGGGAATGAATGATGACCGTTGATCAAAGCTGAGATTAAATCTGAGCCATTTAAAATAGTCTATTTTACGGTTATTTTACGGTTACTCTGCCCACTCCTCCTTGTATCTACTTCCTGCTATTTATCCGTGTAACTCCCCTCTTTTCTCTACCTTAATTCACGATCACTTTACCTTCTCAACTCCCCACGATCTCCACTTTGCACAGTCCGACAGCTTTAAATACAAGCTAAAGGAGGAATTCGAATGGAACAATTTTCCCTTTTTCTGTCGATTTCTTTCAGAATCAAAATACAAGGTAACGAAGGAATTTGAATTTGAATTTCGATTTAGATTTCTTTCAGAATCAGATGGCTTTAAATTTCGATTTCTTTCAGAATCCAATGGCTTTAAATCTCGATTTCTTTGAGAATCCGACGGCTTTAAACACAGGGTAAAGGAGGAATTTGAATGCAAATATGCCGATTTCTTGCCATCGAGACTTTCAAAGGTACGATTGGATTTTTGTGTGGTATCAGCTTTCTTGATTTTTTTTATTGTATTAGTTTTGTTTCCTGAAATCGATTTTCGATTGGATCATATGTTGTTTGTGCGATATTTAGTTTTCATGTGTATCGTTTGCATTTCTATTAACTTGGGAGTTCTATCAATTGATTCCTTAAACAAGTTCCATTGATTCTTGTTTTTTTTCTTGAGTTTTGTTTCAGGTTCTATGTGAGAACTAACCAGCTACATCAAATCGCTAATCTCTTATCGGGCCTCCAACTGTTGCTCGTCGGTGAGTCTCTCTGATATTAATTTTTTTATTAACTCGTAAGCCCAATCTTAAATGTGATAGCTTTTGCTTTCATGCCCAACTTTAAAACACATTTAACCTAGGTAGGTTGTTCTTAAATTCTCTAAGGTAATGATTAACATGTGCATCGAGACTTTTATATTATCTAGAAGCTGTTGTGAAGCTTTCACCTTAGACAATGTCTTTGCTATCATGGAATGAGATAATTTGGCTCATGATAACATATATAAACATGTCATAAGTAAACCATCTAAAACTTCAATGCTTCTTTTTGATTTTTGGTTCAATGAAGTTTAATCACCCCTGTGAACTACATTCTTTTTTCTTCTGTGAAAGCATGTGGGTGAGAAAGATGACACAAATATTGTTAAACTTCTTCGTCACCCTCTCTTACAAGATAAGAATCTTCATTTTTATCAATCTATTGCCGTGTAAGATTCTCGACCTTCGCACGTTTATCCATTAAAATAAATGTCTGGTAAGTGCTTAGTAATAAATGTTTGGGTTATAGATACATAGTGGTCAGTTACCCAAACACATAGACGTAAGCGTTTATCGGTAAAATTCAACACTATCACTTACCTTACCGGGTAAGATTTTAGTCAATTAAAACATTGTATGCCATAATTTACCCGGTAACGCTAACATGGTAAGAGTCCGACTCTTGATTATTGGTCCTTGCCATATTCATCGTTTAAGGTAATACAACTTGGTACCGAGGTAAGGTGCTATAAACGGCCCTATAGCGAGGTAAAAAAATCTCTCATTACGTTAATTTGTTGATCCATCCAACTATCTTTTGTTTCCACTTGCATTATGATTGTTTCAATCTCAGTAGTCTGACTATAAAACCATACTGACCAACTATCTTTATTGTGCTTAACATAAACAGTTCCCCTTTGTTACACATTCCTCATGTTGAAATGACGATAAAACAGTTGATTTGATGGTATATTTCACAAACTGAAATAGATAATAAACTTTGAAAAATACTTGAGCTTTTGAATTTGTTTGTATGATGATTTAGAAATATGTTTCCTTAATTGCGAGACTTGTGTTGTTTGTTTTGCCAGACCCAATTCTTGGTCCGTAAAGCTTGTATGGATTGAAAGTAAAAAAGTGGAGGTATGACATATGGTTATAGTTTTGATGTGTTGATTCATTGATATCAGCATGAATCATAGTGTTAGCCATGTTCTAAATCTTTATATTTTTCCAAGCCGTCCTCTTTGCATCATTTGTTTTAATTAATAACAATGTAAAATTGAGTTGTTTATTTTTTATATTCTTTTCAGCGACTTATGTTAGATCTTTCTATTGCTTTTGCCACGTTTTGGTAATAATTTGTTTGAGGAAACTGTATGCGGCTTCCATACATATGTATAACTTGAAGAGGGACATGCATGCTTGAAGAGGGACATGCATGTTCATGAGATTTGCAAGTTGAAAGTATACGAGACGATCAGGATATACTTTCTTGCTTCTGTTCTTACATATACATTGATCTTTCTTTGTGTATAGGCACTACAAAAAGAGAGGGGAATGAAGCTTAACAATTTCTGAAGAGTCATCTTGACCATTTGTTGAAGAAAAACATGTGAATTTGTAAATTAGTCAAATTTAGTCATGGATATGTATAGTTGTGGGTTTTACAGAAGGAGTTGTTGCAGGAGTTAAAGCTATTGTGTTAGCAACCATTGCCATTGCTATTCAACTGATAGTTTCTTATTGTTTTCTTAATGTAATTTCAATTTCAAGTATGACATGTAGATTCATTAGTATACTTCCAAAATAGTGGTGGTACCTTATTTACCTTTTGCTTTTACCTTAAGTATCCCATGGCTTTTTTCCATTAATTTATCCCTTCCAACTTGTACCTATTCTAAGAGTCTTACATGAAATCAAGGTCAATGTAAGAATGGGCATATTTAATGTAAGAATGGGCCAATATGCAAGAACCTTCAATGACATTTAAGGATTTAAAACATGAATCTAGATTAAAGTGATTACATATACCCGATAGGGTATAACACTATTTGAGTGGTAGGACTACTATTGTTTTCCTGTTCCAGACTTCTCATTTTAAATAATATCAGGGTTTTAATCCAATTTTTATGTTTACATAGTCTTTTAAATTGAAAATAGTCAAGAAACCCTCGCCATCTCCATCGACGCTGAAGATGAGAAAAAAGATACGCATTAAGGTGATTTTTTGAAACCCTAATTATCAACTCATTCCACTTTGGTTATCTGTATACATATGTGATTAGAAGGAGTAGGTTCAACCGAGAAACATATCATTAAACGTGAGAAGCAATCTCAACCACTTATCTCGGTCAACAAAGGCGGTTTTGACCGGTCCCTCTTTAATAACCTTTACTTACCCTCCCATGATCGCGTCAATTATCCGTGATCACGTCCACCGTAACCGCGAGATGAGTGGTTGAGATTGCTCCTCACGTTTTCTTAAATTGACATGCTTCTCGTTTGAATCTTCCCCTATGTGATTATGTGTTGTGTATGTTGAACTATCATAGAACGATCGAGCGTAGGGCTACACACTCTGTTCATGAGATCCATGAAAGCCGCGGGTGCGTTGGTCAACCCGAAAGGCATCACCACGAATTCATAGTGACCGTAACGCGTGCGAAAAGCTGTCTTCTCGATGTCTGCCTCCCTGACCCACATCTGGTGGTACCCCGATCTCAAGTCGATCTTGGATAACCACGAAGCTCCCTGAAGCTGGTCGCACAGGTCGTCTATCCAGGGTAACGGGTAACGGTTCTTCACTGTGCGCTTGTTCAATTCCCGGTAATCAATGCGCATTCTCTGCGACCTGTCCTTCTTCTTCACGAAGAGAGTGGGAGCTCCCCAAGGTGAACTACTGGGACGGATAAATTCCTTTCCAAGCAGCTCCTGCAACTGATTGAACAGCTCCTTCATCTCTGGTGGAGCAAGTCGGTACGAGGCTTTGGCTACCGGCGTTGCTCCTGGGACCAAGTCGATTCTGAACTCCACCTGACGTTCCGGAGGGACTCCCGGCAACTCTTCTGGGAAGACGTCCACGTAGTCTTGCACCACCGGCACGTCTGTGACTGTCTTTACGGGACCCACCTCGCGAGTGTCCCTGACATATGCAAGAAAACCCCTCCCGATGTGCTGAGAATGCCTCCGAGCCCTCCCAATCGAACGTAAGGCCGCGCCATGCCTTGCGGTATTGCCTTGGATGACGAGTTCTCCCCCACTTGGGGCTCGAACCCACACTTGCTTGTGAAGGCAGTCAATCTTTGCCTCCACCGAGTCCAGCCAATCCATGCCCACGATCACGCATAGCTCCTTCATCGCAATAGGAATCAGATCAATTTCAAACTTCGTTCCCGAAAACTCTATAAAGCAACCGCGATAGACATCCATCACTGATACCGTACGCCCATCCGCAACGTCGACTATTAATACGTGGCCCAAATTCTCCGCTTCCCGATCCCACAACGCGCAGAAAGACAGTGACACGAAAGAGTGGGTTGCCCCACTATCAAATATTACAAGCGCAGGCATAGAGTTCACAAAAAAGTGCTTAACAAGTAGTAAACAATACACAAATAAAAACCACAACTGTAGACAATTCATATAATCAAGGCGGATACGTACCCGTCACCGCCTTCGGAGCTGCATGAGCTTCCTCCGCCGTCACCTGGAAAGCTCGACCCCGAGCAAACTGTGTGTCCGCCATTCCACTACGGCCATCGATAATGCGGAGTGTGGATGGGGCAGGGGCCCGCACATTTCCACTGCCACTTCCACTAGCCTTCGGGTGTGGACACTCGTTCTTCAGATGACCACCCTGACCGCAGATGAAGCAAAGTCTGAGACCCTCCTTGCAGTCTCTCATAATATGGCCAGGCTGGCCACACTTGAAGCACGACAACGGCTGTCGGCCCGATCCGTTTTGGTGTCCACGGCTGTTTCCACCACTCTTCTTATTAGTCCGGCTATCGGACGTTTTGAACTTTTTGGCTTGCGATGCAGTGTCATATTGTGCTGGAGCGGCCCTCTTGTTCCCCACCTGATACTCTAACTCCAATTCCCGCCTTCGAACGGACTCAATCATCTAATTTAGGCTGGTATGAGGTACAACCCTCACAAATTCCTGAATTTCGTCCCTTAGCATTCCCGTGAACCTCTCCATCTTTATGTCTTCACTCCTGGTGTAGTCAGGGTAGAAAAGTGCCATCTCTCTAAACTTGATGGTCAGCTCCGTGACAGACTCTTTCTGTTGATTGTAACTCAGAAAGTCTTGTGTGATCCACTCGATCTCAACCCTTGATACGTACTGTCGACGGAAGCGCTCTACAAACTCGCCCCATAGTAACGCTCCTAGTTGTGCCTCAGTCATACCCGCCGCCTGTAATTTCCACCAGTATTTCGCCGGTCCACGAAGCAGATTCAAGGTGTAGCGAACCTTTAGATTTTCAGGACAGCCGCAAGTATGGAAGACCCCTTCCATGTCAGAAATCCACCGTAGTGCCGCGGTGGGATCCAGCCCCCCTTGAATTCTGGAGGAGTACAAGCGGAGAAGTCTCGGTAAGTGAATCCCTGCGGCGGACCACACCCGGCCGCGGTAGCAGTAGCCAAACGTTCCTCCAACAGGGCTGTGAACTGGTCCCTAACCTGATTGATAAGCTCGGGAACCATACTCGTGAATGCGTGATTCACTTCCTCTGCCACTAGTTCCTTAATCTGTTCTGCAGACATCCTCTGACTATTTCGCGTGGTCACCATCTTCGAAGGAAAATAGTGGAGTCAGATCAAGTTCAAGCATCCTACTTTACATGACACACCTAACACCAAGTTATTTGACTCCTTCGAAATTGCTCGGACATTCAAACATAGTTCCCGTAATGACAATGATAGGAGCTCTTCTACCACCCTCATTAGCGATCTATGACTGGTTCCGATCGATCCCCAAGTACTCAAATAACCCATTAATGACAGTGGTTCTAACACAATCCCAAAATATAGACAGGCATTCCATTCAGGTATTAACCTATCTCACACATGACAGTCATCACTTGTCTATGCTACTGAGCCATCAATCGATCGCGCAATTAACTATTCATACAATAAGGTAAGCATTCGAGTAAAATTCCTACTCCTAAGCAACAACCAAACAAGGAACATGCAAAAGAGTCAGATTATGTACCCTAAGCCACCTCATCCTATGGCATACAGCTTATCATGCAACCACTTTGTTACTCAATCGCATAAACAATTATAATAAAGTCAACAAAGTATTAACAGACATTCCTAACCACATGCGTCTATTAATACAAAGTACCTTGGGCTCCGGCTGGCCAGACAGTACCAAACTCGCGATCCCCGAACTCATCCATAACCAAGCCCCAGCTTGAGATCAGAGACACACACCTGTGTCTCCGATTCACTCAAGCTAAGCTCTGATACCAACTTGTAAGGCTCTAAAATTTTTAATTTTTTTTTCCAAAGATTTCCTTTCTAAGAACCGTTAAATTCCGAAGTTGCATTTATTTCAAATAACAAAGTAAACCAAAATAACAACTTTTACCGCCAATATGTTTTTTGCAAACAACTTTAACTAAACGCAACGGAACTAATAAAATCCCAAAATCCACCATTATTCAATAAAGGAAAATAATAAAATCGTTTTAATCAAAACTATGAGTTCGAGATCCCCGGAGACATTGTCACGCCACGCCCTTGCCCTTGGTATCCGCATTACTTGGACCTGTACAATCTAAAAGATGGGGGGGGGGGGTAAGCTACACGCTTAGTGAAATCCTATCTCAACATAATGCAATTATATGGACTCACGCCCCCAATCACACAAAACAAGCCACAACAAGTCTTGCCCGGGGACCCAACCCTCAACCGATACAACATCTGTACCTCCAAGGGGACTACAGATCCCCACGCCTAACACCCGACATCCAGGTGCTCCAAGGTCACTCCATTCCCGACGTCTAGGTCTGGCCATGACACTTGGCTAGACAAAGTCACTCTGCACCTGACATCCGGATCAAGGACACTTGTCTAGGGACTAGGCCAACCAGACAATAATCACAAATACAATCCACACATGCATAATAATCACATATTCATCAATTGATAGATTTTACGCAATCTAATCCTCTTACCATATACAAGTGATAACAAGTAATCTTAACATCAAATATTAAGCGAGGTGCACATAATCTCGTTATGATAAGATAAGGAACTCACCTCGAGTTCTTGCTAATAGATAAACACTTAGATCTTACTCACAAGATTCCACAAACGATTAGCAACCAAATAACCCTATACAACACAATATAGGCAAGTGTATGAGAAAGTGGTTTAACCAAATTTCTGGCAGCCCCTACGTGGTGCTACTGTTTTCCGGCAGCCACTAGCAACCCTTAAGGCTTTGGCCTTGTGGGATTTCCACATCCAACGAAAGAGGAAAGACAGAGGCTTCGGCCTCTGGCCTTGGCTGCATTCGGCGCAAAAAGAGAAAGAGAAGGAGGCAGGACGGCGTTCTCCCCCCTTGGCTCTTACCTACTACTGCTCGGAAAAGAAAAGAGGGACAGAGGCGGTCAACCTCTGTCTGGCTGCTGCTGACAAAACAGCAAGAAGGAAAGAAAGAGGGTTGTGACCCTCTCCTTACCTGTTGTTGATCGAAAACAAAGAAGAAGAATAGAGAGAGACTGATCGAACAAGAGAGAGAGAGAGACTTCGGTCTGTCTCTTTGCTGCCGGCAACGAGGAAAGTGAGGGGAGAGGGAGAGGTATGGTTGCTAGGGTTTTTCCAGGCTGGGATATGACTCTCTTACTCCCCTAGACCAACATATAAAGGGAGGAAAAACCCTATTATACATGCATGGGATACGGGCCTGACTTCTCACGCAAGTCAAACCAACCAGCCTCTAACTTACCAATATTAAACTAAAAAATAAATATTAACTAAATAAGTAAGGTAACGGCTTACCAGAAATCTCGGGGAGTTACACATAGACGGTTGGTGCGGTAATTATCATACATAAAAAGTGTAACAAGTTTTAACCTCTAATGCCTAGCCACTGTCTTACCACATATACAGGCAAGCATACCTGATCGTGAGTAATATAGTGTAGGAAAGTCCAGGTATCGTATCTACCACTAGGAACGGTCAAGTTATCGTAGATTATTAATCTAAATCAGTTTAATTAACCTAAAGCCTTTGGGGGGGGGGGTTATGAAAAAGGTTTTAATACTAAAAAGACAACTAAATTAGTTACGAACTAAGAAAGCGATTAAAAAGATTAATTAAGATCTATATGAAAGAAAACAGTAGCACTTATCATGGTATAGTGAATCCCCAAGTGGATGATTTAAGGTAGGTTGATTATCCTATCGGAGTCTATCTATTCTGGTCAAACAGATACACCCAACCAATGAGTTCCAATAACCAAACAATAATAATCAGAACGGAACCATAACACACATTCAATCTACCAAAAACAAACCAATAAACATTAATTATAAAATCATCATCCACAATGGTTCATCGACCATGACAAGTACCACTATTAAAAGACTAATCACTAGTCATAATGTAAACAGAAAACATGATAGTAGACATGATACCGACAATACAACGACGGATGATCAGAGATCGAACCCGCAGCGTATCGGCACCACTCTGACTTTCACTCTCCCCGTATATGCGTCTATGTGAGTATCCGAATATGTATGCATGCTTTGAACTGAAGGAGGAGGCTGGTATTTTAAAGAAAACGTCCAGGGCCCATTTGGCGATCGCTAGACTGCTGGTTTCGCGGCGCCAATCACTAGGTCAAACCCTGGTCTTCATCTTTGTCGAACTTGGCGGCGCCAGATCTGGAATTTCGCGGACGCCAGATGGCTACTGGATTGATGTTGCACATTTTTCACGTTTTCTCACCTTTTTTCGTACTTTTCCGTTTCACGGCCTCCAAATCCTACATAAACAATAATAAGCTCATTTGGTGAGTGAAATGATCAGAAACGGATGAGAAATGGGGTAAAGTCATACAATTAAGCTCAACCAAAACATGTATAATTTTGGTGTTATCAACGGTAACAATAAGCAAGTTACCTTTCTTGTTTCTCTTTGTGAACAGAGGTTACTCATTTGAACACTTCCTAAACCCTTCAGCCATGAAGTACGTTTCCATCTTACTAAACCAAGCACGCGGTGCTTGCTTTAGTCCGTAAAGCGCCTTATGCAGCTTGTATACTCTCCCTTCTGATCCTGGAACTTCAAACCCCTTCGGTTGGTCAACATAGACGTCCTCTTTAAGTTCTCCATGCAAGAACGCTGACTTTACATTAATCTGAAACACTTTCCAGTCACGTTGGGCAGCTAACGCAACAATGGTTCTTACCGTTTCAATCCTTGTAACTGGAGCGTATAGCTCTAAGTAGTCGATTCCATACTTTTGGGAGTAGCCCTTGGCTACTAATCTATCCTTGTGCTTTTGTAACAAACCATCTGCTTCGAACTTTGTCTTGTATAACCATTTGAGCGCTATTGTCTTTGCACCTTTGGGAAGATCAACAAGGCTCCATGTTTTATTCTTTTCAACAAGGCTCCAAGATCAACCTTTTACCCTCACGTAGTATGAATAATCATATAAAGTGTATCTCTCGGGGGTAAAAGTGTATATGTAAGTAATCACACCAATACTCGACTAATTCCCGCATGCATAAGCTTGTCACCAAATCTAATCTCCACCACTGAGAAGTTGTCAACCGTCAAGAGGACTTTAGGGTTGTAATGTTAGGCTAAGGGTTAAGGGTAGGATAAAGGATATATAAGTGACTAAGGTTTTTGCAACGAAAACTTGAAAACTCAATCAGTAATGATCCAAACAGTGAATCAATCTGACTTTCGAACAATGAACCTTTTGGGATGAGTATTTCCTCTCTTTTCTTTTAGAATTGGCCTAAGCCTATGGCTTATTTGGGGCACAAATTCTTTTTCAATCTTTTCAGCTCACATTCTTTTTTTTTTCAACATTCTCGACTCTTTTGATATTTCTTTTTCTTTTCTGAGTCTCAAATATTTTTCTCTTTCTTTTCTTTTCCTCTTTTTTTTTTTCAGAGCAGCAACTATGTTGCTTTTGGGCTCTTTTAAATCTCAATCCCATAAAAACTGTCAGATTTGAAAAACTGGATCAAAACGTCTCAAGAATCAAATTTAAGTTACGGCCAAAAGATAGATAAAACAATTAGGCTAAAGGATAAAAGATATAGTGGGTAAAGAAATGAAAAGGCTAAGACTCAAAATGGTTACAAGGGATGAAGTACTAATGATGAGTACTTTTTAATAAAAGGCTAGGCAAATCAAATAACCTTATGCTGAGGTTATCTGACGAAGGCTAAAAGGGTTAGAAACGAAGGCCTCTATCAGTGCAATGGTGATAAATACTTCTCTTATGTGGTCTCGACAAGCATTCAAATGACAAGTTCTACCTTGGGTCAAAGTCGGTATTCCTCACGAAATAAATAACAATTAAGGCTCAAACTCTCAATGAAAATGGGTGAGGCACTCATGGCAATCAGTATTCCAAATCCTTTTACTCAACTAATCTTATTCGGTGTTCTCCTATGCAAACAACTCAGTCTCAAAAACAATCTCAGATTTCGAAAAAAATTGGCGTCAAATCTCAAAGCTTTCAAAAATTTGAAAAACGACACGCCAAAAAGCAAAAAGTGAACCCATTTAAACAGATAAGTCTACATAACCCCCTCCCCACACTTAAAATTTGCAGTGTCCTCAATGCAACAATTAAAACAATTATGGAGTAATTGGGAAAAAGAGAAACTTCCCGGGTTATGTGACGAAATCAGTTCTGATCTGAGAGAGTGTTCCAAAACCGTGCTCGATCAAAGATCATAGATCGCTATATCTACTACCAAAAAGAAAAAGAAAAAGTAAAAACGAACAAAAGAAAATAAATGATGTGGTAATTATCATACATAAAAAGCGTAACAAGTTTTAACCTCTAATGCCTAGCCACTGTCTTACCACATATACAGGCAAACGTACCTGATCGTGAGTAATATAGTGTAGGAAAGTCCAGGTATCGTATCTACCACTAGGAACGGTTAAGCTAGATGTCAACTAGACTATAATCAGTCAATCTGGAAAATGGGGGGGGGGGGGGGTTTGCTTTTGAAAAGTATTTTAAAAGATAAAAGACAAATAATATATAAACCTAACCAAGAAGTGGAAAACTGATGAACAGACATACATTGGAGATAAGTGAATCCATTATGGTTTACTTTCATAAGACATAGATTAATGATTGTTGTCAGAATTTAAGCAATAAAGCACCCGAACATGTATATCTAAGATTATCAACTAGGTGTTGGTCCTTCTAGTCCCAATACTTAGGTCGTTTGTCAGACAATCTAGTACCGGAAATCCGATCCTAATTCTATTGTATGGTTTTCTACCTCCAGGTCACTCTCGGTCCGAGCAACCACTTAACACAACTCTCTTGGTCAAAGGGTAGGTTAAGGTAGGTTGATTATCCTCTTGGAGTCTATCTATTTTGGTCAAAACAGATACACCCAACCAATGAGTTCAAATAACCAAACAATATAAATCAGAACGGAATCAAAGACAACATTCAACAAATCATGCATCTAATTAATAAAGTGAAATCCAAAGTATTCAAACCATAATGTAAACAAAGAGAAATCAACACATAGACATGTCAATTGTAGATGAAAAACCAAACCATACTAAAGACCGGTCGATTTGGCATGACATCCTCTCGAATCATCTCCTCCGTAGCCGTCACATCGAGCCTCCATCTTCTCGGGTTGGAAACCTTAAGCGGCTCCCAACATCTAATCTAACCTAACTAAATTATGAGAGAACTGTATAAAACTCAATTTCTGGATGATTCAACTGAATGACCCAAAAGCGGTATTTAAAAGAAGCTCATCAGACCCCGTTTCGCGTTCGCGAAACGGCACTTCGCGGAGCGAAACACTTAACACACAAACCCTAATTTTCTGGAAGCTTCCGAGTGAGAAAAATCGAGCTTCGCGGCGCGAGCTCCTCCTTCGCGGCGCGAGCAGGTGCTTCGCGGCGCGAGAAGTATCCTTCGCGGCGCGAGTGATATAATTCCAGCTTCCAAGATCTTCCAAAATATTCTCCTTGCCTTATCTACTGAAGATCCATCTTTTGGAGGAAGTTATCCGACTTAGAGAGCAAGGAAACCGCCTTAGGAGCCAAGAAAAGTCCGTATTTGCAAAGTCTGCACAAAAGTCTCATTTTTGACGCTTTTCACCCTCTTTTTATACTTTTACGCTCAAGCACCTCCAAAACCTACAAAATTAGGATTTACACCTTTTTAAGTCAAACAGTATCGAAATTACTCTCAAAATGAAGATAAAAGTGGGGAACTGATTCGAGTAAAATATGTATAATTTTGGAGTTATCAAAATTCTCACACTTAAGATTTGCTTGTCCTCAAGCAAACATCTGATAAAATAAGAAAGATAACGACAAAATTATTCTCCACCCATGATCATGCTTTGAAAGAACAAGGATAGTCGCAAGAAATCACACACAAGTCAGACACGAATCAAAAGCTCCACAAGTCATCAAAGTCATGCTCAACCTTTTACCCTCACAAAGTATGTATCAAGTGTATTTCTCAAGGGGTAATATGCTATATATAGTGATCACACTGATACTCGACATCTCACCAACGCATATGCTTGTCACCAAATCTCATCTCCACCACTGAAAAATTGTCAACCGTCAAGAGGACTTTAGGGTTGTAATGTTAGGCTAAGGGTTAAGGGTAGGATAAAGGATATATAAGTGACTAAGGTTTTTGCAACGAAAACTTGAAAACTCAATCAGTAATGATCCAAACAGTGAATCAATCTGACTTTCGAACAATGAACCTTTTGGGATGAGTATTTCCTCTCTTTTCTTTTAGAATTGGCCTAAGCCTATGGCTTATTTGGGGCACAAATTCTTTTTCAATCTTTTCAGCTCACATTCTTTTTTTTTCAACATTCTCGACTCTTTTGATATTTCTTTTTCTTTTCTGAGTCTCAAATATTTTTCTCTTTCTTTTCTTTTCCTCTTTTTTTTTCAGAGCAGCAACTATGTTGCTTTTGGGCCCTTTTAAATCTCAATCCCATAAAAACTGTCAGATTTGAAAAACTGGATCAAAACATCTCAAGAATCAAATTTAAGTTACGGCCAAAAGATAGATAAAACAATTAGGCTAAAGGATAAAAGATATAGTGGGTAAAGAAATGAAAAGGCTAAGACTCAAAATGGTTACAAGGGATGAAGTACTAATGATGAGTACTTTTTAATAAAAGGCTAGGCAAATCAAATAACCTTATGATGAGGTTATCTGACGAAGGCTAAAAGGGTTAGAAACGAAGGCCTCTATCAGTGCAATGGTGATAAATACTTCTCTTATGTGGTCTCGACAAGCATTCAAATGACAAGTTCTACCTTGGGTCAAAGTCGGTATTCCTCACGAAATAAATAACAATTAAGGCTCAAACTCTCAATGAAAATGGGTGAGGCACTCATGGCAATCAGTATTCCAAATCCTTTTACTCAACTAATCTTATTCGGTGTTCTCCTATGCAAGCAACTCAGTCTCAAAAACAATCTCAGATTTCGAAAAAAATTGGGGTCAAATCTCAAAGCTTTCAAAAATTTGAAAAACGACACACCAAAAAGCAAAAAGTGAACCCATTTAAACAGATAAGTCTACATAACCCCTTCCCCACACTTAAAATTTGCAGTGTCCTCAATGCAACAATTAAAACAATTATGGAGTAATTGGGAAAAAGAGAAACTTCCCGGGTTATGTGACGAAATCTGTTCTGATCTGAGAGAGTGTTCCAAAACCGTGCTCGATCAAAGATCATAGATCGCTATATCTACTACCAAAAAGAAAAAGAAAAAGTAAAAACGAACAAAAGAAAATAAATGATGCGGTAATTATCATACATAAAAAGCGTAACAAGTTTTAACCTCTAATGCCTAGCCACTGTCTTACCACATATACAGGACAACGTACCTGATCGTGAGTAATATAGTGTAGGAAAGTCCAGGTATCGTATCTACCACTAGGAACGGTTAAGCTAGATGTCAACTAGAGCTATAATCAGTCAATCTGGAAAATGGGGGGGGGGGTTTGCTTTTGAAAAGTATTTTAAAAGATAAAAGACAAATAATATATAAACCTAACCAAGAAGTGGAAAACTGATGAACAGACATACATTGGAGATTAGTGAATCCATTATGGTTTACTTTCATAAGACATAGATTAATGATTGTTGTCAGAATTTAAGCAATAAAGCACCCGAACATGTATATCTAAGATTATAAACTAGGTGTTGGTCCTCCTAGTCCCAATACTTAGGTCGTTTGTCAGACAATCTAGTACCGGAAATCCGATCCTAATTCTATTGTATGGTTTTCTACCTCCAAGTCACTCTCGGTCCGAGCAACCACTTAACACAACTCTCTTGGTCAAAGGGTAGGTTAAGGTAGGTTGATTATCCTATTGGAGTCTATCTATTTTGGTCAAAACAGATACACCCAACCAATGAGTTCAAATAACCAAACAATATAAATCAGAACGGAATCAAAGACAACATTCAACAAATCATGCATCTAATTAATAAAGTGAAATCCAAAGTATTCAAACCATAATGTAAACAAAGAGAAATCAACACATAGACATGTCAATTGTAGATGAAAAACCAAACCATACTAAAGACCGGTCGATTTGGCATGACATCCTCTCGAATCATCTCCTCCGTAGCCGTCACATCGAGCCTCCATCTTCTCGGGTTGGAAACCTTAAGCGGCTCCCAACATCTAATCTAACCTAACTAAATTATGAGAGAACTGTATAAAACTCAATTTCTGGATGATTCAACTGAATGACCCAAAAGCGGTATTTAAAAGAAGCTCATCAGACCCCGTTTCGCGTTCGCGAAACGGCACTTCGCGGAGCGAAACACTTAACACACAAACCCTAATTTTCTGGAAGCTTCCGAGTGAGAAAAATCGAGCTTCGCGGCGCGAGCTCCTCCTTCGCGGCGCGAGCAGGTGCTTCGCGGCGCGAGAAGTATCCTTCGCGGCGCGAGTGATATAATTCCAGCTTCCAAGATCTTCCAAAATATTCTCCTTGCCTTATCTACTGAAGATCCATCTTTTGGAGGAAGTTATCCGACTTAGAGAGCAAGGAAACCGCCTTAGGAGCCAAGAAAAGTCCGTATTTGCAAAGTCTGCACAAAAGTCTCATTTTTGACGCTTTTCACCCTCTTTTTATACTTTTACGCTCAAGCACCTCCAAAACCTACAAAATTAGGATTTACACCTTTTTAAGTCAAACAGTATCGAAATTACTCTCAAAATGAAGATAAAAGTGGGGAACTGATTCGAGTAAAATATGTATAATTTTGGAGTTATCAAAATTCTCACACTTAAGATTTGCTTGTCCTCAAGCAAACATCTGATAAAATAAGAAAGATAACGACAAAATTATTCTCCACCCATGATCATGCTTTGAAAGAACAAGGATAGTCGCAAGAAATCACACACAAGTCAGACACGAATCAAAAGCTCCACAAGTCATCAAAGTCATGCTCAACCTTTTACCCTCACAAAGTATGTATCAAGTGTATTTCTCAAGGGGTAATATGCTATATATAGTGATCACACTGATACTCGACATCTCACCAACGCATATGCTTGTCACCAAATCTCATCTCCACCACTGAAAAATTGTCAACCGTCAAGAGGACTTTAGGGTTGTAATGTTAGGCTAAGGGTTAAGGGTAGGATAAAGGATATATAAGTGACTAAGGTTTTTGCAACGAAAACTTGAAAACTCAATCAGTAATGATCCAAACAGTGAATCAATCTGACTTTCGAACAATGAACCTTTTGGGATGAGTATTTCCTCTCTTTTCTTTTAGAATTGGCCTAAGCCTATGGCTTATTTGGGGCACAAATTCTTTTTCAATCTTTTCAGCTCACATTCTTTTTTTTTCAACATTCTCGACTCTTTTGATATTTCTTTTTCTTTTCTGAGTCTCAAATATTTTTCTCTTTCTTTTCTTTTCCTCTTTTTTTTTCAGAGCAGCAACTATGTTGCTTTTGGGCCCTTTTAAATCTCAATCCCATAAAAACTGTCAGATTTGAAAAACTGGATCAAAACATCTCAAGAATCAAATTTAAGTTACGGCCAAAAGATAGATAAAACAATTAGGCTAAAGGATAAAAGATATAGTGGGTAAAGAAATGAAAAGGCTAAGACTCAAAATGGTTACAAGGGATGAAGTACTAATGATGAGTACTTTTTAATAAAAGGCTAGGCAAATCAAATAACCTTATGATGAGGTTATCTGACGAAGGCTAAAAGGGTTAGAAACGAAGGCCTCTATCAGTGCAATGGTGATAAATACTTCTCTTATGTGGTCTCGACAAGCATTCAAATGACAAGTTCTACCTTGGGTCAAAGTCGGTATTCCTCACGAAATAAATAACAATTAAGGCTCAAACTCTCAATGAAAATGGGTGAGGCACTCATGGCAATCAGTATTCCAAATCCTTTTACTCAACTAATCTTATTCGGTGTTCTCCTATGCAAGCAACTCAGTCTCAAAAACAATCTCAGATTTCGAAAAAAATTGGGGTCAAATCTCAAAGCTTTCAAAAATTTGAAAAACGACACACCAAAAAGCAAAAAGTGAACCCATTTAAACAGATAAGTCTACATAACCCCTTCCCCACACTTAAAATTTGCAGTGTCCTCAATGCAACAATTAAAACAATTATGGAGTAATTGGGAAAAAGAGAAACTTCCGGGTTATGTGACGAAATCTGTTCTGATCTGAGAGAGTGTTCCAAAACCGTGCTCGATCAAAGATCATAGATCGCTATATCTACTACCAAAAAGAAAAAGAAAAAGTAAAAACGAACAAAAGAAAATAAATGATGCGGTAATTATCATACATAAAAAGCGTAACAAGTTTTAACCTCTAATGCCTAGCCACTGTCTTACCACATATACAGGACAACGTACCTGATCGTGAGTAATATAGTGTAGGAAAGTCCAGGTATCGTATCTACCACTAGGAACGGTTAAGCTAGATGTCAACTAGAGCTATAATCAGTCAATCTGGAAAATGGGGGGGGGGGGGGTTTGCTTTTGAAAAGTATTTTAAAAGATAAAAGACAAATAATATATAAACCTAACCAAGAAGTGGAAAACTGATGAACAGACATACATTGGAGATTAGTGAATCCATTATGGTTTACTTTCATAAGACATAGATTAATGATTGTTGTCAGAATTTAAGCAATAAAGCACCCGAACATGTATATCTAAGGTTATAAACTAGGTGTTGGTCCTCCTAGTCCCAATACTTAGGTCGTTTGTCAGACAATCTAGTACCGGAAATCCGATCCTAATTCTATTGTATGGTTTTCTACCTCCAAGTCACTCTCGGTCCGAGCAACCACTTAACACAACTCTCTTGGTCAAAGGGTAGGTTAAGGTAGGTTGATTATCCTATTGGAGTCTATCTATTTTGGTCAAAACAGATACACCCAACCAATGAGTTCAAATAACCAAACAATATAAATCAGAACGGAATCAAAGACAACATTCAACAAATCATGCATCTAATTAATAAAGTGAAATCCAAAGTATTCAAACCATAATGTAAACAAAGAGAAATCAACACATAGACATGTCAATTGTAGATGAAAAACCAAACCATACTAAAGACCGGTCGATTTGGCATGACATCCTCTCGAATCATCTCCTCCGTAGCCGTCACATCGAGCCTCCATCTTCTCGGGTTGGAAACCTTAAGCGGCTCCCAACATCTAATCTAACCTAACTAAATTATGAGAGAACTGTATAAAACTCAATTTCTGGATGATTCAACTGAATGACCCAAAGGCGGTATTTAAAAGAAGCTCATCAGACCCCGTTTCGCGTTCGCGAAACGGCACTTCGCGGAGCGAAACACTTAACACACAAACCCTAATTTTCTGGAAGCTTCCGAGTGAGAAAAATCGAGCTTCGCGGCGCGAGAAGTATCCTTCGCGGCGCGAGTGATATAATTCCAGCTTCCAAGATCTTCCAAAATATTCTCCTTGCCTTATCTACTGAAGATCCATCTTTTGGAGGAAGTTATCCGACTTAGAGAGCAAGGAAACCGCCTTAGGAGCCAAGAAAAGTCCGTATTTGCAAAGTCTGCCCAAAAGTCTCCTTTTTGACGCTTTTCACCCTCTTTTTATACTTTTACGCTCAAGCACCTCCAAAACCTACAAAATTAGGATTTACACCTTTTTAAGTCAAACAGTACCGAAATTACTCTCAAAATGAAGATAAAAGTGGGGAACTGATGCGAGTAAAATATGTATAATTTTGGAGTTATCAAAATTCCCACACTTAAGATTTGCTTGTCCTCAAGCAAACATCTGATAAAATAAGAACGATAACGACAAAATTATTCTCCACCCATGATCATGCTTTGAAAGAACAAGGATAGTCGCAAGAAATCACACACAAGTCAGACACGAATCAAAAGCTCCACAAGTCATCAAAGTCATGCTCAACCTTTTACCCTCACAAAGTATGTATCAAGTGTATTTCTCAAGGGGTAATATGCTATATATAGTGATCACACTGATACTCGACATCTCACCAACGCATATGCCTGTCACCAAATCTCATCTCCACCACTGAAAAATTGTCAACCGTCAAAAGGACTTTAGGGTTGTAATGTTAGGCTAAGGGTTAAGGGTAGGATAAAGGATATATATAAGTGACTAAGGGTTGTAGCAAAAACCTGAAAACTCAATTAGTAATGAACCAAACAGTGAAGCAATCTGACTTTCGAACAATGAAACTTTTGGGATGAGTATTTCCTCTCTTTTCTTTTAGAATTGGCCTAAGCCTATGGCTTATTTGGGGCACAAATTCTTTTTTTAATCTTTCCAGCTCACATTCTTTTCTTTTTTCAACATTCTCGACTCTTTTGATATTTCTTTTTCTTTTCTGAGTCTCAAATATTTTCTCTTTCTTTTTCTTTTCTTCTATTTTTTTCAGAGCAGCAACTATGTTGCTTTTGGGCTCTTTTAAATCTCAATCCCATAAAAACTGTTAGATTTGAAAAACTGGATCAAAACATCTCAAGAATCAAATTTAAGTTACGGCCAAAAGATAGATAAAAATTAGGCTAAAGGATAAAGTGCATAGTGGGTAAAGAAATGAAAAGGCTAAGGCTCAAAATTGGTTACAAGGGATGAAGTACTAATGATGAGTACTTTTTAATCAAAGGCTAGGCAAATCAAATAACCTTATAGTGAGGTTATCTGACGAAGGCTAAAAGGGTTAGAAACGAAGGCCTCTATCAGTGCAATGGTGATAAATACTTCTCTTATGTGATCTCGACAAACATTCAAAGTGACAAGTTCTACTTGGTTCAAAGTCGGTATCCTCACAGAAATGAATATATATAAGCAATGTAGGCTCAAACTCTCAAGAAACAGGGTAAGGATCACTCATGGCAATTAGCATACACATGACTTTTTCAAACTCATAAAAACTCCAAAAAGTATCATCCTATATGCAAGACTCTTTTGACTTCCACAAGAAAAGATCATGGATTTCGAAAAAATTATGCCATATAATTCAAATCATATCAGATAAGCAATTAAGCACAATAAGGACAAACAAGCGAAATTTTACTTACCCCCCTTCCCACACTTAAAAATTGCAGTGTCCTCAATGCAATAACAATTAAAGCATGTATGCGGAAAGGTAAAAAGATAAAGAATGAATACTGCCTGGGTTAAGGAAATTGAAGATCTGACGAACTACTGAAATCTGATTCGTACAACTGATTCGGGGGTCTACACACCAAATCTGAAAAACTAAAAACGAAAACAAACAAACTAAAAAGAAAAATAAAAATAAAAAGATAGTACGGTACAACCAAATCGAAGCAATAATATTTAACAAATCATCGAACCAAACAATCAATGGGGTCCACGGAATTGGTCCCACCACTGATCATAACTCTCGTAACCTGGAGGACTCGGGTCCTGTGGATGCCACACACCATACTGCGGTGGTGCTGATGGTCGGAACTGAGGGTCTGTGAAGAAACCCAACATCGACTGGTTCTGCCAGTCTAACGATCTGTACACCTGAACATCGTGATAATGCGTACGAGACGTGAGACCCTAAAAAGCTGTATAAGCGTCCCAGTCGGACGGTATCTGATGTGATCCCGAGGGTCCTACCTCGTCCTACTGCTGCTGATGATGTGGCTGCTGCGGCTCATGCATCTCCTGGTCCTCTGGCTCAACTCTCACTCCAGTCCAAACCCACGAACTACCAACTCCTCTCTCTATCACTCTCATCCCCTTAAGCTGGTTCTGATCTATACGTCCTAACTCTCCCAAACAAGTCAATGAGGCTATCACCTCCGGTGTCAAAATCCCATGGGAAGAAGCTAGGCGGGTGATGTAGTGACCACCTAAAAGTCTGCTCGACGTCCGGAATCCTCTGGCTCCAGTAAGAAAGTCTGCTATGATAAATGCTAGATGGGTGTGGCGGTCTCGGCTAACCAACTGATGAAGTAACCACAGCTCAAAATCTCCTATCTTGTCCTGACTGGACTTCCTCTGGTTCAGGGTGTAGGTAATCATCCTATGTAGGACTCTATGCTCAGGGTCTACTAGGTTACCAGACTTGGTGTTGGACCGATGGTACGGCCCACGACCAAGCTGGCTCCATAACACACTATAGTCTATACCCTCAGGTGGAGCTAGGGCGCACTATCCTATATAATCCTCAAAATAATCGGTCCTGACCATATCGAGTGTGTAAAGCTCAAGGGACACAGCGAACTGTGCTAAAGTCTGCCTAAACCATCGGCCACCCAAACGATAAATAATACAAGGCTGTCTCACGCTCTCTCTCCCTCTATCCTCGTCAAAAGAATAGGTCGCTATGAACTCTAGGGTCAACTCATGATAGATAGGCTCACGAAGGTCTAGGGCGGCCTTCCAAGCCATGCTACTAAGCTCACTCGCGGGCGCACTCGGACCTCTCTCAAAATACCTCAATATATGTCCTGCCGCCTGAATAGTGTGCAGGAATCCCCAGTCCAACGTCCGGCCAATCTCGATGTGGCGACCCTTGATCTCATCAAGGTCCTCGATCAACTTCTTCCGTTCGGCCTCATCATACTGCGGTTGCGGCTTGAATCGCAGAAAATCGTGCTCGCCAGATGTGGTCCTAAGAGAACGGGTACGCTACAACACACACATCAAAAAGTTAGTGCACATTCTTGATAGAAAGGAAGGTTTCCTTCCCACACTTAGTTTTTAACCACACTTTATTAAATTACTAAAGAGATGGGAACCTACGAAAATTTTAAAAGCCAAGAAAAATTTTGACCAAATAGGTTCCCACACTTAGAATTTAATCTATCCCCTTACAAAATATAAAATTAAGTAAAAAGGATAATATCAAGCGTTTTTAACAAGTCATGCAAAAATTGGCCAAAAACATAACTTGTCGAAACAACTTGATAAAAGTGCAATTAATCACTTAGTGCAAGACGGAAACGCAAAATACGCATGTATCAAGAACACACACTTCCAAGAATAGTTGCCGAAAAGAATTACCCAATCTTCCCACACTTAGTGTTGGACCGTATTTTTTCACTTTAAAAACAATGGGAACCATTAAAAAAATGTTTTCTTATTTGGTTTTGGGGTTCCCACACTTAGAATCTTGCAAAAGTTGGCGTTTTAAAGATAAGCATAAAATGCCGCCAAAGACTTGAGTTTTAAACCGAGGTGAAAAACTACAAGATTCCTAAAATCGCTTACGGTCACGACACCAAAAAGTGGAACGATAAAGTTTCAAAACAAACCAAGGCATTCATTCAAGAAATCGCAAATAACCAACGAGCACATCAAAAACCAACGATTCATGCTTTTCGCCAAAACGAAATATTGCATCTTCCCGTTTAATAATTGACCATATCTTTATAAAAACCAAAGTGACGAGAACCCTTTTTCAAAAATGTGTAACTTTAAGGTTTTATGTAAAATGGGTTCCCACACTTAAAACAATTTTTACCATCTAGTTTTTCAAAAAAATCAGTGCCAAAAAACGCCAAAAACTTGTCTAGATGGTAAAATAGGCTTCAAGCATCTTTATTTAAAAACTTGCTATCTCAAAAAGGCTTCTTGCTTGAAAATTTTGAAACTTGGTCAATTACCAACGGAAAAATGACATCTTTGAACAAACCAAACGTGGCGAATAACATGAAATCAAGTGTCAAAATTTAACAATTACGCACACAAAATTTGTTCTTCCCCACAATCACAATTCAAAACCTTGTAAAACCAAATTGGGAAGAACCAAACTTGCAACAATGGAGCTTTATCAAGAACTAAGCAAAATCATCAATCTACCCATGATGGCAAGCTCTTAATACCCAAAATATTTAACAATTAAGCACATAAGATGGTTTTCCCCAACAATTACCATCAACACTTTGTAAAACAAAATTGGGGAAAAACCAAGAGAGCATTCAACAATGGAGTTCATCATCAACAACAATAATCCATGGAAATCATCAAAGAAAACATGCTAGCAAGTTAAACAAACTTATAACATGTATCAACTAAGCACACAAATTTGGTTTCCCCCACCCATCACACAAATCACACAAAAAGCTCAAATTGGGGGAAAACCACCATGGATAAAGCTTCAAAACCGAAATTGGAGAGGGAGAAGATGAAATCATACCTTGTGAGCCATGGATTTGAGCAAATTCGGACCTAAGAGAAGAAAGAAATCGAAAAACGCAGGTAGAGAGGGGGGTTTCGCGGCACAGAAGAGAGAAAGAAGTGAGCGAAACCCTAAAATTTGCGATTTTAAAACAGCCCTTGTTGAAAGCTCGCGGCGCGTGCAAAATACCTCGCGGCGCGAGGGTTTAATTTTGGGCACGGGATAGAACAGTCGAGTCTCGCGGCGCGAAGCCTAGGCTCGCAACGCGAAGGCCTTTTTCAAAATTTCATTTTTGGTCCCTAAACTCTTCTCGCGACGCAAAACTGAAAATCTCGCGAAAGCGAAGTGCTTTCTGTCCAAGTTCGAAAAAAAATTTTCGTTCAAAAATCGATTTGGTTGACTCCCGTTGACTCTACTAACTCAAACTTAACTAAAACTGTAAGAAAAACTGAAAAACGACAAAACACGGGTTGCCTCCCGAGAAGCGCTTGTTTTTGTCTCGAGTCTCGAGCCTGACTCCGAATTTAATGATTATTGTCTAACTCAACACACCCTTCACTTGCATCGAAGTTAGGGTGATGGTGGTGGTACATACCTTGGCTCGACGACTTACCTTTGGGAGATTTGCCAGGTAGAGTAGCATACCATTCACTGCTCCGGTTTGTGTCCTGTTTCTTTGCAGAATGAGTGCCAGATTCATACGAGTTTGGCCTTAGATCCTTTAAATGTGTAGCTAAGAGCGTTGAGATGTCCAATTTCTTTTGACAATTGGCCTCCCAAAAAGGATCTTGGGCCAAGATTTCCTCACACCGAACCGTGCGTGGATTGACCTGTGAATACAAAGATTCGGTGTTAGACTCGTTACTATCAATTATGGTAGGACTTACCTTTTGTTTAGGAGAGCACTGTTCCGGCGAGGATTCTTCGAATTGATTATCTTGCATTAAAGCTCCGAGTCCATCTAGGCAGTCTTCATCATGGTATTCTTCCGTTGTATTAACCTGCCAAGAAAACTCTTCGTCAGAATCATCAGAATCAGACCATGGTGGAAGTACCTCATGCTGAATCCATGAATCCTCTATCAGTTGGGCATCTTCTCGCGGAGGGGGTTCAACATCATCCTCGAGCTGAGTGGCTTCTATGTCCGTTTGTTGATGCGAATCCTGTCCAAGTAAAATCATTTCGTTAGAATCATTGTTAATTTCCAAGTTTGGACAACTTACCTCCGGTTGAATAACCAATTGGCCCGCTGAATTTATTCTTTCTATTGCCGGCTTATCAATCGGCTGTTTTTCCCTTGGAGCTTCGGATTATATGTCTTCTTGTAGAAAGAGCTCAAGTTCGTCCCAAAATCCATCATCCGATTCCGTATTCATCCCAACCTGAAAAGATAAAGGTTTAACATTAGATTTGTCATTAGAAACACTAGATTCGAGACGTTCCTTTAGGAGGGCATTAGTTTCCTGGGCTTCGGCAAGGGCGTCTTCTAACTCTTCCACCTTCTCTCGCAATGCTTCCTTATCTGCTTCAAGCGTTTCAACTAACTCAGCACTCTCTCTCAACCCTTTCCTCAATGATTCTATTAAACCTTGTTGAGGTGTCATATTTCTTCGTGCATATAGTTGGTACATCGGTATATCATCATCTTCGCTTGGGGAACTCCCATGAAACCTCATATCTGCCACACAAACAAAACCAATACCCGGAGTAGCACGAAAAATATAAAAGATAAAATAAAAATTAAAAACTAAACTAGAAAGCAAATAACTTAATCGGGAATAAATTCCCAATCAAGGATCAATTAACTAACTAAACTCTAGTATTCAACTAAGCAACCATTCCCCGGCAACGGCGCCAAAAACTTGATGCGGTAATTATCATACATAAAAAGCGTAACAAGTTTTAACCTCTAATGCCTAGCCACTGTCTTACCACATATACAGGCAAGCGTACCTGATCGTGAGTAATATAGTGTAGGAAAGTCCAGGTATCGTATCTACCACTGGGAACGGTTAAGCTAGATGTCAACTAGAGCTATAATCAGTCAATCTGGAAAATGGGGGGGGGGGTTTGATTTTAAAAAGTATTTTAAAAGATAAAAGACAAATAATATATAAACCTAACCAAGAAGTGGAAAACTAATGAACAGACATACATTGGAGATAAGTGAATCCATTATGGTTTACTTTCATAAGACATAGATTAATGATTGTTGTCAGAATTTAAGCAATAAAGCACCCGAACATGTATATCTAAGATTATCAACTAGGTGTTGGTCCTCCTAGTCCCAATACTTAGGTCGTTTGTCAGACAATCTAGTACCGGAAATCCGATCCTAATTCTATTGTATGGTTTTCTACCTCCAGGTCACTCTCGGTCCGAGCAACCACTTAACACAACTCTCTTGGTCAAAGGGTAGGTTAAGGTAGGTTGATTATCCTATCGGAGTCTATCTATTTTGGTCAAAACAGATACACCCAACCAATGAGTTCAAATAACCAAACAATATAAATCAGAACGGAATCAAAGACAACATTCAACAAATCATGCATTTAATTAATAAACTGAAATCCAAAGTATTCAAACCATAATGTAAACAAAGAGAAATCAACACATAGACATGTCAATTGTAGATGAAAAACCAAACCATACTAAAGACCGGTCGATTTGGCATGACATCCTCTCGAATCATCTCCTCCGTAGCTGTCACATCGAGCCTCTATCTTCTCGGGTTGGAAACCTTAAGCGGCTCCCAACATCTAATCTAACCTAACTAAATTATGAGAGAACTGTATAAAACTCAATTTCTGGATGATTCAACTGAATGACCCAAAGGCGGGTTCGCGAAACGGCACTTCGCGGAGCGAAACACTTAACACACAAACCCTAATTTTCTGGAAGCTTCCGAGTGAGAAAAATCGAGCTTCGCGGCGCGAGCTCCTCTTTCGCGGTGCGAGCAGGGGCTTCGCGGCGCGAGAAGTATCCTTCGTGGCGCGAGTGATATAATTCCAGCTTCGAAGATCTTCCAAAATATTCTCCTTGCCTTAAGCGGCTCCCAACATCTAATCTAACCTAACTAAATTATGAGAGAACTGTATAAAACTCAATTTCTGGATGATTCAACTGAATGACCCAAAGGCGGTATTGAAAAGAAGCTCATCAGACCCCGTTTCCCGTTCGCGAAACGGCACTTTGCGGAGCGAAACACTTAACACACAAACCCTAATTTTCTGGAAGCTTCCGAGTGAGAAAAATCGAGCTTCGCGGCGCGAGCTCCTCCTTCGCGGGCCGAGCAGGTGCTTCGCGACGCGAGAAGTATCCTTCGCGGCGCGAGTGATATAATTCCAGCTTCCAAGATCTTTCAAAATATTCTCCTTGCCTTATCTACTGAAGATCCTTCTTTTGGAGGAAGTTATCCGACTTAGAGAGCAAGGAAACCGCCTTAGGGGCCAAGAAAAGTCCGTATTTGCAAAGTCTGCACAGAAGTCTCCTTTTTGACGCTTTTCACCCTCTTTTTATACTTTTACGCTCAAGCACCTCCAAAACCTACAAAATCAGGATTTACACCTTTTTAAGTCAAACAGTATCGAAATGACTCTCAAAATGAAGATAAAAGTGGGGAACTGATGCGAGTAAAATATGTATAATTTTGGAGTTATCAATAAACCAAATCTAAAGCAAGCAATTAAAAGTTTTAAATCCTAAACAAACCAACAGGAAATAAAAAGTGTTCAACCAAACCAAACCACACAAACGAAAAATAAAATTGTTTATGACAACCATATCGAATGAGAGATTAAAAGAGAGAGATCAATAAGGGCCACGAGGTTGGTTTTGCCAATCCTCAAATGTCGGGTAACCGGGCGGAGCATCCTCGGAGTATGGCCAAAAAGGTGATGGAGCATACGCGGTATTCGGTTGAATATCGAAGTGAGAGGCCATCTGGTTCATCACTCCACTTTGCCAGTTGGCTTGGTGAAGAGCCTCCACGGTGTTGTACTCCACATGTTGATGATGACGGCCATAAGACAATGACATCTCCGAGAGTCGGTTACTCAAGTCTTGGTAACCCGAATATGCCGTCCATTCCGCCGGTTGCTCTCCCGCACTCGTCCCACTTGTTCCACCGATCCCTCGGTTGACTCCTCGTTCCATAAGCTTGAGGATTATGGATCCATGAATTATAATCCCTTCCGGTCATATCCTCAACTCTTGCTACACCCATGCCACGGAGTTGGTCCATGTCGATCAATCCCATCTCCCCAAGGTTCGTCATCGAGGCAATGGCACCCTCGGTAAGGATACCGAAGTGCTTGGCCAAGAGCGTCACGTACTGGCCACCAACCATTCGGCTACCCTCTCGATAACCACCTCCTTTAGCTAGTTGAACGGCGATGAGATACGGAGCATTCGGATATTTGTCATCCGTGGTGAGTTGCTCAAGAAGCCATAGATCATAAACCGAAACTTTGTCCTCACTCGAGGAACGAGCATTCACCGCTTGAATAAGCATACGCTGCAAAAGTCGATCCGAAGAAGCAAGAAAACCCTTCACCTTGAGATTACCGCCATAATCACCTTCACCTAGAATCGCCCAAGCCAACTGAGGATTAAAACCATTCGGCCTTTTTGCGGTCGCCCACATGTACTCCACGAATCCAGGAGCATCAACCTCATCTTGGGTATATATCCCCAAGGCAACAACAAACTCGACCAAGGAAAGCGATCTCCAAACCCCACCGAGTCGGAACGTCATGCACGACTGATAGAACTCCTCAAGGGCCTTGATTGCGTCGAAACGAAACGTGGCCACGAACTCAACAATAAGCTCGCGATAGAGGGTCTTGGAAATGTCGAAGACTCGTTCCCATGCATGGCAAATATAGTACTCGATGCCATCCTCATCGTAGGCGTGCTTCTCGAGTATCGCCTTGATGTTGTTCTCAACACTCATCGATCGAAGAAGGTTCCAGTCGACTCTCCTCGGTATCAAAACTTGACGGGTGAGAAGCCGGTTAACAGTATCCCGGTACTCCTCCCGTTTCGGACCGTTCAAAGTTGGGTCATTCATGAAATAGGTGAAAATGTGGCTCCCATCCGGTGCATAGAAGTTGGTTGCGGTGGAAGTTGATGATCAGGTTCTTTGTCTCTACAAAATCCACATACCATTGTCTTAGAAGATTTAATCCATAAACACAAGACAAGGTTCATTCACATCAAAAACTCAACGAGACAAAACTTCCACGACTAAAAAGTTCAACTAGCAAATGCATATATGAAAAATCAAAATCAAAGGTCAAAGGGGATGTGGAACATCCCCACACTTGAACTTTTAGTCCAACTTTAATTAAAAACTAGTCTAGCTTAACAAGAATGGGGGATTTTGATGTCATCAAAATCCCCACACCTATCATCAAAGCACAAACACTAGATTAAACAATCAAAAAGCATGCTAGAGTAAAATTTCAATCACAATATAGTGCATGCATCAACTTATAAGCATTAAACAATCAATGGTGTATCAAGAACAATGTCAAATCCATAAAAGCATAAAAACACCATTGATGCCCAAAACAAGATCTACACTTACCAAATCAAGCTATCCTTATGAAATTAAAGTTGGGAAACATACCTTAGTCATGGTGAATGATGAAATTGAAGCTCAAGAAGGTTGGATTTCGCAAGGACGTGGGAGGATTTTGCGGCGCCTAAGAGAAATTAGGGTTGTGTTCTTTTGAAAACGTGAGAAAAGAGGGTTAAAAACCCGTCTGTCCCGACTTCGCGTCGCCAAACCCATGGTTTCGTGTTGCGAAACAGGCAGTTTCTGAAATGTGTACCCTAGTTTTTAAAGCTTCGCGTCGCGAAACGGCCCTCTCGCGTCGCGAGATTCGAAAATTTTACCTGCTACCACGACTTACCAACCTCGCGTCGCGAAACTTTGAAACTGGCAATCGCGAGTTGGCTTCTGTTTCCAACTCTTCGAAAATTCAATCGTGCACAGGATTCGCTCAATTCTTACTCCTATCTCCTCCGTATGGTCATCTAAGCAATAACAAACAAAAACATTAGGAAAAACACACAAGAAAAACCTAGAAATGCAAAAAGAAAGAAAAAGCTCGGGTTGCCTCCCGAGAGGCGCTTCGTTTTTGAATGGGTCTAGAGCTCGACCCCTTTTTCGGCTCATTTCTTGGCACATCGGGATGACGAGCCCTTCTTCTTCCGGTATTCCTTCTTTGAGGGTCCCGACCCATTGGTTGTTTGCTCCTTTTGACGTATTGGGTTCGGATAATCCTCCGTCTTCTTTCCACGTTCATGAGGGAGTAACGGGCGGTTCGTGCTCTTCTTGTAGGCCATAGAAGGATCTTCAAACGGTTCATCGAGATGTGTGACCGGCTCTCTGTTAGGATCAAAGTAAATCCGATTTTCTCCATATCCTAAGCTCGTGACCTGGTTTCGCATATCGGTATTCACTTGAGCGGTGTGCAAGAAAGATCTCCCGAGGATTATCGGGATCTCATTGTTCTGTGGAAGATTAGCTATAACGAAGTCCGTAAAGTAAACAAAGTTGCCAATGCGAATTGGGACTCCTTCCGCTATTCCTAACGGCTTTGTCATGTATCCGTTCACTCCTCGGTATTGATAGTCTGTTGGAATGATCTTTTTAACTCCCATTTTCCTGCAATAACCAACAGGCATCATGTTAAGTGCGGCACCTGAATCTACCAACGCAAGACCTTTAAATTTATGACAAGAAATAGGTAAGTCGTAACTCCCTGGATCATGCTTGATAGGTGCAATGTAGATGAGGTCATCCTCCGGTGCCTTTTCCTTCTCTTTCTCTTTGCCTTTATCCTCTTTCTTTGGTATCCTGAACTCCGTGTATCCGCCTTGCTTTCCATCTTCCTCCTCATCATCACTTGAAGCAACGGGTCCTTTGAGTCCTAGATGTTCGAACGAAATGGTGAACCCCTCCGAGTCATAATCCGTGGCATAATCGGGCTCACTACCACTATCGCTCTCCACATACTTCTTCGTGTAGATGTCCGTCCACTTCTTCTTTCATGGTTCTCCGGTCATCATGAGCATCGGCTTCACGTTTTCTACCTTTGGGTTGACTTGTGTTTGCGTCGGTAATTCCCCTTGAGTCCTTTCACTTAGCATTTGCGAAACACGTCCAACCTGCAATTCCAAATTCTGGATAGTACTTTGGTGGTTACGTAAGTATGAACTTGCCTCATCGTTTAGCTTTTTTTGCATATCCATGAATTGGACAATCCGGTCCTCGATAGAAACACGTGGCTCTCCATCCGGTCGTTGGTTTTGCTGCTTTGGTCTTTGGTCTTTGGGAGGTCTAGGAATGAAGTTACGATTGTTGTTCCACCTCCCTTGGTAATCGCCTCGGTTAAGATAATTCACCTCCTCGGGTGTCATCATTGGTCGATTCGGGCAATCCTTAGTCAAGTGTGGTCCATTGCACTCCTCGCATCCAACCTGCAAAGCATGAACAGATTTAATTAGTTCTTCAATTTTGCGTTCAAACTTTACCTGTTGGTTTTTCATAGCGGCTAGTTCATCGGATGGATCAAACTCGGTTGAGATTTTTCCGACCATCCTCGGGATTTGCAAGCGTTTATCCGTCCTCCAATCTATGTTGTGTATGAGCATGTCTTCGAGGAGTTTGTAACCTTCTGTGGGCGTTTTGTACATAAAGACACCTCCGGCAGATGAATCCAATGTAGCGCGTGAAGAATAAGCAAGCCCACTATATAAAGTTTGGACTTGTTCACTCTTATTCAATCCGTGACTCGGGCACGAATTTAGAAGGTGCTTGAATCGTTCCCATGCTTCGGATATGGTCTCCCCGTTATCTTGTTGGAAGGATCGGATCTCGGCTCTCAACTTGTCGATCTTAGACGGTGGAAAGAATCGGGAAAGGAACTTTGAACGAAGTCCTTCCCAAGTGGTGATCGAGCTTGGCTCTAACGAGCGCAACCAAGCTCTAGCTTCTCCGGTAAGTGTGAGAGGAAAGACTCGGAGACGAATCACATCATCTCGACCTTCCTCCGTTTTGAACAGATCACATATATCCACGAAGTTCTCCATATGAACGATAGGATTGCTATCGTTTTTCCCGTCAAAGGTAAGGTCCTTGATCATGTGAAGAAGCTTCCCCGGGATTTCCTTGTTTAGGTCCGGTTTCGTGATCGGATTGGTGGGTACAGTCGGAGCGGCTCTCCTGGTGGTCCACATCGGTGCCTCGTCTCCCATATCAAAAATCAAAGCTCTCGGGCGAACTTTGTTGGCTTTTGACTTCTTTTTATTTCTTTTTCTGAATTCTCTCTCCGGCTCCTCAAATGGCTTTAACAAGTCCGTCGTGACTGAAACCACAACAAACGGTTACGGGCAACTTGCGGGAAACAAAGAGATAAAATAAAAATAAAAATAACTAATTAAACTAGAAAGCGAAAAACTTGCAAGGGAAAGAATCCCTCACAAGGATCGATTAACAAAACTAATAAAGACTAAAATCTAACAACTACCGTTCCCCGGCAACGGCGCCAAAAACTTGGTGCGGTAATTATCATACATAAAAAGCGTAACAAGTTTTAACCTCTAATGCCTAGCCACTGTCTTACCACATATACAGGCAAGCGTACCTGATCGTGAGTAATACAGTGTAGGAAAGTCCAGGTATCGTATCTACCACTGGGAACGGTCAAGTTATCGTAGATTATTAATCTAAATCAGTTTAATTAACCTAAAGCCTTTGGGGGGGGTTTATGAAAAAGGTTTTAATACTAAAAAGACAACTAAATTAGTTACGAACTAAGAAAGCGATTAAAAAGATTAATTAAGAACTATATGAAAGAAAACAGTAGCACTTATCATGGTATAGTGAATCCCCAAGTGGATGATTTAAATAGGCCAAAGGTTTGGTTGTTTTGGTTATTGTAGGAATTTAAGCCAAGGACACCCTAACATGTAGTGATTATGGTTATTAACTAGGTCTTGGTCCTCCTAGCTCCAAAACTTAGGTCGTTTGTCAGACAACCTAACACCGGAAATCCGATTCTAATTCTATTGCATGGTTTTCTACCTCCAGGTCACTCTCGGTCCGAGTAACCACTTAACACAACTCTCTTGGTCAAAGGGTAGGTTAAGGTAGGTTGATTATCCTATCGGAGTCTATCTATTCTGGTCAAACAGATACACCCAACCAATGAGTTCAAATAACCAAACAATAATAATCAGAACGGAACCATAACACACATTCAATCAACCAAAAACAAACCAATAAACATTAATTATAAAATCAACATCCACAATGGTTCATCGACCATGACAAGTACCACTATTAAAAGACTAATCACTAATCATAAACATGATAGTAGACATGATACCGACAATACAACGACGGATGATCAGAGATCGAACCCCGCAGCGTATCGGCACCACTCTGACTTTCACTCTCCCCGTATATGCGTCTATGTGAGTCTCCGAATATGTATGCATGCTTTGAACTGAAAGAGGAGGCTGGTATTTAAAAGAAAACGTCCAGGGCCCATTTGGCGATCGCCAAACTGCTGGTTTCGCGGCGCCAAGCACTTAGGTCAAACCCTGGTCTTCATCTTTGTCGAACTTAGCGGCGCCAGATCTGGAATTTCGCGGACGCCAGATGGCTACTGGATTGATGTTGCACTTTTTTCACGTTTTCTCGCCTTTTTTCGTACTTTTCCGTTTCACGGCCTCCAAATCCTACATAAACAATAATAAGCTCATTCGGTGAGTGAAATGATCAGAAACGGATGAGAAATGGGGTAAAGTCATACAATTAAGCTCAACCAAAACATGTATAATTTTGGTGTTATCAACGATAACAATAAGCAAGTTACCTTTCTTGTTTCTCTTTATGAACAGAGTTTACTCATTTGAACACTTCCTAAACCCTTCAGCCACGAAGTACGTTTCCATCTTACTAAACCAAGCACGCGGTGCTTGCTTTAGTCCGTAAAGCGCCTTATGCAGCTTGTATACTCTCCCTTCTGATCCTGGAACTTCAAACCCCTTCGGTTGGTCAACATAGACGTCCTCTTTAAGTTCTCCATGCAAGAACGCTGACTTTACATTAATCTGAAACACTTTCCAGTCACGTTGGGCAGCTAACGCAACAATGGTTCTTACCGTTTCGATCCTTGTAACTGGAGCGTATAGCTCTAAGTAGTCGATTCCATACTTTTGGGAGTAGCCCTTGGCTACTAATCTATCCTTGTGCTTTTGTAACGAACCATCTGCTTCGAACTTCGTCTTGTATAACCATTTGAGCGCTATTGTCTTTGCACCTTTGGGAAGATCAACAAGGCTCCATGTTTTATTCTTTTCAATCGAATTGAGTTCATCTTCCATTGCTTTCATCCAATGAGCTTCTTTCGCCGCTTCCTCAAAGAGTACAGGATCAGTTGCGATCATCATCGCCATGTTTTCTTCTTCATCATCAAGTCCATCACTAGTCACGTAATCCTTCATCCATGCTGGAGCATGAATTTCTCTTCTCAAGTTAGAGTCATTGACTCCTCCTTGATCTAAGCTTTCTTCATTGCTTTCTTGTCCAACCGGTTCTGCTTCATCACTATTTCCTTCTTGAGGTTCTACAATATCTTCATTCTCACTTCCAGCAATATCTTCTTGGTAACCTTCTGCATCATCTTCCCAACTCAAATCCATAGCAATTTCTTCAGAATAAGAGTCATCCCATTTCCAGCACTTGTCCTCTTCAAAGAATACGTCCCTACTTATCGTAATTCGTTCGGTTTTGGGATTAAACAATCTGTACCCCTTTGACTCTTCACTATAACCCAACAACATACACTCAGCACTCCTATCATCAAGCTTGACACAACGCTCCTTAGGAACATGTGCGTAGGCTAGACATCCGAATATTCGGAAGTGAGACACCGATGGAGTGCTCCCACTCCAAGCTGCTTCGGGAGTGGTGTCTTTTAAAGCTGCAGTTGGACAATGAGTTAGAATATAATGACTCCACTTGGTTGCTTCTGCCCAGAACCTTTTTGGCATCCCCTTGTCTGAAAGCATTGCACGAACCATGTTGAGCAACGTTCTGTTCTTGCGCTCAGCGACACCATTTTGTTGCGGTGTGTACAGTTGTTAGTTGCCTCTTGATTCCGTTCTCTTCACACCTATTTCTTTCTCAACTTGTTTCATAAAGCACTCGAAATGGTGTAAAGTTTCTGATTTGTTAGTCAGAAAATACAAACAACTTTTCCTGCTATAATCATCTATGAAGCAAAGTATGTACCTTTTCTTGCTATTCGAATCTGGACTGATAGGGCCGCACAAGTCTGCATGTATGAATTCCAGAACTTGTTTTCCTCTCCAATAGCTTTTGGATGGAGCATGATTGCGGTGATGCTTGCTCATGTTGCAAACTTTACATGTATCATTTGAGTTCTCCAGATTAAGAAGACCCGTCACCATCTTTTTTGCTTCAAGTGTTTTCAAGGCTGGGAAATTCAAGTGACCATAACGTCTATGCCACAAAGAGGTGGTGTCTTGTTCTTGAGTGACAAGACACTTTTCTTCAACTTTCGCGGACTGGACCTGTGCTTCTCCAAATAACATGAACATACGATTAGTGCTCATATAGGTTTTGATAATCAAACCTTTGGTAGGATGATATATTTTGCATGCTCTGTCTTTGATCAAGATTGCTAATCCTCTTTCTTGTAATGGGCCAACATTGTCCCAGAATTAAGAAACAATCTTCTCAGTGACGACATGATTAACCCCATTTAGCATGATCTTTATATTTCCTTTACCACACCTTCTTGCGTGAGTTGTCTCCAAGCTTCACGGTGCTCACGAAACTCTTGTCCAGCTCTAAAAACCATCTCCGATCACCAGTCATGTGGTTTGAACAACCTGAGTCAAGGAACCATGTGTCTTCATTTTTCTTCTCTTGTATCTCTGCATAGGCCATTAAAAGCATCTCCTCTTCTTCCTCAACGTAGTTTATTTGACAGCTCAATTCAGGGCATTCATAACTGTAGTACCCTAACTTATGGCACCGATAACACTCCATGATATCTCGTGAGTAGTTGTATCTGCCTCTGCCACGACCTCGACCTCGACCTTGACCTCGACCTCGACCTCGACCACTTCCTCTTGGTGAGATCCTCCCCCTTCCTTGAAGTCCTTGTCTTTTCTCGTGCAAAATCTTCAAAGCCTGCTCTTCTTCACCGTCTCTATCTTTCGTGAACTTTTGTTCGTGAACGAGGAGAGAACTTTGGAGTGCATCAAGGGAAAAGGTATCAGTATCCTTTGACTCCTCAATCAAGCAAACGATATAATTCCACTTCTCAGTGAGGGTGCAAAGAATTTTCTTGTAATAACCAAGATTTCTGGGTGGATTTAATTAAGTTAAATTTCTGTCATTTGACCTTTTTGCGAGAATATGAGGATTTTTGGGGTTAAATATGTTAATATTGAAAAGTTTTAATGGTATGGGCTTATACCATTTTAGGTATGGGCTTGGCCCAAAACCCAAGGTATTTAAACCTTAAACCCTAATCTTTGCCATTTTTGGGAAAGATTAGTGTGTGTGCTTTGTGTGTGTGCTTAGTGTGTGTTGGAGAGCAACAAAGAGCCGTTTCATCATTTTGCAAGGTCGGGAGATCGTCACCGAGGTAAGTTTCGATGCCCAAAGTGTAGGATTTACTTATGTTTGATGTAGGATTCCTTTGGAATGAATTTGGGATGTTTTTTGGATCGAGTTAGAACCAGTTTTGGTCAATTTAGGACGATTTTCGGATCTGTTGGCGTTTTCCGAATCGGAAATCATGTTTTCCGAATCGGAAATCATGTTTTCCGAATCGGAAGTCATGTTTTCCGAATCGGAAATCATAATTTCCGAATCGGGAATTTTGTGTTGACTTGTGGGGTGTTTTGCTTCGTTATGTCTTTCCCGCATTGCAAACCTATGTTTTCCGAATCGGGAAATGGGCTAGTTGGGACGTCATGTTGACCTCGTAGATTTTCGAATCGGAAAAGTGAATTTCCCAAACCGGAAAAGTCCGAATTGGAAAATGGCATTTTTCCGAGTCAGGTTTTGGACCTTTGTCCGAGTCTGTTTTGGAAGGTTTTGTCATTAGGGTTATTTTTTCGGAGAGGATGTTTCCATAGCGGAACCCCCGTGCTGGGTCTGCCTAGGGGTATCCTAGTTGTGGGTTTTCTAAGTGCGAATCACTAATGCCTTAGGAATTTATACAGATACCAGGAGATAGAGTAAACAGCGAGATAAGCTCAGGTGAGTTCCCTTGCCTGAAAATGAATGGACTGCTTTTACTATTTTTAAACATATCCATTCGAATTGCAAATGTTTTGATGATGATATTAATGTGATTTTGTGAAATTATAAATGGTTGTGAATGCTATATCGATGATCATCATATGCATGCTGTTTTGATATTGTGGAATTGCATCGTGAGTAATGTGTACCATGGGACCGTACATCCCTGGGAAGTTAGTGGTGTGAGGCACGGACTGCGTCCGTCACTCCTTAAATGAGAATCTGGGAGATCCGGCCACGTAAGGTTGATTGTGGGATGGTGCGAGGCACGGACTACGTCCGTCACTCCTTAATTGTGAATCTGAGAGATCCGGCCATCCGGTTTGTTGTGTTGTGACTTTATTACTCATGATGCTTTCCTGGTACCTTGTGATATCTGATTTTTACGGCCAGCGGGCCGGAACTGTATTTTAAACTGTTTCGAGGGAATTCACTAGACCTTTCGGTCTAACCCTCGTTTTCAAAATCTAAAACTTTTTCAGGAAAAGAACGTGTGACGAGAGGCAAGGAGAAGGTAGACGTCTAGAGTGGCTCTACCGATAGAAGTCTAGTATTTTGTCCTAAAGTAGAATCTCAGCTGTGGAGGGATGTTCCGCATGAACTATTAAACCCGTACCTTTGCTTTGAGAATTCTTGTTATTGCATATTAGATCACTGGGAATTTATATTATGCTTTATTATTAATGTATGGGTTTTGGGTTGTTACATTTCTCTACGATCTTTACGTCTGTCATATCCTCACCATAATTCCTCATCTCATTAGCAATTACCATAACCCTGCCAAAATAGTCAGAAATTGACTCACCTTGCTTCATCATCAATATTTCAAACAACCTCCGTAGCCTGTTCAGTTGAGCCTTTTGAACCCTTGCGTTCCCTTGGTACTTCACCTTCATCGAATCCCAAAGATGTTTGGCATTGTCCTTCTTTGAAATGGTTTTGAGAATTGATTTATCTATTCAAGCAAATAGATAATTCTTGGCCTACAAATCTTTCATCTTTAGGTCTTCAATGATCTTGCTGGTGGTAGTGTTTTGTTATCATCTGGAATGACCTTCTCAACAACATTCCAATAGTCTTTGGAACGTAAGAGGTTCTCCATCAAGAGGCTCCAATGGTCATAATCCCCTTCAAATATGGGAATGCAGGCTCCAATGTTTCTGTCTGAACTCATCACTCTTTGTGCGTCTCGTTCAATCTGCTCTCGTCTTCCTTTGGCGTCGAAGTCAGGTACCGATTAACGCTATGATACAAAATGTTGATCTAGCTTCAGCAAACAATCAAGAACAACAAAATGACTAAAATCTAGCTTCAGCAACGGGCTTAAATAGCCAAAATTACAACGGGAAAATAAAGAACGTGGAGACAAACAGATTCCTAAAAAGATTGAAACAAATTGACTAATCCTAAAGAATAGGACTTTATTTAACAACCCATTTACCAAGTAAACAAGACTTGGTAAACTCTAAGATTATCCAACAGTGCAAACGTAATGTCCATTCTATTTCATATTTTCTTATTATTGTTAAAGCAGCTACGTTGATTTTTTTACTTGTTTTTGTTTATGTTAATGATTTGTGTATTTGTTAAGCATGGCCTTCTTCATGATCTTGGTCCGGATGATCTATTGAGCCGGTTGTCGGATGATATTCTTGTTTCTATCATGTCTTGTTTGCCTATAAAGCATGTTGTGGCCACCAGCGTGCTTTCAAGAAGATGGAGGCACTTATTGCGTAAAACCATCCGTTTAGACTTTGAGAACAAGGAGAGATGGAATAAGATATGATTTGAACTTGTTGCGGCAATGAACGAGTATGTTAAGTGGGTTAACCGCATTATTCGTCAGCACAAGGGCCCCACCATTGAAGAGTTCAAGATTTATTTTGATTTGGCCAAGACTGTTAAGGGTGCAATTGATAAATGGATTGACTTTGCAATTTCAAAAAATGTCTAGAGGCTAGAACTGAATTTGAAGCAAGCTGATTACAAGAGTGGAAGAAACTATGCTTTTCCTGACAAAATCTTTACTAGAAAAAGTGAGCCTTCATCGAAACGATCTTCTTTTAATATTCCGGTCAAGCCTAATGCAACTGTTATGGAGATTAAGTTTCTCAAGGCTCTTATATTGAATTGTGTTGATGTGAATGATGAAGGTCTAAAAAATATTCTAAGCAATTGTCCGGTCCTTGAACATCTATCCATTTATGACTCCTGTGAGTTACTGAAAGCTAAAATCCATGGAAAAGGGATTGCATTGAAAAACCTTGAGATAAAGTACTGTAAATATTGTCTCGTTAAATTGCATGTGGTCGAGTTCAATTAGTTGCAGGCTCGAAAATCTTGAAAAGTCTAAAAAGTTTTTCATTCGTGATTTCGATAGGAAGATTCAGCCGATCTTTTCCCAGATTTCTTGCAACATACCATATCTCCAAGTTCTTGAATTGACAATCTACTATCCATAGGTTAGAATGAAAATTTGACTGGTTCTCTCTTTTTTGGTATTAACATGTTACTGAGAGTGCTTCATTCTTTCTTTTAGGAAGATATGTAGGTTTCTACGTTCCCTAAGCTACTAAAACTTAAACAATTGATAGTGGAAGTTTATGATGGTGAACTTTCTATGTTGACTTCAATGGTAGAAACTTTCCCACATTTGCACAGATTTAAAGCTAAGGTACTTATCTTTATCTTGTAATGGAACGGCTAGCTATATTTTGGGTTTGTTTGATTGATAAAGTTCCTGTTCTTATTGGTGGATGGAGTTTCTGATTTGATTTACCCACAATTTTGATTAGTATGTTTTTTCTAGTTATTTGTGTTGGTTATGCCATCGGTCTATCAACCTGCAGGATCATAACAAATAGAAAGTGTTCCTTGACTAACAAACAAAATAAATTAAGAAACATTATAGTTGAAAATTGTTGTCCATTTATGTCATCAATTCCTTTAATCCTATTCTTTTTCTGAGCTAGTTTTTATTTAGTGGTGTACATATCCCGAGATCTTGGCCTTCATATACGTATTCACACATACATATATGTATATATACACACATGCGCATTATTTTAGGACTTTGTCTGGATAGTTGTATACATACCTATATATATATATATATATATATGATCTTGTTCACCCTAAAACGGACTTCATCTTGAAGTTACATATAGTTTGAATTGTTTGTATTGTAAATGTGAATTGTTTGTATTGTAAATGTTAATATAGTTTGATTTTTGTTGTTTTTTTAATTTGGAATTGTTTTGGTTAACTACATGTGTTGATATGTAGTTTAATTGTTGATTTTTTACCATATATTGAGATTGTTTTGTACTTTTTGTTGGTCCCACACTTTTTATTGTACTTTTTGTTTTGTTTTGTACTTTTGTACTTTAGGATGGAAATCGATAAACAAAATAAATAATTCTTTATATATATATGGCCTAGACACTCTTTCCAAACCTTAAACCCTTTATATATAGGGCCCATTTACACCAAACTCAAGCCCATAAGCTACAACTATCAGCAAAAAAAAATTAATCCCTTTCAAAGCTTTCTTTATAGTGGAGGTGGAGGTGGTAGAATTGTTGCCATTGATTCAAAAGTGAAGAAGAGAGAAGAGGATTGTGAGATTTGAAAGGTAATCAAAGATATTTATATTGAGCGCGTTGTTTTTCGTTTTTGTTTTAGAGTCATGTCAAATATTATATAACGTCATCATGGGCGATTCTAAGTAGGGGGTTATGGGGTGTGTGGACCCCACATAATTTTTATTTTATTTTATTGTTATTATATAATTTTATTTTGGACCCCTTTAAAATTACAAAACGGACCCCACAAGAAGTCAAGAATCATTGGTTTACACCTTACACTTTTCAATTTTTGTTAATTAGGTTAAGAGGAAAAATTAAGAGATATTTATTTTATAGCCTAATGTATAACTCACTTTCCACTAATCTCTCTTTAACCCACGTTTTCATTTTCTTTTAATATATAAATTACACTCAATACCCTTGTAACTAATCGTTTAGTTTATTTTTGAGCTCTTAGTTTTATATTTTTCATTTTAAACCCTTATCATATTAACACAAATAATCGTATACAAAGTAAAATGATTTAAAAAATATAGTTCTTTTTTTACAAATTATATCATTGTAATCATTCTTTCAACATCTTCGAAATTTGTCCAATATTAAATATTTTTTAATTTTATCGTAATGTTAAATATCACAAATATATATATGGAAATACTTAGTTTTATATTTCTCACATTCTTAATTTTCATTTTAAACCCATATTAAAAATAGATAATCATGTATTAACTATGATACATAATAAAATGCATATTTTTATAAATCATATAATTATAATTATCTTGTTCATAATCTGAAAATAATCTCATTGTTCAGTATTTCTTTAATTTATCTTGTTCATATTTTTTAATTTTGTACATTTTACACGTTATTGACTTTAGTTTAATCTTTCGAGTTATCGCTTTTAAATTTGAGATGATTTACGCTGCAAGGTGCGCAAGTAATTAACATAAGTCAAACAAAATTTCACGTCTGATAGCGATTGACATCATCTGTTCGTCTCCCACTTTTCCTCCTACTATCGATAACATATTACCCGACCCATAATTAAAAAAAAAAAATAGGCCTGTTGTCTATTTATATAAGTGACTCATGTTGTCACATATTGGATCCCATTATGTTTGAATCCTAGATTCCCCAAATATGGGCATGTTGTCACATATTGGACCCCATGTTGTCACAAAGGGATTATATCTTATATTGACCGCAATGAGTCCTAAAAAAGGGGTTTCATATAAGCCGTTGGATCAAACATAGTATTAAATCTGAGCCCTTTAAAATCAGTATTTTATGGTTACTGGCCTATCCAGGCCACTCTTCTCCCTCTTCCCCGTCGAACACCCACTACTCCCCTCTTTTCACGACATCGCTCCCCAACCATGTAACTCCCCATATCTCCATTTCCATCTCCTTCTATTCAATTCCGCACGATCTCCATTTCCTCAACTCCCCACGATCCATTGGCTTTAAATACCTTAAACTAATTCAATGGAACAAGTTTCGCTTCTAATCCTGGTGATATTTTGCGATTTTCATCTTTTAATTTCAAATTTGGTGTTTTTATGAAACCCTAAATCGTCAGGTTTATTGTTACGATAGTTTTGTTTCAATTGTATTGAATGTGGCATTTCTTTGGAATCGATTTCCACATCTGTATTTGTTTTTTATTTTGCAGGAATGAGGAATCGATCTCTACTCGAATCCATGATATAGGTTAGTTTATAGTTCAATAATTTTAGTGTTTTATACTTAATTAGACAGTAAACTTTGTAATTTTGACTATTGGGTAATTTTAGCCTTTTCAATTTGACATACAAAAAGTTTGGTGAATTGAATTTTTGGTTTGGTATTTAGAAATTCAAATTTCTCAAGAAATACCGAAAAGTTTGGACTGAAATTTTGATTGGATTTCATATATATGAACTACTAATAGGCTTTTCTCCCCTCTCCCCTGCAAATTCTTTGTTTCAGGCGATGATTTGGAAGACCTTTTCACACACACTGACTTTTAATTGGTATAAAATAAACTGACAATTCAATTCAATGTGAAAGCTGAAAACTGGTGGTATTGTGTGCTGTATTTCACTATGCATGTTTTTTAAAATTCTGGGTGACTAAAGCTGTATTTCGTTTTGTAGGTAGCATATTCAGCCACTTTTTGAAATAATGGAATTGGAATGGTTAAGGTACTCATTTAGCATAGATAGAAGTACAAATTATGTTTAAAGCTTTTGGATGGTAGTCTAAACGAAGTTAGTACAAGCAGGTTTTAGGCTCATCTGACGACAGTTGTTTGTGCATATATAACTACACTTATGGTAAACGTAAATGCTCCTCTTTTAACCGTATTGCGAAAGAGAAACCATGTGTTGTATTTTATTTGATTCTATTTCTGGTTTGGGGAAAATACGTTGCTCAAAAAGTTGATGCTAGCTTTTCTGCATCTTAATCAGGTTGTTTTACTTCTTTTTTGAATTTCTACTTCCTGCATATTTAGATTCATGGTGAAATAAAAGTTGATTATTTATTTGTTTTATTTATGTCCTATGCTATACTCGGGGTTTTCCTTCTGGCGACTTTTACTTTAGATGGTTAAAAACAATCTTTAATAGATGTTTTATGTTGTTGTCTTACTGGACCCAACATGCTAGAAGGTTGCGGCTTAGAGTTAACTATGTGAACCTTAAGCACTATATTCTAAAACATGCATATAGTAATGAAAACGGCCTAAAATTTTCAGTTGTTGAGCGGCCAACATAAATGGCTCAAAATCATCAATTGGGGAGTTGGGTTCAAAACTTTAAATCCATGTCAAATTTCTATGCTTTTGTCTGCACCTATAATTAGCATGTACCCACTTGGCTCTTGCAAACTTTCATCTTGAAAAACAAGTACTTCTCTTTTGTGGTGAAGTAGTTGATAGCTACTTACGGGTTTAATGTTGACCCCAAAGAGTTAGAAAAATAAGGGTTTAATGTTGACCATTAGATCAAACTTAACTTTTAATCACAACCGTTTAAATTCACTAATTTGCGGTTATTTAACCTCTTGTCTAACCCGCTTCTTTCTCTTCCTATAATCCAGCCCATTTAACCCAGAAAAGCTCTCCTCAACTCCACTGGGCCATGTCTCCTTCTTCCCACGATCTTCTTCTCCACTCACGGCTGATGTTGAAACCACTTCCCCCACTCCCCTCATTTATCTCCCTCTAGCTTACATGCTCCCCTTATTTATCTGCCGCATCCAACAAGAAACGCCATTAATGATCTTTCTCAAACCCAATTTGTTGCTTCTTCTCTCAAATGACGCCTGCCACCAAAAAGTCCCCGTAGCAAAAACATTTTACCCATCCATATCAATCATACTTGTATTGATGGTTTCAGTCTTTCATCTTCAACAGTTTGTACCCATGGAAGCTTATGTTGTTCTTAATTTCCGGTGGTTCAAGGTAAGTTCTTAAACCCCAGATCGATTGAAATTGTTAGAAATATTTGTTAGTTGTGTCAATTTGTAATTTCCTTAAAGTATCTTTCCATATTTGTAATTTTGCTAATTTTGGCCCATTTGTTTAGGCCCATGCTTACAAAGCCTTAGTCCATTATGTTAGTAGTATAAATAGATGTCTTGTAATTCATTTGTACTTACCACTTACTTAATCAACTATTTGAGAGAGTTAAATTGTGTGTTCGATCATTGTGTGTTGATTTGGAACCTACAATTGGTATCAGAGCCTACCACTCCTCTTGATCCATTGTGTGGTCACCATACATGCATTGACATCATACTTGCATTTTCTCTAGATTTGATACTACACCACACCTGTGGTGTCATTTGATACTACACTACACCTGTGGTGTCAATTGATACTACACCACACCTGTGGTGTCATCTGCCTCTACACTTCACCTGTGGTGTCATTTGTCATAACACCACACCTGCGGTGTCATCACACTTGGATCATATTTTTGTGGTTTAAGATCCACAATCAACATCATCATGAACACACGCGATGCACTTGCTATAGGGTCCGATACCCGACCTCCCGTTCTCTTCTGCGGTGACTTCTCACAATGGAAGTCAAGATTCCTAGACTTCATTGAGAAACAACCTCTTGGCAAAGACATACTTGAATCTTTAAAAAATGGTCCAGTCAAGTTCTACATGACTATCCCTGATGTTCCTGATGGTAACCCACCTGTCGTAGGTGGTGTGGTTGAAAAGGATGCAACCAAACTCACACTTGAGGAAGCAAACCGCTTGAAGGGAGATCAACTCTCCAAGTCATATCTCATCCAAAGTCTTCCGAACGACATCTATGCAAACATCGACTGCAATGACACGGGGAAGGCGATGTGGGATGAAATCTGTAGTTTGATGCATGGCACGGAGAAGGGTATTCAGATGAAGAGATCAAACCTCCTAACAAAGTTTGCTACCTTCAAGGGACGTGAGGGGGAGCTACTTGAAGACACCTACCATAGGTTCTGCACGATGATCAACGAATTGAGGAAGAACAAGCTAAAGAAGTCACAATTGGAAATCAACATCCAATTCATCAACTCTCTGCGCTCTGAGTGGAGGAGATACGCCTCGAACATCCAACAAAATCGCAACTTGGAGGACATAGACATCCATGAACTGTATGAGCTACTTAACCACAACCAGGATGAAGTGTTGAAGACTATGAGCAACATGAAGAAAGTTGAAAAGTATGCTGATCCACTTGCATTGGTGGTGGACCGAAGACAGTTTACTTCTGGGAGATCACCCCGCTACGAGGATGAATATGATGTACCGTCTGACAACGGAGAAAAAGGGAGTGACTCTGATGAGGAAATGAATGACATGAAGAAGGCTCTTGCACTAATCACAAGAACCTTGTCTAAAAGGAACTTGAGGAAACCTACGTCTTCCAACAATCATAGGTACTATAGCGGTAAAAGGTATGAAACTAAACCAAGAGGTGAAGTTAGAAGGTACGAAAGGCCAGCTGAATTTGACACTAGGAGGTATGAAGAACCTAGGGAGCATAGATATGATGAGAGGAGGTACCAAGATCAACGCTATGATGATCAAGAAAGAAGGTATGATGACAATGAAAGGAGGTATGACGAACCTAGAAGGTTTGATCAAGAGCCAAGGAGACTTGAACAAGGCAGTAGAGCTGTCTATCACAAGCCGGAAGAGAAAGCAAAGACAGATGACAAAAGCAAAGAGCCCAAGAAGGATGGGAGTCCAACATGCTTCAAGTGTGGGAAGCTTGGGCACTTCGCTAAGAATTGCATCAACCATGTCTCCAAGTACGACTACTACAAGAACAAAATGAACTTGGCGAAAAAGCAAGATGATGGATTAGCACTGCTTGCTGAAGATGAAGCCTGGCTTCAAATGTCAAGTGATGATGAGGAAAGAGGTCTTGTCTGCATGCTAGCTCAAGATGACGCATGGAATGTGGATAGTGATAGGAAAAGATCAACTATGCTTGATGGCAGATGTGGATGAGACATATTCCGAGGATGATGATCGTGACTACAATGATGTCAACTCAGACCATTCTGATTCATCTTCTGAGGTACTCCCTGACCCCTACACTGAACTTGAAAATCAAGTAAAAGGTCTTGCACAAAAGGTTTCTGAGTATGAAAATAAGATTAAACAAGCTAATAAACAAACCACAATTGCTGAATCCAAATTAGCTAGTGAACATGCCTTAGTTGTGAAATTCAACATAGAGTTAGCTTATTCAAAAGACAAAGTTAACATGCTCACCCTTGCAAAAAAAACTCTTGAAGATAAAGTCACAAGCTTAAATGCTAATATCACTGATCTACAAAAGAGACTACATGAGGCCGAAATAGTGAGTAGTGAGAATGTGAAGAAGTATGAATTTATTTTTGCTCATTGTTTGCGAAAATCAAAGATATGGAGGACAAATTTTTAAAGAGAGGCCAGACTGATCAAACCATTCACATGAATCAACCCAAAGAGTTCAATTATTACAATCCGAAGGAAGGCATTGGATATAAAAGTCCATGCTACCTTAAGCGTGCCATATCCAAGACCCCTACCTTGTATGATATTAGGTACATGAGTCTTGGATACAAAATTGTTTTCATGAAAGAGTCTGATGATCCTGAACAGTTGAAGGAAATTGAGAAGAAGGAAAAAGCTAGAAAAAACAAAGAATCATTTCCCTTCAACTATTAATCTCTCAATGCCAGTTATGCAACGCGTGAGATTCCTTTGTCTAAGGACTACACGCCTAGCTATACTGAGGCTGAGATGAATCAGGAAGTTCCAATCCTTGAAAAAGTTTACAAAGATAACCAAACCTTTTATGAGAAAAGGATTGCTAAACTTGAGGCTGAGCTAGAGGATGAGAGGCGCATGAGCCTTAGGGAAAAGGACCTATTCTTGAGTAAAATCAATGAATTGGAGAAAGCCCTCAAATCCAAAAGCTCACCAACAGCAAGTCAATCCACCTTTGGAACTCGTGATAACACACGTCATAATCACCATAGATGGAATGTGAATGCGTTAGATTTTAGACCTTTAAGTATCTCTTCCACAAACTCCAAATCCATGGTACTGAGGTCTCCAATCTGCACCACCATTTCATACATGGAAGACTTAGCATATATGGCACCTAAATCAACGGTACAAATTTCTGAAATTGTATCGGATGATTGTACCAATAGGGTTGGTGAGAACGGTAGATCATCAGGCCAATCTAAACCAGGAAACAAGGCTCCTCCTAAACTATCTCGGAAAGACAAAGGGAAGGACAAATTGGTCACCCCTGAGTCTGAAGTTGCGAGTTCATCTCGTACCAATGTGAATGTTCCTAAGAAAAACAGACGTTTTCGAAAACAAAAGAATGCTACCAAACCAAAGGAACACTCACACAACTTCACTCCGAAGAAACACTCCTCACATACTCATTCTCCAAATGTCAAAGGTACTAATTGTGATTCTCAAAATGTGACAGATCAAAATATGAGAAATGGTAGGAGTAAGAACAAGGAGAGTGGATCAAAAGAAGGCAGTCGTCCGAAGCCATTTGCACATAAGCCTAGTTTCATGAAAAATAATTTTTCCAATTTTGTAAATCATAGAACTAATAGGCATGTACCACGACACTCCATTTCAATGTTATGAATGTGAACATATAGTTTATGGATGTCATAGCAATTTTCGTTGTCAAAATCAATTTAGATTTGGGTACTGTGCAAATGCTTTCGTGAATGATTACTTTGTTCCTAACTATCATGGTTTCTACAATAGTGGTTATCATCATACTCATAACAAGAAACCTAATCCAAAATCCAAACAAAAATCTCCACCTAAGGGCAAACAGGAACCTGTATCCAAACCTGCGAATCCTAATCAGAAAGGACCCATTCCCAAATGGGTACCTAAAAATGTTTCTCCGTGATTTTGCAGGACGGTCATGTGTGGTACATGGATTCAGGGTGTTCCAAGTACATGACCGGAAGGAAGGAACTTCTCGCTAACTTCAAACAAAAATATGGCGGGAACGTTCGGTTTGGGAATAAGCTATCAGCGCCAATAATGGGATATGGTGATATCCTTCATCATAAAATCCCCATCAATAAAGTAGCCTATGTGGAAGGCTTGAGTCACAATCTGCTCAGCATCGGAAAGTTCTGTGATAAAGGCCTTGAGGTTACCTTTCGGGAGACAAGGTGTTGTGTTAGGACATTTGAGGGACAGGAACTCATTGAGGGTACTCGCAGGTCGAATCTTTACACGGTCAATTTCCAGAAACAACGCCCATTCACAGAAGTATGTCTTCTGTCAAAAGCAACCTTCAATCAGAACGTGTTGTGGCACCGGAGACTATCCCACCTGAATTATGCTACAATTAATCAACTAGCTAAGACAGGATTGGTGACTGGTCTCCCCTCCTTGAGGTTCACCAAAGAACAATTATGCTCAGCATGTGAGATGGGGAAGATCAAGAAATCTTCGCACAAGCTGAAGGTGGAACACAACACCTCCAAACCACTTTAACTCCTCCATATGGACTTGTGTGGACCTATGCGTGTACAAAGCATCAACGAGAGGAAGTATGTACTGGTAATTGTGGATGACTTCTCAAGGTATACATGGGTGAACTTTCTCAGAAGTAAGGATGGTGCTTCAGACATCATCATTTCTTTCATCAGAAATGTGTAGGTCAGACTACAACTTCCTATTCAAGTGATTCGCACCGACAACGGGACTGAATTCAAGAATCACAAGCTTGACTCATTTCTTGATTCTGTCGGCATCACTCACACCTTTTCGGCTGCCCGAACACCTCAACAAAATGGTGTTGTTGAGAGAAAGAACCATACCCTAGTGGAAGCTGCACGCACCATGTTAGCATTCTCCAAGCTTCCGTTACACTTCTGGGCTGAAGCCGTTGCGTCTGCCTATTTCACCCAAAACCGGTCCCTTATTACCAAAAGGTTCATGAAGACTCCGTATGAATTGGTGTACAATTGACCTCCCAGCATCAAATTCTTCAGAGTTTTTGGTTGTGAATGCTACGTGAAAAATGATAAAGACAATCTTGACAAGTTCAGTCCGAAGGGTGATGAGGGTGTTTTCATCGGGTATGCCATGGACTCTCCGTCCTACCGTGTGTACAACAAGAAAACAAGACGTGTGGTTGAGAGCACAAATGTGGATTTTGAAGAAGGCATTGAAGAAGACTCTACACCAACACCAGTTACACCAGGAATCTCTGGTGTTTTGGCCTCTGATCATCTTCATGGCAATCCCATGATCTCTTCTTCATCAACAAACAAACCATCTTCTTCTAACTCTAACTCTTGTGATTTGGATGAACTGTTTGAATTCTTTTATAAAGATTTTTCTGCACCTGCTAATGTTGTTCTTCCTACTCCTGCAGTTGTTCAATCAACATCTCCTGTCATTGTCTCGACCACTGACATCTCATCGTCCAACCTTCAAGGCACTTCATCATCATCATCCTCCGCATCAACATCACCAAGTTCTCAAGTATCTCCTGTATCTGTTGAGGGGGAACCTTCCCACACCTACCAGCAACAAGCTCCGATGGTGAATGTTCCAAGTCCTCAGAGTGGTGCTTCCTCCACAATGCCTACTACAAGTCAACATCAAGGCATTCCTTCACCCGCTCCACAAGTGGCAGGTCCCAGTACAACCGCTCAACCTGCTCCACAAGCTGCTGGCCCGTCATTTGTCTCTTCAGTCACTCCAGCAGCTCCTGGTCCCATTATGGTACAATCTCAAGTACCACCTACTGTTACCACTCTGGCAACGACCAGACGTGAACCTGAGTTCTATATCGATCTGAGGATAGAACCTTTACCCCCTCCAACCTTACCTCATACAACCAAGTGGACCCGAGCTCATCCACTCCATCAAGTGATAGGTAGCAAGTCTGCACCGGTCAAGACAAGGTCTGCAACTCAAAATGAGTGCCTATTTGCAGCTTTCTTATCCAGACACGAACCCTCGAACGTGACGGAAGCCCTTGATATCTCTGACTGGGTGACCGCCATGCAAGAGGAGCTGAATCAATTTGAACGCCTGGGTGTCTGGAGACTTGTACCGAGACCAAAGAACAAGACAATCATCGATCTGAAGTGGATCTTCAAGAACAAGAAGGATGAAGATCGGATTGTAACCAGAAACAAAGCTCGTCTAGTAGCCAAGGGATTCAAGCAACAAGCGGGAATTGATTATGATGAGACATTCGCACCGGTGGCCAGAATTGAAGCCATTCGGATCTTCTTAGCCTATGCCGCTCACAAGAACTTCACTGTCTACCATATGGACGTGAAACCGCCTTCCTCAACGGCGAACTGAAAGAAGAAGTTTATGTCTCTCAACCTGAAGGCTTTGTTGATCGTACCAAGCCTAATTATGTCTACATCCTAGACAAGGCTCTTTACGGGTTGAAGCAAGCTCCCTGTGCCTGGTATGATCATCTCTCCAATGCGCTACTAGATAATGGTTTCTACAAAGGTAAAATCGATCCTACTCTTTTCATCAAGACCGAAGGTGATGATATCTTGTTAGTTCAAATTTATGTCGATGATATCATATTTGGTTCTACTAACTCAGGTATGTGCACTTGGTTCAGCGATCTCATGACCACCAGGTTTGAGATGAGTATGCTCCGGGAGTTGTCCTTCTTTTTGGGACTTCAAGTCCTACAAAAACCCGATGGCATTTTGATTAATCAATCGAAATACATCGGTGATCTTTTAAAACGTTTTCACATGGACACTTCTTCCGTTGCTAAAATTCCCATGGCCTCGGGCACTTTGATCGGTGCTGACCCAAAAGGGAAGCCTGTCGATCAAAAGACTTATCGAGCCATCATTGGTTCTTTGTTATATCTGACGGCAAGTAGACCGGATATTATGTTCGCTACTTGTTTTTGTGCTCGTTTTCAGGCAAACCCAAAGGAATCACACATGATGGCGGTCAAACGTATCCTCCGGTACCTGAAAGGCACACCCAACCGTGGGTTGTGGTATCCAAAGGAGTCTGGATTTGAACTCGTCGCATTTTCGGATGCGGACCATGGAGGTTGTCAATTGGACCGGAAGAGCACATCAGGACACGTCCAGTTCTTAGGTGACAAACTGGTGAGTTGGGGCTCCAAGAAACAACATTGTGTCTCTACATCCACTGCGGAGGCAGAGTATGTCGCTGCTGCCAGCTGCTGTTCTCAAGTATTGTGGATGCGGACTCAACTACGTGACTATGGCTACAACTTCAACCACATACCCATCTACTGCGACTCCAAGAGTGCCATTTCCATCTCTTGCAATCCGGTTCAACACACTCGCACTAAACACATTGATATAAGGTACCACTTTATCAAGGATCATGTGGAAAGAGGTACGATCGAACTCTATTTTGTCAATACCGAGTATCAACTTGCGGATCTCTTCACCAAGCCCTTGGATGAGAAACGGTTTAATTTCCTAATCTCCAAGCTTGGCATGTATGATCATCAAGAGTGATCATCTCTCAATAATACAGTCCTTCATAATCATGTCACCGTTATCAGAATCTTATTTCTTGAAAAAAGTGTCATCATTGTCTTGGACTATGATGTTGAGCGTTTAGGTGTTTGTCTTCTTGTTTCTTTCTTCTTTCCTTATATCTTTGCAGTACTAATCAATTGTGAGTGTTGTCATTTCAAGGGGGAACGTCTCCATGAGGTGCATGTCACCCTGAGGCGCACGTCACCCTAAGGTGTATGTCACCATAAGGTGCATGTTACCCTGTGATTCATACAAGAAGAGACGTCACCCCGCCAGTGCTCGTATCTAGGGGGAACATTTTTTTTTCAGCATTGCTTGTTCCGAGGGGGAACATCATCGGGTAAGGTGTTGTCACTCAAACACCAAGGTAAGTTAAAAAAAATTAAATCCGAAAATCAGCCTCTTTTTGTCCTTTTCCTCCACCTACCTCTTCTTCTTCCTCACTTACCTTACTCTCCAAGTTTTTCCCCAAATTCTTTTTCATCCCAAAATTCCTCAAATCTTCATTTTCTTTAAGATTTCTTCTTCTCTTAGTTTGATTTCAAGGTAATAAATGTTTTCCTCTTCAATTTTACTCATATTATTGCATATCTTTGATGATTAATGGATTGGATTTGAAAACCCATTTTTTTTATTTCAAGGGTTTATCAAAAACCCCAAAACTCAAATCCTTGGATTTTGAGTTATTGGGTTGGTTTTTTGATCTAAATGCTTTTATTAAACTTGTTCATTTTGATTTTAGCTTTATAAATGTATATCTCTTTGTGAATTTTGTGTTTGTTTTTTTTTTAAAACCCACTTGAACAATTTCTAGGGTTTTTCAAAAACCCAAAACTCAAATCTTTGGATTTTGAGTTCTTGTGTTGTTTTTTATGCTTAATGTCTTTATTACTTATGTAAATTGGAATTGGAACTTTTCATTGATATAAATCTTGTGAGATTTGGTTGTGTTTTGAAGTTTTCACTAAAAACCTCCATTGTTGTGTTCTTGAAGAACTCATATAAGTTCTTCCCAAAAAGTTTTGTGTTATTTGATTTGATCCAAAAATTTTGTCAAGCTTTATATATTTTGAGTTTTTGGGATTATCTCAACGGTTTTTAATATTGAAAAGCTAAGTTTTGGAAGTTTGGGGGGTTAAAGGTTGCGATATTAACTTGTGTTCGGTTGAACTATTCGACCCTCGTAGCTCGAACCGGTTGGCCCTTGTGTTTGAACCGTTCATCCCACGTGGTTGAGCCATTCGGACCTTGTGGTTGATCCGTTCAGCCCGTGTGGTTTGAATCAATTCGACCCTTGCAAGTTTTGCTCAAAACCGTGTGTTTTTAAGCTGCTGCACCCCCTCTGTTCGCTCTTTGCGCCGCGAGCATACCCCCCTCGCGCCGCGAAGACTCCTGCGCTGCATCACCGCTCGTACTGCATCACGCGCCGCGCACTACTCCAACCTCGCGCCGCGAAGCCTGGCCTCGCGCTGCGAAGGTCCTCTGCGCCGCACCTGTTTGCGCCGCGCGTCTCACCTTTGCATTGCACTCAACCACGCGTCGCGCCCTGCACTCCTCGCGCCGTGAAGCCTGCCCTCGCGCCGCGAAGGTTCTCTACACCGCGCTGCTGTCCTGCTTGCACGTCACCTTCGCGCCACGAGTGTGATCCCTCGCGCCGCGAAGCCTGTCCAGGGGCTGCTCCACAATCTTGTGGTCCTCACATTCTGTTCTGTGTGCCATTTGAAGTGTCTATTCGATTGCTTGCATGATAATATTGTGTGCGTACACTTTGTGTGATACCTCACCCTCGAGCTTGGGATGATCCTTCTCCTTTGAGCTCGGGTGAGTGTTGTTCGGTATGTGATACACATGTGTCATACATCTTCACACACATCTTCACCCACTTCATCACCAACACAATCACATTCACTAAACACCACACCTATGCATCTCATCATACTTCATGGATGGTATTTCTTGTTGGTAAGGTTACCTTGGGTTACTCTCGTATCGGATCATCATCCCTCACCCAATGGAGTGCATTTATCTATACCAACACCTTGGCCTTGGTACATGCAAATGCATTTCAATGGAGTGAGGGACCTCATTACTAGCAATGCTATCTACATACTAAATGTTTTTTTCTTTCCCAGGTACCATGGTGAGAACGTGGCCTCCACGTCCATTTAATGAAGCTCTCAACCCCTCCTCACAACCACCTCCCCCACATACATCCCAACAACCTAATCCTCAAGGCCATCATCTCACCCACCTTCACAACCCTCATCAAGACCATCCGCTCAACCATCATCCATACCACCAACTCAACCGTCCTCATCTAGACCTTCAACCAAACAACCTTCCAAACCAAGATCTCAACCCTCCACCAAGACGAAACCTCAACCCGAAAAACCGATTACATACGAGGATCTTTCTAGTGACTTCCAAGCCGAGCTTGATGAAACCTTTCCTCGTTCCAAATATCTTCTAGACACACCAAACAACCATTACCTTGACTTCGCAACCATAGTCACCCATCATACTTGAGATCCTAAAACAACATCCTCTTACACCACTCCTCACTCGACACACCGAGGTACCCGAAGTCTATCTTCAACAATTCTACCACTCGATGAAATTTGTTGAAGGCCGAACCACCTCTCAAGAATCCATCACATGCTCAATTGATGAAGAAGCTCTGGAAATCACCCCAGACTTATTTGCAAGCATCCTTCAAATTCCGGGTGGTGACATGCATGAGGATCATTTTACCGACGCCGAACAACTTAATCACTTCATTGCTCTCGGATACACAAAGCCCATCACCAGACTAAGTGACATCAAACGCCGTGACCTCCCGGGTGAATGGTCTACTTTGTTCGGCATTTTAAACAAATGCCTTTCTTCTCGCACATGAGGCGTTGATAAAAGCAACGCCGAATCTAGACAGATATTTATTGGATGTGCACTCGATGATCCAACAACCGACTACAAACTCTTTTTATGGAAAGAATTTTCATCTGTCATCAAGGACAAGGACATAAGATCGCGCGCCCGGAACTTTCTTCCTTACCCCAGATTCTTGGGGCTTCTTTTTGAGCACTTCCTTACAGACGCCGAATGTCCTCCTTCAATGTCAGACACGCCCAAGCGCATTGCCACCCCTATGACGCGATTACTTGATGTCGTATCCGAGTCCCAGCATGTAGCTCCTACGGTGATTACTCCATCACTTCTTGCTAGAGCCGATCAGAGTTCACCCATTGTGAGACGTTACTTAGAACTTCTACCTCTACCAGTTCCTCCAGAGCCAGAGGCTGGCACCCAGGAGGTACCCCTTAGACGAGAGAGTGAGGGTATTGAGCGTGGTCATTCACCTGGGGGCGATGATCAAGGGCTTGAGGCTGAGGTGTCGGAGGGACATGACGGGGGTAGACTAGATGGTGACTCTGATCGCTCCGGAGATGCTACTACAGATGTTGATAGATCCACTCTTGAGGCTGGGTGGGAGATGCTACTAGATGGTAGACTAGATGGTGACTCTGATGACTCCGATGATTCCGATGATGACCACCACGTTGATGGTGCGGGAGGTATAAGGATTGAGGGAGACACTCTAGTTGAAGAAAGTGAGTTGAGTGTGGGACGAAAAAGAATTGATGAGCGTGTGACAGGATCAGAGGTTTTAACCGATCCTTCCCTACCCTTAGGAAGAAGCCGGGCACCCACATCCGCTACCCGCACGCATTCGTTCGATGCGGGTATTGAAGCAGACACCTCCCACCCAGAGGTGTAATTGCACGCCCCCCTTAGCCACTCACTCACCTCTCAACAGGTGCGTGTTTCATTCCACGGGGATATAGCACAACGTCTATCGCGCCCTCAGTTGGAGGGTAGTGATATTGAAACAGGAGGATCCCTGCCCCGATCCCCAACCTTCCTTGATGAGCACGTGAGTCTAGAGCCAATTGATACACATCTAGGTACACATACTGCTAGTCTGAGTGACACAGTTTCTGCTCTACCTCTCACGATTCTGAGTGACGTGACTGGAACCTCGAGAGTGGCATCCCCGACGGGTGTTTCACGAGGACCGGCGGGAAGACCTACCACGGCTATCATCACGCCAACCGTGAGCGTAGGCGACACCGTTGATTCAGAGGTTGTGCAAACGGGTACTCTATGTGAGCCCGGTGTTACTTACCCGGCATCTGTTGTCAGGGAAATGATCGAGAGCGCCCTAAAGGCTCAGATCGATTGTGTTCGAGTGGAGTTCTCCGGCAAGATTGCCGCCCTTGAGGCCCAAGTTAAGGGCAAGTCGACGGCACATGCTACTACACCTCCTCCTCCTTCCTCACCTCCGAGATCTACCACACCCGCTCCCTCTACTGATGAGTTGCGGGATCTACTCATGGCATCGTTACTTTCTCGTGGGGATCTTAATGACAAAGAGGTGCATCTCCTTGGGTCCTTGAAGCAGTTTTCTGATCCATCCATTCCCGCGATCCGTCCCGAGCCGGCTACCGCACCCTCTCATGCGGTAGGCCCCTCCACCCAGTGGCTCGAAGGGAAGTTCAGTGACCTCAGGGAGGAGGTCAAGTCCGACATTGGGAAGGTCAAGAGCTCCCTACTAGCTATCCGTAGAGCTCTTTCGACCTCTTGCCGCGCCGCAGCCGAGCCAACCAAACGGGGGCACGACGACCGTGAGGATCCCGGACGCCGTGAGGGGGAAAACCCCAAGAGGGCTCGGCGCATTACTTTAGCTCTGGCAAGCAAATCTTCCGGCGCCGCCTCTGTCCGTACCTCCGGTACTCATACGGACACCGGTGCCGATGATCGTCGTCGCTCAAATCCTGATCAGAGCACCGTTACTGTTGTTGAGATTGTTCGCCAGACATCTCCTTCGTTATCTTTTGGGACACCTCTGCCCTACATGTCTCCTCTTCCACTTACGCCGTCGCCTACTTGTCATGCTTCGAGCAGACCTCCACCTCGCATGCCTTCGCCGGTTCCGTCTGTCTCTCCTCCTCGAGCATCACCTACTGTACCGGACTTCTCCGCGTTTGGCATGCCGTCGCCACCTCCTTGCTCCACAGTCAGAAGTCGTGCACCAATCAACCCGGTGACTCATGGCCCTCAGCGACCGATTCATGGTCAATGGAGGCAACCATCGGTATCACCTCCCAAGGTGATCTATCATAATGAGAAGGGTGCTCTTTCTAACCGGCGTATGTATGTGGAACCACGGGTACCAGTTCGATGGGATAGAGAAAGGAGACGCGGTCGATACCTTGAGGACTCTCACAGATCCATTTTTACTGATAAGGTATTTATCTTGCCTGTGGAGAAGTACCTTGGGATTACAAAGTTGTCAAAATCTGATCAAGTCAAGCATATTCATTGGATGAAGTCTCAAGCCAAACCTCAAGGAGATGTATTTTTCTACAACAACCCGATCGTTCTTCTTAGAGAAGTTTCCTCCGTGCGCTTTCATGGATTATGGTTCTCTGTCTACACGGTCATTCGTAGGAGTACCGGAACATATACGTTCACCGAAGCCGACTTCGACAACGTACATATTGACGGCATTGAGTCACTATATACTGATCTGAAGACCCTTACTAAACGACCTCGAGCTTTCTTCAAAGGGCTTGAAGCCGTCAAGCGCTTCATCGAGAGAAATCGGAGGAACTCGGAGATATCAGACTTTTAGATTGGGTTGGAGAGTCATCAGAAAACCATCAACCTTACACCGCCAAATCAGGATCTTCCCAACATCGATCGCTATTCTCCCTTTGATGTTCTTGAGAAACCATCCTTTGGGGTAGTCTATCTGAATGAGAAGGGTGAAAAGAAATTCATGCGGTGCGACGAGGTCCACAAGTCCAGCGATGGTACTCTTCACCACATCAACTTGGGATTGGCAACAGAAAAGAAAAGACTTGAACTTGAGGTACAGAAGACGGGGCATTGGATCAACCCCACACTCCTTATTGACAAGGTGTTCAGGATCACCGAGCATCGTCTAGAACACCGCAACGTTCTACGACGTCTCGAGTCCTTTTACGGGTTGAGGAAGATAGAGGGTCCAGCTTGAAAGCGTGAAGAGATACCGCCACCACCACGGAGATATGAGGGTCCTCCCAAGAGATCCAACTTTACAAGGAGGAAGACTTTGAGCAAACATCAACGGCGACGAAGAAATTGACACAAAGGGGGAAATTGTTAGAAATATTTGTTAGTTGTGTCAATTTGTAATTTCCTTAAAGTATCTTTCCATATTTGTAATTTTGCTAATTTTGGCCCATTTGTTTAGGCCCATGCTTACAAAGCCTTAGTCCATTATGTTAGTAGTATAAATACATGTCTTGTAATTCATTTGTACTTACCACTTACTTAATCAACTATTTGAGAGAGTTAAATTGTGTGTTCGATCATTGTGTGTTGATTTGGAACCTACAGAAATTGTTAATGAGAGGTGAGGATAATGATTTGGGAGTTTTTATTTTGTTTCCATTCTTCAATGTAATGTGCTTTGCAATTGCTGCAGCCTCCACATAAAGCATGTGTTTGTGCATTTTGATATCTGTATTTTGGCTGATAACAGGTACTTCTTCAACCAATGCAAGTGTTTTTGAGTTCATGATACTCTTGGGATAACTGTAATTCTTAATTTGTACTTCTTGTGGGTCCGTTTTGACCTCCACTTTTGTTAGATGTTATATGTTCCTTGTAGGAGTTTACCTAATATTGAACAAGGCAACCGGATAAAATAGGTGTATTCATCCAGTTTTCAAGGTAAAGATTGCATTTGAATGTTTTACTTCTTTGTTTGTTTGGTGTGTTTCTATATTTTTCTGATCTTGGTATTCATGGTTGTGTCCCATATTTCGGTAATCTTCAATTGAACGAACCAAGTATGTTCTAATTGACCGGATGATAATGATTTTAACATGTTCTATATTTGGTATATGCCCAATCGATCAACATATGTAAATGTATTTACCAAAATCGGTTTTACAAACAGAAGTACCAATAATATCTAGAGAAAGACCTGATTTTAGATACATATGCATTTCATGTACACAAGAGATATGTTAAACAATTGTTGGATAAGGTACCTCATTTTGAGTCATTATGTTAAGTTTGATTAGTACTAAATCTGATGGTTTGTTCCAAGGGTCCCGGTGAAAGGAATTTTGCTACATGCTTAATGTGGTATGCTTTTGTTGCATAGTTTGAAGACACATATTGCGGCTCAATCAATGTGCACATTAAAGTTTTCACATTTATGAAGATTATGTCACATGGTTGACATTCTTATAGCCTTTAATGTATAGTCCCTATCTGTGCAACTTTTGATATGCAATTGGAGACTCACATATACACCTGTATTTGTAGAATGTCACCTTTTATCATGAAACATCTTGCTGACGATGTCCAAGTTCAGAAATAGATGTGGTGCCCTTTGATTCCCTCAGAAGGCTAAAACAATAGTCAATCCTCTTCATTTTAGCAACAGATGGGTGTTCATGGATCATGGATGCATCTACAAGTTTATTAGTTAGGAAAAAGAATTTTATGATTTTTCTTTTGTCGGGGAATATATAGTACCACATGTTGTCTTTTAATGCTTATATTTTTTTTGTAAATCATCAAAGATACATTTTGGATGAATTCTCTTGCTACAATTTCAATTCCAATTGTCTTTGTTTTGATATTCATGCTACTTTCTTCCATTTCTTTTACATAAGTAAGCTCAAAGATTGTTTTCATTTTTATTTACAAGGCTAAAATAGTTGATATATGTGGCTCTATAGTTAGTTTTTATAAATAGCCATAAGGAACATAATGACTATCTTGTGTCTAAACAAACAACAATGCATTGATTTCTTTTTTTTTTTATACATTTTACATCCATTAAATTTTGTTTAACTTTTTTTCCTTATAATATAGTGTAACATTGGAGGCTACTTCACAACAACAATTATTTTTTATGCAACGTTTGTATGCTTGATTTCTCTGGCCTTTTCTGAAGCATTGCACTTCTTTCCATTAATTTGTTTGTGAGAATGTTGATTTCATAAGAACTCCATATCTAATTTATGCAGGATCTAAGTACCAAGGGACATCATGGAATAGGTTTTATCACTTCTACAAATGCGGATAATTCCTTCCATCATTGCCTAGCTAGACTACATTAATTTCATCAAGAACCAATTTTTCCTGTTGGGCAGCGGCTGAAAAAGTGAATTGGTTTTGTATTTTAAAAAATACAACACATATGGGTCGTTTACTTTACACTTACAGTAAGCGCTATAACAATAACAACAAGTCTTACCTAATAAATGAAGGAAATGACTCTTATATGACAAGTGCTTAGTGGATTGAAGACACTTACCAATAATAAATTTTGATGGCCAAGAATGTTATACGATAAGGTAATGTCCTTGGCGGTAAGCATTTGGTAAACAACCCCTTAGTCTCCAAATTTTTTTCTTTAAACTTATCCCATCCACAGTTATAGAGCAATATTTAATTTTCACTTGGTGTATGTTTCTGGTACATTGATATGCCATTCAACATATCAGGGAAGTTTTAGACATATTGATAAAGTTCCATTTTTAGGCTAATTGACAGGAAAGTAATGCTTGAATGAAAGTTCATATGCATTCAGCTCCAATCATTATGAGTATATAACCTAGGCTATTTTCGGTCTCATTTGAGTATTATTATTGTTTTTCCAATTTTGTATTATGTGGTTCTGAAATATGAATAATTTATATGTAAACATTTGAGATTTTGTCATCAAAATCAATGAAAATAAATATCGTATTGGTTGTCTCCATAAAATTTGGTTGGGAATTTTACGAAACAATTGCTTAAAGCTTCTTGGCAAAGGAGATAAAAGTTTTTGAAAAGTCATTTCATTCTAACTTATCGGTGACAATATATGCCATCCAATTCTCTACAATTTCTCATACCATCAAAGTTGATTAAATTTTATTTATAAAATATGTAGATATTAAATCTAGATTAAAGTCATGTTACATTAAATGATGACCATAAATATATCAAAATTTTATGTGGTGTTTGGGATTTTTATATAAAACAACTTATGTATTTTTTTTCCACTCTTTTTTATAAAAGTGTTTATAAACTTATGTTATGTTTATACACAGATATAAAGTTAAGGTACTTAATTATCTTTAGCTTGTAATCGAACTGCTATCTATATTTTGGATTTGTTTGGAGTTCCTGTTCTTTTTGGTTGATGGAGTTTTTGATTTGATTTACCCACAATTTTGATTAGTATGGTATGTCTAGTTTTTATTTTAGATTATAAAAGATGAGCAAAAACAGTAGAATCAACCTAAAACAAGATCAACCAAAAATCAACGTAAAAAAATTATAAAGTTTTTCAAGATCGACAAAAAAAAACTAAAAACTCTTTTCAAATCGACAAAAAAGCTTTAAAAATCTCTATAAAACGGTAGAATTATGCAAAAAAAAAAAAAAATACACCCTGCGACTTCGGGTCCTTTAATTAATCTTAAATGTTCCCCAATACGGAAAATTTATTGGATCCGTCACTGGTTACGACTACATCCTTTAAAGACACAACAAAATAGAAACAAGAATATCATCTGACAATTGGCTCAGTAGATCATCTGAACCAAGATCATGAAGGTCATTCGTAACACATGCACACAAACAAATTAGATTTAATATTAATGAAGAATCCTCACGAACATACAATGTAACAACACTAGCAGAATAACTTTCCACGAGGTACAAGGGTTTCAAATTCAATGGTTCAATTCCTTGAGTAACATATGAATGGAACGAATTTTTTAGTGTAATTTTGCAGAGAGGAACATGTACATAATTTCGTTAACCGCATTATTTATCAACACAAGAACCCCACGATTGACGAGTTTAAGGTTTGTTCGAATTTCGACAAGAATGCGAAGGGTGCAATCAGTAACTGGACTGAGTTATGTGATTTATTGGCCCCTTAGGCTACACGCACCGGGAGGTGGGTTCCCAGCGGGTAGGGGATTGGGAGAGCCGGCGGGCTCTTTGGGTTGGGTGCGTCAAGTATTCAAGCCGGCGGTTTGGGGCTTGGTTGGCTTCTCCAACCCGCTTTACTTTTGTGTGTGTTGTGTGTGTGTTGTGTGTGAGAGGGTTGAGAGGGTTGTGTGTGAGTTGTAGAGGGTTATGGGAGGGTAAAGAGTGGGTTGACCAAAAGCTGATGTGGCAGCTGATGTGGCATTAAAAAAGTGAGTGGGTTGAGTGGGTTGATTGGGTTGGGTGCAGGTAGCCTTATAAACAATCATTGCACCAATCAATTAAAACAAGTCAAACCAAACAATTTTTGGTAGCAATCTAATGGTTATGCCTGGCCTGAAAGACAGTCAACCCGCTTAATTGGTTCGGTCTCATCTACAAAATTCTAATATCTAGGGTTGTGCATAACCCGACCCTACCAGAAAAACCAAAAAACCCGATTTGCACCGATCCTAATGCCCCGAGCAACCCAGTGCCCCGAACCCTGTGCCCCGAACCCTGTGCCCCGAACCCTGTGCCCCGAACCCTGTGCCCCGAACCCTGAACCCCGCAAACCCGAGCCTTTGTGCGGGTCGGTTTGGGCATTGAAAAACCACCCCCGCCCCGCCCCGATACCCGAAGTATTAATAAACCAATCAATTTTTTTAAAACATTTTCTTAAATCCTAAATACATCATTATCATTTAAAATTTAAATGTGTCATTGGTATAATATTATTGTGTTTAAATTATAATCAAACGTGTCATTTTATTGAGCCACTGATTGAATATTATTGTGTTTAAACAAACACAGTATGCAAAAGTGCAAATGCAATGATGAATTTCATGGCATGGTGGCAATTTATATGCAAATGCAATGATATTATCACTTTGACGAGATTATGAGTCGCAATTTACATGCATGACAATTTGTTCACATGCTTGCATGGTAAATGATGCAACCCTTTAAACCCGCAACCCAACCCGAACTTCCTCGAACACGAACCCCGATTCCGATATATGGGGGGTGTTTCTCATCCCCGAAACCCGATTAGCTTTCTCGCTTTCACACCCCCCCCCCAAACCCGTGCACAACCCACTGATAACCCGAAGAAGAATTAAATTCTAAATAGTAAACTTAAACTTGCAGATAAAGCTAATCAGACTTTTGCATAAACAAAGACATGAAATTAGAATATATTAACTTCACGTAATCCATTTACTCAAAATAAAATATTTTAAGTGTAAATTAGGTTTTTTGGCCAAAAATTTCTATTTCCAAATAAAAAGGTGCAATAGGGTTTAGGGTTTTAAATAGTGAAAGCTAAAAGGGATTGCGTTGAAAAACCTTGAGATAATGTACTGTAGGAGACTTAAATCCATTGAGATATCGGATTCAAATATTGTCTCGTTCAACTTCAGGATATTCTATTCCCAGGCTCCAATAAGTTACAGATTCGAAAATCTTGAAAAGCTTGAAAAAATTTCTATTCATGATTCAAAGTGAAGATTAATCATATGTTCTTCCAGATTTGTTGGAACATACCATATCTCCAAGTTCTTGAATTGAGATTCTACATTTCACAGGTTAGAATGACAATTTGAATGACTCTCTTTTTTTCCGGTATTAACATGTTATTGAGAGTGCTTTATTGTTTCTTCTAGCAAGATTCACAGGTTTATACGTTCCCTAAGCTACTAAAACTCAAACAATTGATAGTGGAAGTCAATGAGGATAATCTTTCTTTGTTGACTTCTATGGTGGAAGCTTGCCCAAATTTGAAGAGATTTAGAGTTAAGGTACTTATCTTTAGCTCGTAATCAAATTGCTATCTATATTTTGTGCTTGTTTAAGATGACGGATCTTTTGGTCTTGATGTTAAGGTTGTTTCCGCATGCAACAGAATATCAAGTTCAACTCTTTTTTTGGTTGTCGTTTCTGATCTTGATGTACCCACAGATATGTTTAGTATATATTTATTTCTAGTTATTTTTGTTGGTCATGCCATCGGTTTATCAACCTGCAGGATCGATCATAACAAATGGAAAGTGTTCCTTGACTTGCAATCAGATGTTGAGAACATGCATGCTAACAAAATAAAGAAACATTATAGTTGACTATTGTTGTCCATTTATGTCATGAATTCCTTTTCTTTTGTTTTTGATGGTGTACATATCACAAACTCTAGGCCTTTATATACGTATTCACACACATATATACACACATTTTTTTGAACTTTGTCGATCCAGATATTTGTATACACATATATATGATCTTGTTCACACTAAAACAGACTTGATCTTGTAGTTACATTGCCTTGTCTCTATTGCAACTTGCAAGTATACCACATGAGAAGAAGGACCATGGGAGAAGTTAAGCATTTTGCAACAAGGTGAGAAGTTTCAATATCAGATATGATTACACTTTTTTGGATGTGTTTAATCATAAATGGTTAGGTGTTTGTTGTTGTCAATGCAACATGTCTTTAATCATATATGATTAACCTTGTGTATCATGTGTGTAGTCATATATGATATTGAGACTTTTTGGCTCCTCGCATGATTTTTAGCTTCTTGTTTGATTGTTTGAACTTGCCACACCGGATAATATGGTTCAAATGAGAAGTGTTAAAAATATGTGAAATAGAGAAGTGATCTTCGCCGTTCATCTAGTCAAAAATATGGTTCAAATTAGAAGCACTAGATAATTCTTTGCATATGCTGCAAAAGACGGAAGGGTAGTTTCGTAACTTTTACAAATAGAATGTAAACAAGTTAATATATGAATTTAGTGATTGATATATGAATTACACATGTCCATGTATAAACGTATAATTCATATACCAATCAGTTAAAAATAGTTAATATGTAATTTACATACGTTCATGTATGAACGTATAGTTCATATATGAATCGGTTAAAAATTAGTTAATATGTGAATTACACAGATTCATGTTCATGTATGAATGTTGTATAATTCATATATGAATCATTTAAAAATAGTTAATGAATTAAACAAGTTAATATATGAACGTATAGTTCATATATGAGTCTATTAAAAATAGTTAAATGTGTGAATTACATAGGTTCATATATAAACCTATAGTTTATATATGAATCACACGGGTTCATATATGAATCCGTTTTTGGCCTATTTGTAACAGTTACGAAATTACCTCCCTGCTATGCGCGTAGTCGTAAGTTTTGACCGATCAAAGATTGCGGCTTTTGTGGCCGCAAACTCTGACTATTCAATTTCTTTACGACTTCTCATTTTAACCAAACACTATATATGTATGTGTATATGATAATGTTTTTGGATGGAATTTGCGTCAAGAAATCACTCATGTCTTTTTTGACATTGTTGATGCTAACACAGAAATCGAGTAAATCTAGATTGATAAATAGGCAAGCGGCTAAGCAATCGCACCAGCTGGAGGTGGTGGAGATAGACGGCTATTTGGGGCGGATCCGTGACCTTGAATTCGTTATGTATTTCATCGAAAATAGTGTTGCACTGAAGAAGCTTGTGATTATACCGTGTCTATCAAAAGTAGAACTGGAATGTGCAACATCATTTATAACAAATGAAAAGACAAAGGAGAATAAAAAGGCTGCCATAGGTGATGCACTGCAACAAATACCTGTTGGTGTAGAGTTGGTAGTATTATAAAACTAACATCTAGCATCTCAGCTAGCCAACCTTAATACCGGTTAGTTAAGACATCATCTCCTCGGACAAAATTAAAGTTTGCATATTTTCTGATTACGTTTCTTATGAACTATATGGAAACGGATTTTGTTGCTTAAAAGATGAAAGCAGTTATCTCTTTCTACCATATGAATCGGTTTTTGTTGATCGTTTTAGTTTCATCTTTAAGCAGTTATCTCTCTACTTGTAGTATATGCGTGTTCTAATGATTTTGGATTTGCTTTGGTAAATTGAATCTTTGTTTTAGTTTTTTCAATCTATGTCGTCACTATGCCAATTTTAACTTCATAAGTATTAGTAAAATGTTAACCCTTTAATCTTCTTTGTTGATTAGTATTTTTGTTGGATGTGTTGAATTTTAAAATTGGATCAGAACATATGACATGGTATGTTTGCGAGGATATATAGTAGTTAAAGTTAAGCTAATCCAAAGGCGGTGTTTGGGATTGCTTATTTAAATCACTTATGTTTTGCTTGTTTTTTTGTTTTTGTTTTTTTTGGTAAAATTGGTTATTAACTTAAGTAGTGTCAAGTAGAAGTTTTAACCAAAGGGCCGTCTAGCCCACCCGTATCAAAGTGTTTGTAAGGTGTACTCTTTGGTCTTTAGTCATGAGTTCGAGCCCCGTTGCATGTGGTCAAAAGATGTAGTTTAGGAGTAGAGTAGGTTCTGCTGTTAAAAAAAAAATAGAAGTTTTACAAAAAAACACTCCAAAAAAGTGTTTGAATTATATGACATACAAAAATTAAAGAAACTTATAAACTGTTTTTTGGGGTGTTTGAGATTAATTATATATGTAAAATAATTAATAAGATGATAAGTTGTTTTAGATAAGTTAATAAGTTAGAATTATCTGACTTATCAAAAACTTCTTATACGGTGATAAAAAGCTATAAGCATATTTTTCTTTTCCCCATTCAAACACTAAAAATTACTTGTCAACAGGGACACCGTGACAATACAAAAGAGATCTCTAAAACCAAAAGAGATCACTAGAACCAAGCTTCGGCATGACCATCAACCCGCATAACGAACCCAAATATATTAAAAAAGGCAAAATTGCAAAAAGAACTGTAATTTAAAAGGTATAGAGACTTGACTTTTTTAATGGTATAATCTAAAATGATATTGTTTCTAAAATGTGTTGTTGTTAGTTGGTTATCTATACTATATTATAAAGAGAATATCTCAAAGTGTCAGTTATTTTGTTCAACAATCAGTTTTTACACAGTACTATTTGTTATGCATTATGTACAACATACCTATTGCAGTGTACCTTCTATAGCATCCCATCCCCTCCCACGTTCTCCCCCTTCCTCTCTCCCCACGTCCCCCAAACAGAGATTGATTTCAATGGAAATAGCTGCCATCAATTGGAAGGATTCAAAGTTGAGAAAAATGAACTCCATGAACAAATAAACGCATCTCAATGGATCGATTTCTCTGCAAATTCTCATTCTCCTCCTGATGATGATTGGTTTTGACGACGTGGTAATTTTTAATAAGGTTTCTCTTCTCTTTCCATTTTCAATTGCATGCTTTTCAAACTCCAAAATTCAATCTAACATCACCTTCGAATTTATGTGATTTTGAAGTTCAAACGTAGATTGCTTGCGGTTAAAATGTCGTATATAGATTTTTGTACACTGATTTATGTTATGTTTTGTTGTATTTTGTGTTTACATATTGTAATCGTCCTAAAAACAGCCGATGATTTCTTCACAAAACAGGTCCCAAGTCCTTCTATGGTATTATCTACTCTTTTGATTTCTGTAAAAGGATATGAATAGTTACATTTAGGCAAATCCCCAAATTTGCTCCAGTTAGGGTTTCATTTTCAGATTTATGGATAATTTTTTTTGTTTATGTGTCAAGCTTCAAAGATCATCTAATGTTTATGCTGTGGATTACCAAAATCAAAGGTACAAAATCAAACTGAAGCTTTTGAACAATGTGTTCTGATTCATTAATCATGCCTAAATTCTAACTCACTATTCTATTTGTATAGCTCAATTAGCAACACACCAGGGAAGAACAGAAAAACTCCAATGAACAAGAGGTTTGTGCAATCATTTCTTGAGTATCTACAAGATATTGTAATCTTCCAAGACTTATTTCTGTTTTTAAATGAAAAGGTGGTTTTGGAGCTACAAGCTAATGGACAGCTGGTTACCACGTCTGATGATCCTCCTATTGTGCTTGGGTGCTTGAATGCACTTTTCATACAAGAGGTTTGTGCAATCATTTTCTTGAAAATATTTTATTTGTGGAGTTGCATTATTTTTCTTAAGTGACTCGTATTTTCTATCAAACTTATTTGTTGTATAATGCTTAAACATGGTGCCTTCTATGGTCTTAGGAATTTCTGTATAGGTAAGGTTTGGTCAGTGAGAGTGAAGAAAGTTGATGTTCAAGAAATCATCTTCAGGAAGTTCTTTTCTCTTTTTGGCCTTTAGGAGTTCTTGGCATATCTTTTTTTATTTTGTTAATTAGAAATAGGAAACTGCGTATTGAAGCCACGACGGCTTTAGGTACATCTAGATAAGAGCAAACTAAATTTAATCACTAATTTACTACCAATAATCAAAGGAATGTACATACTTGAGCAAACAATTGCTGGTGACGTTTCATTGGAAGGAAATTTATCAAAGGTTTTTACAAAATTGCACACATTTTTATAACTTAATATAAATGCTTTTGAGCAAATTAGATCCTTTTCCTCATATTCACTTAGGTTTTTTGAGTTTTCATACAGGACTGCATCCAAGAAATCTGAGGCGGGGTTGAGGCGGCGGCCTGAGGTGATGCTCACAAATTAGGCCTTAAGAATTATTTGCTTTTTTTTAGGTTGTGCGTTATCGTGCTAAACATGAATTTTGTTTCATCATGAGCTTATTTTGATATATAATAGATCATTTTTATGAAGTGATCACCCCGTTGAAATTTGAATGTCTACCCTTACAATTTAAAAAAAAAATTCTTGTAGGACCGACCATTAGGATTTAGCAAAGAGAGCGTTGGATTATGTTTAGGGCGTTTGTGGTATTAATTTGTTTCGTGCAACTTATTGGGAGATGTGAGGGGTTCTGACTTATTCCATATACCCATCTTGGCTGTGTTGTTTGGTTGGTACTCCATTAATTCGTGTATAGGAAAAGCTACTTGTATTGTATTGTGAAAGTTTTTGTTTGGGACAGTTTTTTCATAGATGGAAGAAACGTATTGTATTGTATCGTGTATGCTTCAAATCTTTGTAGTAAGTAGAGAGTTTCGAGCTGTGAGAGACAACCGAATTTCAAACGTATCTGACAACAGGTAATCATGTGTTTTTTTCTCTTAATTCTGGTCATTAGTGTTGGATCTTACATAGGGGTGTAAGCGAGCCGAGCTTCTCGTGAGCTACTCAAGATCGACTTGTTAAAAGCTTGATTCGGTCTCGATAAACTAGACCGAGCTTCATTTTAGGCTACATATGGTTCATTATTCGCTATTTAAGTTTTTGGTTATAGGAGATGCATCATAACTACATTTGAACCATATCTTGTAACCATTAACCTTAAGTGCTGATGAATTTAAGATTGTTTTGATATCTTGTAACCATGTTTGTTGGTTAATGAGCTTAATCAACTTATTACATCCATGATATTCAATTAATGGAGAGTGGCTTAATGCAACAGAAAATGACTTACTCAATAACCTTCTACAAAAAGCTTTGCAAAATGCCAAGTTTTTTCAAACCTGCATATCCCAATTAAAAAACATGCTCTTCCATGTACAAAAAAGCTCCCCTACACATAAAAACTGGATCAATAGTTTTATCTGTACAAAACTTAATGGAAAACTAACCAACTAACCAGCACATCAGCATAGTAAAGGCTTTTATAAATGAATATATCAATGCACAACAGAATCTCTGTCAAGCTGTAGTATAGAGTCATAAGAGCAGCTAATGTTCAATACAGGTTACATGGTGTCTGCAATGAAAATCCTTTGGCCCCATTGATACGTCATTTAGGGCTTGCATTATATCGGACAAGTGGAGACAACTCAGTGCTATATGACCATGATTTCAAGAGGAAATTTCAGCCCTGTTAGTTAACTATAAATTAGGGTCTGACCTCTCTTATATTGGAGATTTTGTTTTCTGTAATTATTTGATTACTGATTTACTATGGTTTAATGATTGCATAGTAATCAATCCATACTGATTGTCATCATCTTGATAGTTTATTTGACACACTGATTTGTATTTTACATGTTGAAGCAGCATTACGAGTCTCAATAAGGCATCTATTTGAACAAAACAGCAAGTTTTTGTTCAGATATCAAATAATATTTGTGCACTGAAGGTAAGCAATTCTTCCTAAAAAAATTATGCATTTACAATGAGAGCATAGCCCAACCAGTGTATTTACAGATATGGAACAAATAATAAACTTTCCATAGCATTTCTTCGTATAAGAATTAGCATTCCCTGCTGACCTTGCAGACCTTATTCTTGCTTGTTCATATCTTTTCTCCCATTTCTTGATGGTTTCCATCAACGCGCTATTGCTGTTCAAAACCCGACAGGTTATCTTTCAGCTTGTCTTGGGCCAAATGATATCAGCAGGATCGCCAAACTTGTCATACCACCCCTTGGACCATGTGTTTCGATTCCTTCCTACTTTGAGTTGTAGTTTTTTGTGAATATGCTATTTGAAGCTTTTGATAAGAAAACTATTTTGGGCTCTATTTTCTTTATTGTAGGAGGATGATATAATTGACGAGTTGGTGAAAAGATACTAACCTACTCACAAAGAGGTCAGTGTTGGATCGTCTTTTATTTGATTGATTGTTTCCTTTATACGATGCAATAAGGAAAAAGGAAAAAAACTAACTTGATTTTAACTATTTTGTCTAATTGTAAAAATGACAGGTTTGGAACAAACATCTTTTTACCATTTAGTTCATACAAATGCATTGGTTGGTGCTCCCATTAATATAAATCCCAATATTGTAAGTTCCTGCTTCCATTATTTTTTAGATGATTAGTATCATATAAAGATTGCAATAGCCAAATATGTAAAATTTGCATGAAAATTTCCAAAACGAATGGAGGCAATGAATTGGAGACTGATTCAAATGGACGTTTGATATGTTTTGTTTTTGTTTCTTGTGGGCTTTGTTCAAAGTATTCACATATGAAGATTTCACGGGAAAGATTGGGTAATCTGTTGTTCTTAGGCTCTCCGGTGTTGGACCCAGTATCCACACGGGCAACTTATTTAGGCTTGGAAAATGCACCGTCTTCAGCAGCTCATGCTTCTTTTGGAGGCCTAACTTCCAAATCGAAGCTCATGGCTACTTCAGCAATAGCAACCAATAGATTGACCTTCCTATATTTTGCTTATACTAATGCATAAGTTAAGTTTATTATTGCTTTTTAAGTTTGATTATGGTGTTCTATAATGTGCTATGGATATTACTTGGAACGTTGAACATAAAGATTTAAATCAACTGTTTAATGTTTATAGATTTTAAAATCTTGAAAAGGAAATTATATTAGTTCATTAAAGATCAAGTATTTCCTTTTCTAGATAAAACCTTGGCCTACAAAGGGTATTCGCTTCATACCTTCTTCCGACATGCCGCTATGAATGAAGTTTATGCCTCCGGGTTCTTTTGCCACTAAACATGGTTTTGCCTGTTTCAATATTAGGTATGAGACTGCTCAGCTTTGTGAAGCTGCTTCTCCTTTCTGTCTTGTTTGGTTCTTTATGGCAATTTCCTTTTTCTGCAGTTGGAAGAAGATCTTCAGTATTAAAAATGAAGCCCACACCTCCCCTTAAGGCACCATCTACAAAATGGTGGAGAACTGCACCCAAGACTCGCATTTCGAAAACGAAGGCACTCATGGATGGTAACATGGTTCTGCATGGCGAGTATGTTCCATTATCTTCTGAACTTGTTACTCCACCAGTATTTCAATTTTAAATCTGAGTTTGCTCCAGAACTGAGTATTGCACTTGGAGAACTGAAATTTCTATAAACTACGACTTTAGCACATGTTCTCTTGATATCTTTGTATATCTGCAATGTATATATCAAGGCAGAGAGGAAACAATTGAAATTTGGCCGAAAGGCTCTCTCTTTAAGCTACTCGATCTATGCATGTTATGTCTACCTAATTGCTCCATGATATGCTTCCATACACCTTCATAATAATCATGTTGAATGCTTAAAATATTTCTTCTTGACTTTGTTTTGAAATGGTAAAATTCTTGTATGTGTATCACTAATAAATTTCCTTTTCTTTTTGAAAAGCACAATACGCCAGAAATGTAGATACATACTTTTAGGAAGAAATCAATAGTTTATGAGTTGTTCCCCTCATCAATCTTGTTCTGATTTTGATCTATCATTAACCTTTGATGATTCCTTTTTGATATTTTATCAAGAGTGAAGACAGATCATTAAGTTTTTCACTTTCTTTATGCATTTACCATATCTAGAAATAGACTGCTTGTCTTGCTGTTTGTTACTGGACTAACAATGTCTTTCTTACAGGAGTGTCTATCCCAATGGCATCTCTGCACAATCAGTTGTATGATCCAAGTCACATTGTAATCTCCCACTGCAATGTGTCTTTAGAAGGTGGAACTGACCGAAAATCAATTTCACGGAATCAATTGAATTTGAAATCCAAGATTTTAAAATCCCGTTGGAGTGTTTTGGTATCTTGCAAGATAGAATTTGTGGTTGGTATTTTCCAGGAAAACAAAAGTTTCATTGCATTATTTTTATATTAAGGGAAGTCTCCACATGTTTTTTTAGAAAACATGTCTTAATTATCATACTAAATATATTTTGCATCCTTTTTCATAAGTGTTTGTGTGTGCATATGCCGATCATCTTTTGGGTATGTGCCTTTACTTTCTTCTTATTTCATTACTTGTCATTTTTATTTATGATATTAAAACGACGAATCACGTGGATGGTTTTACCTCTACATCAGCAAACAACTTAAAAAGATTTAGTCTTCTTGGAAGAGAATTCTATCATAACATTTTGTGAGTTTTTTAGAATAAATTGGATTCATTGATCACATGAATTTGAAGAAAAAAATTATTAAAATATTGAATGACACTTGATCACTTGATGTTTTACACTTGAATCTTCTTCTATCTTGTGTTACTTTTACGTTTACAGACTAATTGTTTTTCCGTAAAACCACAAAAAAGAAATTAAAATCTAGATCTCAGACAAATGATAAACACTTTACAATCCTTCACACCCGCCGCATCGCGCGGGTATGTTAACTAGTGTATTATGATATAAAGTATGTTATTAATTGGTTATTTATTTTTAACATTACAAAAAAAAAAATTTATGCACATTATTATTTAAAATTGCTACTAATGAAAAAGTTAGGAAAGATAAAAAAAACTATAATGACAAGAACTTTAAATTACTCTATGATCTAATAAGACAACAATGAGAATGACAAAAAAAAAGGTTGAAAGTATAGAAATACCATTAAACTAACTAACTAAACTTTATAACTAAATTTATTCAAATGGACTTAAACTAAAATAAAGAGGTAACCATGATGACCAACATTGTAATTAGTTTTAAAGAGGGATCAAAGTTGATAATGAGTATTAATCATAGGGACCAAAAATGTAATTTACTCTTTAATTTGGGATAGAAACTATTAAAAAAATTAAACTTTGGGTTTATTAAAAAAATTTGATAGTTTAATGATATAATTGATAAAAATTAAAGAAAGTTAATAAAAATAGAAAAACTAAATAATATATCAGTAAAAATGATAATTTTCCTTTTTAATTATGCTGAAATTATGAAGGGTACGTGAAATGGTTTCAAAATCAAAATTTAAAAATTAATGCACTCAACCGACCCTAATGATTTCCTTTTCGGTTTTTGAAAAGGGTTTATGACTTAGCAGGGTAACTAATTATTCGATTTGTACAAATGTTACCATTAAACTATTTTTTGTACTCAATTGACCATTAAACTCTTTTTGACTGTATATATACTACCATTATGACCGGGTATAACCCGTAAACCACCGTGAACCACCGTGAACCACCACCACCACCTTCAAACCATCACCACCACACCCACCAAAGCTGCCACCACCACCACCACTGAAACACCACCACCAAACTACCACCACCATCATCACCACACCATCACCACACCCACCACTACCGCTAACAGCCAACCACTCACCACCAGCACCCACCACCACAGCCACCTCCAAAACACCTTCAGATCGGAAAAACGAAATGAAAATCGGTACAACCATCACCATCCCCATCACCTCCAAATCCCTATAACCATCACGATCGAAATCGGTACAACCATCACCATCATCACTATCCGAAATCGAAATCGAAATCGGTACCTAGAATTAGAAATCGGTACCTGAAATCGAAATCGGTACCTGGAATCGAAGTCCGCTTTGAATTAGATCTTCTAATTTGCAGATCTGGAATCGGACCTGAGATTTGCAGATCTGGAATCGGAGTAAAGAAATTTGCAAATCTGGAGTCTGGAATCGGACTAGAGGGATCAAACACCGCAAAAGATTGGTACCCTAAGTTATGGTGGTGTGTGGTGGTGATGGTGACGGCGGCAGCGGGTTTCTTCTCCGGCCGTGAAGAAGACAATCTCTAAGCCGCCGTGAAGAAGACGCATCAGCAGCATCAAAAAAGAGGATTTCTTCTCCGGCCGTGAAGAAGACACATCAGCAGATCCAGAAGATGGTGGTGATGGTTGAAGGTGGTGGTGGCAGCTTTGGTGGTGGTGGGTGTGGTGGTGATGGTTTGAAGATGGTGGTGGTTGTGGTGGTGGTGGCAGCTTTGGTGGTAGTGGGTGTGGTGGTGATAGTTTGAAGATGGTGGTGAAGGTGGTGGTGGTGTTTAGGTGGTGGTGGTGGTGGTGGTGGTTACCGGTGGTTCACGGTGGTTTACGGGTTATACCCGGTCATAATGGTAGTATATATACAGTCAAAAAGAGTTTAATGGTCAATTGAGTACAAAAAATAGTTAAATGGTAACATTTGTACAAATCGAATAGTTAGTTACCCTACTAAGTCATAAACCCTTTGAAAAACTCTTTCGACTCTCTTCAGTCAATTTCATAAGAAAATCGTGTTTTAAATAGCCAATATATATAGGGGTGGGTTCAAATGTGAACCACTTTTTGGTTGTGAACGTGAGAACAACCGAGAGCGCGACACGTGGCGGATGACTAGGCTCCACGTCAGATCCACGGCGGATGACTAGACGCGATTCATGGGAGGGCATTAAATTAAAGAGGGGGACCGCACTCAAAGACGCCACGTGTCACGCTCTCGGTTGTCCTCACGTTCACAACCAAAAAGTGGTTCACATTTGAACTTTCCTGTATATATATATATATATATATATATATATATATATATATATATGGGGAGGTTCAAATGAGAAGTGATAAAAAACTATGAAGTAGAGAAGTGATCATAGTCTTCTATTTATTTGATCAATGGTTATTAAATTAAGTGGTGCAGCAGATTATTAAAGAAGTACCGTAAGTTTTGTGGAATACGAAAGTGTATTTTGGTAATTATTCGCATAATTCATATATGAACCATTCCAATTATTCATATATGAATCATTGTAGTGAGAAGATTCAAATAATTGGAATGGTTCATATATGAATTATACGAATAATTACCAAAATATCTTTCCATATTCCACAAAATAGAAGGCTATGATCACTTCTCTACTTCTCATTTATTTAGCACTTCTCATTTGAACCTAATCATTCAATTTTTGTTGACTGTTTTTATTCGACTTTAATTTGGTCATCTGTATATATGTGGATTATGTGTTGTGTAAATGGAATCTTTTCTTTAGCTACTTTGTCCACTCTATTTCATATTTTCTTATGAAACAATATATACATATTTTAGAATTCCTATTATTGTTAAAGCTAAGCTGATTTATGTTTGTATATGTTATTGATGTGTATTTGTTAAGGATGGTCTTCATGATCTTAGTCCGGATGATCTAGTGAGCCGATTGTCAGATGATGTTCTTGTTTCGATTCTCTCGTATATGCCTATAAAGTATGCGGCAGCTACCAGCATTCTTCTAAGAAGATGGAGGCACGTGTGGTGTCAAACAGCCCGTTTAGACTTTGAGGACAAAGAGAGACTGAATAAGCCGCGATCACAACTTCATGCAAAGAGGATCAAGTACATTAATTGGGTTAACCGCATTATTCGTTAGCACAAGAGCCCCACAATTGACGAGTCCAAGATTTGTTTTAATATGGACAAGAATGCTAAGGTGCAATTGATAAATGGACTGAGTTTGCAATTTCAAAAGCTTTCCAGAGGCTAGAATTGGATTTGGAAGGTGGTTTTTACAGCAATGTAAACTATGTTTTTCCTGACAAAATATTTGCTAGTAAATGTGAACTCTCATTGAAACGGTCTTCTAATTTTAATATTCCGGTGAAGCCTAAAGCTACCGTTATGGAGGTTAAGTTTCTCAAGGCTCTCATATTGAAGTGTGTTGATGTGAATGATGAATGTCTAAAGAAAATTCTAACAAATTGTCCAGTCCTTGAACATCTGTCAATTTGTCACTCACGCAATTTAACGAAAGCTAAAGTCCATGGAAAAGCGCTTGCACTGAAAGACCTTGAGATTATATCTTGTGATAGACTTATTATCTCGTTCAGTTGCACGAAGTTCAGTTTAATTAGCTACAGAAAGATATGCAGGTTTCTATGCTCCCTAAGCTACTAAAACTTAAACAATTGATAATTGCAGCTAATGACGGTAATCTTTTTGAGTTGGCTTCTATGGTAGAAGCTTGCCCAAACTTCCAGAGATTTAAAGTTAAGGTACTTATCTTTATCTCGTAATCGAATTGCTATCTATATTTTGTACTTGTTTGATTGATAGAGTTTCTGATCTTTTTGGTTGATGAAGCTTCTGATCTTGATTTACCAACAAACTAGTACGTGGACCGCGCGTTGCGCGGTAGCGAAATATTCTTTAAAAAAATATTTGTTCTTCGAATACAACGTAATTCTATTAATTAAAATGAAGAATGTATTTTTATAAGTGATACATTTTCATATTTTTATGTTCGTTTTTTTTATGAATAGTTTGAAATGCATCGTTAATAATTTTGTGGTTATATTTTCTAAAACATAAACAACATGTTATATAGCCATATCATTATTGTTGTTACGAAATATTCGACAAAAGGTAATCAACATTATGACTTGCAACAATTTTGTATCAACTCTATTGTCAATAAAAAAAATCATTCTTTCATTATAAAAATTCTTCTTCTCAAAATAAACAAAAAATATGCTATAAACATGATAATCATCATGAAAAAATATGGTGAATGGATGATCTATCATAAGTTGTAGACTTGTAGTATAAATAGTTTGAAGATGAATAGTAGGTGCGGAAAATGAAAAGATGGTGTTAATTGCATACATAAATAACCATCAATTTTGATGGAAAATTATTGATTGGTTATATTAAAAATTGTAAGACACTCAAATTATATATGTGGATGTATTTATATTATGTAAAATGATAAAAAAATGAAAGGTTAAACTCATTTAATGATATGTCTTTTTACTTTAAAAAATTCAAAATTATGAAAATTAACCCCACCACCATTAACTACTTTATTTATGAAATTCATAGTAATTGAGGCTTCTTATAATGTCACCTAAGCAAACTCTAAATACTCATAGTTATTTAAACACTTGAATTTTAAAAAAATGACATTGTAAAATCTTAGAAAAATATAAAACAAAAGAAATTAAGATAAAGTCACATATCATTTGCTTTGGAAATTAAAACATAGGAGCAAAATATCGAAAATTAAGTGTGATTATTAATATTTAGTCAAACTACAATAATTAAATAACAACAAAATAAAGTTTTAAAAGTAAGATTAAAAGACATCGATTATTCAAATGATTAAGAAAAAAAAATCACTAGAAAAAATCAGATTTATATGACGTAAAAAAATTTTAATGACGTAAAAAATTTTAACTACCTAAAACCTCTGTTTATTACATGCTTGTTTTTACATAATTTTTTAAAATATTGTCATATAAAATTTCTAAGGTGACACATTGTATTATAAATGTCTAAAAATTTTATTAGAACGCCAAAAAAATCTTGTAAGACTGATTACAACGTCTTTAGATAAGACGTTTTATCTTATGGTCTTATTAAGTTTTATAAAGTGACTTATTGAAATGTTTACATTTTTCATCACATAAACTTAAATTTGTTGTAGAGCTAGTCTTTTTTTAACTGTTTGCAAAATTGGTGTTTATTTAATCTTAATTATTTATAATTTGAATATATATATATTAATATATATATAATCTGACGTTAACCGTCCTTAAATTTTGTTTTGCTTGCATATTACAGGTACCAAATCAAACGATATGTGATGTTATCTTTATTTTTTCAAACTTAAAATTTTTGAACATTTTTTTCTTCTAAATTTAATAATATTTTAAATAAATATATATTTTATATATTTAATACGTATTTTACTTTAAGAATTAACCTGTCATTAAATGTATATAAAAATTTGATAAAAAAAATAGAAATACATAAATGACATAAATTTATTTTCGAAAGATTATATCTTTTGTCCTTATAATTTTTTCAATGAGATAATTAACCCTTCATGATGAATGTTTGTTAACTTTGTTAAGCGGAGAACCGTGGATGATATGAAAAAGAAAAATTAGGGGTCATATATGTAGATAGTTTGTTTTTGGAACCGAATTCAAATTTTGAACAAATCACATGACACATCCGTGTAATTCACTCTTATTATTTTAATGTTATTGAAATATAATGGAACACATGCTTAAATTTTGGAGTCAGTCCCTAGCTAAATAATCTATGTTGAGGATCCATAACTTTTCCTTTATAAAACTACCATAGTCCCTACATTTTAACCATTATTAAGAACTAATTCGTTTATTAATCAACTATTTATTAATATTGAAACTATTTTAATAGTGATTGGTTATATGAAACAAAATAAACACAAACATTAAAAAATCATAAACCAACTAAATTTTAGAGCATATATATAAATTTGAATTTTCCTATGTGAACAATATGATAAAAATAAAGAATGAACTTACTCATGACACATCAATGACACATCAACGATTGTAATATATTTGAAATTCTATTGATAAATAGTTGTTGCAAGAAAAATTAGAAACAACTATAAAGAAATATGTCATTGATTTCATTGAAAATATATAAGAAACATAAAAACACCTTAGTTAAATAGCTAGACTCTAAAAGCCTCAACAAAGTTCCTACAAAATGCATATATGATTAATGATATATGGTATATGGATTAGTTTTTTCAAAGTAATTGAAAGAAAAAAATAACAGAGACGAAATAAGCAAAAAAAAAAACTTTAAAATCTTAACAAAAGGTAAAAGCGATGCATACCTTGTCTCTCAAGGTTTATTTAATCATGATAAAGAGACTCTAAAATCTCCTACAAAAGTCCTACAAATTGCATATATGATATATGAATTAGTTTCTCGAAGTAAACAAAAGAAAAAAGATAGAGATGAAATATGCACACACAAAAAACTATAAACATGATAATCAACATGAAAAAATATGGTGAATGGATGATTTATGTTGTAGTATAAATAGTTTGGAGATGAAGAGTAGGTAGGAAATTGAAAAGATGTTTTTAATTGCAAACATAAATAACCATCAATGTTGAAGGATAATTATTTATTGATTATATTAAAAATTGTAAGACATTAAAATTATATATGTTATGAAAGGTTAAACTCATTTAATGATATGTTTTTTTAATTAAAAAAAATTAAAATTATGATAAAATTCCTAGAGGTGAATGGAGGCTTTTCATGGTGCCACCTAAGCAACCTCTACGATTTGCTTTTATATATATATATATATATATATAGATTTGATTAGTATGTTATTTTTAGTTATTTTTGTTTGTCATGCCATCGGCCCATCAACATCTCAACCACATTCGAATCCGAACAAATGGAAAGCGTTTCTAGACTTGCAATAAGGTGTTAGAGAACGAATGAATGCTAACAAAATAAAGAAACATTATAGTTGAAGATTGTTGTCCATTTACGTCCTTAATTTACTATTTATTCTGGATGTTTGTATAGACATAAATAAGATTTTGTTCACCCCGTATTGGACTTCATCTTGTAGTTACATAGCCTTGTTTTTATTGCAACTTGCATGTATGCCGGATGAGAAGAAGGATCATGTGAAAAGTTAATCATTTTGCAAGAAGATAAAAAGTTTCAATATCAAATATGATTACACTCGTTTAGATGTCTTTAATCATATATGATTGAGCTTGAGTATCATGTCTATGGTTATATTTTATATTGAGACTTTTCATTTTTCTTGCAAGATTTTTAGCTTCAAATTTGAATGTGCTCTACCAAATTATGTATATATATATATATATATGAGTGTGTGTGTGTATTATAACGGTTTTTGTTGGAATTTGTGTCAAAAAATCAGTCATGTCAATTGACATTGTTGCAGTTGATTCGGAACTTAATTAAATATGGATTGATAAATAAAGAGGTTAAGCAACCCCATCAGCATTTGGAGGTGATGGAGATAGACGGCTCTTATGCGTGAAACGGAGCCCCTGAATTGGCTGTATTTCATCGAAAATAGTGTTGCACTAAAGAAGCTTGTGATTAAACCATCTTGGCAAGAATTAGGACCTACAACAAAACTAGCAGGGGAGAATAATGCTACTAGATATCGTGCTCAGTTGGAACCAAAAACAACACCGGTTGGCGTGGAGTTGGTGATCGTATAATTCTACTATCCAGCATCTCACGTAGCCAACTTAATACCAGGGTATTGTCAAGACACCATCTAACCAAACAAGGTGATTTCTCGAACTCATATATATGAAGCAATTATCTCTTTCTACCATATGAATCAGGCTTTGTTGATGGTTTCATTTTCATCTTTAAGAATCGTTAGGATTTAATACTTTCTCTCTACCGATATGCCTGTTCTAATGATTTTGTAATATGAATCTTTGTTTACTATGCCAATTTTCTTTCAATCCATATCAGTTAAATATGCCAATTTTAACTTTCATTATCTGTTAAATATGCCAATTACAACCTAATTATCATTTAAATAATAACCTTTTAAATGTGATATTTTTGTTTATTAAGATTGCTGTTAGATGTATTGAATCTTAAAGTTAGATCATATTAAATAATAACCTTTTAAATGTGATATTTTTGTTTATTAAGATTGCTGTTAGATGTATTGAATCTTAAAGTTAGATCATAACAATTGACATGGTATGTGTGTGAGAGCATCTCCAACAAATTCTCTAAAATGAAGAAAAGAAAGAATGGGGATTTTTAGCCTAAATGAAGAATATTCAAAGTTCAAAATCTTTAAAAACTTATTGTATTTATCTCCAACTGCTACCCCATCTTAAAGAATTCTAATCAAAGATCAAAATTAAAAAATGTATTTTCAAGGGATTGCTTCATGAAAGTGTATCTAATTTGTCACGAAAAGTTTTTGTATGTATTGGACTTTCAAAATTATATTTTAGTGTATCCAAATTTGCAAAACTTACAATTAAGTTAAGCTAATCCAACGGCGGTGTTTGGGAGTTGTTTATTAAAAACGCTTATCAATTTATGTGGTGTCAAGTAGAAGTTTTACAAAAGCACTCCTAAAAAAAGTGTTTGGATTGGCTTATGACGTACAAAAAGTAAAGAAAATTATAAATTGTTTTTTTTTTTTTTTTGTTTGAGATTGATTATACATGTAAATCAATTAAAAAGATGATAAATTGTTTTAGTCTTAGATAAGTTAATAAGTTAGAAAGATTTGACTTATCAAAAACTTCTTATACAATGATAAAAAATTACTTGTCAACAGGGACACCGTGACAATACAAAAGAGATCACTAAAACCAAAAGAGATCACTAGAACCAAGCTTCGGCATGACCATCAACCCGCATAACGAACCCAAACATATTAAAAAAAAGCCAAAACTGCAAAAAAAAAAAAAAAAAAAAAAAACTGTAATTAAAAAGGTACAAACTTGACTTTTTTAAATGGTATAATCCAAAATGATATTGTTTCTAAAATATGTTGTTGTTAGTTGGTTATGTATTATGATTAAAGTATGTTGTTAATTGGTTATTTATGTTTAACATTACAAAAAAAAATTATGCATATTATTATTTAAAATTGCTACTAATGAAAAAGTTAGGAAAGATAAAAAAAAAAAACTATAATGACAAGAACTTTAAATTACTCTATGATCTAATAAGTTAGAATGATATGACTTATCAAAAACTTCTTATACGGTGACAAAAAGCTATAAGCATATTTTTCTTTTCCCCATTCAAACAATAAAATTACTTATCAACGGTGACAATACAAAGTAAGTTAATATAAACAGGTAATATAAGCTGTTCAAAAAGCCAAGTCTTCGTTTAGATCCTCGATTCCCTTTTCCATACTCGTAATCTTTTGTTTGTAATTGGTTGTAACCGTTTTTTTGTCTTCAAGATCATTTCGACCATCATGTCTCTCAATCTTAACTGATCGAATAAAGCTACGGAGAACAAGGTTTGACAGCCCGCGTCTGCTTCTGTCTACTCTATGCAAAGACTGGGTCGGGTTCTAGTTTTTCAAAGGTAGCAGCGACTGTCACATGACAGTGACTTAGGTGCAGAAGGCTGGTTTGGTTCGGATCTCGCAAACCGGATTTAACCTTTTTGCGCCCTGGTTTGTGACTACTTTTGTTTCTCTAGTTTTATCTTGTGTTGGTTTTAAAGCTTCGGTTTTGTTTGATCTAAAGTTTTGTATTGAATAATTGCAAAAAAAAAAAAAAAAATAACCAAAATCGCTCTTTGATTAATATGAGAAAATCACTCAAAACTCACGGTGTTTACAATGTCTCTCAATTGATCATAACTCGACCTAAGACTATGTATTTATAGAACCTAACAACCAACTTGTATTAGATTACAATTAGGAAACCTAATAACCTACTTGTCATAGTTTCCATAATTATGATTGCTTGGACCCCAAGACTTAGGATTCTAACTTGCACCCTAAGACTTAGAATTCCAACAATCACCCCCGAATCTCTAAGTCCTTCTAGAGACGTCTTCGATCCCGATCAAGCTCCGCATTTCCTTGAACTTGGTTCGAGCTAGTGGTTTAGTAAGAATATCCGCCTTTTCTTTTTCACCGGGAATGTACTCCACCTCCACTTGTTTGTTTTCAACACAATTACGAATAAACTGAAACCTTGTGTGAATGTGTTTACTCCTTCCATGAAAAACGGGATTCTTCGTTAGTTCGATAGCCGACTTGTTATCAACTCTTAGAACCACCTTCTCTTGCGCTTTGTTCATGATTTCTCCTAGCAAATCTTGAAGCCATATTGCTTGACATGCAGTCGCGGTGGCCGCCATGAACTCTGCCTCGCAAGATGATAAAGCAACGGTATCTTGCTTTTACGAACACCATGTTATCGGGGATGACCCATAGTAGAAAATATGACCGGTTGTGCTTTTTCCGTCATCCGGGTCAACATTGTGACTACTGTCACTATAACCAATGAGTTGGTTTTGACCCATCCTCTCTACTTGATTCCGTATCCTATTGTTCCTCGTAAGTACCTTAGGATGTGTTTAATTGCACCGCCATGTGACTCTCTTGGACTTTGCATGTATTGGCTAACAACTCCTACCGCATATGCCATATCGGGTCTTGTTTGCAACAGATATCTAAGACATCCTACCACCTTTCGATATTGAGTCGGGTCGATTTCGGGTTCATCTTCAGCCTTCGTCAATTTATTTCCTGCTTCAAGTGGAATGTGGGTCGGATTGCAATCCTCTAAACCAACTTCTTTTAGAATGTGTCGAGCATACGCTTCTTGGTTTATAGTAATCCCCGATTCTTCTTGTTTAACTTCAATGCCAAGGTAGTAAGTTAATCTTCCAAGATCCGACATCTCAAAGTTCATGGACATCTCTGATTTGAACCTTTTGATCATGTTCAAATTTGTACCTGTGACAAATAAGTCCTCAACATAAATTGCCAAAATCAACAAGTTAGCTCCTTCGTTTTTTCGATACACTGATGGTTCTTTCATGCACTTTTGAAATTTCATGCTCTTCAAAATTCCGTCAAGCTTCCTGTTCCATGCTCGAGGTGCTTGTCTTAAACCATACAATGCTTTCGTAAGACGATACACTTTATGCTCATTGCCTTTCTTTATATGGCCTTCTGGTTGCGATACGTAAACGGTTTCCTTCAATTCTCCATGTAAGAAAGCCATTTTAACATCTAAGTGGTGAAGCTCCCACCCATTAGTAGCAGCTAAGGCTATAAGAAACCGGATGGTTTTGATTCGAGCTACCGGAGCAAATACCTCTTAAAAATCAATACCGGGGTGTTGCACGTAACCTTTGGCAACCAACCTTGCCTTGTATTTATTAATGGTGTCGTCTGCATTTTTCTTCACTCTAAACACCCATTTGTGTTCGATTGGCTTCACCCCCATAGGCTTGTTCACGAGAGTCCAAGTATTATTCTTGTTTATCGAATTGATCTCCACATCCATGGCCTTGACCCACTCCGGTTCTTTCTTCGCCTCTTCAACCGATACCGGCTCGCTATTGGTTGTTAGGAGAAGTTCATCCAGGTTATCAAGATCAAGCTCATAGTCTTGCAATCGAGTTGGAAGTTTTTTTGGTCTCGTTGGCCTTTGAACATTGTTCACATTATTGTTGACCGGACTTGGTTGTTCGTTATCTTGTACTTCCGCTCCGTCTTCAAACTTGTGATCCGATTCAATCGGTTCAGTTGGATCAATTGGATCAACAATTGGATCAATGTTTACATCGTTTCCTTGGTTGTTGTTTGCCTCCTCTTCCGGGTGATCCCATGGTACTATGAACGAGCCCGGTTCTTCGTTGTCGGTTATTGATTCTTTAACCCAATCCCACCCTTTAGTTTCATCAAAAATAACATCTCGACTCATGATTATTTTTGTGTAGTCGGGGTAAATAACCCATAGGCTTTCGTACCTGGTTCGTAACCGAGATGCACTAGCGGTCTTGATCTTGCATCCAACTTCTTAAGATTTACCAGTTCTACTTTTGCATGTGCTAGACACCCAAATATACGAACATTCTCTAAATTTGGTTTTCTTTTATACAACTTTTCGTATGGAGTTCTATCACCAAGGACTCGTGTGTAAACGCGATTGATCAGAATTGTAGAGTGATTTACCGCTTCTCCCCATAAGTAGTTTGGAACATGCATTGCCTTCATTATACTTCGTGTCATGTCCATAAGCGTTCGGTTTCTTCGTTCCACAATTCCGTTTTGTTGTGGTGAATATGGAGCGGTAAGGTGGCGTTTTACTCCGTTTTGATCACAAAATGTATTAAACTCGAGAGAAGTAACCTCACCTCCTCGATCACTTCTAAAAACTTTCAAAGACTTTCCGATTTCATTCTCCGCCAAAGCTTTGAACTTTTTGAAGTGTGTAAACGCCTCGCTCTTTTCTTTCAAGAGATAAATCCACATAAATCGTGAAAAGTCATCAATTAGTGTGAAAACATACCGATTTTGACCCTTGGTTGCCGGCGTGATCGGACCGCATAAATCACCGTGAACTAGTTCCAATGGTCGTTTTGCTTTGTATGTCGTCGTAGTCGGGAATGACTTTCTTGTTTGCTTGCCCACCAAGCAAGACTCGCACAATTGATTCTCATGATCAAATTGGGGTAACCCTTTAACTAGACCTTTCTTGGACATCTTTTTCGTTGACGCGAAATTGATGTGCCCGAGTCTTGCATGCCATCGCCACGTATCTTCACTTAGTCTCGAATGAAGGCAAATAGGTACTTCAATTTTTAATTTTATTTTAAAAGGCGGTTTGGAGTTCTTTGTACCTTCATTAGTAAGCAATTATCGGCATCGTGTATGGTCAAATAGTTGTCTTTCATCCGAATGTCACACCCGGCTTCAGTTGCTTGTCCGAGACTAATAATATTATTCTTCAAAGCAGGGATGAAATAAATTTCCGTCATCAATTGTTGTTGCCCCGACTTTCCTTGGAAAAGTATAGAACCTTTTCCCTTGATCTTTATACACGAATTATCTCCGAATTTAACCCTCCCGGTTATACCTTCATTGAGTTCGGAGAAAAACGACCGGTTTCCCGTCATATGATTACTCGCCCCATTATCCAAATACCACACATCGTAATCTTGTGAGTCGTATCGAGACGGTATCACCTTTTCTTCGTTTAAAAACACGGTCTCGTGAAAAAATACGGTCTCATCGTTATCGTCACCTTCGGCAAAATTACTCTCTTGTAATTTTTTAACTCGGTCTGGACATTGAGACGCAAAGTGGCCCGGTTTATCACACCGGTAGCAAATAATTTTGGACCGGTCTTTTTTACGGTTTGGGTCAGAATTAGGATTGGGCTGATAATTATCAGATTTGGGTTTATGTGAGTTGGGCTTACCTTCTTGGGCCATCTTAGATTTGTTTCCGTATGACCCGGATCCATTCGACTAGTTATACCCAGTCAACCTCGTCTTCCCCTTTCCCTTTGAACCACCGTGAGATCCCGATGAACTACCACCACCGCCACCGGTCGATCTCGCAAACATCACCCTCGTCTGCCCTTCTCCGCCGTCGTCCTCCTTGATTCTCTCTTCGTAGGCTTTCAATCGACCGACGATATCCTCAAACCCCACCTTATTCAAATCGAGGACTTGTTCTAGTGACGCTACGATATGAATAAACTTCGATCTAGGTAGAGTCTTTAGGAATTTCTTCACCATCTTGGATTCGTCAATCACCTCTCCTAGGGCAGATTTGGATGCTATACCGGACAACTTTCCGGCAAAGCTATCGATTGTCTCCGACTCCATCATCTTCAGCTGATCAAATTCAGCGGTTAGGGTTTGAACTCGAGCCTCCTTCACGCGATCGGCTCCCACATGCCTGGTGTCAGGATCGATTTCTCAATAAGAAACAAACACTCAGAAAACAAATTAAAGTATTGCGGAATAAAACTTTAATTGGAATCAAAACAATGAACTGAAAACTTGCTTTACTTCAATACTTTCAATTACAAACTTACTCACAAAACCTCAATCTACAAGAACAGATCTCTAGTAGACGAGCAATACTTCTCTATTGCTAGGAAAACTTCTTGAGGTTCTGATTTTCTCTCAAAAACAAAAGATATCTAGTAATCTATTCTAAATCAACTATATATACAGATTACAAGATAAGTATAAAGGAAAACAAATCTGCTAAACAAATTCCAAGATATTCGGAATCTTTTCCTTATCGTAACCAACAGATTATCATCCTTATCGTCTCATTAGAAGCAGTATTAACAGAGAGAAGCATTAACTACAACTATTAAACTAGCTAGCAGCAGTAACAACTAGCAGTAATAATAAGAAGCAGTTATAACTTCTACAACAGTAACAACCATTACTACTTCTAATTCTTCTTCCAGCAGCATTAATGAGCGATAGCAGTGATACTCTTCATTAAGTCTTCTCTTGTATCCATTACCACTGCAGTATTAATATCCCTTCCTCCATGCAGCAATAACTTTCTTCAGCAGACATAACCATACTTAAAGCTTTTCTTCAACCCAATACTTCTGCTTTCCAAAATAACCCAACAAACTCCCCCTACTTAAGTGTTCATCCCTGAACATTTAAGTTCTGCCATAGTTGAAGAAACTTCAAAACTAACTCTGTTCCCATAGCAGAATTTTCATGACCACAAAGCTTCACTCTTTCCATTCCATGTAGCCTTTGAGCATCATGGACTTGATCACCATCCACAAAATAGTATTCCTTGACCACACCATTGATAGTTAATGAATATATGCCACATTTTGGAAAGAGTCTCCATTCATTAACTGTCTCACATGGTTGGTTCATAAGGGATTGTACTCTTGAAGGCTCAAACAACCAACACAGACCTTCTAAAGCACTTTTGATCTTTAAAATGATTGGTTCATCACTGTCATCCTCCAAAAGATTTTCATACAGCTGCATACCAATCTCATACATCTCTCTGAGATTCTCCCTTGTGCATACCTTCAGTATATCAGCTAGAATTCCTCCCCAGCTTGCTTTCCCATCTTCCCAAATGACTTTATAGTACAGTGAGCCACTTAACTCTCTGACAAACCACTCCTTCACCTTCTTCTCAGCTCCATCATCTTTACCAATCACCTCAGGATCAAAATCATCATCAAATTGCATAATTCTCTGATTGATTCTCTCCACAAACTCCTTGTCAAGATCAGACAGAACAGACTTCTTCTTTCCAATATCAAGTAGACTTGTGCACAGTCGGTGATCAAAGTCATACCTTTTGTCCAACAAAAGTAGTACTGTCTTGTTTTAAAGCTGATTGAAACCACTCTGTTTCTCTTGAAGGTGCTCCAAGCCGTTGCTCCAACTCCTCCAAATGCCTCACAAGTCATCTGCGATTCTTTCTTCCTGTAATCATCTCTTGATTTTTCAAAGGCAAACATCACTTTCAGATCTTCTATCAAATGAACAATCTCTGTTCTTCCCTTAGGATCCTTCACACAGCCAATTTCATACAATTTCTTCAAATCAACTATGCTCAATCTTGAAAACAAGTGATATGTGCTTCTGTGAGTATCCAACTTTCCTCCTTTGCTTTCAATTACCCAAGACATCTGATCATCCTTCCCTTGTGAATCCCAGTCATATAATCTCAGATCCTGCTGAGTCATGCACCAACTTAGCTTTCTTAGCAGACTTCTTCTGAGCAATTGATTTCTTTCTCTTTGCAGCTTTCTCCTTTAGTCTCTCTTCCTCATCTTCTTTCTCTTTCTCAGTCTCCTTGACTTTTTCTTGCTCCTTTTTCTCTTCAACTTCCTTCTCATTTTCAGACTCACTTACCACAGCCACATCATGTTTTCTCTTGCTCCTTCTTTGTATCACAGGCATCTCTTCTTCTTCCTCTTCCACCACTTTTACCTCTTCTTTCTTTTGCTGCATAGCATCTCTTTCCAGATTGTACCTTTCCTCAACTTTCTCATCAGACCACCCAGCATACATACTTTCAGTTCCACCAACAACATTCACAAGGAATTTAATTCTGCTTTTCCTTTCTTCAGCCTTTGACACTTGCTTTGTTCTTCTAGTAACCTTCTTTGGTGCAACCTTCCTTTTCTTTGGTTTTGACTTTGGTACAACAGATTTCTTTGCAGCTTGATCTTCTTCCTGTTGCAGCTTCTTAGCCAATTCCAGTGATGCTTCCTGTTCAGCAGCCTTCTTCCTTGCCATTTCTATCTCATCTTCAGTCATCATTGAGACAATCTTTCTCAGTGACATTTCTTCAGCAATCTCCTTGGGAATATGTTTTGGTATTTTCTTCTTAGGCTCTTCTATCATAATACCCTTTCCCTTGTCTTTTGTATCACTCTTCTTCCTTTCATCCTTCTTCACTTCAGCTTTCTCTTTAATCACTATTCCCTTGGTTGGTATCACCTTAGGAGTAGCCTTTGATAGTGGTGTTTCAGCAGCAACCCTTTCTTCAACATTCACAGTGGGTTCAGTGGCAACCCTCTCTTCAACATTCACAGTGGGTTCAGTGGCAACCCTTTCTTCAACATCCTTCTTCTTTTCAACTTTCGATACTGCTGCTTTCACAATCTCAGATTTCACCTTCAACTCCCCCTTAGCCTTTACCTTCTCCCCCTTTGTGAAGGCAGCTAGACTAGCATACCTCATCTGTAAGGCTGAAATTTGCATGTTCTGCACAGCAACCTTTGCACCCTGTGCTTGAATCTTCTTAGATAAATCACAAACTAGTTGATTCTGAGTTTTGACCATCTTTTCTAAGATCTCCATCCGGATTGCAGTTTCCTCATGTTTGGAAGCATGATCTTGGAATTGAGCATCATGGTTCAAATCTTTGGCTATTGCAGCCAATGCAGTCGTCAATTCATTGTGTGAAAAACTACCCTCACCAGCTTTAGAAGTTGAACCCTTCTTTGCTAGATCTTTGGGAACTTTAGTAGCAGTTTTCAACCTAGTTGAAACACTATCTACTCCCATGGTTTCTTGGCACCTGGGTCCTCCAAATGATTTCTCATTCAGAGTTGCCGTGGAGGGGGTCTTATTGATGTTCACACTGTCCTGATGCACACTTTGTGCAACACCAGTAGTGTGAGCCACACCATCCACATGCCCTGACATCTCCGTAGAGGGCACCTCCTTAGCATTGGAGTTGGGGGACACTCCTGTGGTTTCCCTTTGGATATACTCAAGTGGAGAGTGCTCCACAAGAGGGCTTTTAGGTTGAGGGTGAGTAGACCCAAAAGAGGAAGGAGCTCTTTTGATCTTTCTTATATATACTTTCAGTGCAGGGGATGGGATCTTATGAACAGGGGACAGAGGGACATTTGAGGTGGTAGGTGTGGGTAGGTCATCAGGGGGTGTGCTTGAATGGGTAGGCTGCAAGCCTGATGCCTCACCTGTGGGTGGAATCACTCCCATCATTGTAGGGAACAATGGGGTGAAAACTGAAGTGCCACTTCTTTTCATGTTCGAAAACATCTTGAAAGAAGGGTCATTCCTGTTATAGGTCTGACCAGTGGCAGGTACATCCGGCAATTCCAGGTTAATCACTTCTTGAACAAATCTTGGATACATGTAAAAAGATTTGGATGTAGATTTTAGATCCAGATTTGCCACAAGATTTTCAAAAATCATGTTTGAAAAGTTGAATCTTCTGGATGTGGCCAAACAAACTAATGCAGATGCAATAGTGCTTCCAAACTCATCCCATCCAGAAGATTTCTTAGAAAAACAGTGTATAAGGATATGAACAAGAAACTTCCATTGATGGCCAAAGAATTTTTTCTTTATTTTCAACGATTTAAGGGAGCCTTCATATCCCATTTGGGCCAAAGCAGAAAATATATCTGAAGTAGAAATAGAAGTCTCACCTCCTTCATCATCTAGGTGTAAACACCTTCGGATTGTGGATTCTGAGACTGTCAAGGGCCTGTCACTTACTGTGGTCTGAATAACCTTGGTGTTGTTGAGGGTTTCTACGCGAGCATTCCTCCAGAAATCCTTCTGATGATTGATGTATATCTTTGGATTGACCAGTATAGCATGAGCAATGGTGGATGCTTGAAGAAAATCCACAATATCATTGAAACCCTCAGATTTCTTCCCTTTAGATAGAAATCCCACCTTGTTGTGCTCGTCATTGAATTGCAGATCATCCATGATAAGAAATCAAGGTTAGAATGCTCGAATATGATGCAAGAAAGTGTACAAACGATCGAAATAAGCAGATGATTACAGAATCGCAAGAAATCGCCTTAGAATATCAAGGGTTTTCTGAGTTAGGGTTTTGAAAATAGCCGTTGTGAAAAAGGCGGTGATGCAAGGGCTATTTATACATTTCCAAGTTAGTTAAAAGCAGCAATAATGAAATAGCAGTAATAACAGTTGGAGAAGTAATAATAAGAAACCCGTGAACAGCAGATAACCCTATGTCCCTGAGAAGCAGCAATAATCTTGAAATGCCACCTCCTGCAGTAATAACATGTGAATGCTATTTCCTGCAGTGGTAATGTCCGTTTGACACTTCCAGCAGTAGTAACGTGCGATTTTCACTTCCAGCAGAAGTAACGTGCGATTGTCACTTCCAGCAGTAGTAACATGCGATTTTCACTTCCAGCAGAAGTAACGTGCGATTGTCACTTCCAGCAGTAGTAACGTGCGATTTTCACTTCCAACACAAGTAATGTGCGATTGTCACTTCCAGCAGTAGTAATGTCCGATTGTCACTTCCAGCAGTAGTAATGACTCTTTTTACACCTAGACCACTGAAATCACTAGAGAAACACATCACACATACCTTGAGGCATACAGGAAAGTACAAAGAAAGTGACAACTACCAGATAAAGAAACACTATTCAGAATTGATCATGCCAACACTTGTAATCAAAAACTTGAACCTTCCCACATCAAATGCTTTTGTGAAGAGATCAGCATATTGATAATCAGTGTGCACTTTCAACACTTGAATGAGTTTCTTTTCATTTGAGTCCCTAATGAAATGGTACTTGATTTCTATGTGCTTGGTTTTAGAGTGCTTGACAGGATTATTAACAATGCTTATGGCACTGTTATTATCAATGTATACAGGAGTGTTAAGAAAAGTCATACCATAGTCCAACATCTGATTTTGAATCCATAAGACCTGAGAGCAGCATTGTGCAGCTGCTACATATTCTGCTTCTGCTGTGGATGTTGAAACAGTGGTTTGCTTTTTGCACTGCCATGACACAAGTCTTGCACCTAAAAACTGACATCCACCTGAAGTGGATTTTCTATCTAAGCTTGCACCTCCATAGTCACTATCTGTATAGGCCAAGAGCTCAAAAGGAGATTCATAAGGGTACCACAGACCCAATCTGGGTTGTCCCTTCAAGTATCTGAAAATTCTCTTGACTGCTTGAAGATGAGACTCCTTTGGCCTTACTTGAAATCTTGCACATACACATACTGCAAACATGATGTCCGGTCTTGAAGCTGTGAGGTACATGAGTGATCCAATCATAGATCTGTATTGATGCACATCGACTTCCTCCCCCTCAACATCAGCTGTCAGTTGCTTATGAGTCTCCATTGGTGTTGAGGCTGATTTGGCATCCAGAAAGCCAAATTTTGTGAGCATATCCTTGACATATTTGGACTGGTTTATAAGAAGTCCATCATTCTTCTGCTTAACTTGCAGACCTAGAAAGAATGTCAATTCCCCCATTGAGCTCATTTTGAATCTCTTGTGCATTAGATCTTCAAATTCTTTGCACATATCCTCCTTAGTGGCACCAAAAATAATATCATTCACATAGATCTGTACCAGCAACAGATCTGATCCCTTCTTCTTGATGAATAGAGTCTTGTCTATCACTCCTCTTTCAAACTGATTTTCCAAGAGATAGGTAGATAGAGTGTCATACCATGCTCTTGGTGCCTGATGCAAACCATACAATGCCTTCCTAAGCTTGTAGACTTTGTCTGGAAACTTTGGATCTTCAAAACCAGGAGGCTGACACACATACACCTCCTCTTCAATCTTTCCATACAGGAATGCACTCTTTACATCCATTTGATACACCTTAAACTTTTTGAATGAGGCAAAGGCTAGGAACAGTCTTATGGCTTCAATTCTTGCCACAGGTGCAAAAACATCATCATAGTCAATTCCTTCCTCCTGAGTGTATCCCTGTGCAACCAGCCTTGCTTTGTTTTTTATCACAATACCTCTCTCATCCTTCTTGTTTCTAAAGATCCATTTTGTGCCAATTGCCCTATGACCCTTAGGTAGATCAGTTAGATCCCATACATGCTGGAGCACAAACTGAAGCAATTCTTCTTGCATAGCCTCTATCCAACTTGGATCTTTCATTGCATCAAAAACCTTCTTTGGTTCTGACTGAGAGAGAAAACAAGAAAACATTGCTGAATGTGGATTCTTAAAACCCAGATCTTTACACTGTTTTCTTGTGATCATTGGAGATTGAATGTCCCCAATCACCAGACTGGATGGATGATTCTTTTGAGTCCTGGTAAGATGTAGAGGTTCTTCTGGAAGGTTCACTCCTAAATTGGATTCATATGCATCACCTTCTTCATTGACAACAGAGGAATCAATCATATTGTTGTGGGGTTCATGCTGATTTGAGGGAGTCACTTCTGAAGAATGAGGATTATCAAGATATCCCTCTTGATGAGAGAGTAGAGGATCTATGATACTCATATCTGAAGACTGTGAGCCATCTGCATCCTCTTCTTGAAGTGTCACTGGATCAATGAGAGTGATGTTCTCCTCAGAGTGACTGTCCTCCTGAAGCTGACTTTCTCTAGTCTCACTTGTGTCTGCAGTCTCATCACTGTCCTTTTCTGACTCTGCTACCTTGTCTGCACAACAGAATTCAATAGGATCCACAGTTGGCATAGGAAACATGACAAAAGGTGTCTCAGGCTCCTTTGATTTACCTGCATTTGACCCTGTTTCAACTGCATAGCTCATATTCAAAGAGTTAGTAAGTGAATCAATGTCAAATAACCAATTTGGACCAGTTCCAGGTACATTTGGAGTGTGCTCATTACATTTGACATTGTCACTTTCTTCAATAATCCTAGAAGAGCTATTAAATACTCTAAGTGCCTTACTCTGTGATGAGTATCCAACAAAAAAACCATCATCTGATTTGCTGTCAAATTTACCTAATTGAGATTTGGTATTGAGAATAGTACAAGGACACCCAAAAGGTACTAAGAATCCTATAAAAGGTTTCTTTTTCTCAAAGAGTTCATATGGGGTTTTTCCTTTTGACTTAACAACAAGAACCCTGTTTTGAACATAGCATGCAGTGTTTATTGCTTCTGCCCAAAAGGTAACAGGTAGTTTTGAATCAACTAACATGGTTCTTGCAGCTTCAATAAGTGTTCTATTCCTTCTCTCTGCAACACCATTTTGCTGAGGAGTTCTAGGAGCACTATATTGTCTCTCAATTCCTTTTGATTCACAAAACAAGTTCAAATCAGCATTTTTAAATTCTGTACCATTATCTGATCTGATGACTTTTACTTTCAGATTTGTCTTGTTTTCTACTCTAATTACGAAGGGTTTGATCAGTCCACTTGTCTCATCCTTTGTTCTCAGAAAGAATACCCAAGTAAATCTTGAGTAATCATCAACAATGACCAAACAATATGATTTCTTGCCAATACTCATCACATTTGTAGGGCCAAACAAATCCATATGTAAAAGCTGTAAAGGAGTAGAGATTGTGTTTACTTCTTTGGACTTGTGAGTGGATTTGTGTTGTTTGCCTTTTAGACAGGAAACACAGTGATCATCACATGAAAACTCTTTTGTAGGTAATCCTCTAACTAAATTACCTTTGACCAATTTGTTCATGTTTTTGAAATTCATGTGACACATCCTTCTGTGCCATAAGGATGATTCACTCAAAGAAGCTTTTGACAAAAGACAGTTTAAGGATGATTTAGAAGAAACATCCTCCAAGTCCAAACAGTAAACATTGTCCTTTCTGGGAGCTCTCAAAAGTATCATATTTTCATCAACTATTTTGAACTCAGGTGAAAGTATCATGCACTCTACATCATTGAACAATATACTATGTTTCTTGTCACAAACCTGTGATACACTTAAAAGGTTGTACTTTAATTGCTCAACATAGTACACATCTTCAAATGTCATCTTTCCTTTGGATATATTACCTTTCCCACTTACCTTTCCTCCCTTTGGATTGTCACCAAAGGCAACATGTCCACCATTGAACTGTTTAAAGTTTTCAAGTAGAGACATGATGCCTGTCATGTGCCTTGAGCAACCACTGTCTACATGCCACAGATTCTTTCCCTTTCCTTGGTTGCCCTGCACATGAAGTCAAACTTATTAGTGTCTTGAGGGAACCCAAGCCAATATGGTCTTGGGTTCACCTTTATCATTTACATACTTAAACTCAGCCAATCTGTTTTGAGTTTTAGCATATAATCCGTACTTGGAATTTCATGACTTGAGTATTTTGTGACAATGTAGGGCTTTTTCTTTTCAGGGTAGAAGCAGTAATAACTGGAGTAGCATTGTTCTTATTACTGCTTGAAGCAGCATTAACTGGTGTACTACTGCAGCTTGCAGTAGTAATCTTCTTATTGCTTTCACTGTTATTACTGCTTTTATCAGAAGTAGCAGCATTATTGTGTACCACTGCTTTTGGTACCCATTTGGCAGTCATCTTTACAGATTTAGTTTCAACCTTTTTCTTTAGAACCTTTTCATTTGATTGAAACTTTCTGTTCTGGTTTGAAACAACTTTCTTGTTGATAAATTCAACCTTCTTTGCCTGAAACTGTTGCTTTTTCCTTACAACCATAGATGACTTGTAGTTTTGAAAAGAATTTCTATGATTGATTGGATTAAAATAACAATCTTTAGCTAAGTGGTTGAGTTTACAACAGATAAAACATGGCTTTGGTCTGTTAATTTTGCTAAGATCAATACCATGGCTTTTAGCCCATTGGTTGTTCCAATTTCTTTGATTTCCTCTTTTATATTGAGACTGTTTAGATGAACTAGGATCACATTCAGAGGATCGTGCATCTATCTTACTCTTTCCCTTCTCCTTTACCACTTTATTGCTCTCAACAAACGGTCTACCACCATTCTCATTTGTTAGAATGTGGTTATCATCAGGGACAGATTCTTCTATTTCTCTCTTCCTATATTCCCCTTCTCCTCCTAAGTCCTCAACTTCTCCCTCTACAGGATCTACTTCAGTTAGTCCTGGTTTCAGTTCCTCAGTTTCAAGTCTATCAGCAAAGTTAGACTTTGGAGGAATGTAATTATTGTTATAGGGTGGTGGTGTAGTATGATACCCTATTCCTCTTTTAAGGTCATCATTAATCTGAGCCTTCAGAATTTCATCCATAGCCTTTGAGGCTTTAGAGAATTTCTCAAGATCAGATTTGGACTGTTCTAACTCAACTCTGACCTTTTCTAATTCAGATCTACATTTGGACAACTTAAGCTCATATTCCTTCTTCTCCCATTTCCAATAGTTTTGATCATATTCAAATTGGAGTTCATTTGCTTGATAAGCTTTGATTTGATCCTCCAAACTTCCTATGACCTCATTGGACTCTCTCCTAAATTGCTCAAGCTTTTTGATACTGTCACACATACTTTGATTGTGATCCCTGTACTTCTGAACAGTATCAATACAAGATTTTGAACAAAGTTTAGAAATTACCTCACTTGGTATCTCTGATGATGATGATTCTTTGATTTCTGCCATAAGAGCTTGATTTTGAACAGCTTCATCTGCCTGATCACTCCAATCAAAACCAAACCCTTCTTGTGAAAGCAAGGCTTGTGAAGAGCTTCCATTTGAATTCTTGTTGAACTTGTGCTGATGGTTATGCTGTGAAGCATTCCCCTTGCATTCTCTTGCAAAATGACCAAGATCATTGCACTTATAGCATCTTACTTTTGACTTATCAAATCCTGCTCCATCTTCCCTCTTCATGCCAAAATTGTTCCTTCCAGTCCTCTTGATGAATCTCTTTATCCTCATGGTAAGCATGGCCATTTGCCATTTTATGTCCATCTCTTCCAGATCATCTGGACTGATTTGTTCAAGATCTTCATTGATTAATGAAGTCTTGACATGGCTGGCAAGAAAAGCTTCAAGAGTTTGATCAACTCCAGAATTAGGTTTTGCAGCATTAAATGATTCACTAGCACCAGAATTGTGTGAGTTTGAGTCATTGAATTGAGATGACTCATTGGACAAAAGAGCAGTGTTATGAGTGTATCCAATAGGCTTTCTTTTGGCCTCCACTTCAGCTTCAAACACTCTGAGATCATTATAAAGATCATCCAACTCTTTATCCTCCAGATCTTCACTCTGTCTTAAAGACACAGTGTACATGGTCCATTCTTCTCCCAGTGACCTAAGGAATTTCCTGTTGATGTCATCATTGTCAATCTTCACTCCAACAGTGACCAATTCTCCTATGAGTTTATTATATCTATCAAATGTCTGAGTCATAGTCTCATTCTTTGTAGACATAAAGTTCTCATATTGTTGTCTGAGAATTGCTTTTTGGTTTCTTTTGGTGCTTTTGGATCCTGCAAATCTTCTCTCCAGTGCTTGCCAAAGAACTTTGGCATTTTCACAGTTCTTGAATTGATGCTGATATTCATTTGGGATAGCAAAAAGTAAAGTACTTAGTGCCTTCATCTCAATCTGCCTTGCTTTTCTTTCTGCATCAGTCCTTGGTGGAGGTACAACTCCATCTTCTCCAGCTTTTCTTTCTGCAGGGCCATTCTCAATGACCTCCCACATGGAATAATCTATGAGCAACATGTGTTGCCTAATTCGAATTTTCCACATGTCAAACTCGTTTGGTTTGAGCATGGGAACCTTATTTGCAAAAACACTTCTTGAGAGTCCATGTTTGAATTCAGATTCTGAGTTTATGGCTCTGATACCACTTGTCAGGATCGATTTCTCAATAAGAAACAAACACTCAGAAAACAAATTAAAGTATTGCGGAATAAAACTTTAATTGGAATCAAAACAATGAACTGAAAACTTGCTTTACTTCAATACTTTCAATTACAAACTTACTCACAAAACCTCAATCTACAAGAACAGATCTCTAGTAGACGAGCAATACTTCTCTATTGCTAGGAAAACTTCTTGAGGTTCTGATTTTCTCTCAAAAACAAAAGATATCTAGTAATCTATTCTAAATCAACTATATATACAGATTACAAGATAAGTATAAAGGAAAACAAATCTGCTAAACAAATTCCAAGATATTCGGAATCTTTTCCTTATCGTAACCAACAGATTATCATCCTTATCGTCTCATTAGAAGCAGTATTAACAGAGAGAAGCATTAACTACAACTATTAAACTAGCTAGCAGCAGTAACAACTAGCAGTAATAATAAGAAGCAGTTATAACTTCTACAACAGTAACAACCATTACTACTTCTAATTCTTCTTCCAGCAGCATTAATGAGCGATAGCAGTGATACTCTTCATTAAGTCTTCTCTTGTATCCATTACCACTGCAGTATTAATATCCCTTCCTCCATGCAGCAATAACTTTCTTCAGCAGACATAACCAGACTTAAAGCTTTTCTTCAACCCAATACTTCTGCTTTCCAAAATAACCCAACACCTGGCTTTGATTGCATCCCACAGCACTTTAGAGGATTCGACATCACCGATCTGCATAATCAAGCTTTCCGACAATGCTTGATAGAGAAGACCCATCGCAAGACAGTCCTTCTCTTCGTTTTCTTCGGTTCCTGGATCGATTACGGTCCAGACTTTGTGTATCCTTAAGACCACTTTCATTCTCATCGACCATACTGTGTAATTTGTTGAGGCGAGTAACGGACAGGCCACGATGGTTGACCCAACCTCCGTCACTTTCACCGGAGGAGGATTTGCACCTTCCTCAACGTCCGACATGTTGACCTAACTCGTCAACGTAATTCGATCTCACAGCCTTCGGTTCTTGGCTCTGATACCAATTAAAGTTTGGTATTGAATAATTGCAAAAAACAAAAAAAACAAAATAACCAAAATCGCTCTTTGATTAATATGAGAAAATCACTCAAAACTCACGGTGTTTACAATGTCTCTCAATTGATCATAACTCGACCTAAGACTGTGTATTTATAAAACCTAATAACCAACTTGTATTAGATTACAATTAGGAAACCTAATAACCTACTTGTCATAGTTTCCATAATTATGATTGCATGGACCCCAAGACTTAGGATTCTAACTTGCACCCTAAGACTTAGAATTCCAACATGATCTCGGTAGATGTTAATCAGTTGGTTTTGTTAATATATTGTTGCGGTTTCGAAAAAACAGAAAAAAAATGTAGCAATTTTCTCAAGCAATTGTTACTCTTTGATTCTCAGACTCTGTATCAAATCATTGAGTTAATCTAGTGAAGTTTGCAACTGATTATTTTTACTTATTCTTTTCGTCTTAGATGGTCACTTTTTGTTCAAAGTAGCTTTGCAATCTTTTGCTTCTAATATCAACGACGACATTCAGCTCAACCAAATTCGTCTTAATCGAATCCGTTTCAGCCGTTATCGATTCAGTCGGTAATTCTTCTGGTTTCCCTTTCGTTGCTCGAGTCACCTTCGATCAATTGAAACTCGTTCAAACCATCTAATTAACTCTATTCATATAGGGGGGTAAAGATGTCTAGTTATTAAAAGTTAAGTTATATTTAATCTAATTTAAAATAATAAAAATTGATAAAAACTGTTATTTAGATAAATATGATATTTTGATACATTAAGAAAGGATATATATATTAAGTTGGATAAATATGATATTTTAAGTTTATCTAAAATGAAATTTATTCATTCATTTGTATTTTTTTAATTGAAAATCTTCTATCCTATAACCTTTTTCTCTCTAAACACTCTACACAGAAGAAAAAAATGCCCGATCTCCCGGTTGGTGGTCGAGGTCGCGGCGGTGTAGGCGGCAACGGTGGTAGAGATGGCGATGGTGGATATGCCGGCAATGGTGGCGATGGCGGCGACGTGGGCATAGTAACAAGGTGCCGGTAACAAGGTGCCGGCGTCCGAGGCGGGGGTGGAGGAGGTGGTGGTGGCGGTGGTCGAGGCGGTTTCGGTGGCAGAGGCGGTCAAGGCGGTCTCTGTGGTGAAGATGGCGAAGACGGGGAAGATGGCTGGGGCGTCAGAGGCAGCGGTCTGTACTACGTCGGCGGAGAAGGCGGTGAGGGCGGTTGGGGCGCTGCGGGCAGAGAGGGGGGCAAGGGTGGTAGTGGCAGGAATGGTGGCGGGGCAGGAGGAGCTGGTGGCAAAGGTGGGTGGGGCGGTAGAGGTGGCAATGGAGGTAGAGGTGGTGATGCCCTTTAACTAATCACTAATTAAGATCTTTTGGCTCTCTCAATTGTTTCATATGGTACATGTTGGATTTGATTATTATATATAGGTTATTATTCCTCTTTAAAAAGTTTAAAGATAAGTTATATATTATTGCCTTGTTTGATAAGTCTTAATTCGTGTGGTAAATTGTCTTTTTTAACATTGAACTACAGTTTTTCCGAATTAATGCACCATAGTCTATATTTCGAATTTTGTTATAACAAATTTTTTATAAACATAAAAAATCTGAAATTAAAAGCTAAAATCTTGAAAAGATAACTCTAACAGACTTAAACACAATACAACATATTTTAATCAAAAAGATTAGTATCCTAGTGGTCGGTAATATCTTTGGAAGGGACATTGGATGAAATCTCTGTCTATCCCAATTCGATTCATAGGGTGAGCATGTGGTAATATCTTGACCATAGGTCGGCTGTCGAGTCAGTCCATGGTCACCGAGAATTAGTCGGGTGCCCGTATGAATCCCGATACCTCGTTGACTTCGTGTTAGGACATGTACGTGAGTTATCTACCGTTAAGAAAAACACATCATACGTTCATACTTCAAAAACAATGAACTAACTAACTCTAAAAAAAATTATGTTCTTATTATAATTTTATGTTATTGTTATAGTTTGAAAATACATATGATAACACACAACAATATGATATGGTGGCATCTTTCACCCATTCTTAGTTTCTTTTTCACCCCCTTGACAATCAAAAATTTACAAACTCTTCTTATTTAAGATTAATTTCTTTCGGTTTTTTTCAAATCTAAATATTTAACTTATTTATTTGAAAAAATCAATCAAGATGGAATCAACTCTTATATAGTTGTTCATAATTTAAAAAATCAATTTTTAAAATGAAGATTTTACTACTTAGAAAAAAAAAATCAGAATTATTTTAATTACCGACAAATAATGGTGTTGTGAGTTTGGTTAATATATATTTTTAAAGTGACATTAGGGAATGTTTGGTTGGCTAAGGGGTAAATTTTTTTAGAGACAATAATTTAAATAGCCATTTCAAAAATAGCAATTCATCTCCTAGCCACTCTCCCACGCCGATTTGCAAAATAGCCACAACCGTCGCCCTTACATCCGTCGCCAAGGGCGACCGTAGCTTTTCCGGCCATATATGCACAACCGTCGCCCCACCATCCGTCTCCCTGGGCGACGCTTTAAAATATTTTAACAACTTGTATACCATCGCCCCACCATAAAGTTTATTAATATTATATGCACAACCGTCGCCCCACCATTCCTCCATATAAGCTTGTAAGCTTGTAAACCGTCGCCATATAAGGGTAAAAACAAAGGGCGTCCATTTTCTGCAGAATATGGCGTCCATTTTCAACTCATGGCCCCACCATTAATATATATGTATTAAATATTTATTAGTGAGATATTTTCTACAAAGGGCGTCCATTTTCTGCATGTGTAAAAACAAAGGAGGTAAACCGTCGCCCGGGGAGATGGATGGTGGGGCGACGGATGTGCAAATATGGCCGGAAAAGCTACGGTCGCCCGGGGCTACGGTTTGTGGGGCGACGGTTTGGGTTAAATGGTGAAACGGTGTGGGAGAATGGCTAGGAGGTGAATCAAGATTTTTGAAATGGCTATATAAATAATTTTCTCAATTTTTTATTATTTATTTATTTGTTATTCTTTTTTTTTTGGGGGGGGGGGATAAACAAATATTTGTCCTTTATCTATGAAATTGGAATCAGAATCAAATTGTTTACATGGATTTCTAATTTTTCATATGTATACATAGGTTAGGTTCAAATGTGAACTCTTCTTTCATTGTAAACATGAGAAATATTAGTATCGTACCACATGGCAATATTTAGTTTGAATATTCATACTTTATTCAGTCTAAATAAAGTTGCACTCGTATGCATATTGGATAAAGCTTGGCGTTGATTCAGATTGTGATGTGCCGCGATTTTGTTGGTCATCAGTTCAAAACAAAAAATGAGTTCACAACCAAAAATGAGGAAAGTTCAAATGTGAACTCATTTTTGGTTGTGAACGTGAGGACGAATCTCAGCCACTTATCCGGTCAATAAAGATGCCTTTGATCGGGTCCCCTCCTTTAATAATCTCCACCCTCCCATGAATCGCGTTAATCCTCCGTGATCCCGTCCACCATAACTTAAGATTTGTGCTACGTGGCGCACTCTCAGTTGTCCTCACGTTCACAATGAAAAAGTAGTTCACATTTGAACCCACCTATATATATATTGTATTAGGTTCAATCCATTCTATCATTGTTCTCCTTACTTCTTGCGGGGAAATGTTCGTGTTTGGATAAAAACTTGACATCGAACGACGCCCGACTTGAATCACAAGATAACACATGGAATCGTAATCCTGTATTAAGATAAGAACCTGAGATAGGTTAAAAGTACCCTCGAACCAAATCATTGAACGATCGAACGATTGTCACATTTATATCGTACGATATCCTATTATAACGTACGACATCCTATGTCATTTCACTAACAGTAACATTATCTCTAGCTTCTTCGTTGATTACAGGTTCTTATCGGTTACTAAAGATCAAACCAGCATTAAAGACCGAGATTCTCGCACGGTAAAAGACTCAACCGTTACAAACCGTGATTTATGCTACCATTACGACCGTTGTATTAAACGAGCATTCATGAGGCAACAATTATAAGGAAAGAAACTATAAGAAGGACCGAGGACAACAAATCAAGGACACAAAATACTCTCTCGGCTATATAGAATTCTATATTTTCTTCCAAGCATTTTACTTACGATCATTTGTAATTTACATTTGAGCAATCTGTTCATTTCATTGTATCATACGAACTCCATTGTAATCTTCGAGGATATCACCCCTAATTGGTGATACATAGTGCAACGTCGGCTATCCTTTAGTCGGTCGCAGGTCTTTTTCTCGATCTTGAGGTTTTTCCTGCGTCATCAATTGTCCTGTCTATTTTTATTTATTTTATCGCACGTTTATCGAATTGGATTCTTTATTTCGACGGTTAAGCTCCACAATATCTTACGATAATAATTTGTGTAATTTATTTACATAAATAGTTCCCACAAAGAAATGAGAAGTGCTAAAAAAAATACGAAGTAGAAAATGATCTTCACTACTCATCCGGTCAATAAATGAGGCTTTGACCAATTACCCTTCGTGAATTGCGCCCATCAACGGTTGAGGTCATAGTTGACTAGTTAAGGATGATGGCTTTGACCAGTGAAAACCGCAATCTTTGAGTAGTCAACTATGATCTCAATCGTATCAACGGTTGAGATCACTTCTCTACTTTGTATTTTTTTTAGCACTTCTCATTTGAACCTTTTCTCCCTCCCTCTCTCTCTCTCTCTCTATATATATATATATATATATATATATTAATTTTAGCACAAAGTACAAACTTAAATACGGCAGATGGTAAAAACTAATATGACAAAATTACATGTCACGTCTTAATGCAAAACGTCTTAAATTCTCAAAGTAATAATCAATAAATATAACAAATGTTGAAACACTTGAGCATTGATGCAAAAGTGATTTCCATAATACTTCATGTCAATTCTTGATGTTATTTGCTTAAATTTAACCAAAAAGATATTAGTTTTATTAGTAAACAACCGTTGACTTCCTGAAATTTTCAAAAGAAAAATTAGCGGCCTCTCATTTTCCCTCGAATCGTTGCTCTCAAACACTCGCTCGCTAGTATCTCAAATCCAGTCTACGAACGTCGAAATTGAAGGATTACAGACACATCGCACATCTGAAAACCACAAAAATCCGCCATTGACCATCCTATTGGCGTTGATTTCATAGATCTTAAATCGTGATTTCTAAACGCCCAACTTGTTCAGGCTGTTGATTATTGCGGTTTCAGTCATCCAGGTGGTTTCTTTCTGATTTTGCTCCCAAGTGTAAGACTTTTAGATTATTAGTTATTTGTTTTGCCTACTTGCTTAATTGCTTGTTTTTTTTTTATATAATTTACTTATTTGGCTAATTTGTTGGGTAAATGGTTATTTGCATATTTGGTGAATCTGTGAATTATGGTTTGGATATTTCTTATTTGGTTGGTGATTGGCTACATGCTAAGTTAAATGAATTGAATCTTAGATTTGCTTGAAATTGAATTTTGGAATTCCGTTTGTGATTGTTTGGTTGCTTCTTTCTTGTTTAAGTATATTTCTTGGGTCCCAACTATTCGATTATATTTGTTTTGTTGTTGGGGGTTTTGCTTTAGAACAACACCAATGGTATGCTAAAAATAGCGTTTTTGCCGTCTATCAATTTTAACCGACCGACAAAGAGAAATCAATTTTGCCGGGGTTGGGAGAGAAACAAATATGCGGTTTTTATGTTCAAACGGCAAATATGTCGTGTGGTTGGAGATGAGGCGGATATTATTGTCTACGGGCCCATCGATTTGCAGTTTTTTTGTTGCTAGGGTTGGAGATGCTCTTATATCACCCTATTGTAACTTCTTTTTCTAATAATCGGCATACGGACGAGTCGTCTAGCTTGACTTTAAAAATTGCATTCTTAGTTAGTGACATATTTTTGCTCTTTGCCCTGGGCATCCAAAACCGTTGGACCGGCCATGGTTAAGGGCTATAAAAAAGACAAGATTTTTAAAATTACAAATATACGAAAAACACAAATAAAAAGTGTGAAAAAAAAAACCAAAACATCCTTAAATTAACTAACTTAATAGCCCATAACCGAGTTAGTGACAGAAACCAAATCCGCAACAAACATAGACTTCATGGTGACCACCGGTAAATAAACATAGTTCAAGGACGAGACTTGATACCAAACAATAACCATAGGGATAAAACCGTAATTTCCCCTTAAAATATCCAATACCATAAAATTAGGATCAAAATAGTTTTTCAAAGTCAAACACAGACACCATAAACACACACAAATGGGGTTATCTTCATCAAAACGAGTCGCCGGAAACCTACGCACCTCGCCGGAATTCACCTCCGCCTGCGATTCCGTCTACCAACAATCCCTCTCTCTCTCCCAACACGCCTTCGCCGGAATCCCCCGCTACCAGCTGGCTTCAACCTCGGATCGACTCTACCAAACCCTCTCGGAGCTCCACCTCCCTTTGATCGAAAAATGGGTGACGTCTCCTCCCACCCGTTCCCAGATCGAGAAAGCCCTGCCGGAGGATGATGTGATCGGAGAGGCGGAGTTCAAGAAGTTCGCGGTGGATCTGTACACGGAGGCCGTGGTTTCCAACGCCAGGAAGGATCTTCTGCTGAAGCTGCCGGTCGGAGCTGCTGGGATCGTCGGAATAGGGGTTGCGACGCGGTCGGGGATGGAGGTGGTTGCGACGGTGATTGGGGTTTACGCCGCCGGTGTTGCGACCTCCGTTTATCTCGGTTTGGGTGGTTAAAATATGGTAATTGTTTTAGGCTTAACTGTGACTGATAGCTTGTTTATTTTGGATAATTTAACCAAAAATATGAAGGTAAAACTGATAGACGTGAGTTTTTTTTTTTTTTTTTTTTTTTTTTTTTTTTTTTTTTTGTATTTAAGTAATATGTAATTAAAAGAATTGAAATAGGGTTAGCCAGTCAGGCTTGAATCTTGAGGTGTTTGGGGATTGTTTGTCAGGCCCGGCCTTGGGGCCGTGCAGCCCGTGCGACCACACAGGACATGAAAGCCCAAGGGGCATCAACGCCCAAGGGGCATCAAATTTCTATATAATGTTATAAGTATAAGTAATTAGTTTTAATAATTTATGAGTTTGGCTCTATACAATTCCCAAATACCACATTACATTATTAATCTAGTTGATTTTGATTTAGTGGAATTCTTCATTATTCCATCTACGTTACTTGTTTTTGCATCAATTAAAGGATTTGAGAAATTAGCAGATTGCATATTTGCATCTCAACATCAATTAAATTGCTATGCAGCCTATGCTTAGAAATTTAGGATTTAGTCATTTGTTGTTTTCTTGCACCATTGCACTCTTTGGTATTTGTTTTATCAATTTTAATGACCTTACTGTTTGTATTAGTTTTGACATTTATAGACTTGCTAAGTTGCAACTTTTTTATAACTTTAATCTAATTATTTACCATTTTAGTTAAAACTAATTATAGTTTATCTTGTCTTGTATCCTCCTATGCATGGAGACATCGTTTTAGGTGACTTATATTTATATTTTGTAATCAGGGGCGGAGGCACTGCTTGAGGTATGGGGTCCTTGGACCCCAGTCAACATAGAAGAAGAGCTATACTCTATTATAAATTTTGTTACCATAAATTCTTTTTTACTTCAATTAAAAGTTCAGTGACCCCATTAAAAATGTGTCAGACCCCACTTACCTTCTCATTTTTCTTTTTGAAATCCATTCCTCCCCAAAGCAAAGCAAGTAGAGCTCTTTTCATACTTTGTTTATTAGAAAAATAGGAAGTGTTAGATACTAATAGTTGATGTTAGGATTATATATGTTTATTAAGTATTTGTGTTAATATTTAACTATATCTTTATTTTATTAAGTATTTGTATTAATGTTATTTATATCTTAACAAAGTATTGTGTGAAAAGTTGGCTTAATTAATGTGAGAAGCTTAAGAAGTGGATATGAACTCTTGATCACTTTGAATCTTAAGCCCCAACCATGAATCCCGCTTGATACGGGGACCGATCTAGTTTGTGCATCTAATGGTCGATAACTTCTCACGCTAACTCAACCTCTCATCGGAACCCAACTTTTATAAAAGTCGCGTATTAAATCATGGAGTGCCATGAGCTTAATTAACGTGGCGTTCAAGACAGCCTTGCAACTGTTAGGAATTATGTGCAGAGTTGACAAACCAAGTGATTACACATCCAATGTTACAAGACACTTGAGGGTCACACCTGTGAGGACCTATAAGTCGAACAAGTTAGATGAAACCCCGAAATGGAGAGTTAGGATTTATAATAGTAAATTATAAATCTATTGGGTAATTACAGTCAAAATTACCAAAGTTGGAGGATTATTAATTAATTAGAATATTGTATATTTATTAGACAAATAAATATATAATAGTTAATTAATAAGGTTTTATATATATTAGATAAATATATATATAAATCATAATTATCATAGGCAAATTCTTTTCCAGTTTATAAAAGGAATGAATTTGAGATAATTATAATATGGAAGCTGAATCTCATCCAAACTGTTGTATTTTTCCCATATAAATAAAGGCCTATGGGTTAAGAAACATTAAGCTTTTTCAGTTGAGAAAATCAGTTTTCTGTCTCTCTCCTCCTCTCTCCCAAAACCGGCGCACACCCCCCCGGGTCGAATTTTTGTTGTTCGGGTTTCACGGTTCTGCTAGAGGAACGTTCGTTGGTCGATCACGGGTGGATTATAACTCAAGCAACCAGGTAAACGTTTTTTCTCAACTATTGTTACAATCGTAATAGAAAGATCGTGGTTAGGTTTTATCCACATTCGCTTCCGCATGATTTTATTAAGTGTTCACCGGATCAGTTTGGTTCGGGGATCACAGAAAAACCCAACAGTGGTATCAGAGCCACAGTTTTTTCCATTACGATTCTATACATTAGATCCGTTATTATTCGAAAAAATTTGATCTTTTGTATGTATGTGTGTTTATTATCGTATGTATGATTCGCACGTAGTTATTGTTTATCGTATGAACCCGTATCTACCGTCAAACAACCGGACCACACCACAGTTGGTGGTAGAGGCACTGGTTGTTACTCATAAAACCACCTGACCACCGCAGCCACCCAGATGGTGGTGGCAGCGGCGTTTGCTGTCACGCAACCGCAACCACCAGTATGGTGGTGGTTGGTTGTTTTCGTTTTTCGATCAAACATCGGCCGCACCACCAGAATGGTGGTGGCCGTAGGATTCACACGATCGCAAACCGCAAACCACCAGCGTGGTGGAAGCGGATGGTCTTCGATCAACCATGGCGGAGAATGGAGAACGAGGGCGACGGTGGTGGCTAAATCAAGCCATCGCCGGCTGCCGTGATTGGCCACGCCAAGGCAATGGCTGATGGCCACGGCTTTCGAATCCAACCGCAACCGCAACCACCAGTGAGGAGGTGGCGGATTATCTTGTTTCGATCAAACGACGGCAAGGGACGTTCCTGCCTCGCCGTCATCTTCAGTTGAGACGGCGACGGTGGCCGAACTAAATCGCTACCAAGAGCCACGGCCGCACCGCCAGTTTGGTGGCCACGGCAAACACATATCCGAGACCACCAGAGTGGTGGTGGCGGTTTTCACACTTAAGATCGGCAACCACCAGAGTGGTGGCGATCTGCGATGGTGGTGATGTTAGTCGTCCGCAAAAAGGGTCGCCGGCCGCACCACAATTTGTGGATGCAGCGGCGGCTGTTAGTCGTTTAAGGCCACCGGGAACCGCAAATTGCGGTGGTGGCGAACGAGTGTAGGTGGCAGCGAACGTGTTCTGGCCTCACCGTCGTCATCAACGGCGATGGTGGTGGCCGAACCACGAACCATGAAGAACAACCACGATCCAATCGCGTCCCACCATAGCCGGATCGACAACCACCAGTTTGGTGGCAGTCGATGGTGGTGATGGATGGTAAGCGTAGATCACCGGCCACATCACGGTTGGTGGTTGTATGGGGGACACCGTAGCCGGAAACCAACCACCGTCGGCTGCCTTATGGCCGCGCCAGTCGATAGTGGTATATGGAATCGGTGGTGGTGCGTGGCGTTGATTAATGGCGATAGGAAACGATCACCGCAGGCTGCCTCGTGGCCGTGCCGTACGGTGGCGGTACTCGATCAATTGGCAGACCGAATACACCGGAAACCACCACGGTGGTAACGGTAAACGGTGTCAACGGGACGGGAAAAGCCAACCGCCACTGATCAAAGCCCAATGGTGGTATGATCTGACCTAGGTTCACGCCGCGAGCCGTAGGCTCGCGCCGTGAGTATCAACCAGCGTAGGTTATTGTGAGCTGTGCTCAGTTCGAGCTGCGAACAAGTAAGTCACTAGGTCTGTCACATTGCACTGGTCGGGTTTAACGACTTACGGGTATAGGCCCAGTTATTACCAGTTAGGTAACGGGCACAAGGCCCAAGTCATTACCAGTTTGGTAATGGGCTCAAAAGCCCAAGTTTTGGACTTTATTTTTCCTTGTATCTATCTTAACCCGCGCAATTAAAAGTTTTATAAAACCAAAATGTTTTAAAAGAAAAATCTTTTATAAAATTAATTTATTTGGATTTTCATTTTAAAATATTGAATTAGAATTTATTAAACAGTTAGTTTTATAAATCTAGTTAGAATTGGTTTTTCCGGGAAATTAAATCTAACGAATCTTTAGAATATCACCTATATTATATATTGCTTAAGTTTTAGCTTTATATTCTGCATGGTTGTGTTACATACATGTTTTGTATATATATGTGCCAACCTAGACCCTTGACATATTTGCGGGGAGGCCTGCGTGCCGTTTACAACCCCTTATGTAATAATGACCTTAGGATTTATTCCATCTGGGATGACGAGGCCAGTGGGAGATACTAAGATTCTTCATCTTACCGGAATACTAACAAACATGGCGAAGCCAGTGGGAGCTATACGAAGTTTTGAAGTTGTAGAAAAACTAGGTCATTATTGGTCCCTAGGAACAAAATTGGCAAATCCTATAATTATATGTTTTACAATTGCGTAGTTGTTATAATTATCTGTGTGCATGATTAACTACGTAGTTGATGCTAATAACTGTTAGTTTATTAGATATGTTTTAAAAATATTCTTTTTTTTAAAACAAGAAGAAATTGGGTTTTATTAACTTTTCAATCGAAAACCTTTAAAGTGAAGCTTTTAATAAAACCTAGTTTATTGTTATAAAAGAGCAAAATTGACAAAACAGTTAGCTTTTGTCAGACGGAAAAGGTTATTGAAACAGGTAGTTTCAATCAACCAGTACACTTTAAATCAGTTGATTTCAATTAGCCGATATTTTAAACAGTTGGTTTAAAATAACATGAATATTTAAAACAGTTAGTTTAGAATATCAATTGCTCTTTATAACAATCAGTGGATGATTATTTTATAAAAGGCAAAGTTGACAAAAACAGTTAGTTTTAATCAACTAGGTATGCTATTAAAACAGTTAGTTTTAATTAGCGAGTAATTTTTAGAACAGTTAGTTTTAAAATTACATGTATGTTTCAAACAGTTAGTTTAAAACATAAGTAGCCTTTATAAACAATCAGTTTTTCAAAATCCTGGAAATAAAGTTTTTCAAAACCCCGAAAATCATAGATCAGTAGTGCAACCCATCTAGGGACACCTTCGGCGTAAAGTACATAGGCGTTGTAAGTGATCACACATTCAACGTCTGTGTTCAAATTGAAGCTGAAGGGGTTGCATAACTCTGCGAATTATCTCCGGGTGGTACCGGCCAGAGTATAGTAATCAGGTCCCCAAAATGGTGAGATCTGTTTTGGTTCTATAATGTTCACCGGGTGGTACCGGGCCAAAAAGCACTAAGAGGGACTAAAACATGCACAGGTAGTTGCCATGGTCCCGAAAAGATCTAGGAGTCATGTCAGTTAGACATGATTGGTAAAAGTCCTTACCTACCGAAATAAATACGGGTCTGGTGGAGCAAGAACATTACGCACATCAGGACGTATGAAATAAGGATCCTAGTCCAATAAATTGATCATTTAAGGGTTTATTGATATTTTATTGGAAATCAGTCTATTTACAGTTGCTAAGACCAAAAGTTTTATTTTGTGTAGATGGCAAGCACTGTTACCAGCACTAACAATCTTTCCCTCCGCTCTATCCTAGAGAAGGATAAGTTGATCGGCTCTAACTTTCTTGACTGGGAGCGCAATCTGATGATTGTGCTCAGACATGAAAGAAAGTGGTATGTGCTTGAAGAGCCACTTGGGGAGGCACCTCCGGCAAACGCTCCGGCTGCTGCCAGAAATGCCCACAAGAAGCACTCAGATGATCTCCTTGATGTTGCCTGTCTGATGTTAGCAACTATGAGCCCAGATCTACAAGCAGGGCTCATAAATACAAATGCTTACGACATGATCCGCCAGCTGAGGGACATGTTTCAGACTCAGGCTCGTACAGAACGTTACGATGCCACCAAAGCATTCAATGAATGCAAGATGGTAAAAGGAACATCAGTAAGTGACCATGTCATGAAAATGAAACGGCACTTAGATCATCTGGAGAGGCTGGGTCATCCTGTTCCGTTGCAGCTAGCAACTGACACCATACTCAATTCACTGTCGGAAGACTACAGGCCCTTTGTAGTCAACTACAACATGAACAACATGGAGAAAACAATAGCAGAATTGCACTCCATGCTTAAGACAGCTGAATTAAATATGGGGAACAAGAACAAGACAAAGGACGTCTTGATGGTAAAAGACGGAGGGGTTAAAAAGAAAAATGGGCATGCTAGCACCAGCAAGGGAAAAGGACCAGTTCAGGCCATCCAGAGTGCACCCAAGAAAGGCAAAGGCAAGGGCAAGGGCAAGAAGGTTAAGCCAAACAAAGCTAGGACCGAGAATCGCTGCTTCATATGCAATGAGATCGGTCATTGGAGGCAAAACTGCCCTAAGCGTCATGAAGCAGGTATGTAAACCTCAGAAAATTTATGATTGCTTTGACTTGTCACTTCTTACTTGTTAACTTACAAGTATATTGATACCTAGAGCAAATGATTATTGCAGGAGGTCAGAAGTGAAATGCCCAGAGATTGCCAAGGATCAGAGTACAAGATGATTTAAGTCAAGACTTTTTGAATTTATAGTTTTAAAACAGTTATTTTGGGGATTGTGTTTTAAACAATGGTTGAATAATTATATTTTATAATTTCATGGTTTTATATTCAAAAATTATTGTCTTGACATAGAAATATCTGATTGTGCCTGATATTCTCATATCTGTATGATCCTAGTTGATGCCTGTTATAATTACTTTAATGAATTTGAAGTAATTTGTATAAAAGCTATCAAAACACACGAGATTCTATAGGAATGTGTTTTGAGAATAAAACATTTATGAATAATAGTTTTGTGATCAAAAAGGAGAATTTAAGATATTAACTCAGATAGCGTTAATAACAGCATTTATAAAACTAGAAAGATTCCAAGTTCTGGAATTAGGATTTTAACAAATTCAGTTAAGTTTTATAAAAGGAAATTCTCAGAATTAAGTAATCAAGTTTGATCAAGTTTTATTCAAATGTTTTGAAAGGAGAATTTAGGATATTAACTCAAATGGCGTTAATAACAGTATTTATGAAACTAGAAAGATTCCAAGATCTGGAATTAGGATTTGACCAAATCCAGTTAAGTTTCATAAAGGGAAATTCTCAAAGTACATTACTTGAAATTAGGATTGACTAATCAAAGTTTTGACCAAGTCAATAGTAAATTTTGAGTAATAGTTAGTTTTTATGCAAGTAAGTGGGAGCCCAATTTATTCTTTATCTAGTCTGAGATAAAAGAATAAAAGATATAATTATTGATATATCTCGGAATTCATAAATCCAGGTAGGATAAGAATTCATAAGATATAATTTACCCTTTTAGTTAAAAGGATAAAAGTTTCAAGACCCATGAAACAAAGGTCGTGACTGACTCAAAAATCAATAATTAAAGTGTTGGATTAAAAATATAGCATTCCAGTAGAATTGCCAGGAATGCAAATGGAATTGGATTTCAGGTAGAAATCATTCATCTACACAGCAACTAAGGAAAGTTGCGGTCTTACATATTCAGGAACTGGAAGTTAGTCCACGTCTCCGAGTTCACGGAATATGATAAAAAGACTAGTTATTGTTTTAAGAGGTGTTTGCAAAACAATAATTAGCAGATACAAGTAAACAGACTTGTGTTTTTGGTTATCACTTTGATTAGATTGGTAAACTTTAATCAAAGGGTTTAAACTAAAGATAGGTGATACTTTATTTTAGACCAGTATTTAACAAATGTTAAATAGATAGAATGGAAGTTGTTAAAAGAAAAGACTTTCAATCTTGTTATTATTACAGCGTGTAATATGGACTATACAAAATTGATTTCTTTATCACTTTCACATTTTTGCATGTTTTTAATATATCCAGGAATGAAATCAGTCTCTGGTTTTTCATTCAAAATCTGTCCGTGACAACTTATCAATGTGGGAGCATGATAAGGTGTTAATGTCATTGTGAACTTTTAGGTAGTTATGATCAGATTGTTGAATAACAGCTACAGGTGTTGTAAACTAAAAGTTGCACAGATATTTGATAGAGTATCAAATATCGGACGTGATCCGCGGTTGAGATTACTTCTTGGAATAAAGTCATAAGTAAATCTCACAGTGGTTGTCCCTATCACCTGAGGTATCTGATTTGATATCATGAGGACTACTGAATTCTTAGTGCACTCAACCGCTACGCCGTAACAGGGTAGCTATAAAAGGTGTAACTAGATTCAGCGGAAGCCGTGGTGTTAAAGGCAGATATGCAAGATGGGATTTGCACCTCTTCTCAGAAGAGAGATATTTCTGGGCCCATCTTGACTGACTAAGTATACTGATGAAGTGCATGGCCATGCCCAAACGAACTGATTAGTTCTTTGTCGTTTACCTATCAGTGAAAGTCAGATAATCAAGAGAACAGAATCTTGAGTATTTAGAGTTGACACTTTCCAAGCTCATACTCACAGATGAAATATCGCGATGCAAAGGGAAAAGCCAAGATATACCCAATCAATGAACAGTAGTTTCATAGATACCAATTCCTCACGGAATGTTTATATCACCAATCTGGGTATAAGAGTTCTTGTAACCTGGTCAGCCTAAGTGCCTGTCTAGGGGCCTCCTTAGGTCAGTGAAATCAAAGGTGGTATTGCCAACTTGCACAAGTGGGAGTCTGTTAGGAATTATGTGCAGAGTTGACAAACCAAGTGATTACACATCCAATGTTACAAGACACTTGAGGGTCACACCTGTGAGGACCTATAAGTCGAACAAGTTAGATGAAACCCCGAAATGGAGAGTTAGGATTTATAATAGTAAATTATAAATCTATTGGGTAATTACAGTCAAAATTACCAAAGTTGGAGGATTATTAATTAATTAGAATATTGTATATTTATTAGACAAATAAATATATAATAGTTAATTAATAAGGTTTTATATATATTAGATAAATATATATATAAATCATAATTATCATAGGCAAATTCTTTTCCAGTTTATAAAAGGAATGAATTTGAGATAATTATAATATGGAAGCTGAATCTCATCCAAACTGTTGTATTTTTCTCATATAAATAAAGGCCTATGGGTTAAGAAACATTAAGCTTTTTCAGTTGAGAAAATCAGTTTTCTGTCTCTCTCCTCCTCTCTCCCAAAACCGGCGCACACACCCCCCCCCCCCCGGGTCGAATTTTTGTTGTTCGGGTTTCACGGTTCTGCTAGAGGAACGTTCGTTGGTCGATCACGGGTGGATTATAACTCAAGCAACCAGGTAAACGTTTTTTCTCAACTATTGTTACAATCGTAATAGAAAGATCGTGGTTAGGTTTTATCCACATTCGCTTCCGCATGATTTTATTAAGTGTTCACCGGATCAGTTTGGTTCGGGGATCACAGAAAAACCCAACAGCAACAAGGTATGCCACGACGGCTGGTAGCTGTCAGCAAGCCAGCCTTTTAGAATGATGTATTTTATATGATTAAATTTGGACCCCGGTCACCCAAATTTCTGGATCCGCCACTGTTTGTAATAAGGGGTTTTCGTTCTTATATCTCCCTTTGTACTCTTTGTTTAGTTAATAAAAATTGGCGCATGGATGAGCTACGTAGTTTGGCTAGGTTCCAAACCTTATAAAAAATCGTCGTTCGTCGTTTCATTTGCTTAAAAATAAACTTAAGGGCATAATTTTGCAGTTTCGCACAGGGCATCCGAAACTCTAGGAACGGCCCTGTTGTTTGTTAGATGCTTAGTGAGGTCATTGGAATTATGGAAATAGCTTATTCGATATATGACTATTTGACAGGAGCTTAACGATATTGTAAGTGGCTTATTCAATAAGCTTCTGCCTTCTAGGGAAGAAGTTTATGTAAAAAGCCAAAAAAGTTTCCAAACCTGTTCCTTCAAATTAAAAACAAAAAAGTTTCCAAACCTGTTCCTTCAAATTAAAAACATGTTTTTTTTATGGGTCTTGATATTGCCACGGCCAGAATTTATTCTTCCACAGCAATTTTTAAAAGATTACCCCTTTATCCTTTCTCTTTCCTCAAACCCATTAAACCTTTTTTCTTTCCTCAAACCATCAAACCCTTTTTCTCAAGGACCGATTAGGTTACGATCAGCCGAGCAAGGCGGTGAAGTGGTTGCTCCAGGTTGCGTCTACCTCCATTGATAAGCTTTCGTCTCTTGATCCGTCGTTTTCCAGCCTCATATTGCACAACCACCGCCATAGACACCAACAAGTGAGCGAAGAGAAGAAATCGATGGAAAACAACACCAATTTCGAAGATCTAACCAACCAGCAACAAAACATTAACAATAATAATAATAACGGTAACAACAACGTTTCGAAATCGCCTGCGTGTAGTAGTACATCTGAGACGAGCAAGGGGTCTGTCGTTATCTCGATCGGAGAATCAAGTGAAAGCTCGAGAACGAGCTATAGAAATGGCGTCGAAGATGGAGAAGGATAAGGAGACTGATTCGGCTAGGGTTTTGGTTTCGGAATCAGGTTAATAACATTTCGGAAAACTATTCGTTCACGAATGTCCTCACCGGTGGAATTAACGGCACCGCCGTCCACCGTCCTAATCCAACGGCGAATCCGGAATCTAGGACTACTCCAATGGATTATTTCTTCAGCCTCTCTCCTCAACCGCCTTCAAGCCACCTAATCAAAATGCCACAATTCAACCTCACCGCTGGAGATAACCACCACCACAACCGCAATCACCTGCAAGACCACCACCATTTCTCCTTCCTGCAGAACAGTTTCATACTAGCGGTGACGACGATGGTCGGTGGTGGTAGCAGCTGCGATGATGACGACCATTTCCCGGCAGTTATCAAGGTTTGGCAAGGAAGAAGAAGGGTTTGATGGGTTTCAGGAAAGAGAAAAGATTTGAGGAGAGAGAAAAGGTTTGATGGGTTTAAAGAAAGAGAAGGGTAAAAGGGTAATTTTCTAAAAAAATGTTGTCAAAGAAAAAATGTGTCCGGGGAAATATCAAAACCCCTTTTTATAGGTATCTTAGGCTATGCTATACTAATCTTGGCAATTTATGACTATAAGCAATCAATCTTTGATAACTTAGTGGCCATAATTGTTACATATGCTTGGAATTGAAAAGGGACAGATGGGATATTCCACCACATCTCTTAGACAATCCTTACCTATACCACCTTTACCACTCTTTACCAGCTGCCACCTCAGCGCCACATCAACATTCCACTATCTTACCACCACCTTACAAATATCATACCATACCATCCTTACCCGTACCACCTTTACCACTATCCATTTTTTTTAAATACTAAAATATAAAATTAAAATACTAAAACTAAAATAATATTAAAATTGAAAATTACATTAAAAATACAAATTACACGAAAATTAAAAAATACATTAAAATTAATTATGGGCGTTCACAATAGTACCCCACACGTGTTGAGATAAATCAACGCGAAGGTTGGCGTGCTTCTCTCGGTTTTTTACGAGGTTGACGTTTATTGCTCGGTCTTCTTTGGAAATATATGTTTCGATATCTTCCGTTAAAACCTCTGTTTCATCAAAAGGGTAATGTGCGAAGCCTTCGTCTTCACGAATCATGTTGTGCAAAATTATACAAGTGTACATAATTTTTCGTAATTTCTTTTGTGACCATACCCGCGTCGGTCTTTCAACAACGTGCCATTTTTCTTGAAGCGTGGCGAATGTCCGTTCAATGTCTTTCCTAGCCGATTCTTGCCATTTCTTGAACTCGATCCGTCTCTCGTCCATTGGGTACTTAAATGATTTGACAAAAGTCGACCATTCCGGATAAATCCCGTCGACGAGATAGTATCCATGGTTGTAGGGTGTACCATTCACAACAAACGAATTATCGAGTGTTTTATCTTCGAATATATCGTTGAAAACCGATGATTGATTAACAACGATTATGTCGTTCGTGGCACCCGGAACCCCGAAGAATGGGTGTCTGATCCATTGATCATGTGATGCGACCCTCTAGAATTGTTGACGGACCACGATGATCACCTCTATGGTATTGACCCCTCCATGCGACGGGACAATTTTTCCAATCCCAATGCATACAATCCATGCTACCAAGGATGCCGGGTAAACCGTGTTTTTGTTCATGCAATGCGTATATAGCCTGAATATCGTTAGCAGTTGGCTTTCATAAATATTGTCGCCTATAGAGGTGAATAATACCTTGGCAAAAATTCTCTAGGCATTCCCTTGATGTCGTTTCGCTCATCCTCAAGTGCTCGTCGGTAGAATCTGCACCAGACCCGTACGCCAATTGTCGGATAGTGGACGTACACTTTTGTAGCGGAGAAAATCCCTTAAAGTCTCTTGCATCCCATTTCTGCTTGAAAAAATCAAATTCCCTCTCAAGATCGGCAACTATCCTTGTGAATAGTCCCCGGGTCATACGAAAACGCCGTTTGAAGTCGACGTCGTTGTATACCGGGTTATCAAAAAAGTAGTCGGCGACAAGTTTGTCGTGTCCCTCTTCCCGACCTCTATCTTTATTCGGCCCTCTCGGTCTTTTATTCGGTGGTTGTAACTCGTTTTCGATAATTAGACGAGTCGCTTCCACCGCAATAGCATTGGCCATAATAAACTGCTTTATGATGTGTTCTTCATCTGATTCGTTAGAAGATGACATTTTTATTAATGTTGGGAGAATAAGAGGAGAATAAGAGGAGAATAATAGGAGAATAAGAAGAGAATAAGAGGAGAATAGGAGAATAGGAGAAACATTGAGATAAAAAAATTGAGATAGAGAATATATTTATATATATAGATAAATTTGAAAAGAAAAAAAACTAAACCAACCATTTATAGCCGTTGGGTGGGGGGTTTCGTTCGTGTTTGGCCGACACCCGGGTACCGTACCGGCTACCGCACCAGGTACCCGCGGCGGTGTTGTTGGCGGTACCGGGCCGGTACCGGTCGCATACCGCAGGTGGCCGCGGATGGTCTTAGAGTCTCAACCAATACGTCACTACCCTTGGTTCTAGTGCGTCATGACCCTTGGTTCCAGTACGTGACAACCCTTGGTTGAATTAAAAACATGAATACATCACGACCCTTGGTTCCAGTACATCACGACCCTTGGTTGAATTAAAAACATGTTCCATCCATATGTGAAAACATCCTTTAAATATAAAAAACTTTTCTCAATCTATGCAAACAAATTAATCCACACAACAACTTTATCGATACATGACTTAATGAAAAACCAACCAACAGCCCCGTAGATAAATGATCTAAATCAGGTAAGTGCTGACTAGAAATGGTTGTTGGTGTTAAGTCTCACCAAGTAAAAATGATCATTATAACCAATTTTATCTTAATTGAATGCTAACTAAAAGCTTTTATTTACAAAATGTTTTGAGCATATTTTGAATTCTCTTCAATAAAAAGTATTAATACGGATTCATACCCTACGAGTTGGTCATGCGCACGACAAAGACGGACATTCACGTCTTCTCGAGCCCCGTCTACGGCTTGCTTCTCACTTCTCAAGTCCTCCACCTGAACCATCACAGCATGAAGTTGGGCTTGTAACGCCTTCACCTTCTCAACAGCAACCTTTTCTCGCCTAGTACCTTCATCCTCCCGCTTGAGAGACTCGTCGGCTAAATGCTTAATTTCCTTCATTTTCTTATGAACGACAAGAGAAGACTGAACGTATGAAAACCAATTCGACGTTTATATTCTGGTAAAACCAACATAAAAAGTATATATAGATTACCATAAAAGAAAGCCCTGCTACACACACTTACACACACTCGCGTCAATATCTTCAATGGGTAAACCCCTAAAACGCTCTTGCTGAGACGAAAGCACATAATTTTCCATGTAAGGAACCATAGTCATACGATTGATAAACAAATTTCCATTTAGGTGGTGTACCTGGTTTCGGCATCAAGAAGAGACCGACTTACGTAATAGATGTGAAATTGTTGCTTCTCTTCTTCTCGAACTAAGACCGGCATTTGAACTTAGAGCAAGATACAACTGTAGAGCATCACCGTTTTGCGGTTTTGTCAACAGCGGTGGTGATGACATGTATTCCATGAGAGATTGAAGAGCTCGTTCATAGTCATCAGTCCAGTTGAATCCTTTGTTTTTTCGCAAGACATTATACAATAAGTGGTACTTGTCCGATGATCGTGAGATAAATATATTCAATGTTGTTACACATCATGTGAGTTTTTTAACTTCTTTGAAGCTCTTAGGAGATTTATTTTAATGATAGCCTTGATTTGATCCGGGCTAGCTTCAATTCCGCGTCAAGTCACCATATATCCCAAAAAATTTCCAGCTCGTACTCCAAAGGAGCACTTTGTAGGATTGAGCTTCATATGATACTTCCGCAATATTTCAAATGACTGCTTTAGATGGTCGATATGATCGTTCGATCGTTCGGATTTGACAAGCATGTCATCAATGTATACATCCATCATACAACCAAGGTACTCTTTGAACATCATGTTTACCAACCGTTGATAGGTAGAACCAAGATTTTTTAAACCAAATGACATGACCTTATAACAATATATGCCTTTTATTGGTCATAAATGCCATTTTTCTTGTTCGTCCTGATGCATTAAGATATGGTTATAACCGAAATAAGCATCCATAAATGTTAGCAACTCATGCCAGTTGCATCCACCATGGCATCAATGTGCGGCAAGGGAAATGGATCCTTTGGACACGCCTTATTAAGATCAGTGAAATCGATGCAAACTCTCCATTTGCCATTCTTCTTTTGTACGACCATCACATTCTCTAATTCTACGTACTTGACTTCGCATATCTTTCCGGTCTTAAGAAGATTATCAACTTCATCGTTAATCACCTTATTATGTTTTGGAGCGAACTTACGTCGCTTCTGTTTAATACGTTTGAAGGTGGGATCGACGTTCAACTTATGTGAAATGATATCAAGATCGATCCCTACCATGGCCCTGGTGCGTCCATGCGAAACATTTGGCGTTCTCCTGCAAGAAAGAGATATTAGTCTTTGTCTAATAGAAGGGTCAAGATACGAACATATTTAGACGACTTAATCAGGTTTCTCTTAATCTAAGATGACTTTTTCAAGACTGAAGTCATTCGTAGATTCAGGAGTATCAGGGATCTATAATTGCTAGATGGCCTGAGTTTTGGGCTTGATCGTCATGCTATAACATTCTTGGGCTCTCTTTGGTTCACTTCTGATCTCTTGAACTCCCAAAAGTGATGGAAACTTTATGACTTGGTGGAATGTGGAAGGTACGACTTTCATATCGTGAATTCATGGTCTTCCAAGTATAGCATTATATGCCGAAGAACAATCGATGACATTGGACTTTGTTTGCTTGTTGATTCCTTTGGCGTACATAGGAACGATGATTTTTCCTATTTTGTTTGTTTATTCTTCGTTGAATATGCCCAGGGTCGATACGATCTTCGTCCTGTCAATTCCCATAAGTCAAATCGTATCAAGGAAGATCATGTAGCAGAGGTTCCACCATCTACTTGTATCCGTTTTGTTAAATAGTTTCCGATAGTTAGCTAGATGCTAAGTTCGCCGTGATGCTTTTGGTATGATTCCCCAAGATCATCTTGATTGAATGTCACATTCATGGCCTCTAACTCCAAATCTTCTTTTGGTCTTGAGGATCGAGGAATCGAATGTTCATCAGGTCCTTGACGGGCATGTCATTTAGCTGTTGAATAAGTAAGACCACATATCTCCGATCCACCTATTACGCAATTAAAAACTTTTGTGGGAATGGGGGATATCGGTAGCTCATCACTTGGCATGATGTCTTTAAGATGCCCTTTAGATTTCAGATACGTGAATTTCTTCTTTAGACTAATGTAGTCATCAGTATTGTGTCCATGATACAAAACTTTGATTGATCTTTCGAGTCATCGCTTTTATCATACTTTCTAGGGTTCGTATGTAGGCCTTTCAAAGCTTCTACTATTTCTTTGGACGTACCAGAGAATTCATAATACCAGACATACTTTTTTCAAATCTTACGTTCAATATCTGTTTTGTATGTTCTGGTTTTGTCGTGACTTTCGGCTTGAAGTCATGCTTCTTGACACCTAACGCTTTTTGTCGTTTGAATGTTTTCGACGAAAGGAGGCATCGTCTTCAATTCTCATATATGTTAGTGTTCGGGCAAGTACGTCTTTCAAATTCTTTGGAGGGTATTTTGCAAGATCCTCTTAAAGACCTGATCTATCTTCTAGACCACGTTTGTAAGCCTCAATTTTGGTATTTATGTCGCAGTTTTGTATGCTAATCATTTCAGCATTGAACCCGTTGAAATAGTTTCGAATGGTATCACCAGTTTTCTGTACAACGTAGTACAAATGGCTAGTCTGCTTTATGATTGCTGCAAAATTGTCGTGAGAATTGGTTGACAAACTCAGTGAAAGACTCGATGGTTTGGGTTTGAGGTTAATAAACCATTTAAGGGCAGCTCCAATAAGTGTCTTAATCGAAGTGATGAGCAACAAAATATTAATTTGAAGTATAATACTAGATGAACCTAGTCGAATCTAACTATGATCGGATCTAAGTGTGTCTTAATCGGATGCCACTTGATCGGAACAAACTAATATTCTGATCGAATCCCAAAACTGATCGGCTCAATTGCATTGTGGTCGAATCTAACTAACACAACTTGATCGAATCTATCTAACAATGTTAACCGTCCTATCACCACTTGAATCATAATTTGATTGGATATGACTTGTCTGATCAAGGAAATCTTATTGGAACTAACTTGTCCGATCCAGATTAAAACAGTAACTTGATCAGATATATCTTGTGCGATCAAATATATCTCGTCGATCATAAGTGAACCAATCACAATGTGATCGAAACTAATACTCCGATAAAAACAAAAACAACACTATCCAATCAACTTGAATCCGATGAGCTTGAAGCATTGACCGAGTAGTTTGAATGTTCATCTTCAGTGTTCAAAAAATTACCAAAAAAGTTTGAATTTTTCACCCTTTGATCTCGAATTTTGGACACGACTGCTTAAAACCTTTGTCTGAATGAAGATTTGGCTTCCAAAACATGTGAATTTAACTCAAATTGACTGAATTTGAGCCAAAAAGCTACGACATGTTCGAACAACTCCGAAAACCAAAAATACTATAAATTTGATTGAATCAATCAAATTTGATCAAATTAAATATGTGAATTTGATCACGAACTCCTTCTAAACACGAATCAAATGCAAATCTACTTCAAATCACAATCAAAATGCTTAATATGATCAAATCTCAAAAAATTTGAAATCAATCCAAACAATATGATATTCTCTAATCCTTGCCGAAATCACTCTTCAGCCCTCATACCTATTGTAAGTGTGAATTAACTTAAGAATATAACAAATCTAACAACAAAGATCAAGAACAATCTAGAGAGAGAAGGTGAGAGAAATATGATATTTTTGTTAGATTTAAAATTTATTTTCAACATTACAAGAAAAAAAAATATTTATACTACATACCACAATTTACACATTTAGTCCCTCAACTTTGACTAGAACATTATTCTAACATTGGTTGCATACTTCTCAACTATGATTTATAATTCTAATATAGCCAACTTACCATCGTTTGTGTCAACACTAGCTCCTCTAATTGACTATAATGCCTATAAGGAAAATCGGGCATCACTACTATTGAGCAATGTCCCACATCGGACACAAAGTGAACTTGTAATGTGGTTATAAGGGTCCTGGGCTACTCCATTCATTGCCAATTGGTTTTGAGTTGGGACCCCACAAACTTACATGGTATCAGAGCAAGGTTCACCGTGATTGGTCAAAAAGCCGCACGGACTCCACGTAATCCAAAGTATCCACGTGCTAGGCTGAAAAAAACGCCACACGTGAGGGGGCGTGTTGAGCAATGTCCCACATCGGACACAAAGTGAACTTGTAATGTGCTTATAAGGGTCCTGGGCTACTCCATTCATTGCCAATTGGTTTTGAGTTGGAACCCCACAAACTTACAACTACAATCTTAGGATGATGCTGAGGAGGAAGATTCAAACGACATTAACGAGGAAGATTGGACCGTTGATGGATAATTAGCTTATCAACTTTGAAGTTTGAATTATGATGATTAGTCGCTTTAACAACTTTAACTATCACGAAACTTTGACTTCTGGTTTAGTGCTTTATAAAATTGTAGCTTGTGTTGAATAGTCATTTGTTAAAGTCGGCATGTCACATAACAAAACAGGAAAAAAGGATGAAATTCGAGGCCTTTTACCACGACAATATGGTTTCTAAAATTAACTACTTATTTATATTATCAATCAATTTCTAACACAACAACACGTTGTCTCTAAAGTAGTTGTGTATTTAAATTAATTTTTTTAGAGACCATTTATCATGGAACAAGTAATTAATAGTTTAAATAAGTAATTATTTTTGACAACATATTGTTATGGCAAGAAATAATTATAATAGGTTAAATTAATAATTACATTTGTAGACTACATGTTGTTAGTGGTAAATTTAGAATTTTTTTTAGTGGGGCACCTTTAAGATAGATTAAAGGCCTACAAAGCTCTTCGATATATTTTTAGTTTAGTTCTAATGTTTCGAAAGATTTTTAAAGTATTTTTGTTTGATTTCAAGGGAATTCTTAAGTTTTTTTTTTGACAATTTAGAAAAACTTTTTTGATTTTTTGGTTGATTTCGAGAGTTATTCTAGTTTTTGTTTGATTTCGAAAACTTTTTGGGTTGATGGGGTCCCATACAAAAATCACTGCGGAACGATGTTATAAATTAGAAAAATGTTTATTTTTAATGTAAGAAAACTATTTTTTCGATTCTCTAGTGGTGCCCTTCCCCCATAGGTAAAAACATGCATCTGCCCTTGGTTGATGCAAAAAAATATTTACTTTTAGAGATGATAGAATTTGGTAGTAAATATTTTATAAACGAGAGGTTTTTCGGATGACTGTGGTCTCTAAATTCTTTCTAAGACAACTTTGTAGCACTTTACCATGACTCTTATTGTCTCTAAAAATTATTTTTCTTATCAAAGAGGTGTAGCTCAAGTGGTAAAAAGGCTTGAGGTTAGTGGATGGTATCCATTGGTCTCAGGTTCAAACCATGGGAGTAGCACTTCGGCGATACCCAGACTTTGGGCCGTCCTTCGGGTCGGTTCAGGTTCAGGTAACGAGCATGCCAGTCTATGGGCATGCGGGCTCGGCCATAGGTCGGGCTTAGTCGTGCCTGGGCGGGTCCAGTCTATGTGCACTGGGCCGGATCGCCGCGGATTAGTCGGTGCTGCCCAATTGGATACCCGGATACCGCGGGTGCGTGTGTGAGTTTATTGCCGTACAAGAAAAAAAATTATTTTTCTTATAGTGAATCAATTAAAATTTCAGCAACCATTTATAAGTAATGAATTCATAGAGAGCTAAGGTACACCACCATATGAAAAAATAAATAACGTAAACTAAATCCGATACAAATAAGGATTTTCATATAAAGAATTAAATAATTATTTAGCTATAAATAAAGAAACTAATTAAATCCTTATTTAATCATATAAGATTTTCATATAAAGAATTAAATAATTATTTAGCTATAAATAAAGAAACTAATTAAATCCTTATTTAATCATATAAGGAAACGAATTAAATCCTTATTATAAGTACTTAATCATATAAGGAAATAAGTTAAATCCTTGTTTTTTTTAACGACGAAAACACACACCCGACTAATCTAATTTTAAATTTACACCAAAGTCTACAACATGACTCAAACTCACAACCACATGGAAAGGGAACACCTTAAAAACACTCCAAGTGCTGCTGGGCTACAAACCCGTTGGCTAAATCCTTGTTGATTATTTATAAATAATTAATCTCTCTTTTATTATTGGATCCCGTGTAATACACGAGATAATTTAAAAAAATCATACGTTTAATATGTAACGCCTCATTTTCATACGTTTAATTGTGGACCTAATTGTCGAGCTAGTGATATTTACGGGTTCTTATGTTGGCATTTCAGGACTTAAGGGTCTAAGTGTAATTCTTTATAGTGGAAGGGGAGTGCATAGAGTATAAGGGTGTGTTTGGTACGCAGACAGGACAGGACAGGACAAGGTAGAACATGACAAGACAGGACAGGACAGGACAGGACAGGACAGGACAGAACAACTGTCCAATATTTGGTAAGACATGATAGGGCAGGACTGGACTGGACATGACTGATTAAATGACCATCTTACCCCTGATGAAATTTTTAGCGTTTTTTACCTAATAGTCGATCTAAATGAAATTTAACAAAAAACAAAAAAAAACTTCAATCTATGTATCAACAAAACTATAGTCAAGTATATAATAAAAAATCATAACTCGCAAGATAAATAGTAGCAATATACATTATTAGTTGTATTTTCGATCGAGTTTCGGTATGAAATGTTGTCCTCAAAAGTAAGTGTGAAATATTTCGTTTTACATGCTTAATCATTAAAGATTAAAATTAATTCAAACTTCAAAATCCAAATTTCACACGTTAAAAGTTAAATTGAACACTTAAACCAATTAAAATAAGTTCAAATCTCAAAGATCTACATAAAAAAGTTACAAAAATATTAATAAAAGGTTTTATTCGGGTTTCGGCTGAGTTCGGGTAATGGGTACGGAGACCCTAAGACCCTATCCGAACCAAATAACTCGTCATAAAGTTGAATTTCAAAGATCGAGTTAGTTGGAGTTATGTGGGCCATGTAGATTCGAGATTTTTTGAATCGGATTTTCGGTTTTTCGGATTTAGTCGAGTTTTGTTCACCCCTAAGTATGATAAAATTATAAAGAAATAGAAAATCACTCTGTATTTTGAGGGGTATAATGGTAAATCTGACTCTGTTCTACTTAGTTCCAGGGGGTAGGATGGGACAGGCTTGTCCCACTCTTGTTCTACTTAGTTCTGGTGTGTCCCACATAGATGTTGTTGGTCCCAATGAGGTGACCTTCAAGTAAGGATAGTGTATGGGATTATAGAAGGGGGGGGGGTTGAATATAATCACACAAATTTCACTTTTAAATTCTTTGTTGTATTAACAATATGAATTTACAGATTGTTGCGGAAATAGAAAAGACTACAAGTCTAAACTAAACAATCTAAGTTCTTTCACTATGCACTAGAGTGAGAAGAGAAGAAAAGAAAGAAGATAGAGGAAATAAGAAAGAAAGGATTAGGGTATTTTTAGGATGAAGAAGAAGTATGGAGAACATCTCTTCAATTCCTATTTATACCCAATGCATTAAATGCATGTAGAATCACTTTTGTGTACGTGTCACATTCTAAGTGGTCCTATGTACTATTTACTATAAACAAATACCTTTTGCATGGTGTGCAAAAGAGGATGTGAGTAAACAGTTGCCTTGAGGTCTGATAAGTACGGAGGGAACAGAAAAGAGACTGTCCTTATGTACTTTTGTGTTAGTAAAGGCGGATAATCCTTTTGTGCATTAGATTAAGACATTACACTAATCCTTCAGGATCAGGATACTGATCAGTGAGGAAAGCTCTGATACTGAGGTTGATCAGAGGTCACTGTATCCTGACGCGTCTTCAGGATGTCATACGAATTTGAGCAGCCTGCTATCACTGAGTTCCGTCTTCAGATCACGAGCATGCTGGTCCTGTCATCAGCTAATTCTTTGACTTCGCTGATGGTTCTTTGAGTATGACTTTGATGTCTTCAGGAGGTCTTCACTTCGGTGGTCAGGATCAGTAGACTGCAGAACAAGCTCGTTCGTCTCCTGATCCTGATCCTGATCATTATAAAAATAAGTTACAGCATAAGTAACATGGAATAACACTGAACAATCTCAGTGATAATTCCTCAAGCTATAACAGAAGTAAAAACCTATTCACTAAGTAAAGTAACAGGATCATTATCATTTCATTAGGTCTTAGGAGAGCTGGATCAACAATCTCCCCCTAAATGATAATGATAAGACAACGGAGGAATTGTCTTAATATAGAAAGGTTTAGAAATAAATCTAAGTCTAGAATTTAACAGTAGGAAATAGAACTCATAAAGGTACGTGTCCCATTTACTGTTTTGAGGGATCTTTTTCAGTACTATGACGGAATAAAGTACGATGCACTGAAATGCATTTCCATTAATCTCATTAAGATTTTACAAGAGTAAAGAAAATACACAAGTACATAATTGTAATACTGAAAGAAAAATTACAAAAGAATTCTAGCTATCAGAGCCTTCACTGATTTCTTCAGTCTTGACTTAGACGGTGATTGGAGTTTCACCAGTGGCTATTCTTTCATCCAGGATTGCTCTGACAGCGCGAACAAATTCTTTGTTGTCCTTGTTCTTTATTTTCTACGCGATGAAGAGGACTGATACCAAGTGTTCAGTGGGTGCTTTGTGTAGTTCGCTGAAGCGTTGGAAGCGAAGGATGTTGAAGTTGTCACCTACACAAATACCATGAACAGGTTCTCTGATGACTTGACCTTCAGAGAGAGAGACTCCAGAAGGAAAAGAAAGATCAAGCATCGAGAGATCCATAGGCTTGTATGCAGTCCTGGGCATGCAAGGAGTGGGTCTCCTTGTTGAAGTGCCTGCTGATCTTTGAACAGGAGGCTTTGGTTGTGCTGAAGAAGGTTGGAGTAAGTCATCAGGAATTTCTGTTGTTCTTCTGATGCGAGCAATAAGTCCATTTATGACTTCTTCTACTTCAGCCCTGTAATTCTTGTTGGCTTTGGGAAGTAGGCTTCTGATTTCATTCCACTCTGACAAGTTGTATCGGTCTAACTAGTCAAGAGTGTGCTCAACGTCTTTTACTCCTGAGCGTTTGACTGTGATCCAGGTTTTGCCAGGATTACCTCTCTTGCCGCGGGTTCGGCGAAGACGGATTCCAGATATGGCAGCACCATGCTTTCGGAGATGTAGACGATCTCTGCACCAGTCAAGCTCGGTATTCACTTCTTCAGCCTGTTCCTCTGCATTTCTGTTGAAGACCTTCAGCGCGGCCTTCTGTGCTAGAAGAGGATCAGCACTTATTTCGTCGTCTTCTTCTACAAAATCAGACGCGAGCCGTCTGTTGGGTTTTTGGTGGCCTCGGACCAAACTGGTACGAGTCACGGTTCGAAAAACAAACTGTTAATTCGAACATCAAACCAAACTGATTTGATTAGCGGAAGCATAAATGTGTAAAAACCCGAAAGCACATGATCTTTTATTGTTTATCTAAACAGTCATATAATCCGGGGTTTAGAAAGCTTACCTGAATTGCTTGAGCTTGATCCACCCGTGATGAACCTTACGAACGACCTTCTAGCCGATCAACAACTCCAAATTCCCGAACACCCGGACAGAACCCGAACTTCCTCCGGATTTGTGATTGGCGTCGATCAAGAGAGAGAGAGAGAGAGAGAGAGAGGTTTCTATGGTTGGGAGTGAATAATGAGTTATCAATTCAAATGAATGAAAAAGGTTTAACCATAGCTGGATATATATAACTGAATAAACACAATCTGTATCATATTCAGTTTCCTTTTTCTATAATTATCCATAAATAAATCTTTCTTCTTCACCAAGAAAGATTATTTCCATATATACAACTAATATATTAGTCAGGATAATTACCATATATATATTTAACTAATATATATATTTACCATATATAACAAATATTAATTAAAACCAGTTATATATTTATTTAACTAATAAATATATAATCCCTGTTTAATTAATAATAGAAACCTTTAACTTTGGAGTTTCTTACAGAAAACACCCAATAGATTTATAATTGACTATTATAAATCTTTTCTCTCTATACTGGAGTTATTTTACTTGTTCGTTTTACAGGCCTCACAAGTGTGACCCTCAAGTGTCTTATAACATTGGATGTGTAGTCTGGTTTGTCAACTTCTGCACATAATTACTAACAGACTCCCACTTGTGCAAGTTGGCAATACCGGCTTGACCACACGGACCTAAGGAGGCCCCTAGACAGGCACTTAGGCTAACCAGGTTATAAGCACTCTTATACCCAGGTAGGTGATAAAACGTCCCTTAAAGAGAATAACATTTATGAAACACACTGTTCATAAATCGGGTATAACTAGGCTTTTCCTTTTGCAACACGATATTTCAATTTTGAGTATGAGCATGGATACAGTCAACTCTGAATACTCAAAGATTATGTTTCTTGACTATCCGACCTCTACTGATTGGTAAACGACAAAGAACAAATCAGTTCGTTTGGGCATGGCCATGCACTTCATCAGTCTTTTCAGTCAGTCAAGGGGCCCAGGAAATATCTCTCTTCATAGAAGAGGTGCAAATCCCATCTTGCATATCTGCATTTGTCACCACGACTTCCGCTGAATCTAGTTACGCCCCGTATGACCACCCTGTTACGGTGTGATGTTAGAACGTACTAAGTATCCAGTAGTCCCCGTGATTCCAAACCAAATACCTCAGGTATTGAGGACAACCTACTGTGAGATTTACTTATGACAAAATCCATGAAGTAATCTCAACCAGCGGATCACATCCGATATTCGCTGCTCTATCGAATATCCGTGCAGTTTTTGGTCTACATCGCTTGTAGCTGTTATTCAACACTCTGTTTATAACTACCCAAAAACTCACGATGACTTTAAAACCCTATCAGGTTCCCACCTTGATAAGTTGTCACGGATAATTTCAAATAAAACTTAGACTAGTTTTATTCCTGGATCAAAAACATGCTAAGTTTAAAAGAAACAAAGAAACTAATTTTGTATAGTCCATATTCCACTCTGTAATAATAACAAAATTAATAGCATTTCTAAGTTACTTTTACGGTGTCTATTCAATGTGTACTTTATACTTGGTTTAAATGAAGTATCACCTTCCTTCAATTTAAACCCTTCGATTAGTGTTTACCATCCTAATCAAAGAAATAACCAAAACAACGCAAGTTATTAAATAATAATTTTTAACTTGGTTCTGCTAGTTTTGTTTTGCAAACACATTTAAACAAAAACTAGACTTTTCTTTACCATATTGCCTAAATCTTGGAGATACTGGAATAACTCCAAGTTTCTTGAATATGTAAAGTCAACTCCGCAACTTTCCTTAGTTGCTGTGTAGATAAAGATTTCTACCTGAAATCTGAGAAAATTTCCATTTACCAAACTGGTAAATTCCAGGAAATTTATCCTAGTGTTCTACAACACTTGATGGTCTAAAAAAGGATACTTGAATATCTTTATTACAACACATATAATTATTGATTTTCTTAAAGTCAAAACTTTGACTTTATTGTTTCGAGACTTTGAAACTCTTGATCTAACTTTTTGACTTAAAAGAATAGATCATATTTCTCATGAATTCTTATCCTCTCTGGATTATGAATTCCTAGAAATACAAATCAATAATATAACTTTTATTCTTTATCGGAAGCATAGATAGAGAATAAATTGGGCTCCCACTAACCTATATGAAAACTGACTATTACTTAAATTTGACACTTTATTGACTCAGTCAAGACTTGACTATTTAGTCAATTTTATTTTAAGTAATAAGTTTGATACTATAAACTTGAATTTTACTATTCATAAAACTTAACTGGATCTTATTAGATCCCTAATTCCAAAACTTGGAATTTACTAGTTTTATAAATACTGATATTATCAACGTCATCTGTGATAATATCCTAATTCCCTTTTTAAAACATATGAGTAATTTGAACTTGACTACAATATACTTGTTATAATCATATTACTCGTAAATGTTTTGTTCCAAAAACACGTTCCTATAAAATAGTACTTCGTGTGTTTTTGACAGTTTTCATATATTACTTCGAATTACTAAATTTTGAAGTATATTTGTTAGTGTGGTAGACAATATCTAGGATCAACAAACTGAATCAAGTCTACCTTGACTTAGATTCAAAATAAAATTAGATATATAAATCAAGACAATAATTTTAAATTTAAAATACCAAAATCCATAAATTTAAATCAACCAACATTTCAAAATATCCAAAATAAAATGTCTTAAAATAAGTTTAAAATGTCTTGACAATATCTAAAATAAATCTTGTCTGATCCTCGGGACCCGGGCACTTCATTTCTCCTGACCACCTGCAAACAAACATTTGCTCTAGGTGTCAGTTAACTTGTAAACTAACAAGTAGTAATGATAAACTGAAGCAGTCATAAAACGTCCTAGGTGTTTATACCTGTTTCATGACGCTTCGGGCAATTGTGTCTCCAATGTCCGACCTCATGACACGTAAAGCATCGATTCTCGGTCTTCGCTTTGTTGACTTTAACCTTTTTGCCCTTGCCCTTGCCCTTTCTATTGTCAACGGCCTTTGGTACACTCTGGCTGACCTGAACCTGGTCCTTGCCTTTGCTGGTGTTCCTTTGCCCTCTTTTCTTCTTCACTCCTCCATCCCTGACCATCAGAACATCTTTGGTCTTGGTCCCCGTCCCCATACTTTGTTCAGCAGTTTTTAACATGGAGTGCAATTCAGCTATGCTCCTTTCCATGTTGTTCATGTTAAAGTTCATCACAAACTGCTTGTAATCATCGGACAATGAATTGAGTATGGTATCCGTTGCCAACTGCAACGGAACTGGGTGACCTAACCTCTCTAGGTGGTCAAGTAGCCTCTTCATTTTCATAACGTGGGCACTGACAGAGGTCCCCTTGGCCATCTTGCACGCATTCAGAGCCCTCGTGGCATCATAACGCTCTGTGCGAGCTTGCGTTTGGAACATGTCCCTCAGCTGGCGGATCATGTCGTAAGCATTAGTGTTCATGAGCCCTGTTTGTAGTTCTGGGCTCATAGTCGCAAGCATCAAGCAGCCAACATCCAGCAAATCGTCCGAACGCTTTTGATAAGCATTTCTGATTGCCGTATTGGTATTTGCTGGTGGGGCCTCACCTAGAGGTTCTTCTAGGACATACCACTTTCTCTCGTGCCTGAGCACAATCTGGAGATTGCGCTCCCAGTCGAGAAAATTCGGACCAGTGAGTTTGTCCTTTTCTAGGATCGAGCGAAGAGAAAGGTTATTGGTGTTGGTGACTGTGTTTGCCATCTACACATTTAAAACTTGGTTTTAGTACCTTTGAATAAACGATTCCGAATAAATATCAATAAACCCTAAAATGATAAATATCGGACTAGGATCCTTATTTCATACGTCCTGATGCGCGGTTTGCTCACGCCCCACCAGGCCCGTACTATTTCGGTAGGTAAGGACTTTTACCAATCATATCTAACTGACATGACTCCTAGATCTTTTCGGGACATCGGATAAAACCGTACATGTTTTAGTCCCTCTTAGTGCTCTTTGGCCCGGTACCACCCGGTGAATTGTAACAATTACCAAAATAGATCTCACCATTTTGAACTGGATGTACTCTGGTCGGTACCACCCGATATCGCAGAGTCTTTTCATCCCCTTCAGTTTGGGGTTTGAACGTGGGTGCTAAAGGTTCGACTCCTTCGAGCTCCAACGTACCTTACGCCAAAGGTGTCCACAAATGGGTTGCACTACTGATCTATGATTTTATGGGTTTTAACTAAGTTTTTGAAAAACTTTAAATTTCCAGTATTTTAAAATCGCTATTAAAAGCTGATTGTCTTAAAGGCATTTGTTGTTCTAAAACTAACTGTTTTAAGAAACAACCGATGTTTAAAACTAACTGTTCTAAAACTTACTTGCTAATAAAACTAACTGTTTTAAAAGCATGCCTCTTATAAGAAAACAATTTTATAATGGTTTTAAAAATAATTTTTACCATCTAAAAAGTTCATAAAATGGTAATTTTAGTTTTTTTAAAACCAACCTCGTGATATAACTAGTTTTATAAAATAAGACCTAATTTTAAAAACATTTGATAAAACCTAAGCATGTAATATCAATAATCACGAGCAAGCATAATAATCACAATCATGCAGTTAAAGAAACAAAAACAAGCAATTATTGATTTGCCAATTAATTCCTAAAGGACCAAAAATGTCCTAAAACTATTTTCTTCCATTTTCCCCGCGTGGCTCCGATCTTCTTGCGTAGCTCCCACTGGCCTCGGCATCTCTTGACGGAACTCCGGGAAAAGAAAAAGAAAAATCTATCCTAAAGGTCATTTTGCAAGTTTCCAGGGTTGAAAGAGGCACCCAGGTTTCTCCAAATAGATTAAGCGTCTAAATTGGCAATCTCTATAATTACTATAGCATATATAGATATATATATTAACATTTAACCACACAAGTTTTATATAGAGCAATAAAGTATATAAAACATTAAACAATCCTAGATCCGTTAAAATTATTCCGTTTATCACAAACCATGGTTTTGACTGATTTATAAAATCAAACTGTTTTATAAATCTAAACTGATATTTTAGTCTAAAATTGATTTTTATAAAATCCCCAAGATCTATAGACTATAAATCTTATTTTATGAACTATAACCAATTTTCTAAAATATCCGCTTTTATTAACTTAATTAAACCAACTGTTCCGAACGGACTTGTCGGAACATTAAACACTAGCCCGTGAACCGTGTCGTTTATTCGATCAGACAGTCGAAAAGACATCGGGCCAATTTTGACCAAAACGGGTCAAATCTTGGTTTAATAAATTATTAAGAAAAATATAAAATTCCTTAATTTTATTAGATAAAAGTTAATCAAACAATTATCTAATTATAATTGGGTTAAAAGTCTAAAACCCGATAAACCTAATTGGGCCTAGAGCGTGGCCCAAAAGTCCATGGTTTAAGCCCATTATCGAAACGAGAAATTTTGGGCTTTCGTAAAACGAGTTGTTTTCTAATCGTTTGGATTTTATTGCAACCACCACAGGATTGTGGTAACACCGTGTCACCACCATTGCTATTTCTAACGACGGTATCAGCAACCGGCCGAACAACACCCACAACACCACCATGGCTGTCAGCATCGACCACCACCACTATCGGTGGTTTCTGGTGGTCATCGCTGCTAAACAAACACCACCATCGCCGCCCCTTGCTGGCGATAGCAGCAGCAAACCGCCACCGCCATCGCTGCTAATGCCGGCGATCAAACAAACAAAACACCGCCACTACCGTCGTGGGTTTATCCAAGGTGGCTGGCAGTCGCCGGATCACAGCCGCCATAGCTATGACAGCCGTGTTCAGCCGGCGATAACAACACCATCGACCATCGCCACCACCGAAACGGGTGGCGCGATTTCGGTCGCCGTCGATTATCACCGCCACCACCGATGGTGGTTGCGGTTTTGAACAAGTTGACCACCGCCGCCGCTAGGCGAGGCCGTGAGTCAGCCAGCGACGCAGCGGTTGATCGATGAACACACCGCCATCGCCGCTAGTCTTCCGACAGCAGCGGTTGGCTAGCGATTGCGGTAAAACTACTGTCGTCGATCACCGTGGTTTGTGGTTTCTTATGGTGATTTAACAAAAATTCCAATGAAACGATGAATTGATAAACGAATCTGATAAAATCGAATTTTATCTAAACTGATAAAATTCCAATCCTTTATACGAAACTGATAAAGATCGAATTTTTATTTAAACTGATAAAATTCCAATCTTTTATACGAAACTGATAAAGATCGATTTTTTATCTAAACTGATAAAATTCCAATCCTTATACGAATCTGATAAAGATTGAATTTTTATCTGAACTGATAAAAATCCAATTTTTTTTATTCAACCTGATAAAAATCGAATTTTTATACCATCTTGATAAAATTCAATTTTATACAACAAAATAATTTTAGAACGGATCTAAACAGTTATCAGATAAATCAATTTTATATGAACAGATAAAATTCAGGATTATCAGATAAAACAATTTTATACATAAACAGATAAAATTTAGCAAACTGATAAAACCTAAAACAGATAAAGATTTAATTTTTTAAGCAAACTGATAAAAGTTAAAGCTTTATACAAACAGATAAAGATTTAATCCTTACCCAAAACTGATAAAGATTAAAACTTTATACAAACAGAAACGAGACAAACAATAAGAGAAACCAATGGCTCTGATACCACTGTTGGGTTTTTGGTGGCCTCGGACCAAACTGGTACGAGTCACGGTTCGAAAAACAAACTGTTAATTCGAACATCAAACCAAACTGATTTGATTAGCGGAAGCATAAATGTGTAAAAACCCGAAAGCACATGATCTTTTATTGTTTATCTAAACAGTCATATAATCCGGGGTTTAGAAAGCTTACCTGAATTGCTTGAGCTTGATCCACCCGTGATGAACCTTACGAACGACCTTCTAGCCGATCAACAACTCCAAATTCCCGAACACCCGGACAGAACCCGAACTTCCTCCGGATTTGTGATTGGCGTCGATCAAGAGAGAGAGAGAGAGAGAGAGAGAGAGAGAGAGGTTTCTATGGTTGGGAGTGAATAATGAGTTATCAATTCAAATGAATGAAAAAGGTTTAACCATAGCTGGATATATATAACTGAATAAACACAATCTGTATCATATTCAGTTTCCTTTTTCTATAATTATCCATAAATAAATCTTTCTTCTTCACCAAGAAAGATTATTTCCATATATACAACTAATATATTAGTCAGGATAATTACCATATATATATTTAACTAATATATATATTTACCATATATAACAAATATTAATTAAAACCAGTTATATATTTATTTAACTAATAAATATATAATCCCTGTTTAATTAATAATAGAAACCTTTAACTTTGGAGTTTCTTACAGAAAACACCCAATAGATTTATAATTGACTATTATAAATCTTTTCTCTCTATACTGGAGTTATTTTACTTGTTCGTTTTACAGGCCTCACAAGTGTGACCCTCAAGTGTCTTATAACATTGGATGTGTAGTCTGGTTTGTCAACTTCTGCACATAATTACTAACACCGTCTTGCGGCTTGAGCAGAAAGGAATGCTTCCTTTTGCTTTTTATTGTGCTCCTCCTGAGCCTTTATTGCTTCCTCGTATTCCTCCCGCGAAAGATAGGCGAACTCAGAGTCCCAAGAGGTACGAAGAGGAATTTTTACTCTTGTACTCTCGAGTCGCTCTATCACGGCATCTAAACGCCCATCCCTGTTCAATGCATTAGAATTGTCAGGGTAGTTTTCTCCTTCAGAACGTGGAGAATTAGAAGGAGGAGATCTAGGAGAAGAAGCAGGGGTAGAGAAATCATCAGAGATGAATTCATCATCTGACGATAGGTAGACAGTTTCAGGAGGGGCTTGGATTTCAGGGGTTCTGGATGAGGAGGCTTCAGAATTGAAACAGGTTGGATTTAAAGGAGTGGTTTCAGGGTTTAAGGGAGTTACTCTGAATGTCATTTTGCTTAGTTCAGTCCTGATAGCTTCAGATCGACTATTTTCCATAAGGTGAATAATCTCACCAGTGACTGAACCAAAGTTGACATCCTGAAATTCAGAGTCGGCTTGGGTTTCAAGTTCAGGGGTTGGTTCAGGAGTAGGTTGAGGTGATGGTTCAGGGGTAGGTTGTTTGGGTGGTTGATAGACAACTAGTTGTAGGTTGTTTGTGGGTGAGTCTTCAGAGGAGGTGTCAGTAAGGGTAATGGTTTCAGGGGTAGGTTTAGATTTCAGGAGTGAGGATATAGGGAGGTTATCAGAAGATGAGGGAGAGGATGGAGGAATGGACATACCAGGTTCACCGGGGTTCTCCCCCTGAGACTGTGCAGGCCCTGGAGTGGGCGTTGAAGCAGGTATCTTCTCGACGATGAAGTCGTCGTCTTCATCATCATCTTCATCATCATCTTCATCATCATCTTCATCCTCGTTTGTTCCCCCTCTTCATTTGTTCTCCAGTTGGTGGAGGGGGAATAAACGGAATGATCTTTCAGAGGAGGTTGTCTCTCCCCCTCAACAGGTGCCCTAGCCAGGGCGGCTGTTGAAACATACCTCTGCAGGAGAGAGGCCATGTTCGTTTGAAGCTTGCGGGTGATGAAGGATGAGGTGAGCAGGGACTGCAGAAGGTCCCTGTCAGCGCTTGTGAACGCTGGCGGTGGTGGAGGAGCAGTAGTGATGGTGGTGACGGCGGTGGAGAGATCAGTCACCTTCTCCTGCAGGGCCCTGAGCCCTGCCTCCTGAGCTTCCAACCTCTACACCACAGCATCCTGAAAGGAGGTGAGAGAGTTGGAGCTGTTGTTGACAGCAGTGGAGAGAGCGGGCAGGGCTGTGGCCTTTAGGTCCTCGATGGACGCCTGGAGGGAGTTGGAGGAAGTGGCCACTTGGGAGACCTTGTCGTGGATATTATCCAGACAAGGTATCGTCAGAGTCACGCCAGTTGGTGGCGGAGTGGCAGCTGTGGCGGCAGCAGTGGCAGTGGCGGCGGCGGCTTCAGTAGCAGCAGTAGCAGCAGTAGCAGCCTTCGCCTAGGCAAGTTCCAGCTCCAAGGCCTGGAGACGAGCCTTGTGCGCATCCTCCTGCTGTTGGAGTGCTGCGCGGGCCTCCTGAAGTTGTCATTCAGCGGACTGACGACGGAGCTCGGCTGCACTCAGCTGTCGCTCGGAGTCCGTGAAGACGAACTCATCAAAGGGATCATTCGGTTGCGGTTGAGAATGTCCCAGTGATGTAGCAGCTCCAAAAGAACCTGTAACAGAAGTAGCTAAATGAGCACTAGAAGACTCAATAGCTTTCTCAGAAGAAGGAATGGCAATAATTTGCTTAATAATATTACCTGAGGTTAGGAGGGCATCAGAGCGATTGCCCTCCACATTCTCTGAGTGTTCGAGTAGAACAACCTCAGGTTCTTGTAGTTGGGGAGCAGGAGTATCTGCAGGTAAAGAAGTTTTAGATAAAGGGGAAGGTCTATTAAATATTTGAGGCAGGGTAAGATAATATTTCTTACCAGCAGCAGGAGCCTTCTTTTTCTTCTGCGCCTTAGATTTGGCGCGTTTGGGTTGGGGAGGAGGAGTAGAGCCAGAAGGAGGTGGGCGCTTCAGGAGCGCGGAAGATGTTGTTGCAGCTGGGGAAGTCAGTAAGGTGTTAGCTACTGACATAGCATGCAGGGAAAGAGAAGAAGATGGTTTGGATGAGAAGAGAGAGTACATACCTTGGGCAGGAGGGGAGGCGAGCTGCTCATCTGCGTCCTGGTTTTGTTCAGGAACAACCAGAACTGCAGAGAGTGGTACGTCATCAGGACGAGAAGGAACATGGTCCAGGAACTTCGCGCCTAATGCGTAGTTGTTGAAGTTGCCTTCAGTAGGGTAGGCATCACCCATGTGGAGTTCCAAGACCGCAGAGAAGAACCGAGTGTAAGGAACGTTGACCACCCGGTTTTTGTTCTTGATCTTCTTCACCATATCATCCCAGATATGGCGAATATAGTCAAACTTCCGATTTTTGATGGCGGAGTAGACCATGTTTTGGATGACAGTGGGAAACTGTTCAGTGCTTCCCGTCTTCCCTGTCAAGCAGAGACCGAACGTGTTCCAGATATAGTAGAACGTAGCGTTCAGCCCTGTCTTATGGACAGTAGCAGCAGTCTTGGTCAGAGGGACGCCTTCCTTCTCTGGCCATCGGTAGCCAATGTCATCGAGCAGGGTAATGACTTCTTCAGCAGATGGGGGAGGAGGATATCTCTTCTTCTTGGAGATCTGGAGGACGTTCCTGAGAGTCCCGATTCTAAAGGAGATGATATTTTCCTTTATTTGGAATTTAATCACCTCATGCATTTTGCCCTTGGAGTTCCTCTCCTGGGCCATCGTGGCAGTTGACCAAAGTTGGAGAAGCAGAGGTTTGTTTGGCCTAGGGTTGATGGTGAAGGCCGTCTTCAGGGGACTGTTGAGAAGAAAGTCCCTGGCAGGCTTCAGGTATTCTTTGCTCGCCGGTATGTCGAACAGGCCAATAAGATTGTTGCCTTTGAATTGGATGTCATGTTGAGCAATGACAACCGGAAGGCTTCCAGTGGCAGTAAGCAGAGTGGTGGCCTCAGAGGAGAGCTGGGCGTCGAGTGAGATGGAAGTAGTAGCAGCCATCCTGTTAGAAACAAAGAGTAACATATGTGGATGATTAAGAATCCAAAATATGTATCTTTGTTCACTTTTTAATGAACAAAATAAAAGTTCATAAAAAATGGTGAAATCCTTTATACATGGAATAGATTGGATACCAAAATTCACAAAAGGAATGTGTTTTGGTATTAAAGAGAACTTCTATTTTGATGAAGATATATCAAAATAGGAGTTTATGATTGTTCTTAAAAGAAATAAGAAGAATCACACAAACTGTTTTAACAAAAACCTAAGAAGATTTTGGGAAAACTAAGATCAAACGAAGTGATCTTAGGGTTTTTGGAAAAACGTTTATCAAAATAAGTTGTTTTAGATGAAGAATATCAACTTAGTTTGTGGAAAGAACAAAGAATATAGACACTTATGATGATTCTGTGAAAGAAGTAGTGAGTGTGTGTTCTTGGTGTTCTTGGTGAAAAGAAGATTGGATTGCTTGTTCTTGCTTTTTCTTGCTTTAGAGCGTTTGGAGAATTTGTAAGCGTAAAGAGCAAAATGGAGTACGAGTGAGGTTTTTATACCTCGTGGTTGGAGAGAGAAAATGGATGAGAGAGAAAAGAGCGGCTAATTTCAAACGTAATGATGAAAAAAGAAGTTCTACGCGCATTCACGCGTCTGACACACGTCGTGGGGAACAGGAAACGTCCCATTACGTGTCAGTGCAGATGAAAAGTTTGTTTTATTCAAAAAACTTAAAAACCACCTTTTCAGGGGGTAATTCCATTTTGATGAAAGAAGAGTTTTCTTGGAATTAGAGTACTTATCAGATAAGTACTGTTTTGGGAAAATCCTCTTATCACATTTAATGCGATAAGGTTTCAGGGACAGAAATACTTACCTGAGAATCATCAGTATTCGGATTTTGAACAAAGATTTCGTAAGTACTGAATAGAGTTATCTCCTGATAGATGTGCTATTCAGGAGTTGTTAAGAAAAGAGTCCTGAGAAAAGTTATTCTATAGGACTTAACAACTGTTTGTCCCAAGCTCACTGATGAGCATGTTAAAGCGTGTTACATCCAGTGGTTTGGTAAAGAGGTCAGCAAGCTGATATTCAGTAGGAACAAAATGGAGTTCAATATCACCATTCATCACATGATCCCTGATGAAGTGATATCTCACTTCAATGTGCTTTGTCTTGGAGTGTAAGACAGGATTGTTAGCGATGGCGATCGCTGAAGTGTTGTCACAATATATAGGAATTTTAGAAAGTTGTATGTCATAGTCCTGAAGTTGATTTCTCAGCCACAGGACTTGAGCACAACAGATTCCTGCTGCAACATATTCAGCTTCAGCAGTTGATGTGGACACAGAGTTCTGTTTCTTGCTAGTCCAACTCACCAACTTTCCACCAAGTAGGTGACACCCACCAGTGGTGCTTTTCCTGTCGATCTTACATCCTGCAAAGTCACTATCAGAATAAGCTGTTAGATCGAACCCTGAGTCCTTGGAGTACCAAAGACCCAGATTAGGAGTTCCCTTCAGATATCTGAAAATTCGCTTTACAGCGATCAGATGGGATTCTTTGGGTTCAGCCTGATAACGAGCACATAAACATGTAGAATACATGATATCAAGACGAGTCGCTGTAAGATACAGCAGTGAGCCAATCATTCCTCTATAGAGAGTCACATCAACAGGTTTCCCTTTGGAATCCTTGTCAAGTGATAGAGGAGGAGCCATTGGAGTCTTCATCGGTGTACATGATGTGAGATCAAATTTCTTCAGCATCTCATGTACATATTTACCTTGATTGATAAAGATTCCCTTTTCAGATTGCTTGATCTGAAGTCCTAAAAAGAATGTTAGTTCACCCATCATAGACATTTTATATTCAGATTTCATGAGCAACTCAAACTTTTCGCATAGTTTGGGATTGGTTGATCCAAATATAATGTCATCGACATATATCTGGACAAGAAGGATATGCTTAGGATATTTCTTAAGAAATAAAGTGCTATCGATCTTACCACGAACAAAACCTTTAGAGAGAAGAAAGGTTGACAGGGTATCATACCAGGCACGAGGAGCCTGTTTTAACCCATAGAGAGCCTTGTTTAACTTGTAAACGTGATCAGGGAACTTAGGATCTACAAAGCCAGGAGGCTGAGCCACATAGACTTCTTCATTAAGTTTTCCATTCAGAAAGGCATTTTTGATGTCCATCTGAAAAACCTTTGAAGTTCATATGTGCTGCAAAGGCCAGGAAAAGTTGAATTGCTTCGAGCCTAGCAACATGAGCAAAAGTTTCATCGTAATCAATGCCCTCTTCCTGCCTGTATCCCTGAGCCACAAGGCGAGCCTTGTTTCGAATAATCATACCAATCTCATCAAGCTTATTCCTGAATATCCACTTGGATCCTATGATTGTACGTTTTCGAGGCCTAGGGACGAGAAGCCAGACATTGTTTCTGATGAATTATGCTAGCTCTTCCTGCATGGCTGAGACCCAGGCAGGATCACGCAAGGCATCATCTATTTCTTTAGGTTCATTTTCAGAGATGAAATTTACATAAAGACAGATGTTACCAGATTGGCTTCGAGTTTTAACACCAGAGGAAGGATTTCCGAGGACTTGATCAATTGGATGATCTTTGGTCCATCGAAGAGCAGGTGGTTGATACACCTGTCCTGAAGTAGAGGCTTCATTCACTGAAGGATCAGGAAGAAGATTAGTAGGAGCAGGTTCACTAACAGTGGTTTGAGAAAAGTCTTCACTGTTAGTGGGTTGATCAGGTTCAGGTGGTGTGACTTGGGTGATAGGGGTGGCATTTATTATAGGAAGTATGGATATTTGAGTGGGTGGAGTAGGAGGATTTTCTTCAAAACCATCAGGAAGGTCTTGAGGAGATGGATCAGCAATAGGAATATCAGGGACTTGAAAGAAAGAGTCAGCCCACTGATTTATTTCAGAATTATCATGAGGGTGAGGAAAGGTAGGACCCGATTCATCAAATTTGACATGAATCGTTTCCTCTATGGCTTGTCTTCGTTTGTTGAACACACGGTAAGTTTTGGAGATAGAGGAGTATCCAAGGAAGATTCCATCATCAGACTTGGAATCGAACTTCCCAAGATTATCTTTGTTGTTCAGGATGTAGCAGACACAACCAAAGATATGGAGATGTTCGATTGAAGGTTTCCTGTTACGAAAGAGTTCGTAAGGGGTTCTTCTGAAGCGCTTTACTATCAGGGATCTGTTCTGGGTATAACAAGCAGTATTAACGGCTTCAGCCCAGAATTGAGTGGCAAGGTTGGCTTCACTCAACATAGATCGTGCAGCTTCAATCAGGGTTCTGTTTCGTCTTTCAGCAACGCCGTTTTGCTGAGGAGTTCTTACAGATGAGAAGTTCTGAGAGATACCTTTCTGATCGAAGAAAGTTTCCAAGGTACTGTTTTTGAACTCAGTTCCGTGGTCACTTCTGATTGATCGAACAGTAAGGTTGTTGAGCCTTTCCATCTTCCTGACGAACAAAATGATTTCTTTAGGAGCATCACTCTTGGATCGAAGAAAGAATACCCAAGTATATCTGGAATATTCATCAATGATTACCAGAGTATATTTCTTTCCAGCAATGGATTGGACATTGACAGGTCCAAAGAGATCCATGTGGAGAAGTTGTAGAGGAGAGCTGATGGACGAAATCTGCTTGGACTTAAAGCTAGCCCTGGTCTGCTTTCCTTTCTCAAATGCTGAACAAAGAGATACCTTTGTATAGCGAAAGTCAGGAAGACCAACAACAAGATTGTTGATGCAGAGTTGATTCAGCGTCTTGAAGTTGAGATGAGAGAGACGCTTGTGCCAGAGCCAATTTGTATAAGAGGAAGCACGGGATACAAAACAAAAGTTGTCAGTGGAAGTATTCATATTGATGATGTAGATATCAGCTTGTCTAACACCAGTGAGAATAACTTCCTTGCGTCTGTTCTTGACTTTGCACTTTTTCTTTGAGAAGGAGACTTTGTGATTCTTATCACACAGTTGACTGATGCTCAGAAGATTATGCATCAGGCCTTCAACATAACCAACTCTTTTGAACGTAGTTACTCCGTTGGTCAGAGTGTCATACCCTCGGGTTTGGCCTTTACCGTTTCCACCAAAAGTCACAGCAGGACCTCTTTCTTCATGGTAGTTAGAGAGGACAGATTTAGAACCAGTCATATGTCGAGAGCATCCACTGTCCAGGTACCAGATGCCCTTGTCCTGTAAAATTTAGAGTTTAAGTTTTTCTTGGTACCCATAGAACTATGGATCCAGAATTATCAGTAGGACTGGTGGAGTTAGTGACAGCCTTAACTGAGTTATCAGTTCTAGAGGCTGGAGTCTTGACTGAGGGAACAGTCTTGACAACCTTCTTTCCTTTGACTGAGTTATCAGTCTTAGGAGTTTTCTTTACCTTAGCTGATTTTTCAGTTTTGGTAGCAACAGGACACTTACTCGCAATATGGTCGTTAAATCCACAGTGATAACATTTGCGATATTGAAAGCGTTTAGTGGGGTCCAGGAAGTCTTTGAACTTCAATTGAGCAGGACCAGTACCAAGTATGCCTTTAGCATTGGACAGAGGAGGAATAGGTTTCTTCTTCTTAATCTTTTGCTTTAGGTCAATCTTCAGTCTAGGAGCAGGACTTTGAGAAAAGGATTTTGTCCCTGAGACTGAAGGACCACCACCTAGAACTTTGTTCTTAGGTTTAGGATTCTTGGTCTTTGAAGGTGTTACAGTTTTGGATTTTTCCTTAGCTGTTTTCTTTTTGCTCTTAGGAGCACCTTCAGTGTGTGTGTTGGATGAAGAAGGGATGTTTTCAGGGGCATTAGGATCAGGGATAGAAGAAACAAACATTCCAAATTTAAGCATGGAACGATCAGGCCTAGTACATCCACTAGTGAATCCAAGAGCCTTTTTGTTTTTAACATTTCTCCCTGAGGCTAATATTTCATCAACCTTTTCAGAGGCGTCACTCCATCCTTTGATGGTGACTTTTTCAGCATTAAGTTCGGCCAAGGCTCTTTCTTTAGCAGCAAGAGCCTTTTCTCTTTCGATACAGAGAGTTTGATTAACAGTGACCTGATCCTTATAACTTTCTTCCAGAATGGTAAGTTGTTTTATCTTTTCCTGACACTCTCTGAGTTGATCACGAAGATCAATGTTCATTTTCTCAGCATAGGTTTTACCATTCAGGGCTTTATAGAGATCAAGGGTTACAAGGTCTAGCTGAGTTAAGCTTTCAAGAGGAACAACAGGAGTAGGTACCTGACTGGTAGATTCAGTCGCAGAAGTAGAAACTTCAGGAGTCGTAGGAAGAAGCTTCAGGAGCTTGAGTAGGAACTTCTTCAGGAACCTCTTCTATCTTAGCCATGAGAGCTAAGGTAGGTTCCTCAATAATGGCCATCAGTGCCACTTGAGTATCTTCCTCATCAGATGAGTCATCAGAGGAGACATCATCCCAATCGCAGTCCTCTGCGATAAGACCTTTACCTTTGCGCTGAGATTTCATCTTTTTGTACTTCTCTTTCAGGCGCTGGTATTTGGGGTTTTTCGAGGAAGATTTGGTAGAAGAAGGAGCAAACTGATTTTTCTTGTACCTGAAATCATTAGCAAAGTGTCCTTTGCCCTAACAATTGTAGCAGGTAGTAGTGGCCTTATCAACAGATTCTGTTTTAGGCTTGTTAGTAAGAATAAGAGGTTTCCTTCTTTGGAAGTTTCCCTTTTTGGCAAACTTCTTAAAAGAACGAGTGAGAAGTGCAAGAGATTCATTAAAATCAGGATCTGAGTCAGACATGTCAAAATCAGAAGATTCTAATTCAGTGATGGTAACAGAAGAAGGAGTAGCAACAGTAGGAACTGAATCAGAGACCAGTGCAACAGAGGTGCTTTTGGAATCTTTTAGTATCTCTTATGAGATTCTTTTTCAGTTTCTTCTGTTGTTCACGGTTTAGAAGAATACCGTACAGCTCACTTAATGTGAGTGTCTTTATGTCTTTGGACATAGTCAAGCAGGAGGTGTAGGTTTCCCAATGTTCAGGAAGTGCTTCCATGAACTTGGTAACCACCTCAGAGTTAGGATAGATAGTACCAATAGTCTTCAGGTCGATCAGGAGACAGTTGAATCTCTGATGTATCTGGGAGAGAGTTTCATCCTTCTGATGAATAAAGCTTTCATACTGGCGAACCAAGAAAATCTTTCTTGATTCCATGAGAACAGCAGTACCTTCGTATTGAACACAGAGGGTGTCCCAAATCTCTTTAGCAGAGCGAAGGTAACAGACAGAGTGGAAGACGTCATCAGGGAGTGACATGGCAATGAGGGACCTGTTTGTGTAAAAATTTGCTTAAATTATTATCGTAAGATATCGTGAGGCAAAATCGTCAAAAGAAAGAATCTTCGTTCGATAAAACGTGCGATAAATAAGAATAAATTGACAAGAAGATTGATGACGCAGGAAAAACCTCTGAATCGAGGAAAAAACCTGCGGCCGACTAACTAGGATAGTCGACGTTGCACTATTGATCACCAATAAGGGGTGATATCCTCGATGTTACAGTTGTATCGTACGATTACAATATTGAAATGGATGCTAATGAATGTAAATACAGAGAATAATATTAGTATTGCTATTTTTCTTTCAGAATCAGATGTCTTGTGTGTAGAACTTTGAATCTCTTTTATAGCTGCTTAGATCGTAACTGTCATCTCATAATTGAGCTATAAATGCAACGGCTATAACTGAAGCTGATTTCACGATCGTAACGTCCAAGCTCTTAAATGAAGAGTGTTTCTTGGTCAAACGGTCGGATTTAAGCTCGATGAACGATTGCTGTGCTTCGTGGTTATCTTGGATAAGCTTTCCTGCAACATGAACAAACTTGTACATGTATACCTTTAGTTCAATCGTACGATCATAAGATGATATCGTGCGATTATCTTCGATAATTACTTATCTTTGTTTGATGGTAATTATATCTTTATTTCAGGACCTTATCTTAATACAGGAATATCATCCTGGGATATATCTTACGATTCTAGTCGTTCGATCGTTCGATGATAAAATTTCACCCAAACAGTTTGCCCCCAAGATTTAGAAAATAAATTGTATATTTTCTGAATCTTATATCTGCAAAATCAAATCGTTAGTACATCGTTTTTATCATGATCAATTTTGTCGAATATGAACCGATCTTCACGTTAACGGCGTTACTAACCAGGTTAATTGCTAGCTGTCAACACAACGGTTATCTAGGACAGGTGTCGATGCTCGATTCGACCTTTATTTCTTGGGAAGGAGTTTAATTTTATATATAGATAAGATTTTTTCCATAATTATCTCAAAATCTCTTCCAAATTTCGAGTTCAAATTTCTCTAACCGAATCTTTTCAATCTTTAAGAAGATTTAGATCTAATTCGTCTATAAGGTACCTTTCTCTCCCTCGTTTCAATTCAGTTCATGCGTTTGAAAATCAGAGCTGATAAAGATCCTAGAAACTTCGATTTATTGCGTTTCAATAGGTTGCGTAGAAGTCTAGATCGAGTCTGTTTTAGAGAAATCATGGAGGTTAAAAGTACAATTCAAGCAGAAATCGACTTAGTGCACCTTAGGAAACTTGCTAGGATGCCTAAGGAGACGGTGATCGTATCACCTGGTGAGGTTAGACCCGCCGATGCCCCGGCAGGTTTCTTTGCGCTATTTGAATACCCGTTTAAGATAGGATTTACCTGGCCTTACGGTCCTCTGTCTCGTGCTTTCATGACGCGTTTCAGTCTTTCTCCTGGACAGCTCATGCCCCAATTCTGGAGGGTCGTGAGCGTCATCGAACGTGTAACTGAGAATTGGGGTAGAGCCCCTTTCACCGTCGATGATCTTCTTACGGCTTACACCGTAAAGGTTTCGGACTACAATAGGTATGGGATTTATCCCAAGGGTAGGGGTGATGCTATGTTAGTACATGGTACCCAAGCTTTCGATCGAGGGTGGAAGGCCCGATATGCGTTCGTACGATCCTCGTCTGTCTTGGAGGATGGTGGATGGGTGGCTCCAGAATGGAATCCACTAGGTATAGGATGATTTTTTACTCTGCTTTGATGTTATCGTATGATTTCTTATCGTACGTTTCTTTTTGCAGAAATTGATTTTATTTTCGAGGAATCCACTGAAGCTGTTAATCGTTTCCTGGAATACGGCGTCCAGGAAAGATCGTACGGGAAATCGAAGGGAAAAAGCCAAAAAGAAGATAGCGACGAGGAGTTCGAAGTGCAGGTGCTAAGTGAAGAAGAAAAAGAAGAAGAAGAAGAGATGGAAGGTAAATCGCGCGATGATATTCTATCTTACGTTTTCTTGCACCGTACGATATTAACGTACGTTTTCTTGTTTATTTCAGGCCAAAAGAAACCTGCGAAGAAGCTGGCCAATATAGCGGCGGCCAAGAGAGCCTTGGAGAAGAAGAAGGGAGTAAGTGGCGTGGAGCCACAACTCAAGAAGACGAGGTCTTCTTCGGGTGCTTCGATTGCATCGAAGGAAGCCGTACGACAGGCGGACGATGTGGTCGATGCGACCCCGATTCACACTGCTCCCCCTCCTGCGATGTCTCCTACGATGCCAAAGGAGAAAAGAGCTTCGGTCAAGCCTCCAAAAGGGAAGGAGGGTGAAACGTCGATCCATATATCCCTTCCATCGAGCTTTCTTGAGGGCGATGTCATCAACCAGGATGACCTCTTCCCAGCCATCGAACAATATCTGCTTCCATCGCAGAAGGCTCATATGGACATGCGCCGGATCAGTGAGCTCGACGCTGGTGCCGTGGGATACGCCTTCATGGTAAGTTTCTTTTTATAATGTTCTATCCTACGATATATTATTTGTGTTTATTCTAACCATCTTACGTTATGTAGTCGTTGCAAGCGTCTCTCGGTCTTCATCAAAGGTTGGAGACTGTTCAAAAGGATATGAAGGCAAGGATGTCCAGCGAGAGGGCTGCAGTGAATGAGGCGAAGAGGGCTCAAGAAAAAATGGCAAAGATGGTGGCCGAGCTCGATGCCAGACAAGTCAAGCTGGATGACTTAGAGGCTAAGTTGGAGGAGGCTGAGCATTTGCGATCTGAGCAACGTGCGAGGTTAACCGCCTCCAACAATCGTGCGATGAAGCTAGAGGAAGAGCTCGAAGCTCTACGGAGGGAGTATGCTGATCGTGAGAAGGCCTCATTATCTGAGATCCAGGATCTCAAAGATGAGATGGTATTGACAAGGATGGTGGCCCGTGCAGCCGTAATACGCCAATTCGTTGGTGGCACGTACACCATCGAAGCTGCTAAAGGGGAGCTGGGGGCTTTCCGTGATGCGATGGGGTCTGATGAGCTCCTGGATGCTGATGACGCTAAGGATGCCGATGAGGAGGAAGAGGGTGATGAAAAGAGCAAAGAGGCTGAAGTCACGATGATCGAGGAGGAGGATAAAAATGAAGATGCCTCTGGATCCTGCATCGTGGATAAGGCTGCTGAAGTTACTCCTCCTATCGTAGAAGTTAGCGTAGAAGAGGGTGTTAGCGTAGAAGCTACCCCTGAAGTTTAATCGATGTAATCATAGTACTTTAAGTACTTTTTTAATGAAATTATCTATTTTTGCAATCGCACGATGTTTTAGTACTTGTTATTTTTGTTCTAAGTACTTTTAGTAAATAGATAATTGTGCGTTTTTAGCTAATTTGTCATTTAAGGCCTTAATTAATCGTGCGTTTTGTCTTGCGATGTTTATCGTGAACTTAAGGCACTTAAAAATTTTTTAGAAACGTTTCTGTTAATCGTGCGTCTGGCGTTTTGACTTGCGCTCTTGCGATTTGAAATTGATGCATCTTTTAATTTCTATGCGATTTTAAGCATATTGTTTTATAGGGCGATGTTTGCCATAGATCGTGCGATGTCTGCGATATTCGTGCGATATCATGCGATAATCTTGCGATGTCTTGCGATAATCGTGCGTTACCTGCGAGTAAAATTGGCTAAGGGGTGGCCGTTGGATTGACCAACGGCGCTCCGATGCCTAAGTCAGTAATCGTTTGATGAAATAATAATAAAAAATAAAAAAGGGTTTCAGAAATAGTACCTTTTTAGATGAGTTGCATTCCAACTACGTGGGATTTCAATACCTTCAATGGTTGAAATTTTATAGGCTCCTTTTCCCATGATTTTGGTAATGATGTAAGGACCTTCCCATTTGATGGAAAGTTTTCCAGCATTCGATTCTTGCGTATTTGGGAAGACACGTCGTAGGACATAATCTCCAAGTTGAAATACCTTGACTTTTACCTTTTTATTGAAGTAGCGTTCAATCATAGCTTTCTGCGATGCCATTTTCTGAAAGGCTTTCTCTCTTAGTTCTTCCAAAGCATCAACATCGTAACACAAGTCTATCGAGTTTTGTTCAATCGTACGATGTCGAGCAACAGGAACTTGTGATTCGATTGGAAGGACTGCTTCACATCCATATACCAAGGAAAAAGGAGTTTGCCCAGTCGCAGTTCTAGGTGTCGTGCGATTTGCCCATAAAACAGATGGTAACTCTTCGACCCATCGACCCTTTGCAGCTTTCAACCTCTTTCGAATAGAATTAATAATGGTCTTGTTGCTGGATTCGGCCAAGCCGTTGGATTGTGGATATCTCGGAGTCGATGTAATGAGTTTTATCCCACGTTCATCGCAGAACTTTCGAGTTCTTTCACTTATAAATTGGGATCCATTATCGCACGTTATTTCTGATGGTATTCCAAACCTGTAAATGATGTTAGTTTGGATAAAGGAGATAACTTCCTTATCCCTAACCTGTGAGAAGGCTGCGGCTTCGATCCATTTAGAGAAATAATCAGTAAGAACAAGTAAAAATACTTTTTGACCTGGAGCAGGTGGTAATTTTCCTACGATGTCCATCCCCCATCGCATGAATGGCCATGGGATTAAGACAGAGTGTAGGGGTTCAGAAGGTAGATGTGACGTACCTGAGTGTCTTTGACAAGCATCGCACCTTTGAACGTATCTTATCGAGTCTTCTCGAAGAGTAGGCCAGTAATACCCTTGTCTCGAGATTCTGTTAGCAAGGCTTCTGCCCCCAGAATGGTTTCCACATTCTCCATCATGCATTTCTTGAAGGATTCGATCGATTTGTTGCTTATTCACCACACATCGCAAGATTAGACCCGTTGTAGACCTTCGATATAGTTGATCATCGAAGATCGTATATCGAGAGCTTTTAATTCTGATTTTCCGGGCTTCTAATTTGTCTTCAGGGAGCTGGTCGTTTCTGAGATAATTCCATATATCATTTGACCAATCATGGTTTTCTTCGATCATTTGAGTTTCTTCGATTGTTGGTGACATAAGATGTATTATCGGAACACTTTCTAAAGCTGGTTCATTGAATGCAGATCCCAAGTTAGCCAAGGCATCGGCTTGCATGTTCAGATCTCTTGGGATTTGTTCTATCGAGAACTTATCGAATCGTGCGATCTTATCTTTTGTGATCTTGAGGTATGATATCATCTTTGAATCTTTTGCCTGGAATTCGCCATTGATTTGGTTCACAACTAGTAGCGAATCACTTCGTACGTGTAGCCATCGTGCTCCTAAGTTATATGCCATATCCAATCCAGCGATCAAAGCTTCATACTCTGCTTCGTTGTTGGTGGTTTTGAACTCGCATCGTATTGAATACACCATACTGCCCCCATGTGATGATTTCAGGACAACTCCCAATCCTGATCCTCGTGCGTTAGAAGCTCCGTCAACGTGCATTGTCCATGGTTCGTTGTCGTGAATCATCACATTACTGATTTCATCGTACGATGGCTCTTCGATCCCAGGACTGAATTCAGCTACAAAATCTGCTAACGCTTGAGATTTTATCGCTGTTCTCGGTTGATACGTTAGATCAAAGCTGCTAAGATAAATACTCCACTTTGCTAATCGTCCTGTAAGTTCAGGCTTACGAAGTACGATCTTAAGAGGATAGTTAGTAACAACGATTATATGATGTGATTCGAAATAATGCCTTAACTTTTTAGCTGCAGTCACGAGGCCAAGTAAGAGTTTTTCCATAGACGTGTACCTTGTTTCGGCATCGAGGAAAGACTTACTTATGTAATAGATAGGTTGCTGATGTTGGTCACCTTCTCGTACGAGCACTGCACTAACGGCGTTGTTACTTACAGCGAGGTACAACTGCAAGCTCTCACCTTCGATTGGTTTCGTTAGTAATGGAGGATTGGACATATATTTCTTTAAGCTTTGTAGTGCTTCCTCATGTGCTTCTGTCCAATCGAAGCCTTTGTTTTTTCGAAGCACGTTGTAGAACAAATGACACTTATCTGATGATCGTGAGATGAACCTGTTCAAGGCTGCTACTCGTCCGGTCAACTTTTGTACCTCTTTTACAGTCCTTGGTGATTGAATTTCCAAGATTGCTTTGATCTGTTCTGGACTTGCTTCGATCCCTCGTTGCGTAACCATGTATCCAAGAAACTTTCCCGCACGTACCCCGAAGGAGCACTTGGTTGGGTTGAGTTTCATCTTGTATTCTCGTAATATATCGAACGATTGCTTCAGATGCTGGATATGATCTTGTGATCGTTCCGACTTTACGAGCATATCATCGATGTATACTTCCATCGTACGTCCGAGATAATCTTTGAACATTCTGTTTACAAGCCTTTGGTACGTTGATCCAGCATTCTTGAGCCCAAATGGCATTACTTTATAACAATATATGCCCTTATCGGTCATAAACGCGGTCTTTTCTTGATCATCTTTGTGCATTAGGATCTGATTATATCCGGAATAAGCATCCATGAATGTTAGTAGCTCGTGCCCCGCAGTTGCATCGACCATCGCATCAATATGTGGCAAAGGAAAAGGATCCTTTGGACAAGCTTTGTTCAGGTCTGTGAAGTCGATGCATACTCGCCACTTTCCATTCTTCTTTTGTACTACCACCACGTTGGCTAGCCAATCTGGATACTTTACTTCTCGAATTTTCCCTGTTTTGAGTAGGTTGTCTACTTCCTCATTGATGACTTTGTTGCGTTCTGGTGCAAACTTGCGCCTTTTTTGCTTAACGGGTTTAAATGTTGGATCCACGTTCAACTTGTGCGATATGATGTTAGGATCAATTCCTACCATATCCTCGTGTGACCACGCAAAACAATCTGAATGTTCCTGCAAAAAAGAAATTATACTATTTTTTATATCAGGGGTTAGAGTTGCTCCTACGAAGACCTTGCGATCAGGATGTTTTGGATCTAGCACGACTTCTTCAAGTTGAAGGTCATCGTACGATCGTACTCCATCCTGGTTCTGTAATTGCTAGATATCGTGCGGCTTGGCTTTCATTGTAATCTTGTAGCACTCCCGTGCGATTTTCTTTTCACTGATTATCTCTTGCACACCCCATGGAGATGGGAATTTGATCTTCTGATGATACGTTGATGGTACGGCCTTCATATCGTGGATCCAAGGTCTTCCAAGTATGGCATTGTAAGCGGAAGGACAATCGATGACGTTGAACTTTGTTTGCTTGTTTATGCCTTTAGCAAAGACTGGCAGTATAATTTCTCCAAGAGTACTAGTGGCATCTCCATTGAATCCAATTAACGTCGTGGTTCGTCGTACAATATTGGATCGATCGATACCCATGATCTTGAGTGTTTCTACGAATATCACGTTTGCTGAGCTGCCCCCATCGATCAACACCCTTTTGGTTAAACAATTACCAATGTTTAGTTGAATGACCAAAGCATCGTGGTGTTTTTGATAAGCGTCCGACATATCTTCGATATCGAACGATATTTTTGTTGCGTCAAGCTCTTTATCATCTGTAGATCTGGATTCGCTTGGGATAGGATGCCCTTCGGGCCCTTCACGTGCGTGCCTTTTTGCTGCTGAATAGGTAAGACCGCACACGTCTGATCCTCCTGTAATACAATTGACCACCTTTGCTGGAACGGGCGATGTTGGTCTTTTCGTGCTACCATCGAGAAGATTTTCGAGATGTCCGTTCGTTTTGAGGTATGCGATCTCCTTCTTCAAGCTAATACAATCATCTGTATTGTGTCCGTGGTCGCTATGGAAATCGCACCATTTTGTTTGGTCTCTATCCTTGCTAGGACTCTCTGGTTTTTTGGGCCATCGTACGTTGACTTCCAAGTTCCGTAGAGAATCCACCAAGTCTTTCGCTGTACCTGCAAAATGGTAAGTTGACAAATCTGGATATCTTACTTTACTTTTACCTTGGCTCGAACGTTTGTTCTGATCTCGTCGAGAATTGTCAATCTTGTTAACTCGTTTAGGTTTGAAATTATGTTTCTGTGCTCCAAGATTCTTCTTTTCATTCGAATGTTTACGCCGGAAAAGGGCATCATCTTCGATTCTCATGTGAGCTAACGTACGAGCTCGTACATCATCGAAGTTTTCTGGTGGATACTTCGTTAGATCTGTGTATAACTCCGAAGATGTATCTAACCCACGTTTGTATGCTTCGATCGCCGTCCGCACATCGCAGTTCTTGACTTCGATCATCTCTGCATTGAACCTGTTAAAATATTCACGAATGGTTTCACCTGTTTTTTGTACGACATAATAGAGATCGCTCGTTTGTTTCTCCATCTTGCGACTGCTTGCAAACTGCCGAGTAAACTGGTTTACCAACTCGGACCATGACGCGATGCTCTTGGGTTTCAAATTGATTAACCATTGCAACGCAGCTCCGGTAAGTGTTGATCCAAAGCCCTTGCACATACATATTTCTTGAAACTGGGTTGGAATAGGAACTGTCCATACTAGCTGCTTGTATTGTGCGATGTGTTCCACAGGATCAGAGATTCCAGAGTATTTTGGTGTAAAAGCTGGAATGTTATATTTTTTGGGGATATCAACAAGAGCAATCTCATCGATATAGGGTGAGGCTTGGAATCCGGTTTTAGGTTCAACTTCGATGGGTACAGCAGCTCCAGGAAGTTTGGTCAACAATGCGAGCATTGCTTTATTTTGTTCTTCTAGCATTTTTAATCGAATATCCACGATATCATTGGGTGGTGGATTACTAGAGGTTCCCGAAACGTTTGATAAGTTTGGAATATGAGTTATGGGGGTAGCTGCGGTGGGAACGTGCGATATAGGTTCTGGAATAGGTATAAAGGGACGAGGCCCTGTTTGAGGTTGGTTGTAAGTAAACGTGGTTGCTCCTGGGTAAGGACCTGATGGTAACGGAGGGAAGATAGGACGTGAATTGTTGACTGGAGGTGGCGGTGGTAAGCTAACTTGTGATATTTGCGGTGGTGGTGGCAAGTTAACTTGCGATACTTGAGGTGGAATGAAAGATTGTGACATTTGTGGTTGTACAAATGGAGGTTGAGAAACAGGGGGTGGATTTTGAGGAAAAAATGGCCTTTGCTGATGAACGGAAACTGGGATGTGAGAAGTTTGCGGATTCGATGCTCTCAATCTAGACAGTTCACCATTCATTTGTAAGTTCTGCTCATTCAACCATTGGATTTGTTCTTGTGCTGCTGCCAATTGTTGCTGCAAAGTTGTTTGAGAACTGCTTGCCATGTTCCTGTATTCAATTCACAAAGAAGCTCGAAGAAATAGGTTAGTAAACTGACGCCTTATCGAACAAGATTTTCTCAAAACGGGCCCCACGGTGGGCGCCAAACTGTTTGTGTAAAAATTTGCTTAAATTATTATCGTAAGATATCGTGAGGCAAAATCGTCAAAAGAAAGAATCTTCGTTCGATAAAACGTGCGATAAATAAGAATAAATTGACAAGAAGATTGATGACGCAGGAAAAACCTCTGAATCGAGGAAAAAACCTGCGGCCGACTAACTAGGATAGTCGACGTTGCACTATTGATCACCAATAAGGGGTGATATCCTCGATGTTACAGTTGTATCGTACGATTACAATATTGAAATGGATGCTAATGAATGTAAATACAGAGAATAATATTAGTATTGCTATTTTTCTTTCAGAATCAGATGTCTTGTGTGTAGAACTTTGAATCTCTTTTATAGCTGCTTAGATCGTAACTGTCATCTCATAATTGAGCTATAAATGCAACGGCTATAACTGAAGCTGATTTCACGATCGTAACGTCCAAGCTCTTAAATGAAGAGTGTTTCTTGGTCAAACGGTCGGATTTAAGCTCGATGAACGATTGCTGTGCTTCGTGGTTATCTTGGATAAGCTTTCCTGCAACATGAACAAACTTGTACATGTATACCTTTAGTTCAATCGTACGATCATAAGATGATATCGTGCGATTATCTTCGATAATTACTTATCTTTGTTTGATGGTAATTATATCTTTATTTCAGGACCTTATCTTAATACAGGAATATCATCCTGGGATATATCTTACGATTCTAGTCGTTCGATCGTTCGATGATAAAATTTCACCCAAACAGGACCTAGCCTTGGTGTCAATGTTGACAAGGCGCCTGTCCTCATCATTCCAGTCAGTGACAGGCTTCACCAGTTCCCTTGCGGGTATTGGTGGTTGGTCGCCAGCAGCAAGGACAGCATGAACAGGTTGTGTAGGCACATGTGGTCCATTTTCCAAAAAGTATGGAATCTGGGGATCAGAACCAGATAGGAAGAGTTCCATCCTGGTTTTCCAAAGAGAGAAGTTGTCTTAGTTAAACCTTGGAGGTTTTCCAGCAGAGCCGGTATCAAAGTAGTTATCCTTAGCTTGAAGAGCCATGGATTAAGAGAGAGGATCACAAGATTTTTCTTAGAGAAGAAAATGAGAGCTTGTATCTGCTCTGATACCACTTGTTGGTCCCAATGAGGTGACCTTCAAGTAAGGATAGTGTATGGGATTATAGAAGGGGGGGGGGTTGAATATAATCACACAAATTTCACTTTTAAATTCTTTGTTGTATTAACAATATGAATTTACAGATTGTTGCGGAAATAGAAAAGACTACAAGTCTAAACTAAACAATCTAAGTTCTTTCACTATGCACTAGAGTGAGAAGAGAAGAAAAGAAAGAAGATAGAGGAAATAAGAAAGAAAGGATTAGGGTATTTTTAGGATGAAGAAGAAGTATGGAGAACATCTCTTCAATTCCTATTTATACCCAATGCATTAAATGCATGTAGAATCACTTTTGTGTACGTGTCACATTCTAAGTGGTCCTATGTACTATTTACTATAAACAAATACCTTTTGCATGGTGTGCAAAAGAGGATGTGAGTAAACAGTTGCCTTGAGGTCTGATAAGTACGGAGGGAACAGAAAAGAGACTGTCCTTATGTACTTTTGTGTTAGTAAAGGCGGATAATCCTTTTGTGCATTAGATTAAGACATTACACTAATCCTTCAGGATCAGGATACTGATCAGTGAGGAAAGCTCTGATACTGAGGTTGATCAGAGGTCACTGTATCCTGACGCGTCTTCAGGATGTCATACGAATTTGAGCAGCCTGCTATCACTGAGTTCCGTCTTCAGATCACGAGCATGCTGGTCCTGTCATCAGCTAATTCTTTGACTTCGCTGATGGTTCTTTGAGTATGACTTTGATGTCTTCAGGAGGTCTTCACTTCGGTGGTCAGGATCAGTAGACTGCAGAACAAGCTCGTTCGTCTCCTGATCCTGATCCTGATCATTATAAAAATAAGTTACAGCATAAGTAACATGGAATAACACTGAACAATCTCAGTGATAATTCCTCAAGCTATAACAGAAATAAAAACCTATTCACTAAGTAAAGTAACAGGATCATTATCATTTCATCAGGTCTTAGGAGAGCTGGATCAACAGATGCCTGCCAAACATGGGACATGCCTGTCCTGTCCTGTCCCATCCTGTCCAGCGTACCAAACGCACCCTAAGGGAGAAGTTCCAAACTTCCTTCCTTCAGTTTTCCAGAATACGTTTTAGAGAAGAGAGAGTTAGGGCTTGGCGAATTGAGGAGTTTTGGAAGGAGGCTTAGGAGCAATTGGTAATTGATACCAATAGGAGCCTCAAAGGTATGTGCTTTCTTGTTAATTGTTGTGTATTTGGAGTTAATCAAAGGATTAGGGTTATGGTATAGAACTTTGAGCATAAGATCACCAAATTGCATGTAATTGGGATGAATTGGGTTGAATTAACTGCTTGTAATAAGTAATTAACGACCCTAATCTGTATAGGATCAAGTTTGTCATGTATGATGATGAAATTGGGTTTTGGTAAGCAAAATCGCGAGTTTGACGAGCCAGGGGTTTCCCGCGACCTGAGGTCGCGGGGTCAAGCCGCGCAACTCGCTGGCCAAAACTCGATTTTTGGTTTTAAGCTTTTTGGAGATTTGGCTATGGGATCATGTTAGGGATGTTTAGAGAGGATGAGGCCTAGAGTTTTGGGTCAAATGAATTAGTCTAGCTATGTCTAAGAGTAGCATTTCGGTATGGATGTCATGTGGTCATGTTGAGCTATGTTTTGACATGTAAATTGTATTTAATTGTTTAGGTAACTTGCCTTGAGCACCGTGCTAGCTCGTGTGTGTAATTGAGCTGCTGGAAGGTGAGTACTTTATCTATGCTGATGTGGTTGTACCTATGTGATAAGACTTGCATGTGTGATTATATTGTTATATGGATTATGCTATTACCTAGTTGGTCCTAGTTACCACTAGGAAATTGGTTCCTTCGGGAACAAATGATCAAGTTATGGATTAAGCGGCCTGGTACCAGAGTCAAAGGATCAAGTTACATGATATGTGATTGCAATGTATTTCGGTTATGTATGTATAGTCATGTTAGTATAGATATGTGCTCACTAAGCGAAAGCTTACCCGTGGTTTTTTTTCCTTTTTAGTGGCAGGTACATCTTCGGGTAGCAAGGGTAAAGCTCCCGCTTGATGGTCCGGTTAGCCGCAGCTCAGTCAATTAGTTGTGGAGTTATGGAACTTGTGAACTGGAGTTGTTTTGATAAACATGTGTTGGTTGTTTTCCTTGAAACTTCAAATGGGATTTTGTTTGTGTTTACGTTTTAGCTAAACTTATGGCTTGGGATAAATGACCTAAACCCAGAATGTTTTTTTTAATGGATGTAATTTCTTTTATGCAAGTTTTGAACAAAGCTTCCGCTTATTGTTAAATGGATTTCTCGTTAAATGGTTGATATGAAAATTCAGGTTTTACATAATATGTAAAACATATAAGTATATTTAAATTTATAACTGTAACTTTTAATTTTTTTTTTTCATTGGACTTTTAATTTTTTTTTCTTTCATATGGTTAATTTGTTATAGCAGAGAGAGAGATAGAAATAATAGATAAAATGGGTAGATTAGTTTAATATTTGAATTAATAGAGATATAATAGTTTAACATTTGAATTAATAGAGATAAAATACTTTAATATTTTTAAATTTTGAAATAAAGTGACATGTCAACAAATGACACGTATGCATGACATGCGTCAAGAAGTGACACATAGGCGAGAATGAATGTAGACCATAAGAGTGTCTAGGTACGTGTTTCGGCGGGAAAAATCAGAAACCGCCTCACCAGAGAGCGACACGTGGCAGACCAGTTACTCTTTTATTATATATAAATATTTATTATTTCTCAATTAATAACAATAAATTACATTAATTAATTAGGTTATCGATATTTGAATGTAGTTTAAATATAATTTGTAGCTACTTGTTTCAATGTATGTAAACTCATACGTTCATATGCCATGAGTAGGGGTGGCAATTCGCGGGTTGAAGGGTTGACGGGTCACGGGTTGGCGGGTCACGGGTTAGCGGGTTGGAGGGTCAGAAAACCTCAACCCAACCCAACCCATTTAACTAATCGTGTCGAGTTCTTCAACCCAACCCACGAAGGGTCGTGTCGTGAGTCATGTCAAGGGTTGGCGGGTCATTGGCGGGTTGATGGGTCATAAATGGGTTGGTGGGTCATAAAAGGGTTGACGAGTCAAAGCTCATACTTTATATAATTCAAATAAAAACAAGTAAACAACATCCAAAAGCAACCAAAATACCAAATACAACCAAGGGAGAGAGAACTGAAGCGAGAGGGAGAGAGAACGTCGTGAACTGAAGCGAGAGTGGCTGGAATGGAAGAAGACGATTTAGGTTAGGGTTAATTGGATGGCCGCTTTTCAGTTTTCAATTCATAGTTGATTTTTGATTTGTAATTTATTTAGTTATTTATTTTTTATAATATAATAATAACTAAATATATAAATATAAAATAGTTATTTAAATATAAATGGGTTTGCGGGTCAACCCGCCAACCCAGTGGGTCAACCTGCGAAATTTGGCGGGTTGGCGGGTTGGTGGGTGGACGTGTTGGAGGGTTAGAAAACCTTAACCCAACCCGCGAAATCTTCGTGTCGTGTCGTGTCGGGTTGGCGGGTCGTGTCGGAAACTGCCACCCCTAGCCATGAGTAGTATATATCAACAATAATTATATTATGAGCATATAACCAACAATGATGTTTCACTTAGTAGTATTAGCATTGATAAAAATACAATTTGTTCCTAACTTCCTATTGTATCAATGATAAGTCCCCTCGAATGAATACCATTGACAAAAGCAACCTCTCCCATTAGACTTAACTCCTCTCCACCATGCATAAATGAATTTTTCTATTTATACGATGACCTCCAGAAGAAAACCACCTCTTTCGTGATATTTAGAACAAAGTCGCCTTTGATCTCCACCACTCCCTTGATTTACATCTCTTATGACCAAAATTTCAAAATACGAGGACAGTTGTCGTCTATCACCATCTGAAAATAGGGGTGCATAAAAAACCATCAACCTGCGAAACTCGACCAACCCAAACTGCTGGCAACTCAATTAAACCCAACGTGCCAAACTGCTAATGTTAAGGGTTGAAATTAGCTGAAGAAAACCTAACCCAACCTAAACCGCCAACCCGTTTTTGATAAATTATATATATATATATATATATATATATAATGTTTATAACCCAAATAATATGTACATATACTAGTCTAAGTATAAGGGTGGAGAGATCCAATTACTTGTGTAAACTATATGAGACAACTTGGGAGCTACTTGAAATCGATTTGTCAGAACTCGGTAAACACTTGACTCGAATAAGCTCGACTCAAACTTACATGGAATCTAGTTATTGACCGTGAATGTAATCCTGGTGATAGAGCATGACTAGGATCATGTAGTGCCCTCCCTCACATCTAAGTATGAGTCTTTGGAGCTCGTGGCCTTGATCTTAATATGGGGAGATCTATAACTTGGATTATAGCTTACTTTAGTGTTATGCTGCAATCCTTGGAAAATGGGTCTCCCTCGTCACCGGGAAATATATTTTGGGTTGTATGGTTTCTACATGTTTCCAAAAATAAATGTCTTGTTTATACTTTGGAGGCTTACATTCATGCTACCATATTGCTTATAAATGTTTGATCTTGCTAGAGGTCAAGCCTAACACTTTTTCTTAAAATGACATGTATAACATGTGGCTTAGGTGGCGGGACTTCTATATCTTGAGGGGAGAGTGTATGACATGTGGCTTACTATATCATCTTTTTTGGAGATAGTGTGCCTAACAATTAAACATACAACTTCAATAGAAATACCTTTTGGGAAGCTATGAGGACAACTGTCTATAATCTAGCATTTCATAGTTATATTACTAGGTTGTTTGTTTTAGTTCCATTTATTGTTGTAAACACTTAATATGATTTCTCTATTATTGTGTGATCCTTTTTTTATACAAGTCTCTTTCTTACGTTATGATTCAGGTTTAAATTCACCCGTACTTTTAGGGGTGTTACATATATATAAATAGTATGGATTTGCCCACGTTGAAGAAAAAGATGATACAGTAAGGGTGAAGGGGTGTTATAAAAAGAGAAGTAGATGAGTAGGGTTTGTGATTTCATTTGGATGATGAAGTTTGAGGTGCATGTCTTAAGTTTTATAAAGCTTAAGAAGGGAACTTTTAAGTTTTATATTTATAAAAAAGGTCCTAAAATTTCATAAATTTCAACCTTCAACTTGGTTCGATCTTGATTCAAGTTTGAATTTGATCTTGATTCGACCGCATTGTTTAAGAAGTAACCATAGAAACGATGAAATCCACAAGTTCAAGCTTAAGTCCTTTTTGAGTTTAAGATTGGTTTGAGCTTCAAACGAGTCCGAGCTTAAAAAATTGCAACTGAGTTGGAGCTTAAAAATTTGCAATCGAGTTCGACCATGAAAAATGACTATCGACTTTGAGTCGAGCATATACCGATACTCAAGTTCGACTAACATCATTTACATCTTTAAGTCCAACAAGGTCGTACTTAATTGATGACATTCAAACTTTTGAAGTTTTTTAAGACTTGTCCTAACCCGCAAGGGTTGAGTTACGTTGAGAATTTTCAAATCGCCATAAGTGGGTTGGGTTTTGAAAATGTCAAAAACCGCCTAACTTACCCGAAGACCACCCTTTTCCGCATGCATATGGGCTTTACCAAACGTCACATCTTTTGACTCTTTATATCATCTCTCTCAACTTTGTTAGTTGTACCATAGATCATATCTTTCTCTCTAGTTAAGGTTTGGATTAAGGCTTTAAGGTTTGATGCTTTATTTAGATTTAGATTAAATTTTTGATTTTGGAGACGATGGTCGGCATTTTGACAGGAGACAATGGCTAACATTTCATCAAAAATGATAAAAACGGAGTTAGGAAGGGGTTCACAACCTTCCAAAAAAGAAAGAGTTGGGTAATGCACATGACATGAATTATTAGTCGGCAAGTACTATTTTATTTTTAATTGAAAATGAGAGAAAACCCTTGGAAAAAAAAGAATGCCACTCAATTAGTGGTATGCATCGGAAGGGGCAGACGGGTTTAGTTGGGCAAGCCAAAACCCGATTGGATTTTGATATGGAAATCGACTCGTATTTTAGTTTCCGGATTTCGAATTGCTTCTGGTTCGGGTTGGTCGGGGTTCGAGTGGAAATTTATTGGGTTTAGATATTATTATAATGCAAAAGTATATCACTCGATTTTGAGGAAGAATTTAATGGATTGAGAGATTGATGAAATCAAGAGCATGTTTAGAAATAAGAGAACATTTCAACCCATTAGAATTTACGAGAACCCAAATATCTTCTCAAAAATCAGGATTCAGATTTCAGGGATTCGGGTTTTGCACAAACACCTTATTTTCGGTTCTGGTTCCGGTTCAAGTTCAAATCTCGAACAATTCGTCTTTTGCACAAACACCTTATTTTCGGTTTGGGTTTGGATTTTAGACCGTTCAACTTCTACACTCCCCCACTCTCCATTAACGAGTCAACGTTAATGTCTGTTAGGGGGAATGACCAAATCGGTTTGCAAACAACCATGACCTTTACGAAAACTGTTACAATCGACAAACTACAAGGACCAAAATTGTAGTTTACTCCATTTATTTTCCCAAAATGTAATCATATGCTAAAAGTCCACCAACTAGTGAATGAAGCAAAATATATAAAAGAAGAGGCACCTTCTTCTCCCCCCCGGTATACACAAGTAGCCTTTGATAGCCTCGAAAGGGTCGTCAGTCATCCCAAGCCACCCTCTATAAGTAGCAGCAGATTCCCTTTCTCTTGTTCCATCTATCTCACTTGCTTGCTAGTAATAAGGATCATGGCTGCTGCTCATTTGGGTCTTGTATATCAGGTAAGATTAACGTTTCCACTTGCTTCAAAACCTCTTAATTATTGTTTAAGCTAATAAGCTTTTGCACTTTGTAACTCTGATTGAAAAATGAAATTCGAATTTCTAGGGCTCCGTTGCTGCTCCTATCAACTCTGATTCATCGCTTCAAAAACCATTTCTCAAGGTATGATTCCATTAATGTTCAATTCATAGTTTGATGTTATAATTTCTGTTTCCACTCCATTAGATCATAACGAAAAGGACTTATTTGACTTCTTTTATTTTGGATCGATAGGGCCGGCCCCCTTCTAATTTTAGAGATTCAAGTACAATATTCCCAAATAAATATAAGCTTCACTTGTATCTTTCTTAGTTTTTATTAAAAATTCGTCATGTTTCTATTTTGTAAATTTTTTGCAATCTTGAATCTAAATATTAAGGGGTCGTTTGTGTATTAAGAGAGGTCTCAAGTCTAAATTCCAGTCTGAAAAATAATGGGTGGATGGTGCACCTCTTAAAATTTCGGAGGGGGGTAGGAGGATTTCAGGCATTTCTTTAAAAATAAATAAGAAAAGGTCTCAATTGTGCAAACGTCTTAATTTTCAGACTTGAGAGGTTTTAAGAGGTAACTTTATAAAAAACACACGGCCTGTAAGTCATTGGACATTACAAAAGTAGAACCAAACAACAACAAAAAAAGTGAAGAAACTGTTGGACATTTGAAAGTGAAAAGTTACATGGGAAAGAATAGACACCAAACTAACCACTGTTTCCCCTTTAAAAGATAGAGGATGTGATTATGAAAAGAGAGAGCATGCATAAGCTTCATCTATAGAAAAGGCATTGCTGCAAGTTTGATAGTATGTATAGATTTGCTCTTTTTATGATGGAGCTACTACAAGAGATCATACTTTCCTTTTCTTCAGATGCAAAAGGAACTGATAGCTCACTCTTGTTTCATTTAAAATATTTATTTTGTCTCTAGTTAGCTTTATTCTTCATACAACAGCCTTCAAAGGGTCTCTCTAAGAAAACTAGATCATTGTTAGCAAAACGTACTTATGGATAGTATCAAATATCAATCCAACGGATGGAAATTAGCCAGATCTTGAAGGATCAATTCAAGTTTTCAAACCCAAATGTATGTAGGATGCCACATTCTATGAGCTTGGTGTGCTGAAGGATATGATAGGACACTTTATCCTCAGTATAGGTCACAGATATGAATTGGAGTTGATGGTTTTTTTGTAAAAATAAGTACATATATATCATATATGTAGCCTTATAGTGTCTTCCATGTACTCCTTCCAATAAAAATTGCAATTATTCACCTTTATATGCACATTGACAAATCTGTTTCAGCCATTACTCATAAGTCTAAAGTACCTTTTTCATCATAACAAAACAGGAGGGGAAATGTTTTGAATAACTAGGATTTCAAATTTTAGCAAGGTTAAAGATTTAAAATAGTTTTCACATTCAAATTTTACTTTTCTGTAGTCTTTTTAATGTTTCTATTTGATATTCCTTATGTAGTTATCAAATTTTTTCTACATGGAAGATTCTTGTATATTTTGAAGCTAAAAACTAAGCATTTCACATGCGAAACTCAAAGCTTTCTCCCTTTTTTTAAGCAAAACTCCATTATGGATAGTTTCTATCAAATAGATGGAAATTAGTGGATTTCAAATGATGATTCACGTTTCAAACTTAATGTTGGTCGGATATAACATGCTGTGAGTTTTATGATAGCACTATTTACGTGCAATTTGAAAATTTAGGTTTTGTGAGTTTAATGATGTCATAGTGTGTTCATTAGCAAATGTCATCCTCTATATAGGTCATCAGTGACGAATAAGAATTGGTGGTTACTTGTACTAATTGCTTTTGATCCTTTTAAACATCTTTAAACAACAATTAGCAAGTATGTTTATGTAGTATTTTAGTGTCAGAAATATATATTTCATCCAATAAAATTTGCAGTGAGTAACCTTAGATGTATGTTAACAGAAGCATTTCAATCATTAATTTGATGTCTAAAGTAGGCCGTCATAACAAACTAGGAGGGGAAGTGTTTTGAATTACTCTAGGCATCAAATTTAGGTTTTGTGATCAAAATCAATACTAGAAATGATGTTTAGTGATGAGTCTGGGGTAATAGGTAATTCTAGGTTAAATTTTTTCTAAAAACAAAATGATGCAATTAATATGTGGAATTTCTCGTTCTATGATTACTATGTGCTAGTCATTGTTCCTTCTACTTATTTACTCACATTCTTGCACAAGCCGGAGGGGTATTCCCGGATATAGTCGCTCTACTCTTTATGGTCTACATACATCTCACCCTCCCAAGACCTTAGGGTGCGTTTGGTCGTGGAAAATTTTCCAGTTTCCCTAAAACAATTTCTAAGGAAAATGAAATTTTAGAAAATGCGTGGTTCATTCAGTTTTCAAAAGTTTTTCAAGAGAATGAAAATTTTCTGTTTTTTAACGTCTATGTAAATTAGAAAATTGATTTTAGTAGTTTTCCAAAATTTTCTGAAAGCCTTTTTTAATTCTCTAATATGGAAAATGAAACTCCACCATTTCAACCAAACACGTTTTCTAAAATTTGCATAGAAAACTGAAAAAGAAAACTTAACTGCATTTTCTTAAAACGTTTTCTAGGAAAATGAAAACAGTATTCCACAACCAAATGCACCCTTAACTTTTGAATGGGATTCACTTGGCCACTTTGGTTTGCTTCGGTTTATTCCATGGTGGATGTGGCAATTTTTAAATTGAGTTCTCTTTTCTAGATGTCTTTTATTGAAGATGATCTCATGAAGATGCGTCATAAAATTGTCTTCTGTAATGGATGTTAAAGTTTTAGAACTTTCTTGAATCTTGATAATTTTTAGTACTCAAATGGCAATACATTTTATGTTGTTACAGAGCCAGAAGATTAGCTTTCGTGATAAACCATGGATGCGGGAGCTAAAATCATCAAGATATCATCAATCTCAATCTGTAGTTTGTATGATAGCACCACAAGCTGTGAACGAAGCTAAGGTGTCGGTTTCACCCTTAGATCTTGAAGATGCAAAAGAACCTCCCCTAAACTTACACAAGCCCAAGGAGCCGTACACTGCAACCATTGTCTCTGTTGAAAGGCTTGTAGGCCCAAAAGCACCTGGAGAGACTTGTCATATTGTAATCGATCATGGTGGCAATGTCCCATATTGGGAAGGTCAAAGTTACGGTGTAGTTCCTCCTGTAAGTCAAACCCTACCTTCTTCTTCTGCATTTCATTTACAAAAGATACCATTATAATTGTCATTTCGTTGCAAAACAACCATTGGCCATGTGAAAATGCAAAAACTATTGTTTTTTTGTAAGGTTTGAACCCTTGACCTCTTGGGAGACTGTGCTATACTACAATTGTATTGTTGGGCCAATAACCCTTATGCACAATTGTTGTTTTGCAACAAAATGACAATGGTTAAAATTATAATTCGCTCATCTGGGCCTGTTTGGTTTGTAGGAATGGAATGGATTTGGAAGGATTTAGAATCCTTTTGTGTGTTTGGTTTGTAGGATATGGAATGGGTTTGAATTCCATTATTTATAAGAAATTATAAAAAAAATTTAAAAATATAAAAATAATTGAATTACTTTTTATTAAACTTACTAGTAAAAAAATGTTTTTAACATATTTTAAAACATTGTTATATACAAATTCTACGAAATCCCTTGAAATCCTAACCTACTTGGGATTTCAAAATCCTATGTTTGAGGGATTTCAAAGGAATCCTACGATTTCAAATCCAAACAATCCTGCAAACCAAATGTGGGATTGGAATGGATTTGAAATCCAAATCCCCCCAAATGCATTCCATTCCTGCAAAACCAAACGGGGACTCAATTTAGAAAGTTATGAGGCTAGGGTTTCTTCTGTTGCTGATGATAAAGTATTTTGGTTTGTTGATTATAGGGTGAAAACCCAAAGAAACCTGGGGCTCCTCACAATGTTCGCCTTTATTCAATCGCATCCACACGGTATGGGGACTCTTTTGATGGGAAAACGGCTAGTTTGTGTGTTAGACGCGCTGTTTATTACGATCCCGAGACTGGTAAAGAAGATCCATCGAAGAATGGTGTATGCAGTAACTTCCTCTGTGACTCAAAGCCTGGAGACAAAGTTAAGATAACAGGTACCACCTCATCTCCCAATTCCAAAAATGTCAAACGCGCTATTTAGGTAAAAAGAAAAACTTCTATGGGAGTCGCTCACTTTTACAAACTAACTTTCTGTCATTAATTACTTTTCAATTACGAGAATAATGTTAAATAAAAAAACAATCCACTCAATAACCTTCAAATAACATGTCTCAGGTGTTTAGGGGTGTTTGGGATTGCTTATTTAAAACAATAAGTGCTTATCTGCTTATTTGCTTATTGCTGATTGGAAAAATTAAATGGTTTTGACTTCTTACAAAACTCCTTATTTGCTGGTTGGCTCCATTATAAGCCTTTTATCCAAACACCCAAAACTCCTTATTTGCTGGTTGGCTCCATTGGAAGCAAATAAGAAGTTTTAATAAGCAATCTTGAACACCCCCTTAAAACACTCTATGGTGTCGTTTGTTTTTAAGAGGTCTGAAGTCTGAAGTCTAAGGGGCTGTTTGTTTTCAAAAGATACCTCTTAAAACCTCTTAAGTCTGAATTAAGAGGTTTGCAGACTTAAGACTGTTTGTTTTATTTTTAAGAAAAGGTCGGGGAACCTCTTACCATCCTTTGACATTTTACGAGGTGCACCATCCACCTCTTATTTTTTAGATGTGAAATAAGATTTCGGACTTCAGACCTCTTAAAAATCAAACGACACGTAAATTCACGTCTAAAAAATAAGAGTTGGATGATGCACCTCTTAAAATTTCAGAGGAGGGGGTAGGAGGTTTTCAATCATTTTCTTAAAAATAAAACAAACCCTCCTAAGTTTGCAAACCTCTTAATTTTCAGACTTAAGAGGTTTTAAGAGGTAACTTTTAAAAGTCAAACGGCCCCACCTGTTGTGCTAAATCTTGAAAAATCTTAGAAAATTATTCTGTAAATTGACTTCCATAGAAGGTCATTTAAATAAATAGCCCTCATTGATTCCCATGTTGCTAGTATTTATTTTCAAAGGATATCTTCCCCAAAGACCCTACTTTCTAGTGGGATTTACTGGGTCCGTTTGGTTTGGTTTCTTGAACTGTTTTTGGCATGCAGGCCCAGCTGGAAAGATTATGCTTTTGCCGGAAGACGACCCGAAAGCAACCCACATCATGATCGCCACAGGGACGGGCGTGGCTCCATACAGAGGCTACCTGCGCCGCATGTTCATGGAATCTGTACCCAAAAAGTTCAACGGTCTCGCATGGCTGTTCCTCGGGGTGGCCAACAGCGACAGCCTTCTGTATGACGATGAATTCAGCAAGTATCTTGCAGACTACCCTGATCACTTCAGGTACGATCGAGCTCTTAGCAGAGAGCAAAAGAACAAGAACGGAGGTAAGATGTACGTGCAGGATAAGATCGAAGAGTATAGTGACGAGATATTTAGGATGCTGGATGAAGGGGCCCACATATATTTCTGTGGGCTTAAAGGGATGATGCCAGGGATCCAAGAAACCCTCAAGAGGGTTGCGGTGGAAAGAGGGGAGAGCTGGGATGCGAAACTATCTCAGCTGAAGAAGAACAAGCAGTGGCATGTCGAAGTTTATTGATCGATGGAATCAGGTATTTATGATGGATGATTACAAACTGGTAATAATAAGAGTACTGTTAGATTTCCTTTGGATTCAAGCATATTGACCTCCTTTTGGGGGTCTCATTAATTAACTGTTTGAATTCAGAATTCAAAGGTGTTGTATTTGAATCTTTTTTTTGCTATATATTTGATGAGCTGAAATTTGAGAAATCAGTTGTCTCCAATGGATAGAGCATGACAGGTAGTAATTGGATAACGGTCCATTCAAAAAGTTTAACCAAAACCAATCCTTTTGTATCTCTAATAAGGACCACAAGTAGATATGGATTGTTGAATATTTTGGGGTGTTTAGTTTGTAGAATGAAATTTTATGGATTTGGAATTCTTGAAAGAATATAAGTTCGAATGAATTAAAATGGAATTTATAACTTCGAATGAATTAAAATGGAATTTATAACTTCGAATGAATTAAAATGGAATTTGTCCTGTCCTTGATTGATAGAAATTCAATTATTTCATTTAAGCTAAATATTAATTCTTTTATTTAAGCCATGCAAAGGTCTTCCATAGACATTAGGGGGGACGGTGTGGTGACCCGCTCAACGGGGAAGCCATAGTGGGGTCACGGGATGCTCGGTGAACTAGGGGTGTTATTCGGTCGGTTAAATCGGTTTTTGGTTTATTCGGTTCGGTTTAATTGGTTTTTTAAGCTTATAAAAACTAACCAATAACCAAATCAAATAAGGTTCAGTTTAATCGGTTTAGGGTTATTCGGGTTTTGGGTTATTCGATTCGGTAGCTGGTTAAACCGAATAAGAATTTATATTTTTTTCGTTAGACACTTGTTCAAATAATTTTTACCCAATTAAGTATATGGTGCTTCTAATATATAATTGTATCATACATTCATAATCAACAAATGGACTTATATTAAGTAAGAAAATCATTTATTGAAAACAAATATCTACTCGACGGGATCATTGTTCTTTATTCGACGTAAATCAATCAAAAAACACAATCTTAGTATAAACCATTATCTATTATCAATAAAAAAAAACATTATATAGCAATAAAATATGTAAAATCATAATAGTATAACATGTATTTGGTTTAATTTTTACAAATATGAATTATATAAAATATTAGTAGAATATCTTATTCGGGTTATTCGGTTTAACCGAATTAGGAAAAATTTAACCGAAAACCGAACCGAATAAGGATCGTTATTCGGTTAACCGAACCTTTTACCCAAAAACCGAATAACCCGAAACCGTTTAAACCAAATATCATTGGGTTCGGGTGGGTTGTTCGGTTTCGGTTATTTTTGACACCCCTACGGTGAACATCGCCCCACAACCTGCCAGGATGAGGAAAACCAAACCCGCCAGGTTGGCCATTCTGCGGGGGAATTCCATCATTGAGCCTCAAACAATCAAAATCAAACCGTTGGCCATTTCTATTTTTATTATTTTTTAATTTTCAATATTCAAACCCTAAATATATATATATATATACTCTCTCTCTCTCTCTCTCTCTCTCTATATATATATATATATATATATATATTATACAACCTTCAGTATTTTTATACAACTTCTGTGTAGACTAATTCTATCTATACATCAATTGAAATGGATAATAGTGGAAAAGGAAAAGCAAGGAAAGGAAGAGGGAGAGGAAGATATACTAGTTCTCCACCCTTATTAAATACATTGAAATTTAATTTAATACATAGATCAATAGAATATCTAACTATTATTCAAAACTATATCAAAAGCATATAATATCATAATTTTGGTAAATCAAATAAATGTCATCAACGAGTAATATTAATTTGCGGTATGATGTGATTTGAACAATGGTTTGAGTAATTCAAAACCACAACCCAAACCGCTTAGTGTGGCATCAAAACAAAGACAAACCACAAACTGAAACTTCTGAAACCACAAGGTTTGATGTAGTGCAAACACGTTATGCAAGTTTGTGTTATTTTAAACACCGCCGTTGAATATGGATGAAAACTATTGATTTTGGTATCAACATTATGAACCCGTTGTATTTTTATCCCCATCGTAAACATTGTAATCACGGGGGATAAATCCAGACAATAAGTAAACATATTGGGAGTTGTTTTGTTACATTAACATACAATTAGAAAGCTTCAAAGTGGAGGAAATTGAATATTACAACAATATGATTTTTACAGCAGAAAGCAAGCAAAAAGTGTCCTCCTAAAGTTGAAGTTGGGTTTTGGGTCAGGTGGCTAAGTGGCTGGGACAACTATCAAACATGGTGTGCCACATAAAGGCTCTTGAAAGCACCATCTCAAGCTCTTGGTAGCTCCAGTTGTGGGTTGGCAGATGTTGAAGAAACATCACCATCTCCTGGAAATCAAGCTTTACAAGCTTATCTGACCACTGCATACAACTCAAATCCTTTAGCTTTCTTTACCTTTCCCAATACTAATAATAATGAGAATATGGGAATTCAAACACAATCTTTCTTACCGTTAAAAGAAAACTTGCAAATATATACACAAGGAAATCTGGTAAAGCGTCGCCTTCAGCAAGATATGTGTCCCATAAACGGGTGACAAGATGGAAAGGGATCTACAAGAAAACATCCAACATTACTCAAGTTTTGCATGCAATTAAAAACCAGAATTACAGGAAAAAAATTACGGTTTTAGTCCATATGGCCTTAGAAATTGTGGTTTGTAATTTATTGATATTTTCGTCCTTATGAGTTACAACTTATTGTGGTTTAAAATTCTTTACTATTTTAGTCCCTTGTACTTTAAATGTAGAAATTATTTCAGGGACCAAAACATAAATAAATTACAAACCATAGGGATGAAAATTGAAACTTCTAAACCAAAGGGATGAAAATAGAAATTTATAACAAACCACAGGGACTAAAATGATAATTTACTCAAATAAAAAAGAAGATGAAAATGGTTACGCTATTGAAGCAGACCTCTCGAATTAGAAGACAGTTGAACCATCGAAAAGCGAATTGAAGAAACTCGAGCCCATGCTCATCCATATGCTTTGCAACAGGTTCTAAATATGTGGACGAAGAAGACTCATTAACATAAAAGTCCTTCAAATTCATAGAAAAGGCCAAAACAGGGTTGATGATAATACAATCTATTAAGAGGCTGTTTGTTTTAAAAAAAAAAATACCTCTTAAAACCTCTTAAAACCTCTGAAGTCTGAAAATTAAAAGGTTTGCAGACTTAAGCTTGTTTGTTTTATTTTTAAAAAAAGCTCTAGAACCTCTTTACAGTCCTCTAAAATTTTAAGAGGTGCACCATCCATCTCTTATTTTCTAGATGTGAAATCAGACTTCAGACCTCTTAAAAAAGAAACGACACCTAATAGTAGATGGAAAGGGGCAATACCGTCAATTCGGCGGACTAGTTCCTTGAGTTTAAAGACTAGCCTCTGAATCCCTGGCTGAGCAAAGGTATAATGGTCTTGCATACCATCAAGCAACTTGGACAGACACCAGTAGCAATCAGCTTCAACATTGGAGATCTTTTCGGGATCTAAATCGGCAACCGACCAATTATCAATGCTCCCTTCCAAATATTCCGACAAGAAAACAACTAAAAAAGGTGTTGCAAGGTCATTTATTCCCTGGACATATCCACTTGCTGGATGCCTGATTGCCCTGAAAGAAATTAAAACCACTCAACCATTTTACTAAAAATATGAATTATGGTGATAACTTATATTGCTCCTTCACTTAAGTATATTACATATAGTGGCAACTATCTACCAGAAGTTTGCATTTCTGCACCTTGTTCCACATTTTTTATTTTGGTTGTGAGGTAATTTGGCCAATAATTCATGCAAAAAACAACCGAAAAGTAAGCTTTTGCAGTTAATGTACTTTTTTTAAGCAACTGAGAAAGGGAAACAGAAAGATATGTACCTGAATGAAAATAGAAAAGGGTATTAAGAATACAGAAAAACACAAGATTAAAACTTAAAAAGAAATAACAAGTCAGGCAGGCGCATGCCCAATAATAAATTAAAATGGTCCATGCATTTTTTAAGGGATATTAGAGGTATGTTAGACTAAAATACACCCTCACAACATAAACTTAGAATATAAAGTAAATCATTTATATATATTAAAAGAAGAACCAAGGGTGTTGAGGTGGCATCTCCTAAAACCTAGAAATGTATTTATCTTTTTTCTCCTTCATTCTCTTTTTTATATTTTTTTTCTAATTTCCAACATTAATCCTCCATCAACATTGATTGTTATTTATGTTTGTATTTAACACAATCTCTTCATTTTCCCTACCTACTTTATATCTTCCAATACTTTCATACTATAAATTATGAGGATCATCAATTCATCTTGGTTATCAATTTTTCATGTAAACTTTGAGAAAACTAACAAGAGGTACACATCTCTTTTACCTTTTGTTGGGATTTTAAAGTTGTTTTTGTTTACTTGTATCACTATATCTTCTTTGTTTTTTCCCCAATGATGGAACCAATGTATTGTATTTACTAATGGTTCTAGAGTTTTGATAGATGATTCAATCATGTAGTCTTGAAAATCTAACGATTTTGTATGTAGCTTCATCAAAATTCAAATGTGTGAGGAGAAATCACCATGTATGAGGAGAAATCACCATGCCTAGAATCTTTTTTTTTTCTTCTTAAATTTCTCTATTTTTGTAATGTTTAGTAATTTTAATCTATTTCATTCACCCTTTAATCATCAAACATATGTTAGAGAATATATACACACACATACACCAAGTATTTAAGACGAATTATTTGTTTTTTAATGTTGAGTTTTGTTAACAATCGTGTATTGATTTTGCAAGATCCATCCAATTGTAAGCTAAGATGGGTGTTCCGCTAAAAAGGAAGTTATTGCTTTTTCACCATACATTTTTCAGTAACAATGTTTATGTTTTATTTCATGTTTTATACGAATTATATATTGTTGTTGATGTTTGCATATATGTTTTCTTTGAAATTTGTTTTCTTGCTTGATAGTGGTTTTTTCAGCAGAACCAATGGTGCAATATTGGCAGCGATTTTAGAAGACAAGATACAATATATAATATAATTGTAATAAGTAATCTTCGATGGTTTTTGTATTTTAATTCAGGTTTTATTTCGATAAAATTAATTTGAGTATACATTCTTATACCGTTGTTAGAGCTTTAAAGCTCTTTTTTTTTATCCCAATCATTTATATTTTTCTAAGTTTTTTGCTTGATTGATTATTTAAAAATATTAGAATAAAAAAATTTGTTATTTAGATGCCACATGAATATCTAGATATATATATATATATATATATTTAGTTTTCAAAATATAATAATAAATTGGTTATAATGAATATAAATAAATAAATAAATATGATAATTACTCACGTCAATTTAAAATATAAATGAAATATTTATAATAATTAAAAATATATTAAATTATCATTAATATGTTTTAATGACAATTATTAATTGCCATTGTTTATATAATACTATTTATATGTATTGATTAAAATACTAAACGGTAGATTTTGCCATCTATATTTATTTGCGTGATGCTATTTTCATTAATTCGATATAAACACACAAAACACACACACACACACACACACACACACACACACATATATATATATATATCAATTATTCCTATTTCAAGTGAAATTGTAATTCCAAAAATAAAAACACGATAAATAATTGAATTCGTTATATATAAATCTTATGAAAATTAATAAATAGATATAAATGAAATTGTAATTAATATAAAACAAATAAAAATATAATTAGTATATAGTAAAATACTATTATTAGTCCTCTAAATATATGAGATAGTTACCATGTTTAATATCGCTTAAAAATGCAATTAAAGAAATAATATATATATATATATATATATAATTAGATTTAGCATATAAAATATAAATTTACTACAATAATATACAATAAAAAATTGAAGTCAATAAAACAATTTGTATAAAAGAAAATATGAAATCAATAGTTTTAGGTGATATTAGACACGGTAAGTGTCTCATATATTTAGAGAATTAATAATAGTATTTAACTATATATTGATTATAATTGTCTTTATTTTATATTAATTATAATTTCATTTATATCTATTGACTAATTTTTATAAGATTTATAAGGTTTAGTATTTTTTTATATAATGACTTCAATTATTTATCGCATATTTTATTTTGGAATTACAATTTCACTTGAAAAGATGTCTAATTGACATATATATATATATATATATATATATATATATATTATGTTTATATAGGAGTAATGAAAATAGTATTTATACAAATGAATATATATTGCATAATCTACCGTTTAGTATTTTAAACAATACATATAATAGTATTTTATAACAATACAAATGAATATACTCACTTTATCGGGCTACCGCGCAACGCGCGGTTTTGCCACTAGTTTCAGAAAAGGCAGTATCCCGCAAGACTCAATATAGAAATGAAACGACCACTTGCATAATTAAAAATAAACAAAATGATGAGCCTTAGTAAATCGATTGAGAAACAAAGTCTAACCATGTGTAGAGTATCCGCTCCAAAGATTTCTGCACTTCTGCTTGTTGGAAGAAAGTGACATCAGGCACAGTTCTAGGACAATCAACAGCAATCTAACATGGGGAAGGAGAAAAAAGGTAGACGAAATTGGTCACAATAGGAAATGTTATTACTGATATATATATATATAGGAAGACTTTCCATGCATAATGTTTTATGCCTCATCTAAGAACTTTAGCCACACACAAGCCCCCAATAGGTACACTATCTGTGGGCAAAAGTACTTTCCACAAATACTAGTCATGTTGCCCAATATGTCAAGAACTCCAGCCCATATATATATATATATATATAGGGGTGGGTTCAAATGTGAACCACTTTTTAGTTGTGAACGTGAGGACAACCGAGAGTGCGACACGTGGCAGATGACTAGGCGCCACGTCAGATCCACGGCGGATGACTAGGCACGATTCATGGGAGTGCATTGAATTAAAGAGGGGGACCACACTCAAAGTCGCCACGTGTCGCGCTCTCGGCTGTCCCCACGTTCACAACCAAAAAGTAGTTCACATTTGAACTTTCCTCTATATATATATATATATATATATATATATATATAGGGGTGGGTTCAAATGTGAACCACTTTTTAGTTGTGAACGTGAGGACAACCGAGAGCACGACACATGGCGGATGACTAGGCGCGATTCATGGGAGGGCATTGAATTAACGAGGGGGACCACACTCAAAGTCGCCACGTGTCGCGCTCTCGGCTGTCCTCACGTTCACAACCAAAAAGTGGTTCACATTTGAACTTTCCTCTCTATATATATATAGAGGGTTAGGTTCAAATGTCAACCTAATTTTGGTTGTGAACATGAGGACCACTAAAATCACACCACGTAGCGATATTCACTCTTAATAATGCATGATATTCAAAGTGAATATTGCCACGTGGCGCGATTTTAGTGGTCCTCACGTTTAAAATGAAAAATAGGTTAACATTTGAACTTTCCTCTCTCTCTCTCTCTCTATATATATATATATAGTATTAGGTTCAAATGAGAAGTGCTAAAAAAATGAGAAGTAGAGAAATGATCTCCACCACTCATCCAGTCAATAAAGGCGGCTTTGACCGGTTCCCCTTCTTTAATAATCTCTACCCTCCCATGAATCGCATCAATCCCCCGTGATCGCATCCACCGTAACCGGTCAAAGCCACCTTTATTGACCGGATGAGTGGTGGAGATCACTTCTCTACTTCGTATTTTTTAGCACTTCTCATTTAAACCTCTCTCTCTCTCTCTCTCTCTCTATATATATATATATATATATATAGAGAGAGAGAGAGAGAGGGAGGTTCAAACGAGAAACATATCAATTTAAGAGAACGTTAGAAGCAATCTCAACCACTCATCCGGTCAACAAAGGCGGCTTTGAACGGTCCCCCCCCCCCTTTAATAATCTCTACCCTCCCATGAATCGCGTCAATCCTCCGTGATCACGTCCACCAAAACGCGAGATGAGTGGTTGAGATTACTTCTCACGTTCTCTTAAATTGACATGCTTCTCGTTTGAACATTCATACATAACCTTCTACTGGGTTGCATAATAAACAAACCCTATAGATAACCTTCATAGATAACCTTCTCGTTTGAACATTGGAGGGTAGAGATTATTAAAGGGGGGGGGGGGGGGGGGAGGTCAAAGTTGCCTTTGTTGACCGGATGGGTGGCTAAGATTGCTTCTCACGTTCTCTTAAATTTATATGTTTCTCGTTTGAACCTCCCTCTATATATATATATATATATATATAGAGGAAAGTTCAAATGTGAACCACTTTTTGGTTGTGAACGTGAGGACAGCCGAAATCGCGACACGTGGCGGATGACTAGGCGCCACGTCGGCTTTGTGTGTGGTCCCCCCCCTTTAATTCAATGCCCTCCCCATGAATCGCGCCTAGTCATCCGCCGTGGATCTGACGTGGCGCCTAGTCATCCGCCACGTGTCGCGCTCTTGGTTGTCCTCACGTTCACAACCAAAAAGTGGTTCACATTTGAACCCACCCCTATATATATATATATATATTATATGAAATTATTCTTTAAGGTCTCCCTTGTAATTTATGGTGCATGTAGAGGGGACCAGCCATGCCTTGTAGGGCCACCCAATAGGCCCTAAGGGCATGTTTGTTAGCAGCTTAATGGAACTCATAGGTTATTCAGTCAGCTATACATCAGTGTCTATTAGTGGCTTAGTGATATGGAAAGTGGCTTACTCAGTAAGCTTCTAGGGGGGGAGGGGGGGGTAGCTTTATGCAGAAAGCCAAGTTTTTTCTAAACCTGACTCTCCCAATCAAAAAATATTCTCCTTTCATCAAAGAAGAACCTTCTCAATCCATACAGGACTTAATGGAAACCAATCGCCCCTAAGTGATGAGTAAAAGAGACTAGTGTTGCGAAAGAGTAAGAAAGCAAGACTGCATCCAGTACAGAGTGGGAGTATTTGATACAAGATGCCAGAACTTGTGCATTGATGATATATGTAGCAAGTTTGGCATGTTTAGTGTTCTCTAACTTCAAGAATGCTATATAAATATAAACACTGATTAATCATACACACACAAATATATTATATGCATGTGAGTGTCTAAAAATGAAATGTTTGTTGGTATATACATACACACATGCGGATACACACACACATATTTTCATATATATTCAAATATATAACATGTGTGTGTGTGGTTGATTAGGGTTTTATGTCCCAGCCATCAGAACTTTATCTAGTATCTACTCTATATATAGTCTTTTGTTTTAAATAATAGTATTATTTTAGGTCCTTTATTATTTTTCTTGTAACGTAAATTTGGCAGGATCTACTGTACCTGGCGCAGCATATTAATCTCTTCATCGGTACGTTCATTATCTGAAACGTCATAAAACTGAGCAACACAGTCAAAATATTCGATGCGCTTCCTTCTTAGGACTCCCTCCCTTCTATCTGAATTAGGGGGTGCATATCCCTGTTGTCAGTTTATATTTAAACTCAACACAAGTAACAACAATATAATTATAAACAATAATTTAAGTATGCCTGTAACAAAAGAGAAAAAACAATGCTGTAAATTATAAATCAATAATTTAAGCAAGCTTATATTTTGAGCATATTAAAAAAACTTCTTTTGGTTAGCCATAAGCTAGCTTTTCGACAAGTTACTTTAAGTAGTGTTTCAATAAGCTCCAAGGGCTTTTTCCACTTCTTTGCAATTATGCCTCTTATATTAAAACTAATTTTTCAACATGTCATTTTAGGTCATTTTACATTGTTTTCTAGCTTATCAGTTAGTTTTTATCAAACATGACTAGTTTATTAGCTAGCTTTTCAATTAACAACTACTTTATCGGCTAATTTGCCAAACATAGCCATAATTCTTGAGCTAATATGATCTTTGGTGCACTTTAATTTCAGGCTATTTTGCATGTTTTGATTCAAGCACATTGATCTTTTACATATGTGAAGTTATTGAAATATGGTTTTATAGTCTCAGCTTCCTTCCATCTTCTCTTCTAGTTGAAACATACACTTTTTCCATAATATTGAGTTAGAAGGCAAAAAAAAGTATGTCATTTAATCATCACGTTTGACAGAGCATCTATCCAACCAACTTATTAAGCCATAGCTAGCACACAAAAAATGAAGCTTACCAAGAGAAGTCTCCATACATTGGGACGGAGATAAGGTGGCACACCGCTCCATGCTAACTCACGCAACTTATCTGCAAAGAAGAATGTTTCACAGAAAAATAAATATTTTGATATTATAATGACCAAATAACATATTATGCTCAGACATGAATGAATGGAATGATTGATGGTCGGTTTCAAAATCATGAACATCACTGATATCTGTTGGTTTGTTTTGTATTTTATTTATTTATTTCGGAACAGAATGAGTATAATCTACAAAAAACCACTAGTATAGACTTTATATCATCTGTTTGCATAATATAAGATTCCTATTTGAGCATCTCTATATAACCACACAGTAGACAAGATAAACTGACAAGCATAGAACCATATCAAGCCCAAGGAAATACAGGAAAGTAATTTTCAAATATTCCTCTGAACGGAGTTAAATAGAAGATGAATATTGCATTTTGATGGCCTCTTTTAAAGGTTATGTTGTATTAATGCTTAATAGCATTACTAAGTAGCATCCCATTTTATTGAAATGGTCCAATCTAATCCAGCAAAACTCCATGTTACAAAGATGAGACAAAAAAATAGAAAAAAATACCATTATGATGTATGTTAGTACATAATTGTACATGCATAATATGTGTACTAATAAAACATCTCCAGTTAACCATGTCATGATCATAATAAAAACATCTAGAATAAAGTCTAAGCTACTTTAACATATAAAAAAGGTTAAGTAGCATCTTCATTCAAAAACCTAATCAAATAGAAGAACAGCTGAGTTAATTGAAGTCATACACCAAAAGGTAACACAAAACATTATGCATACTTTCAAGAGAAGCAACTCATTATATAAGTGTTTTTAAGATGGAACACATCCTAATACTTCAAGAGGGTCTTACTTCACATGTTTATTAGACAATTTCAATTTTCAACAGATTTTACTTGTCATATACGACACCTCAACTTGGCCAACCATTTTACTGGTAGAAAGCATAACAGAAGCTAATAAAAAGGTATGCAGATTTCCTGTTCTTTGCGGATGAAGGTACAATGTTTATTAGAGTAAATTACGATTTTAGTCCCTGTGGTTTAGAAATTGCCATGTTCGTCCCCATGGTTTGTAATTTATTTCTATTTTCGTCCCTGAGTTAATTCCTACCTTTAAGTACAATGGACCAAAATAGTAAAGAAATGTAAATTTTGAGGACGAAAATAGCAATGAATTACAAACCTTAAGGATGAAAACGGCAATTTCTAAACCATAGGGACGAAAGTCGTAATTTACTCTATTTATTAATTTCTGGGCAACACTACTTTCTGGATATAGTCTAACAGTGCTAGCAGCTTCTTATTTGAGGTGGAATGTTAAATATTCTTGGTATGCATAGAATATCTCCCATATATTTAAGGAAATCAAATAATATAAAAAAACAAAGGAAACTTTTTCAGTGACATTATGAGTACCTAAAATGACAGTTGTACCCCCCAATACTTTTGTGAACTTCATAAGCCTAGCAGTATCCGTAGCTCGGGCACCCATCACATATCTTGGGGCCTCCTTCGACTTATCCTCAGGATTTGACACTGATGGTTTCAAGTTGTCAACAGTTGTACTGGCATTTGGTTTATTTCTATGCCTTTTATCCTACACAGGAAAAGGTTAGAAATTAATATTAATATGAATGTCAAGTAAGCGTCTAATTATTGTAATCATGGAAGGTACCTCATCGGGATCGCCCATGTGTTTACTTGGTGACGTGTCAGCTTCTGAGGGGCTCCGATTGATACCAGGAGAGCCCAAGAGTGTACCATCTGGTGGATCCGATCTTCTTGTTATCAACACTTTCCCAGGGAAGCTGCGACCCTTTAACAGCCTGTTTGCATTCAACATATAGTGAGTCAATCAGATAACAATGTAGTCAATAAGTGGAACTCTAATCCATCTGAAAACATACAAAACCATCAAAGGAAGCATGATTAGTATGTATTATATAAGTTCTATGTATTAGATAGTTGGTTTTTCTTCTTCTAATATCATTTCATCATTGACGAGTGCACATATTACTTTTCTATCCCTTTTTCCATGATCAAAGTTGTACACCAGATATGTTATCCTATATATGTGCTCAAAAGGCACATAAACAGACACAACCATCATCCCAATGAACCACGGTCTAAAAGTTTACACCTCTACTTGAGAAAATCTCTCTCAACCAGTAGGGTAATAATCAACAAATCCGAAAGGAGATTACATCGTTAAGACAAGCACAGTAGGAACAGGGTACATCGATTCACAAGTCTCCCCTTCCTATCGATTACGGTTCCAACAACATGAGGGAACCCAGAGTTTTAGCTTTCATTTTTTACTCAATTCCAAACAGAATATCATGAATTCATGAAAACGTACTACACAACTTGAAAGCATCCATTCGCCTGATGATAAGGAATACCATAGTTCTTGTACCTACTTATATGTTTGTATGTTGTTTGCTCCTAACTCACTTTTATTCTCATGCAAACTTGCTCTTCCTCTATACAATTCTCACAAGCCAGGGGTCTTCATTGAAACAGCACTTTACTCTTCATTGAAACATTTCTTTCTTGGTTTCAAGCATAGTAACAGGATTCGCTGAAAATCATACGAATTGCGAATTGTTCGATTTCGATCCCAATCGGGATCGATGGCGAATTGGATCGCCGTTTCTCATCGGCCCAACTCAGCGAAATTCGGCGAATTCGAATTCCAAATTTAACGACTTCAAATTCGATTTTTGGCGATTCATTCAGCGATTGTACTACGAATTTCATGTATCAGGGACGAATTCGCCAATTAGAGATCGAATTTCAATATAAACGAATTCGCCAATTAATTGGCCGATTTTTTTAATAACCGGTCGAATCCATTGAATGGCTCTTCGACTTCTGTAATACTTAAATCAGTCTCTTAAATCAGTCTCTTAAAGATGTTATACACGTTTTTAGTTTTCACACATGATACACCATAAATTGCATTTAATTTTCTAATTCTATATAAACCATAGTAACAGAATTGATTCTCACAATCTCACTCACCAATCTTCCTTTCCTAATTCTTCTACTGTCTGGACTCTGGTGCACACTACACCCTTGCTCTGTTTTTTTTTTATCCTCACCAAAATGGTTTTTACATTTGATATTGGTACACCGTTCGCAAACTAAGGGTACGTCGTACCCGGTCGCGAACCGAAATGAACCTACCCCCCTCGTACCGGGTACACCTTAACCCCACGAATCGCGATCCCGAACCCCGTTCCCGTACCGAATCGTACCACGAACTATGTGACTATGGTTTCAAGCTTTACCAATTTTATTTCTTTGGGTCCAGAAAATTCCCCTATTCTCTCATTACTGAAGGTCAAAACACTTCCAATGAACTACATGAAGATTCCAGCACTGAAATTCTCATGGAACATGAGGGGGATATAACAAAAAGAAAGGACTACGGTCTTTATGAAAATGTCTTCTATTAGCAGTGGAAATTACTAATGCTGATGGAGAAACAAACACAACCCCATAAGCAAGCAAATTGTTTCTCTAAATATACCAAAGCTATCTTTGACTTGTATTTCACTTGCTACATCTCAGTTCCTTGAGTCCAGTGTTTCTAACAGTATCTTTTCTATAATCCTACTTGAAATCTTCAACAGGAATTTAGTAACTTTTATCTACTAAATATATCTTTTCTAGTATTTCCTACGTAATTAAATACCGTTGCCAACTTTTCTACACAAAGATTCAACAAAAATGATCATTTGCAACGAGCACGAAATTTGCGAAACCATATAAAGCTACAGGGTCCAAACTTTGAGGTTTAGGACACACATTTGGGGTGATCCATAGCTGTCCAAATTGTGCTTTATAACCAAATTATGGGCAAGAATCTTTTTTTCCCCTCATTTCATTGTAAAACTATAAGATATTTGGGGTCAAAAGTCAAATCTAGACTTCTGGGGGCCAGATATAGTATTGTAGAAACCCTAGAAGAATTCAGAATCCATCAGTTACACACCAAAACAAACGAAATCACCAAGGGATACAGAAGATGAATTGTGTTTCTTGAATTTGCAGAAATGAAAACAAATAACACGAAACAAATCACACATTTATATACAAAGCATTATCATTGAAATTCTACCTTGCAGATCCAAAATTACTAAAACGATAGCTATGCAAATATGCAATTCAAATGTAGAAATGATTAGATTAAAAGTAATTGAAATGAGAAAAACACATACCCTTGAACATTTCTGAGAGTTTGATTAAATCTTGAATCTAGGGTTGTAAGAGGGGGATTATTATTATTATTATTATTAGTTGGAGAGGAGGTGTGAATTTGATGATGATCTTCTTGTTCCTTGTTGTTGCTGTGACTGTTGTTGTTGTTGTTGTTGTTGTTGCTCTTCATGGTTTGTTGACAACAACCATGGTGAGGTGCTTCTTCCTCTCTCTCACTCCGGCCTTTTCGAGACACAAACAAACACACACAACATTCAAACTTCATCATGTCTCTTGTCTTGTCTCCACATATTTTCAATTACCTCCCCTCATGTTTCACACTCTTGTTAAAAGATTCCCTCCTTTTTTATATCTAAATTCATTGTTTTATATCTTGAGATAAAATGTTTAAAACATTTCGTATAACTAACCTTTTTAGTAATATGTAGATTGTCATCATTGTTCTTTGTATTTGTGCAAAGTCGTTGTGACTAAATCGAGATGCTTTCATATAATATTGGTTTATCGATATATCGAATACTGATTTAAAATCATTCATATAGAAATAGTTAGAAAAAATATAATGCTTCACTATTACATGAAATCTATTTTCATGTAAACAAAAACAAACTATTCAACCCATGATTGAATCATAATTTGGATGAACATTCAACATCTACCTTATCCTTTATATACTTCAATGCCAGGTTTTCTTTTTTCTCACCAATGTGGGTCAATCAAGAAATCACCACAATTCTTGATTTGAACCTTTAAATCTTTTAATAAAAATTTTGATTATAAACATTGTTAGTTTAGAAAATAATAATAATAATACAGACCCCCTCCCCACGGGTACACCTCCATCGGCTTTCCAATTCTAATCATGTAGAAGAATATCAATTTGTCTATTAGTGCATGTATAAAACAATAAGTGAATATAAAAATTTAAGCTTACGATCCATTTGCGAGTCACAATGTAATATTGAAATAAATAATAAACAAATATTCTTTAATGTTGTGGTTTATACTTTATACTCCTGAGAAAAAAATATAGGAAAAAATAATCAAGGTAATAATACATCATGAAATTACAATATAAACAAAATCTTCAATATATTAAGATTGAAGGAGTAGTTGGAAGAACTTACATTTAGTAATGTATATGTTAGCTCCAAGCCCCTGTTCATGTAAATGTATAGATAAAAGAAGCAAGGTTCCTTCATCAAATGCTCACAGAAGAAAAGGAGTCGCAGAAGATTTTCGCAGAAGCTAAGTGTTTGTGCAAGTCAAAACTGGCAGAGCCTTTGTGAAGCCTGACAGAAGCTCTGCAAAATCAACCTCTGTGTAAACTCATCTTCTACAAAACGGTTATTTTCAGCTCGTGTGGATCACGTGACTACCTCAACCGACCTACTTTCAACGTCTAGGATTGAACCACGTGTCAAGATCCTAGAGGGTTAGTTAGGTTAGCTTTAGAGTATATATAGCTGAATTGCCTTTGAATTTTGTAATCTATTGAATTACTTGTTATATTTGAAATCTGTGAGTGTTCTTGGTGAGAATAATGTGTGAATAATTCGATTGTAAGTTTCCTGCATTAATGGCATCTTTGATTATGAATTAAAGATCATATTGAAGCTTGTTATCTGTGTAATTGTTTCAAATCTGTTTGAGTTGTTCTTACACTGTTTCATTGAACTTCATCTTCTCAATTAGATTAAGTTTGAATTGCTTAAGTCTTCTGCTATTTGTATTCAATTAATTGGCAATTCATCTTAGTTTTGATCAATACCATTCATATCTAGGATCAACAATTGGCATCAGAGCCAAATTGAGTCTTAGTATTCAATCGATTGCTCTTGGTATTGATCTATTTTGATTTTTGCGTAGCTTTCATCTTCTTCTTTGTATTTTTCTCATGGCTGTTAATTCAAATGATGCATTCATGAGCATCGGCTCACAATCCAAACCCTCAACCCTTGTTCGCGAAGAATTCCAGCAATGGAAAATTCGGATGGTAAACTTCCTTGAAGGAATTCACCCAAAAATTACTGAATTTCTCCGTAATCCTCCATATATCCCTATTAAAATGATCCCTAGAGTTCCAGCCACTGCTACCACTGATGAGGTCCCTAAACATTACTTGTAACGCCCCATTTCCCAAAGTTAGTCATTTGACTAACTTTGTTAATTTATAAGTTAAGTGGGCTGGATTGTGGAAATTCCAGGTGGGAGGACTTGGATGTCATTGTAGAAAGTGGAGGGTGTTGTGTGATATGTATATAAGAGTGTTAGGAAGCCTAAACCCCTCTTATTGTCAGTTACGATTTTAGGGAGAAAGGGGAAGGGTTTGGGGCGTCTTTGGGAGATCAATTGCAAGGGGAAAAAGGTTAATTCAGCTTATCAAGTCTTTGATTGGTTGTTGTTGGTGACTATCCTAAGGTAATTGTTGATTATTTATGTGTTTTACTTGTCAATTTGCAAGTTTGGTTCAAGGGTTAGGGTTTTATTGAATGTTGGTGGAATTAGTGATCTTTGGATCACCAATTGAGTTTTATGTTGTTAGTTTGGTCTTTGAATGACTGTTGTAGTCTTGTAGAGCCTGGAAAGACGAAACCATGGCTTTTTGAATCGGTCAAAACGGAGTTCGGATGTGAAACTTATGCCTGTAACACCCCAAATTTCCCAAACAGTATATAACATGCATAACAACAATTCCCAGTGATCTAACGCAGCAGAATTAATTATCAAACTCAAAACTTGGCATTCAAGCACAAAAATAAAAATCCATCAGTGACAACTCAAAGGTATTGACAGTGGAACAACCCTCCACAGCTGAGATAAACTATAGCTAATGACCATCTAACGGATGACCAAAGTTGACCTCTCGTCTAACTCTGAGCCTTCTCACTTCCCTTCAAGGATGCTTCTCTACGAACTTCCCCTGAAAAATGTTTAAAAAGGTTTTGAAAGCGAGGGTTAGACCGAAAGGTCTAGTGAATTCCCTCAAAACAGTTTAAACAACAGTTCCGGCCCGCTGGCCAAACACAATCATTTATCACATAGGCACCAGGGTAGTATCATGAGTAATAGAAACGTCACCTCGTGACTAACCTGGTGGTCGGATCCCTCGGATACTCAATTAAAGAGTGACGAACATAGTTCGTGCCTCACACCACCCCACAAATAAAACCTCGAGTGGCCGGATCCCCCAGATGCTCAATTAAGAAGTGACGAACATAGTTCGTGCCTCACGCCACTATACTTCCTAGGGATGTACGGTCCCATGGTATGCATTACTCATGATGCCATCCCCAACGATATCAAAATAGCATGTGTAACGATGATCATCAGTATAGCATTCACAATTATTCATGGATTCCACAATAAACATTTGCAAAGCATTGTATTTCAGTTAAGTTCACAAAATCAGTATAATATCATCATCAAATCATTTCGCAAACCGAATGGATATATTTAAAAGCAGTAAAAGCAATCCATTCATTTCAGGCAAGGGAACTCACCTGCCGCTAACTCCCGTCAAGTAGCCTAAGTTGTCTTAAGCGCACCCTACATAGATATAGTACCTATCAAAAACTCGAATTTCAACTGATAATCTTAATTAGATACGTTCGATTATAGACTAACTCAAAATCCTATATGGAAAACTCAACGTGGAAAACCCCAACGTGGAAAACTTCGACGTGGAAAACCCAACGTGGAAAACCTCGACGTGGAAAACCTCGACGTGGAAAACCGACGTGGAAAACATACCTTAGCCGAAAAAGATGATGGTGTTGATGATCTCTTCACACACCCAAAACACACACTTTACACTCTAAGAGTGATTTCCAAAATGGCTAAAAATTTAAGGTTTAAGGCTATATATATAGCTTGGGCTTGGGCCAAGCCCATTCTCAATGTGGAAAAATCCCAACTCAATAAAACTTTGAAAAATCTACCAAATCAACCCTCTTTTCACAAATTCTTCTCAATTTAAGAAAATAACCAAGTACTTTCCATTAAACTTGTAAATTTGAATTCACGGTTATTACATCTCTCCCCCCTTAAAAGAATTTCGTCCCGGAATTCATTTGGTAACAGGTGAGGATACTTTGCTCTCATTTCTGATTCCTGCCTCCCAAGTGCACTCTTATCCCTTATGGAACTTCTATTATCCGACCTGAGCTCACTGTCGACCTACACTCAATTCTTTACCACTTACGCTTGCCGTAGCAAAATTTCCTAGTCAATCTCGACAAATTCACAAATTTCATCCCCCCTCATTTAACCGGAGCAGGTAACAGTTCTCCCACCATATTACTATGATCAACATACCTTTGAACATCAACTTTTAAATCATAGGTACACAAAACCATCTTTCTTAAACTCTCCCTAGCAGTTCATTCATTTGTCAAATATCTCTCTGTAGTGTAGTCCCACATTCATTGGGTCAACAACCCAAGATTGTCATCTTATCTTACTCACTTATGTCGACACAATACCTCACTCCTTACGTTATCCCGACAACTTACTCTTTCATCAATATTTACCACCCAACACCAATCAATAATGTCTTTGTCACAATTCACGATCTATACCTAACTAAGCATTTCCATGGTATTTCCTGCCTTCAACAAACCACCCGACCGATTCAATTCAGACGTTTTAGTCCGAAGATAACATACATTCTCCACTTCCTAATAAGACCAATAACTTTAATAGTATCCCTTTATGTGCAATGGGTACTTTGACACTTCCAAATAAACTTCACTCCACAACAAAAGATTCCCCCAATGAAACATATAACATCCCTATAGTTGCCCAAGGAATTTAAAGTATACCCATTCAATTACTTATTGTGACCAAGGATCACAAAAGTTCTGTTAGGAATTATGTGCAGAGTTGACAAACCAAGTGATTATACATCCAATGTTACAAGACACTTGAGGGTCACAACTGTGAGGACCTATAAGTCGAACAAGTTAGATGAAACCCAAAAATGGAGAGTTAGGATTTATAATAGTGTATTATAAATCAATTGGGTAATTACAGTCAGAATTACCAAAGTTGGAGGGTTATTAATTAATTAGGATATTATATATTTATTAGATAAATAAATATATAATAGTTAATTAATAAGGTTTTATATATATTAGATAAATATATATAATTATAATTATCGTATGCAAATTCTTTTCCAGCTATTTAAAAAAAGGAAAAGGATTAGAGATAATTATAAAAGGAAACTGAATCTTATACAAACTGTATAATTTCTCCATATAAATAAGCCTTATAGGGTTAAGGCAAAGAAGAAACTTTTCAGCTAAGAAAACAGTTTTTAGTTTCCTCTCTCTCCCTCCCTCTCCCAATCGGCGACCGACCCCCCCCCCCAGGTCGGATTCCAGTTTGTTGTTCGGGTTTCATATAGTTCAACTAGAAGGACGTTCGTTGGTCGATCACCGGTGGACTATCATCAAGCAATCCAGGTAAATTGACCTAATCTGAACTATTAGGATTAAAACTAGAAACGATTAAAGATCATTAGGCTAATAATGGGTTTTTAGTTTTCATCGCTTCCGCACGATTAGATCAGAAACAGTGTGTTTTTTGATCGCGTAGGTTTTATCAGTTTGATTAACCTATGAGATATATCAAACCAGTGAGGTTCGATATATCTGAGATAATCCTCTAGTCAGTTTGATTCGAGGATACCCACAAAAACCCTACAGTGGTATCAGTTTATCTGTATATGCGTATCCGTTAAAATTAAATTGTTTCTTGCGTATCAATCTTTATAAAAATCTGATCTTTATTGAGTTTAATTATTTATAATTTTAGATTTTTGCTATTCGTATGAAAACCCGGAAAAACCATCACCCGATTGGTGATGGCTGCGGATTGTGACATCACCACCGCACCACCAGCGTGGTGGTTGCGGCTGGTTGCCGTGAACGGTTGCTGGACCGCACCACAGTATGTGGTAGCGGCCCCTGGCTGCCATACAAAATCTCACGCCACCAGGTGGGTGGCGGTGATCGGCAATTTCAGGCGAGAACGACGGCTCATCGGTGCCGAGTATCGCTACAACCGGTAGCCACCAGGCACGATCGCCGGCCAAACCACATGGTCGTGGTGGCGGCGGATGCCTAGCCGAACCACCAGGGAGGTGGTGGCGGCGATCTCATGATTACCGATCCAAACCACATGGTCATGGTGGCAGGCGGTAAGTGGTGGTAGTAGCAGCTGTATCCTCGCCGAAATCAACGACCTTGATAACAACGGCTTTGGCCGTTGTCATCAGATCAAACCACTAAGGCCAACCGCCGGCTGCCCTAAGGCCACGCCGAGGCGGTGGCAATCGCCGAGTAACGGCGGTGATATTTTGATCGCCGGCCGGAAACAAATCCACACCACCACCAGAAGCCGCTCACGCGGTGGTGGATGGTGGTGCTAAACGATGGCCGTAGGTCACGCCACCCAATTGGTGGTGGTGGCCGAACCCATATCAAACCACGGTTGACGCCAAGGCCAAACCACCAGTATGGTGGTGGCCGGCGGTTCTGATGATGGGTCGTGGTTGGAGCGCGGCCAAACCACAACCACCAAAAACTGCTTACGCGGTAATGGATGGTGGTTGCGGCGAATGGTGGTGATCAATTAAGTTACGGTGGCGGCGGTGGCATTCTAGCTACCGTCGTCATGGTAGTTAGATGGTGGCCAAAACCACCGTATTCGGTGGTGGCGGCATCCAGTTACCGCACACGGATCACGATCGAACTAATAGTTATCGAAGGCGTCGATTGGTGGCGGTAGTAGCATTACTATCGTTACCGATCAATGATAATGATTACGCAACGACCGTTCGACGAACAAACCACCAGCGTGGTGGTAAAACGTTGGTTCTTGATCATAGGCCAGACCTAGGGTTTTTTCGTTTTGGGCCAAATTCCCTTATTAGGCCTAAGGCCCAGTCCTTTGGACCAAGTTATGGCCCAAGAGGGGTTTTATCAATTCTTAGTTGTTTTATCAAAACAGTTATTTTGACCAGCATGGTCAAATAGGTTTTGTGTCGTGCCTTGACCAACTAAGTCAAACACGACACGGTTTAAAGTTCACTCTTTTTAGACAATCAATTTGTTTGGTAAAACCCAGTTTGATGTAACTTTGGATAAAAGGATTTTTCCTCTTGCAAATCTTTTTATTTATAAAAGTGTATATTTATAAAACTAATTTTAGTCTCAATTTATAAGACTGTTGTTTTTATAAATCAGTTTAAAACCATGTTTTGCAATAATTGAGACAAGATAATTTTAACGGATCCAGGTTTATTTCTCGTAATTATAATATTGCTTTTATTATATTGCATATATATTTACGTAATTGCTTGAGCTCGATATATGGATTTCAGTTTGATTTTACATATATATATATATATCTATTATAGTGTTTTGCCAACCTAGACCCTTGACATATTTGCGGGGAGGCCTGCGTGCCATTTACAACCCCTTATGTAATAATGACCTTAGGATAGAAAATTTTTTTTTCTTTCGGGATGACGAGGCCAGTGGGAGCTACTAAGATTCTTCATCCTACCGGAATACTAACAAAACATGGCGAGGCCAGTGGGAGCTACGCGAGTTTTGAAGCTTTTAGTAGAATAGGTCATTATTGGTCCCTAGGAAACGTTGGCAAAAACTATAATTAGCTACCACGTGATTAATTATTGTTTAATTGCATGGTTGATTTATTATTTGTGATATCTTGCATGTTAATAGTTTTAAATAGAGTTGTTACTTTAAAACTAGTTTATATCACAAAAGGAATATAGGTTTCAGTTTCGTTAAAACTTTTCAAAACAATAGTTTTTGTTTTAAAACCTATAGATGATTGTTTTATATAAAAGGCAAAGTTGACAAAAACAGTTAGTTTTAATCAACTAGGTTTACCATTAAAACAGTTAGTTTTAATTAGCAAGTGATTTTAAAACAGTTGGTTTTAAAATTACATGTATGTTTGAAACAGTTAGTTTAAAACATAAGTAGCCTTTATAACAATCAGTTTTTCAAAAGCCTGGAAGTAAAGTTTTTTTTAAAACCCCGAAAATCATAGATCAGTAGTGCAACCCATCTAGGGGCACCTTCGGCGTAAAGTACATAGGCGTTGTAAGTGATCACACATTCAACGTCCGTGTTCAAACTGAAGCTGGAGGGGTTACATAACTCTGCGAATTATCTCTGGGTGGTACCGGCCAGAGTATAGTGATCAGGTCCCCAAAATGGTGAGATCTGTTTTGGTACTATAATGTTCAACCGGGTGGTACCGGGCCAAAAAGCACTAAGAGGGACTAAAACATGCACAAGTAGTTGCCATAAGTCCCGAAAAGATCTAGGAGTCATGTCAGTTAGACATGATTGGTAAAAGTCCTTTCCTACCGAAATAAATACGGGTCTGGTGGAGCAAGAACATTACGCACATCAGGACGTATGAAATAAGGATCCTAGTCCAATAAATTGATCATTTAAGGGTTTATTGATATTTTATTGGAAATTAGTCTATTTACAGTTGCTAAGACCAAAAGTTTTATTTTGTGTAGATGGCAAGCACTGTTACCAGCACTAACAATCTTTCCCTCCGCTCTATCCTAGAGAAGGATAAGCTGACCGGCTCTAACTTTCTCGACTGGGAGCGCAATCTGATGATTGTGCTCAGGCATGAGAGAAAATGGTATGTGCTAGAAGAGCTACTTGGGGAGGCACCTCCGGCAAACGCTCCGGCTGCTGCCAGAAATGCCCACAAGAAGCACTCGGATGATCTCCTTGATGTCGCCTGTCTGATGCTAGCAACTATGAGCCCAGATTTGCAAGCAGGGCTCATAAATACAAATGCTTATGACATGATCCGCCAGCTGAGGGACATGTTCCAGACTCAGGCTCGTACAGAACGCTACGATGCCACCAAAGCATTCAATGAGTGCAAGATGGTAAAAGGGACATCAGTAAGTGACCATGTCATGAAAATGAAACGGCACTTTGATCATCTGGAGAGGCTTGGTCATCCTGTTCCGTTGCAGTTGGCAACCGACACCATACTCAATTCACTGTCAGAAGACTACAGGCCCTTTGTAGTCAACTACAATATGAATAACATGGAGAAAACAATAGCAGAATTGCACTCCATGCTAAAGACAGCTGAACTGAATATGGGGAACAAGAACAAGACTAAGGATGTCTTGATGGTGAAAGACGGAGGGGTTAAAAAGAAGAATGGGCAAGCTAGCACCAGTAAAGGAAAAGGACCAGTCCAGGCCATCCAGAGTGGACCCAAGAAAGGCAAGGGCAAGGGCAAGGGCAAGAAGGTTAAGCCAAACAAAGCTAGGACTGAAAACCGCTGCTTTATATGCAATGAGATCGGTCACTGGAGGCAAAACTGCCCTAAGCGTCATGAAGCAGGTAGATAAACCTCAGATATTTATGATTGCTTTATTTTTGTCACTTCTTACTTGTTAGCTTACAAGTATTCTGATACCTAGAGCAAATGATTATTGCAGGAGGTCAGAAGTGAAATGCCCAAAGGTTGCTAAGGATCTGAAGCACAAGTTTATTTCAATTTGAGTCAAGATATTTATGGATTTAAGACAGTTATTTCTATTTTTTCATGTTTTAAACAATTTTTGGATGATTGTAATTTTTGGATTTATAATTCTATGGTTTTATTTTTTCAAAAAAAAATTATTATCTTGACATTGAAATATCTGATTGTGCTTAGTGTTTGTATGATCCTAGATGTTGCCTACTTCAATAAAATCTATTAGATTGAAGTATTTTGTATAAAAACTATCAAAAACACACGAGACTCCATAGGAATGTGTTTTGAGAATAAAACATTTATGAATAATAGTTTCATGATCAAATTTTAAAGGAGAATTCAGGATATTAACTCAGATAGCGTTAATAACAGTATTTATAAAACTAAAAAGATTCCAAGTTCTGGAATTAGGATTTTAACAAATCCAGTTAAGTTTTATAAAAGAAATTCTCAGAATTAACTAATCAAATTTGATCAAGTTTTATTATTCAAATGTTCTAAAAAGAGAATTCAGGATATTAACTCAGATAGCGTTAATAACAGTATTTATGAAACTAGAAAGATTCCAAGATCGGGAATTAGGATTTGACCAAATCCAGTTAAGTTTCATAAAAGGAAATTCTCAAAGCTCATTACTTAAAAATTAGAATTGACTAATCAAAGTTTTGACTAAGTCAATAGTAAAATTCTGAGTAACAATTAGTTTTTATAAGCAAGTGGGAGCCCAATTTATTCTCTATCTAGTCTCAGATAAAGAATAAAGGATATAATTATTGATATATCTCGGGATTCATAAATCCAGATAGGATAAGAATTTATAAGATATAATTTACCCCTTTTAGTCAAAAGGATAAAAGTTTCAAGACCCATGAAACAAAAGTCGTGACTGACTTTAAAAATCAATAATTAGAGTGTTAGACTAAAATATAAGATTCCAGTAGATTTGCCAGCATTGCAAATGGAATCTGATTTCAGGTAGAAATCATTCATCTACACAGCAGCTAAGGAAAGTTGCAGTCTCACATATTCAGGAACTGGAAGTTAGTCCAGGTCTCCGAGTTCATGGAATATGATAAAAGTCTAGTTATTGTTTATATAAGGTGTTTGCAGAACAATAATTAGCAGATACAAGTAGATTGTACAAACAGACTTGTATTTTTGGTTATCACTTTGATTAAAATGGTAAACTTTAATCAAAGGGTATAAACTGAAGGTAGGTGATACTTCATTTTAGACCAGTATTTAACAAATGTTAAATAGATAATATGAAAGTTATTAAAGAAAAGACATTTAATTTTGTTATTATTACAGCGTGTAGTATGGACTATACAAAATTAATTTCTTTATTACTTTCACCATTTTTTTGCATGTTTTAATTAATCCAGGAATGAAACTAGTTTCCAGTTTTCATTCAAAATCTGTCTGTGACAACTTATCAATGTGGGAGCATGATAAGGTGTTAAAGTCATTGTGAACTTTTAGGTAGTTATGATCAGTTGCTGAATAACAGCTACAAGTGTTGTAGACTAAAAGTTGCACAGATATTTGATAGAGTAGCAAATATCGGACGTGATCCGCGGTTGAGATTGCTTCTTGGAGTAAAGTCATAAGTGAATCTCACAGTGGTTGTCCCTATCACCTGAGGTGTCTGATTTGATATCATGAGGACTACTGAATTCTTAGTGCATTCAATCGCTACGCCGTAACAGGGTGGCTATAAAGGGTGTAACTAGATTCAGCGGAAGCCGTGGTGCCAAAGGCAGATATGCAAGATGGGATTTGCACCTCTTCTTAGAAGAGAGATATTTCTGGGCCCATCTTGACTGACTAAGTATACTGATGAAGTCCATGGCCATGCCCAAACGAACTGATTAGTTCTTTGTCGTTTACCTATCAGTAAAAGTCAGATAATCAAGAAAACAGAATCTTGAGTATTTAGAGTTGACATTTTCCAAGCTCATACTCACAGATGAAGTATCGCGATGCAAAGGGAAAAGCCAAGATATACCCAATCAATGAACAGTGGCTTCATAGATACTATTTCCTTACGGAACATTTATATCACCAGTCTGGGTATAAGAGTTCTTGTAACCTGGTCAGCCTAAGTGCCTGTCTAGGGGCCTCCTTAGGTCCGTATAATCAAAGGTGGTATTGCCAACTTGCACAAGTGGGAGTCTGTTAGGAATTATGTGCAGAGTTGACAAACCAAGTGATTATACATCCAATGTTACAAGACACTTGAGGGTCACACCTGTGAGGACCTATAAGTCGAACAAGTTAGATGAAACCCAAAAATGGAGAGTTAGGATTTATAATAGTGTATTATAAATCAATTGGGTAATTACAGTCAGAATTACCAAAGTTGGAGGGCTATTAATTAATTAGGATATTATATATTTATTAGATAAATAAATATATAATAGTTAATTAATAAGGTTTTATATATATTAGATAAATATATATAATTATAATTATCGTATGCAAATTCTTTTCCAGCTATTTAAAAAAAAGAAAAGGATTAGAGATAATTATAAAAGGAAACTGAATCTTATACAAACTGTATAATTTCTCCATATAAATAAGCCTTATAGGGTTAAGGCAAAGAAGAAGCTTTTCAGCTAAGAAAACAGTTTTTAGTTTCCTCTCTCTCCCTCCCTCTCCCAATCGGCGACCGACCCCCCCCAGGTCGGATTCCAGTTTGTTGTTCGAGTTTCATATAGTTCAACTAGAAGGACGTTCGTTGGTCGATCACCGGTGGACTATCATCAAGCAATCCAGGTAAATTGACCTAATCTGAACTATTAGGATTAAAACTAGAAACGATTAAAGATCATTAGGCTAATAATGGGTTTTTAGTTTTCATCGCTTCCGCACGATTAGATCAGAAACAGTGTGTTTTTGATCGCGTAGGTTTTATCAGTTTGATTAACCTATGAGATATATCAAACCAGTGAGGTTCGATATATCTGAGATAATCCTCTAGTCAGTTTGATTCGAGGATACCCACAAAAACCCTACAAGTTCTTCCTTTTAGTAGTCATTAACCAACACTTTAATCTTCCATAAAACAGCCATGCTGATGCGGTAATTATCGTATATAAAAAGCGTAACAAGTTTTAACCTCTAATGCCTAGCCACCGTCTTACCACATATACAGGCAAGCGTACCTGATCGTGAGTAATATAGTGTAGGAAAGTCCAGGTATCGTATCTACCACTGGGAACGGTCAAGTTATTGTAGACTAAAGTCTGAATCGGTTTAATTAATCTAAAAGGGGGGTTTTGTATGAAAAAGGTTTGAATACTGAAAAAGGTAATTAACTAAAAAAAAAAGAAAGCGGTTAAAATAATAATTGAAGTTTATAATAATGGAAAAACAGCAGTACTTATCATGATAACGTGAATCCCCAATATGGATGACATGAATAGGTCGAAGGTTTGGTTGTTTTGACTATTGTAGGAATTTAAGTCTGGGAACCCTAACATGTGCAATTTATGGCTATGAACTAGGATATGGTCCTCCTATTCCAATCTAAATTGTTTGGTCCACAATCTAGAATCGGTAAACCTTCCCAATCAGTATTGCAAGGCTCTTTTACTATCGGTCACTTATTGGTCAAAGTAACCCCTTAACACAACTCTATGGTCCAAGTCAGGCTAAGGTATGTTGATTATCCTTTCGGAGTCTATCTGCTTTTGGTCTAACAAATACACCCAACCCAAGTGAATTCAAATCGCCACAAAACACATAATCAGAAAAAACCATAAACGACATTCAATTAATCAAAAACAAACCAATAAACATTAATTGCAAAGTATCATCACAAAGGTTCATCTATCATGACAAGCATACTAATAGACTACTCATGATATTGAGAATAAAAAACATAAACAAAAGTGGACATCGACATGATACCGACAGTACAACGATAGATGTCAGAGATCGACTTCCGCAGCGTATCGGCACCTTCCGTACTCTCACTCTCGTTCCTCTGTTTTACCCTCGTGTATTCGCACTTCAAAACTCATGTCTAGAACTGAAGGAGGAGGCTGATATTTAAAGAAAACGACCAGGCTCCATCTGGCGATCGCCAGACTGCCCACTTTGGGGACGCCCAAACACTAAAATCAACCCTAATCTTCAACTCAGTCGCACTTGGCGGCGCAAATATAGGACTTCGCGATCGCCAAGTGTCTTTGTGTTGACTTTGTGCATTTTTACGTTTTCTCGCCTTTTTCGTACTTTTCCGTTCCACGGCCCCAAATCCTTCACAATCAATAAAAAGCTCATTTAGTGCATGAAATGATCATAAACGGGTGAGAAATGGGGTAAAGTCATACGATTACGCGCAACCCAAAACATGTATAATTTTTGGTGTTATCAAAATCCCCCACTTAAGCTTTGATTGTCCTCATCAAAAGACTGAAAAATAAGAAAGATAACTCCAAAATTATCTCCACCCAAGATCATCAAAGAGAACAAAGTATACTCACACAATCGAAACACACAAACAAGACTCGTCAAGCAATCGGATACCAAGGCCAACCTTTTACCCTCACATAATATGCATAACAATATAAAGTGTATCTCTCGGGGGTAAAAAGTGTATATATAAGTGATCACACTAATACTCGACTAATTCCCGCATGCATAAGCTTGTCACCAAATCTAATCTCCACCACTGAGAAGTTGTCAACCGTCAAGAGGACTTTAGGGTTGTAATGTGAGGCTAAGGGTTAAGGGTAAGGATAAGGATATATATAATGTGACTAAGGGTTTTGCAACAAAAATTTGAAAACTTAATCAGTAATGATCCAAACAGTGAAACAATCTGACTTTCAAACAGTGAGACTTTTGGGATGAGTATTTCCTCTTTTTTTTTTTTTTTTTTTTAGAATTGGCCTAAGCCTATGGCTTATTTTGGGGCACAAATCTTTTTCTCTCTTTTCCAACTCTCATTCTTTTTTTTTGTATTCTCGACTCTCTTGATATTTCTTTTCTTTTCCGAGTCTCAAATATTTTCTCTTTTCTCTCTTTTCTTTTTTTTTTCTTTTCAGAGCAGCAACTATGTTGCTTTTGGGCTTTTTTTAAATCTCAATCCCATAAAACTTGTCAGATATGAAAAACTGGATCAAAACATCTCAAGATTCAAATTTAAGTTACGGCCAAGAGATAGATAAACAATTAGGCTCAAGGATAAAGTGTATAGTGGGTAATGAAATGAAAAGGCTAAGGCTCAAAATGGTTTCAAGGGGTAAAGTGTTAAAAGGTGAACACTTTTCAATTAAAGGCTAGGCAAATCAAATAACCTTATGATGAGATTATCTGACGAAGGCTAAAAGGTTAGAAACGAAGGCCTCTATCAGTGCAATGGTGATAAATACTTCTCTTATGTGGTCTCGACAAGCATTCAAATGACAAGTTCTACCTTGGGTCAAAGTCGGTATTCCTCACGAAATAAACAGATAAAAACAATATAGGCTCAATCTCTCAACGGAATTGGGTGAGGGGCACTCATGGGTATCAGTATTCCAAGGTATCCTTTTACTCAACTAATCCTATTCAGTGTTCTCCTATGCAAGCAACTTCAGTCTCAAAAACAATCTCAGATTTCGAAAAAAAATTGGGGTCAAATCTCAAAGCTTTCAAAAGTTTGAAAAACGACAATCCACAAGCAAAAAGTGAACCCATTTAAACAGATAAGTCTACATAACCCCCTCCCCACACTTAAAATTTGCAGTGTCCTCAATGCAACAATCAAAACAATTAAGGAGTAATTGGGAAAAAGAGAAACTTCCCGGGTTATGTGACGAAATCTGTTCTGATCTGAGAGTGGTTGCATAAAATTCGTGCTCGATCATAAATCGCCAAATCTACCAACAAAAAGAAAAAAGAAAAAGTAAAAACGAACAAATGAAAAATAAACCAAACCAAATTACTTAAAATCCTAAGCAAACCAACAGAAAAATAAAATTGTTCAACAACCACGCAGTTCAAAAATTAAAAATTGTTTAGGACAACCAAATCGAATAACGGGATAAAAGAGAGAGATCAATAAGGGCCACGAGGTTGGTTTTGCCAATCCTCGTAAGTCGGGTAACCGGGCGGAGCAATCTCGGAGTATGGCCAATATGGAGATGGAGCAAAAAGCGGTATTCGGTTGAATATCGAAGTGGGAGGCCATCTGGTTCATCACTCCACTTTGCCAGTTGGCTTGGTGAAGAGCCTCCACGGTGTTTGTACTCCATGTGCTGTTGATGCCGGCCATAAGAAAGTGACATCTCCGAAAGTTGGTTACTCAAGTCTTGGTAACCCGAATAAGCAGTCCAATCCGTCGGTTGTTGACCCACATTCGCCCCACTCGTTCCATCGGTCTCGTGCGTACTCCTCGGTGCTTGGCTAGGTTGACTTCTCGGTTGACTCCCATAGCTTGAGGATTACGGATCCATGCATTGTAGTCCCTTCCGATTGCATGCTCAACTCTTGCCACGCCCATACCTCGGAGTTGGTCCATGTCAATCAACCCATCTCCCCGAGGTTCGTCATCGAAGCGATCGCGGCGTCGGTTAGGATACCGAAATGTTTGGCCAAGAGCGTCACGTACTGGCCACCAACGATGCGACTACCCTCGCGATAACCACTCGCCTTAGCGAGTTGAGCGGCGATGAGATACGGAGCATTCGGATATTTATCATCCGTAGAGAGTTGCTCAAGAAGCCACAAATCCTGCACGGTTACTTTCTCCCCACTCGAAGATCGAGCATTCACCGCTTGAATGAGCATGCGTGTAGAAGTCTATCCGTCGAAGCAATAAAACCTTTCACCTTGAGGTTGCCATGATAATCACCATCACCCAAAATCGCCCATGCCAAACGCGGATCAAAATCATCGGGTCTCTTTGCGGTCGCCCACATGTACTCCTCACAATCCGGGGAGCATCAACGTCCAATTGGGTATATATCCCCAAAGCAAGAGCAAAATCAACCAAAGAAAGAGATCTCCAAATACCCCAAGTCGGAAAGTCATACACGATTGATGAAATTCCCAGAGCCTTGATCGCATCGAAACGAAACGTGGCCACAAACTCCACGATAAGCTCTCGGTATAGGGTCTCGGCGATATCGAAAACTCGCTCCCATGCATGGCATATGTAGTACTCGTTGCCATCCTCGTCGTATGCGTGCTTTTCAAGAATCGCTTTGATGTCGTTCTCGACATGCATCGATCGAAGAAGATCCCAATCGACTCTTTTCGGCATGAGAATTTGGCGGGGGAGAAGTCGGTTGACAATGTCCCGATATTCCTCCTTCTTTCGAGCGTTTAAAGTCGGGTCGTTTGTAAACGAGGTGAAAACATGACTTCCATCCGGTGCATGGAAGTTGGCTACGGCGGCGGTCTTAGATGCGGGGTCTTTTGTCTCTACACAATCAAAATACCATTGTCTTAGAAAGGTTTCAATCCATAAACGTAAGACAAGGCTTATACTTTCAAAATTCCAACGAGACAAAAATCTATACAACTAACAAGTTCAAGCATCACATATATATGCATAACAAAACAAGAACAATGGGGATGTGGAACATCCCCCCACTTGAACTTTTAGTTCAATCCACAATTTCAAATCAATCTAGCTAGCAAGAAAGAATGGGGAATTTTGGTTTTCTCAAAATCCCACACTTACATTTAAACACAATCACTGATTTCAACAATCAATTAGCAGCTAGAAAAAAAGATTTCAATCACAATATAGGGGGTGCTTCATCTATAACTCTAAATCATCAATGGTGTATCAAGAACCATTGTCAATTTCATTCAAGCAAAAAACACCATTGTACCCAAAACAAGATCTTCAATTACCAAAATTGAGCAACCTTACGAAAATCAAAGTTGGGAAACGTACCCTTATACTGATGAAAGAAGAAATTGAAGCTCAAAAGGACGAATTTCGCAAGAAACGTGAGGGGGGTTTTTGGGGGCGCCTAAGAGGAATTAGGTTTGTGTGTTTGTGGAAAATGGGAAAAAGAAGGTTTAAAAAACCCCTGTCCCGACTTCTTTCGCGAAACCCTGGGTTTCGCGTCGCCAAACAGCTGATTTCAGCAAACCCTGATTTTTTTAAAAAGTTTTCGCGCGCCAAACGGCCCCTTTTTTTTCCTTGCCAGGTTCGAAAATTTTAACCTGATCCGGGCTTAATCACTTGGCTCGCGAATTGGGATTTTGGCGTGGCCAAAGCCCTAGTTGTTTCCCAACTTTTTTGAAATTTTGCATCGCTTTTCCGATTTCGGGGTCGAAATTGGTTTCTACCCCTCGTTGGTTCCAAAAAAATCAAATGAAAACTTTAATAAAAACAAAAAAAAATCACTAAAATGAAAGAAAATTTTAAAAGCGCGGGTTGTTTCCCCAGAGGCGGTTTTTTTTTGGGGTTTAAGTCACCCCATTTTCCGCTCCAAAATTTTGGAGTGGAGGGATCTTTTTGGGGATTTCGAAGAGGGAATTGTTTGATTTTTTTTGAAAGGGAAAGTTGGTTTTCTTGGTTAAAGGGATAGGGGGGTTTGTTTTAAGGAGGAAGAAGATTAAAGGTAAGGGGGGAGGGGGTGGTTTGGGTTGGATAATTATTTTAAGAAGTTGGGATTTGATTGAAATTGTATTTTTTAAGGGTTGGGAAGAAAGAATTGGGGTAGGGTTGGGGGAAGGTGTTGAGGGTGGTATGTAAAATTTTTTAATAAATTGGGGTTTGTATTTTAAGGTGGGGGTTGGTATTAAAGTTTGAAGGGGTTTTAAAATTTTGGGGATTTTTGGGTAGGAAAGAAAAGGGGTATATTAAGGGGGGGAATAATTTTAAAGAAAAGGGGGTTGTTTTGGATATGGAGGGTTATGGGGGATGAGATTTTATGGTGTTTTTTTTTTTTTTTTTGGTTTATTTTTTTTTGGGTTAAAAAGGATAATGGTTATTTTTTTAAAAGAAGGGGAAGAGGGGAGGGGGGTTGAAAAGAATGTGTTTAAATTGAATGGAAATTGGATAGGTGGGAATTTAAATCTGGTTTTATTTTTTGTAATTTTGGAATTTTTTTGAGGTTTGGTTTATAATTGGTTAAAATTTCAAATTTTTGGGGAATTGGGGGGGAAAAAGGGGGGTATGGATTGAAAATCGGTTGCCATTTTTTTAAATCAAAAAAAAGATTAGGAATTGGGGAAACAAAAAGATATAAAAAAGATAAAAAATAAAACAATGAAAAACAGAAACGAAAAACTTGCAAGGGACAGAACCCTTACAAGATCGATTAACCAAACAATTAACTAAAATCTAACAACTACCGTTCCCCGGCAACGGCGCCCAAAAACTTGATGGGGTAATTATCGTATATAAAAAGCGAACAAGTTTTAACCTCTAATGCCTACCACCGCTTACCACATATACAGCAAGCGTACCTGATCGTGAGTAATAAAGTAGGAAAAAGTCCAGGTACGTATGTACCAACGGGAACGGTCAAGTTATTGTAGACAAAGTCGAATCGGTTTAATTAATCTAAAGGGGGGTTTTGTAAGAAAAAGGTTTGAATACTGAAAAAGGGAATTAACTAAGAAAAACTAAGAAAGCGGTTTAAAAAAATAATTGAAGTTTAAAAAATGGAAAAACACATACTTATCATGATAACTGAATCCCCAATATGGATGACATGAATAGGTCGAAAGTTTTGGGTTTTTTGACATTGTAGAATTTAAGTCTGGGACACCTAACAGGGGCAATTTATGGCTATGAACTTAAAGGGTATGGTCCTCCCCAATTCCAATCCTAAATTGTTTGGTCCCAAAATCTAGAATTGGTAAAAACCCTTCCCAATCATATTGCAAGGGTCTTTTACTATCGGTCACTTATTGGTCAAAGAACCCCTTAACACAACTCTAGGTCCAAGTCAGGCTAAGGTAGGTTGATTACCTTTTCGGATCTATCTGTATTTGGCTAACAAAATACACCCAACCCAAATGAATTCAAACGCCACACAAACAATAATCAGAAAAGAACCATAAACACATTCAATTAATCAAAAACAAACCAAAAAAACCCTTTTAATTGCAAAGTATCATCCCAAAAAAGGGTTTATCTACCCGACAAGCACTACTAAAGACTACCACCATTTATATTGAGAATAAAAACATAAACAAAAGTGGACATCGACATGATACCGACAGTACAACGATAGATTATCAGAGATCGACTTCCGCAGCGTATCGGCACCTTCCGTACTCTCACTCTCGTTCCTCTGTATTACCCTCGTGTATCGCACTTCAAAACTCATTCTAGAACTGAAGGAGGAGGCTGATATTTAAAGAAAAACGACCAGGCTCCATCTGGCGATCGCCAGACTGCCCACTTGGCGACGCCAAACACTAAAATCAACCCTAATCTTCAACTCAGTCGAAACTTGGCGGCGCCAAATATAGGACTTTCGCGATCGCCAAGTGTCTTCTGTGTTTGACTTTGTGCATTTTTCACGTTTTCCTCGCCTCTTTCCGTATTTTCCGTTCCACTGCCTCCAAATCCTTCACAATCAATAAAAAGCTCATTTTAGTGCATGAAATGATCATAAACGGGTGAGAATATGGGGTAAAGTCTTTAACGATTACGCGCAACCAAAACATGTATAATTTTGGTGTTATCAATGCCATAACACCAACCTAACTTCAACATGTATTTATAATGCCACTATTGGGAAATTTCTCTAATCTTTCAAGTAAGAGGTTCACGGCTACTTTGCATCCGCAATCGCAACACAACATAATCCTTACTAGCAATTGCAACACTAATACCACACTTATCATGTAATCACTATAATGCAACATCTTCACAAGAACACATACAGAATTTACCTGAGTAAAACCAATAATGCCTTCCCCACTTACTTTAACTCTTCAATACACAGATGACCAAACACTTTCTACTGGCATGAAAAATGCCATCAGTAGATTAATATCTACTAACAAAATTCGCACTACGGAAGAATGTCACACCTCTATGCCCAAATTTAACAACCTTCCTACTAATTTCCCGTATTCCCAAAGAACACCCTAACACTCCTGCTAAGATTCACTTCACAACTTCATCACACAAATACTCTTAGTTAAACCAAGATATACAATACTCCCACCCAATGGTCATCTCTACCACAAAACAATGCATAATTCTTTCTACTAGGCCGTTTAACCACACGTATGGGTAAAATAATATTATCTCCCGACATTAACTTTCTCGATTTTAGACGAACCACAAAACCAACGATCATCTCATTACCCGAAAGGGTTTTCATTCTACAATTTTCCACTAGGTCAAGAAGAGTACGCACCTAAAGTTGCTCGAACTTATTCTTAATCGTCTGAATACTGGATGACAACTCACTAAGTACATATTCTCATACGGTATAATGTCAGATCTTAGGAGCCTTTAGTCTGAGCATCTCATTCGATCACCTTATTTGTTCCAATCACGAAAACATAAGACATGCTCCAGGAGTTGTTCTCACCCGGGACTTAAGCTCTAATGCACCCTCTAACTTCTTTTCGAAATGAACTACGACACAGGGAGATCACATGTTATCAAAGACAATTCATAAAATGTGGCTTTTGCATAATTCTCTCTTACTTGCCAAACTTCCCCAATCTAAAAACTACTTCCTTAAATTCAATAAAGTATATTCACGTGCTTACTAAATAAGAGGATTCTTTCCCAACCAAGGAATACTGCATTTCTTCAACTCCACCCTTTTTGACTTCAACAATAAGTCAAAACGAATAGGATACGTTATTCTTATCCCCTGACAGTAGCCGAACATCTTACAACATATACCCCATGCTTGACGATTTCAGATAAATTATCAAAAATTCCAAAAGCAAAGTTTATCGCTCACTCTCATCTTATAACTACAATGTAACCACCATATTACCTCAAAACAAGCTCTCATATAGCCGCCGACTTGCATGTCTAATCCAATATAATACATGCCATAACGCAGCTAACAGTTAAAATCTTTATGTTTATTTCTTACTCATACTGGTATTGTCTTATTGATACTAGTCACAACCCATAACTTCCAAGAAAAGTCACCTCAAATAAAATGAACCACCAAATCGTGTTCAACCACAATTACTTAATCAGGTCTTCCTCCCTCACGGTTTTTCGTACCCTCTTAATGACATTTAGATCGTGAGGATAATAAGGGATATCCCTTTTTCAGACGAAAATATCCAGTGTGCACTTACTGATTTGCACAAAATGCTTTGCTCCCAACGAACATCAAATTTCGGGAAAAGATTACCCATCCCAGCTTAGTAGTCTCTTACTTTCGCAATTTTTACTTAACACACTCAGTTACCGAATCCACCACAAATTCTGTCCTAGCTGCCCCTTTACGACTTTAAATGAACTTGGTAATAAAACCACTTCAAAATCACCACTCTTGCTATAGTTTTCTAGCATCAAACTCAGCAGTATGTCGTATACCCTATCGTCCTTGCATAGTGATTGTTTGTGTAAAAATTTTACTTAAGTTATTATCGTAAGATGTCGTGAGGCAAAATCGTCAAAAGAAAGAACTCTTGTTCGATAAAACGTGCGATAGATGAAAGTAAATGGACAAAAAGATTGATGACGCAGGAAAAACCTCAGAATCGAGGAAAAAACCTGCGGCCGACCAAATAAGATAGTCGACGTTGCACTATTGATCACCAATAAGGGGGATATCCTCGATGTTACAGTTAATATTGTACGATTACAATAAGGAAATGAATGTTATCGAACGTAAATACAGAGAATAACAATGGTATTGCTATTTCTCTCTCAGAATCAGTTGTCTTGAGTGTATAATCTTGAGTCTCTTTTATAGCTGTTGAGTTTGTAACCGTTCGTTCATTATTGAGCCATAAATGCAACGGCTATAACCGGCGTTGGTTTCACGATCGTAACGTTCAGGTTCTTTAGTGAAGAGCGAAATTTGTTCCAACGGTCGGATTTAAGCTTGATGGACGATGGCTGTGCTTCGTGGTTATCTTGGATAAGCTTTCCTGCAATAAGAGCAAACTTGAACATGTATATCGTTAGTTTAATCGTACACACGATCTACTTCTTTTTTATCTTCGATGATCACTTGTCTTTGTTTGATGGTAGTTATATCTTTATTTCAGGACCTTATCTTAATACAGGAATATCATCCTGGAAGATATCTTACGATTCTAATCGTTCGATGATAAAATTTCACCTAAACAGTTTGCCCCCAAGATTTAGAAAATATGTTTATAGATTTTCTGAATCTTACACCTGTAAAATCAAATCGTTAGTACATCAATTTTATCGTGATTAATTTGTCGAATATGAACATTTTCATATGTTAACGGCGTTATAACTTGGTTATTTGCTAGCTGTCAATACAACGGTTATATGGGACAGGTGTCGATGCTCGATTCGACCTCAATTACTTGGGGAAGAGTTTAATTTCATATAAAGATAAGACTTCATCCATAATTAACGAAATCTTTGCTATTTCGAATTCAAACTCAACCGAATCTTTCTAATCTTTAAGAAGATTTAGTCCCAATTCGCCTATAAGGTACCTTTCTCTTCCTTATTTCAATTCAGTTCATGCGTTTGAAAGTTAGGGCTGAGAAGAATCCTAGGAATTTTGATTTGTTGCGTTTCGACAGATTACATAGGAGTTTAGATCGTCTAAGTTTTAGAGAAATCATGGAGGTTAAGAGTACAATCCAGGGAGAAATCGACCTAATCCACCTTAGGAAACTTGCTAGGATGCCTAAGGATGCCGTAATCAAATCACCTGGTGAGGTTAGGCCCGCCGATGCTCCGGCAGGCTTCTTTGCCTTGTTCGAATACCCCTTTAAGATTGGGTTTACCTGGCCCTACAGTCCTCTATCTCGTGCATTCATGACACAATTTAGTCTTTCTCCTGGACAGCTCATGCCCCAATTCTGGAGGGTCGTGAGCGTTATCGAACGAGTGACTGAAAACTGGGGTAGAGCCCCCTTCACCGTCGATGATCTTCTCACGGCGTACACCGTGAAGGTTTCTGATTACGATAGGTATGTGATTTATCCCAAGGGTAGGGGTGATGCCATGTTAGTACATGGTACTCAAGCGTTCGATCGAGGGTGGAAGGCTCGATATGCATTCGTGCGATCCTCGTCGGTTTTGGAGGAAGGTGGATGGGTGACTCCAGAGTGGAATCCACTAGGTATAGGATGTTTATTTACTTTGTTTTGTTCGATATTGTTGTATAATTTCTTATCGTGTGTTCCTTTTGCAGAGATCGAGTTTACTTTCGAGGAATCCACTGAGGCTGTCAATCGTTTTCTGGAATACGGCGTTCAGGAAAGATCGTACGAAAAATCGAAGGGGAAAAATCCAAGAGAGGACAGCGACGAAGAGCTTGAAGTTCAGGTGTTGAGCGAAGAAGAAGAAAAAGAAGAAGAGGAATGGAAGGTAAATCGTACGATGATTTTTATCCTCTTTTTTATCTTACGCTTTCTTTTTAGTTTATCGTGCGATATTAACGTGCGTTTTCTGCTCATTTCAGGTCAAAGGAAGCCTTCGAAGAAGTTAGCCAACATGGCGGCGGCCAAGAGGGCTCTGGAGAAGAAGGGAGTAAGTGGCATGGAGCCACAGCTTAAGAAGACGAGGTCTTCTTCGGGTGCTTCGATCTCATCGAAGGATGCCGTACGACAGGCGGACGATGTGGTTGACGCAACCCCAATTCACACGCTCCTCCTCCTGCGATGTCTCCTACGATGCCAAAGGAGAAAAGAGCTCCAGTCAAGTCTTCAAAGGGGAAGGAGGGTGAGACGTCGATCCACATATCCTTGCCCTCGAATTTCCTTGATGGTGACGTCATCAACCAAGATGACCTTTTCCTTGCCATCGAACAGTAAATTGCTTCCATCGCAGAAAGCTCACATGGATACACGTCGGATTGGCGAGCTCGATGCTGGTGCGGTTGGATATTCCTTCATGGTAAGCTTTTATCTTATAATTTTATCTTACGTTCTTATAATCGTGTGTTCTAATCATCTTATGTCTATGTAGGCCTTCCAAGCGTGTCTCGTCTTCATCAAAGATTGGAGACCGTTCAGAGGGACATGAAGATGAAGATGTCCAGCGAAAGGGCTGCGGTGAACGAGGCTAAGAAGGCTAAAAAAGAAGATGGCAAAGATGGAAGCTGAGTTCGATGCTAAACAGGTCAATTTGGATGACCTGGAGGCTGGGTTGGAGGATGCTGAGCACTTGCAATCTGAGCAACGTGCGAGGTTAGTTGCCTCCAACAATCGTGCGATGAAGCTGGAGGAAGAGCTCGAGGCTCTACGAGGGGAGTGTGCTGATCGTGAGAAGGCATCCTCCTCTGAGATCCAGGATCTCAAGGATGAGATGGCTTTAACAAGGATGGTGGCCCGTGCGGGTCGTAATACGCCAACTTGTTGATGGCACGCAAACCATCGAGTCACTCAAAGGGGAGTTGGAGGCCTATCGTGAGTTGATGGGATCTGATGAGCTCCTGGATGCTGATGATGCTAAGGATGCTGATAAAGAGGAGGAGAATGCTGAAAAGAGCAAGGAAGCTGAAGTCACGATGATCGAGGAGGAGGATATAAAATGAAGATGCCTCTGGATCCGGCATCGTAGACAAGGCTGCTGAAGACGTTCCTCCTCTTATCGTAGAAGCTAGTGTAGGAGAGGGTGTTGGCGTAGAGGCCACCCCTGAAGTTTAAATTATCATTCGATGTAATCGTAGTACTTTAAGTACGTTTTTAATGAAATATATCTACTTTTGCAATCGTACGATGTCTCAGTACTTTTTATTTTTGTTCTAAGTACTTTTAATAAATAGATAATCGTGCGTTTTAGCTGATTCTGTGTTTAAGGCCTTAATTAATCGTGCGTTTTGACTTGGCGATGTTTATCATGAGTCTAAGGCACTTGAAATTTTTTTTAGAAACTTTCTGTTAATCGTGCGTCTGGCGTTTTGACTTGCGCTCTTGCGATTTAAAATTGATGCATCTTTTAAGTTCTATGTTGTTTTATGGGGCGATGTTTGCCATAGATCGTGCGATGTCTGCGATAATCGTGCGATGTCTTGCGAGAATCGTGCGTTCCCTGCAATAAAATTGGCTAAGGGGTGGCCGTTGGTTTGACCAACGGCGCTCCGATGCCTAAGTCAGTAATCGTTCGATGAAATAATAGTTAAAAATAAAAAAGGGTTTTAGAAGTAATACCTTTTTAGATGAGTTGCATTCCAACTACGTGGGATTTCATTACCTTCGATGGTTGAAATCTTATAAGCACCTTTCCCAATGATCTTGGGTAATGATGTAAGGTCCTTCCCATTTGATGGAAAGTTTTCCAGCGTTCGATTCCTGTGTATTTGGAAAGACACGTCGCAAGACATGATCTCCAACTTGAAATACCTTGATCTTTACCTTTTTATTGAAGTTAACGTTCGACCATGGCTTTCTGCGATGCCATTTTTTGAAAGGCCTTCTCTCTTAGTTCTTCCAAAGCATCGATATCGTGACACAAGTCTATCAAGTTTTGTTCAATCGTACATGTCGAGCAACAGGAACTTGTGATTCGATTGGAAGGACTGCTTCACATCCGTATACTAGGGAAAAGGGGGTTTGTCCAGTTGAGGTTCTAGGTGTCGTGCGATTTGCCCACAAAACAGATGGTAACTCTTCGACCCATCGACCCTTTGCAGCTTTCAACCTCTTTCGAATGGAATTAATAATGGTCTTATTGCTAGATTCAGCCAAGCCGTTGGATTGTGGATATCTTGGGGTCGATGTAATGAGTTTTAATCCCACGTTCCTCGCAGAACTTTCGAGTTCTCTCACTTATAAATTGGGACCCATTATCGCACGTTATTTCTGATGGCACTCCAAACCTGTAAATAATGTTAGTTTGGATAAAGGAGATAACTTCTTTATCCCTAACCTGTGAGAAAGCTGCGGCTTCAATCCATTTTAGAGAAATAATCGGTAAGAACAAGTAAAAACACTTTTGACCTGGAGCGGGTGGTAATTTTCCTACGATTCCATCCCCCATCGCATGAATGGCCATGGGATTAAGACAGAGTGTAGGGGTTCAGAAGGTAAATGTGACGTACCTGAATGTCTTTGACAAGCATCGCACCTTTGAACATACCTTATCGAGTCCTCTCGAAGAGTAGGCCAATAGTACCCTTGTCTCGAGATTCTGTTAGCAAGGCTTCTGCCCCAGAATGGTTTCCACATTCTCCATCGTGCATCTCTTGAAGGATTTGACCGATTTGTTGCTTGTTTACCACGCATCGTAAGATTAGACCCGTCGTGGATCTTCGATACAGCTGATCATTGAAGATCGTGTATCGAGAGCTTTTAAGTCTGACTTTCCGGGCTTCTAACTTGTCTTCAGGGAGTTGGTCATTCTTGAGGTAGTTCCATATATCATTCGACCAATCGTGGTTTTCTTCGATCATTTGAACTTCTTCGTTGTTGGTGACATAAGATGTATTATCGGAACACTTTCTAGAGTTGGTTCGTTGAATGCGGACCCCCAAGTTAGCCAAGGCATCGGCTTGCATGTTCAGATCTCTTGGGATTTGTTCTATCGAGAACTTATCAAATCGTGCGATCTTATCTTTTGCGATCTTGAATACAATATCATCTTTGAATCTTTTGCTTGGAATTCGCCATTGATTTGGTTCACAACTAGTAGCGAATCACTTCGTACGTGTAGCCATCGTGCTCCTAAGTTTATATGCCATATCCAATCCAGCGATCAAGGCTTCATATTCTGCTTCGTTGTTGGTGGTTTTGAACTTACATCGTATCGAATACACCATACTGCCCCCATGTGATGATTTCAGGACAACTCCCAATCCCGATCCTCGTGCGTTAGATGCTCCGTCAACGTGCATGGTCCATGGTTCGTTGTCGTGAATCATCACATTACTGATTTCATCGTACGATGGTTCTTCGATCCCAGGACTGAATTCAGCTACGAAATCTGCTAACGCTTGAGAGTTTATCGCTGTTCTCGGTTGATACGTTAGATCGAAGCTGCTAAGATAAATACTCCACTTTGCTAATCGTCCTGTTATTCGGGCTTACGAAGTACGATCTTAAGAGGATAGTTAGTAAAAAACGATTATATGATGCGATTCGAAATAATGTCTTAACTTTTTAGCTGCAGTTACGAGGCCAAGTAAGAGTTTTTCCATAGACGTGTACCTTGTTTCGGCATCGAGGAAAGACTTACTTATTAATAGATAGGTTGCTGTTGTTGGTCACCTTCTCGTACGAGCACTGCGCTAACAACGTTGTTGCTCACAGCGAGGTATAATTGCAAGCTCTCTCCTTCGATTGGTTTCGTCAACAGTGGAGGATTGGACATGTACTTCTTTAAGCTTGTAGTGCTTCCTCGTGTGCCTCTGTCCAATCGAAGCCTTTGTTCTTTCGAAGCACATTGTAAAAACAAGTGACATTTATTCGGATGATCTTGAGATGAATCTGTTTAAGGCTGCTACTCGTCCAGTAAGCTTTTGTACCTCTTTTACATTCCTTGGTGCCCTGGATTTCCAGGATTGCTTTGATCTGCTCTGGGCTCGCTTCGATCCCTCGTCGCGTAACCATGTATCCAAGGAACTTGCCCGCACGTACCCCGAAAGAGCACTTGGTTGGGTTGAGCTTCATCTTATATTCTCGTAGTATATCGAACGATTGCTTCAAATGTTGAATATGATCGTGCGATCGTTCTGACTTTACGAGCATATCATCGATGTATACTTCCATCGTACGTCCAAGGTGTTCTTTAAACATCTTGTTCACTAATCTTTGATAAGTTGATCCAGCGTTTTTAAGACCAAATGGCATTACTTTATAGCAGTAAATGCCTTTATCAGTCATAAACGCGGTCTTCTCTTGATCGTCCTTGTGCATTAGAATCTGGTTGTATCCTGAATAAGCGTCCATGAATGTCAGTAACTCGTGTCCTGCTGTTGCATCGACCATCGCATCAATGTGTGGCAAAGGAAATGGATCCTTCGGGCAAGCTTTGTTCAAGTCTGTGAAGTCGATGCACACTCGCCACTTTCCATTCTTCTTTTGTACTACCACCACATTAGCGAGCCAATCTGGATACTTTACTTCTCGAATCTTCCCAGTTTTGAGTAGATTGTCCACCTCATCGTTGATTACCTTGTTGCGTTCTGGTGCAAACTTGCGTCTTTTTTGCTTAACGGGTTTAAACGTAGGGTCCACGTTCAACTTGTGCGATATGATGTTTGGATCTATCCCCACCATATCCTCGTGTGACCACGCAAAACAGTCTGAATGTTCCTGCAAAAAAGTAATTATACTATTTTTTATATCGGGGGTTAGAGTTGCAACCTATGAAGACCTTTCGATCTGGATGTTTGGGATCTAGCACGACTTCTTCCAACTGAAGATCATCGTACGATCGTACTCCATCCTGGCTCTATAATTGCTAGATATCCTGTGGTTTGGCCTTCATTGTAATCTTGTAGCACTCCCTTGCGATTTTCTTTTCACTTATGATCTCTTGTACGCCCCATGGAGATGGAAATTTGATCTTCTGGTGGTACGTTGATGGTACGGCCTTCATATCGTGGATCCAAGTCTTTCGAGTATTGCGTTGTAAGCGGAAGGGCAATCAATGACGTTGAACTTGGTTTGTTTTGTTTATGCCTTTAGCGAAGACTGGTAGTATGATCTCTCCAAGCGTACTGGTTGCATCTCCGTTGAATCCGATTAACGTCGTTGTTCGTCGTACAATGCTGGATCGATCGATACCCATGATCTTGAGTGTTTCTGCGAATATCACGTTTGCTGAGCTGCCCCCATCGATCAACACCCTTTTGGTTAAACAATTACCGATGGTTAATTGAATGACCAAAGCATCGTGGTGTTTTTGATGAGCGTCTGACATATCTTCGACATCGAACGATATCTTCGTTGCATCGAGTTCTTTATCATCTGTAGATCTGGATTCACTTGGATTGGATGTCCTTCGGGCCCTTCACGTGCGTGCCTCTTTGCTGCGGAATAATAAGACCGCACACGTCTGATCCTCCTGTAATACAATTTACCACCTTCGCTGGAACGGGTGATGTTGGTCTCTTCGAGCTATCGTCGAGAAGATTTTAAGATGTCCGTTCGATTTGAGGTACGCGATCTCCTTCTTCAAGCTAATACAATCATCTGTATTGTGTCCGTGGTCGTTGTGGAAGTCGCACCATTTTGTTTGATCTTTGTCTTTGCTAGGATTTTCTGGTTTTTTGGGCCATCGTACGTTAACTTCCAAGTTCCGTAGAGAATCCACCAAATCTTTCGTTGTACCTGCAAAATGGTAAGTTGACAAATCTGGATATCTTACTTTACCTTTACCTTGGCTCGAACGTTTATCGCTTCGGGAATTATCAATCTTGTTTACTCGTTTAGGTTTAAAATCATGTTTCTGTGCTCCAAGATTCTTCTTATCGTTCGAGTGTTTACGCCGGAAGATGGCGTCATCTTCGATCCTCATGTGGGCTAACGTACGAGCTCGTACATCATCGAAGTTTTCTGGTGGATACTTCGTCAGATCTGTGTATAACTCCGAGGATGTATCTAATCCACGTTTATATGCTTCGATCGCCGTCCGCACATCGCAGTTCTTAACTTCGATCATTTCTGCATTGAACCTGTTAAAATATTCACGAATGTTTCACCTGTTTTTTGCACGACATAGTAGAGATCGCTTGTTTGTTTCTCCATCTTGCGACTGCTTGCAAACTGCCCGAGTAAACTGGTTTACCAATTCAGACCACGAGCGATGCTCTTGGGTTTCAAATTGATTAACCACTGCAACGCAGCTCCGGTAAGTGTTGATCCAAAGCCCTTGCACATGCAAATTTCTTGAAACTGGGTTGGAATAGGAACTGTCCACACTAATTGCTTGTATTGTGCGATGTGTTCCACAGGATCAGAGATTCCAGAGTATTTTGGTGTGAAGGCTGGGATATTATATTTTTTGGGAATATCAACGAGGGCAATCTCATCGATATAGGGCGAGGCTTGGAATCCGTTTTAGGTTCAACTTCGATGGGTACGGCAGCTCCAGGAAGTTTGGTTAACAATGCGAGCATTGCTTTGTTTTGTTCTTCTAGCATTTTCAGTCGAACATCCACAATGTCAGTGATAGGCAGATTACTGGAGGTTCCTGGAACGTTCGATAAGTTTGGAATATGAGTTATGGTGTGACAACCCTCCACTTCCCACCTCAGGTCAGTAAAACTTTAACTGAATGACCGAGCAGGACAGTATTTTAATACTGTCATTTTGTCAAAAACAATATTTTATGACAACATTTATTATGAAAAGGCTAGATAAGTGCCTTTTACGATTATTGAGTCGCCACTATAGTCGGTACGCAAAACCGACTGACTGTTATCAGCAGGTCCCGATTCCGACCACTAGACGTCGAATTAAATTCTAATTGACCCAAAATATTAAAAATATTAATTTCTAATAAGTTCCTTAATAAAAATACGAAAAACTACTTTCGTTACGCAAAAATCGCAAAATCGCGCGTTTTCGGTAACGGTTTCCAATTTTAGCAGCTTTTTACACCCAATACTACAAAATTCAATTAAACCCATTAAATGGCTTAATGAGATCAGCCATATTATTATTAGAGACAAATATTCTCTCATCACATGGTTCAAATTAAAGCAAGAAACATTGATAAGAATCTAACCAATACATACATCACCAACTTACACACACTTAAACATCAACTCAACACTCACCTCACCACCTCTCTCCCTCTCTTTTTCCCTCTCCCAAAACCGGCCACAAGGCCATGGTTTTTACCCCTCCCCTCTTTCAAATCTCCAATATAAATAAGACCCTTACCCCTTTGATTCAATTCATTTTACAACTCTCACTCTCTCTCTAACTTCTCTCACTAAGAGTTTTCTCTCTACATTTCCTAGTTTCTTTCATCTATCATTCAAGTTCTTGAAGATCTTCAAGCATCTTCAAGAACATTCAAAGGTAAATATGATGGTCTTCATCAATCTTCTTCTCTAAATCATCATCTCCCAATGTTGTGAGATGGAAGTAACTTGCATTTAAGCAAGGAAAACATCTATGATCAACCAAATAAGTTGGGTAGTTTGAATGATCTTCAAAACTCTTAATTATTGTTTATAATTCTTGTTCATCCTTTAAATTCTTGTTCATATATTACTATGTATAATATTGTACCTTTTAATTCAAGTACTTCTTTCTTTTATACAAACAATCCACCATACTTGGTGTAGATGAAATCACTAGTCAAATACCCTTTCTTTGCTAAGCAATAAGTGAGTTGATGACTAGTGATTCCTATTTTCTCATGATCATCTATCACCTTGCATGAGGTATGGATGATTTTCATATAGCCAAATACCTTTTTCTTTGCTTGGATCATCAAAAATTCAAGCAATAAGTGAGTTGATGGCTTATGATTATAATCTAGATGTTTAATTTGGTATATATGTAAATGCATGTGTAAATGTGTTTTAAGAAGTTGATATTCCTTCAAACACATCTGGACTTGAGCTTTGGTAAAGAGAAATCATCATAAGAGTTAATAAACAAAAGAAATCTTGTGTTATACAAAAACTAGTCTAAATTTTGTCCAACAGATTCTGGACAGATTCGGACCCGACTTTGAGAGGCCATAACTCCTTCATAAAATGTTCAAATGACATGATTCTTTTTTTTTAAAATCAAGTTCATTGAGTTATCTTTCAAACCCCACTGGCCGTTTGCAAAAATTCCAAGTTTTGGACCCTCAAACAGTCCGTACAAAAAGGTTGCGCAACAACTCTAGTTGCTGTCACTATTTTAATAAACCTTCTGTTTGAGGATCTTAATCTTTTTCAAAAATTATGAAATTTGGTCAGTAAATAGTAAACTCATATGGCTAAAACATATTAAAATTTCGTGATTTTAGGAGTTGTGGATCATACCCAAATGCTTGCCCCAAACAGCCTCCGAATCTGTCAAGAATTGTTAAAAACTGAAAAGTGTTATTTTATGTAAACTAGTATTTTTCTAAAAACACCCTTGAGAGAATAAATTGTTGGACATAAAAAGACTATATAAAGGAATAAGTTGAGGTAGAATTAATATAAAACACACATGCATGACCATATACCAACTATCACGTTTCGGTTATAATCGTAAGAGCACGTATTTATCAACAATCATTATAAAAACTAACATTTCGTTCGCGCGTATAACTTTATTTTAACTAAAGGAACTTAATTTGGGTCAAGGAACTTATTAAAATACTTATTATCACTAGGTCGGAATTCGGTGGAACCTCGCTAATTTGGGACTCTCGATCTTGTAACTCGGTGAGTTATTCACGGCCCCTTTTTACGTTTTTACTTTTTTGGGGTGGAAAGCATGATAAAACTACCGGTTGATTAAACTTTTAAAACGATTTGTGAAACGATTTGTGGAACGATTTTGTGGAACGATTTTGTGGAACGATTTTGTGGAACGTTATGTTTTTGGAACGATTTTTGTGGCTATGGTATGCATACTTATCTAGATTAATTGGGTGTTTTTTCTTATCGCAAGTCCTCGTACACACTACTAAGTCTAATTCACTGCGGTGGACCGAGTAATCAATGGTAGCGCTATCGGGTTGGCAACCCCACCTTTCGTACCCCGCTTGCAACGGGGTTGGTAACGATAACGATTGGTGTTTAATTACTTTTTGTGGAACGATTGTTGTGTCATGTTGCGATAAGCATGGCATTGCGGGGCAAAAACTATGCTTCTAGGAGATTAGTAGTGGCTCGTTAATCTTGGGTGTAAGTATTGCATGATAAGTACCATATGCCGGGATCTTGCGGGGTACGCACATGATCCAACTATTAAGCTTTATTGCTTGAACTTATTATCTCCGGTATTATTTTTGGAACGCGAACTATATATGTGTGTTGTAAAACCCGTGAACTCACCAACTATGACGATAGTTGACTTTTTTAACTCTCATGCTTTTCAGGCGAACCAAAGTAAGAGGAACGAAATGCACGTGTGTTTACACCTTCATGCATATCAAGACTGAATTTCCTTTCCGTTGTAGTTTAATTCTCTTTGTAATAATTTTTAGACTTTGAAATGATGTAATAGTGTAGACTTAACTATTTTGATATGCTATGGTGTTATTGTCTATACTTTGAGTTGTGCTACTTTGCGCTGTTACATTCCGTGTTTCCCTTTAGCGGGGTGTGACAATGGGGGTAGCTGCGGTGGGAACGTGCGATATAGGTTCTGGAATAGGTACAAAGGGACGAGGCCCTGCTTGAGGTTGGTTGTAAGTGAACGTGGTTGTTCCTGGGATAAGGACCTGATGGTAATGGAGGAAAGATAGGACGCGAGTTGTTGACTGGAGGTGGCAGTGGTAAGCTAACTTGTGGCACTTGCGGTTGTGATATTTGTGGCTGGACAAATTGTTGTTGGGGAACATAGGGTTGATTTGAGGGAAGAATGGCCTCGGTTGATGAGATGGAAACTGGAATGTGAGAAGTTTGTGGATTCGACGCTCTCAATCTAGTCAGTTCGCCATTCATTTGTAAATTCTGATTATTCAACCATTGGATTTGTTCTTGTGCTGCTCTGCCAATTGTTGTTGCAAGGTTGGTTGAGAACCGTTCGACATTTTCCTGCACTCAGTTCACAAAGAAGCTCGAAGAAATAGGGTTTGTAAGCTGACGCCTTATCGAACAAGATTTTCTCAAAACGGGCCCCATGGTGGGCGCCAAACTGTTTGTGTAAAAATTTACGTAAGTTATTATCGTAAGATGTCGTGAGGCAAAAGCGTCAAAAGAAAGAACTCTTGTTCGATAAAACGTGCGATAGATGAAAGAAAATGGACAAAAAGATTGATGACGCAGGAAAAAACCTCAGAATCGAGGAAAAAACCTGCGGCCGACCAAATAAGATAGTCGACGTTGCACTATTGATCACCAATAAGGGGTGATATCCTCGATGTTACAGTTATATCGTACGATTACAATAAGGAAATGAATGTTATCGAACGTAAATACAGAGAATAACAATGTAATTGCTATTTCTCTCTCAGAATCAGTTGTCTTGAGTGTATAATCTTGAGTCTCTTTTATAGCTGTTGAGTTTGTAACCGTTCGTTCATTATTGACCATAAATGCAACGGCTATAACCGGCGCTGGTTTTCACGATCGTAAACGTTCAGGTTCTTTAGTGAAGAGCGTATCTTGTTCCAACGGTCGGATTTAAGCTTGATGGACGATGGCTGTGCTTCGTGGTTTATCTTGGATAAGCTTTCCTGCAATAAGAGCAAACTTGAAACATGTATATCGTTAGTTTAATCGTACGATCATATGATGATATCGCACGATCTACTTCTTTTTATCTTCGATGATCACTTGTCTTTGTTTGATGGTAGTTATATCTTTATTTCAGGACCTTATCTTAATACAGGAATATCATCCTGGAAGATATCTTACGATTCTAATCGTTCGATCGTTCGATGATAAAATTTCACCTAAACAGTGATATTTCCTTAACATTCACAGGTTCCCAAGGAAGCCCTCTATTTTCACACATCTCAAAATGTAACCTGTGATAACTCATTCTAACCCATTAAAACACAAGACCTAATTGGTACATGGTCATAATACTAGCATGCTTCAAACTCTGGCTCGATGCCGTTCATACCTTGCCTAATAATTTCACCACTTTTCTTTGAACGAGAACACCAAGGCCGGAAATCGACCCTCCATTGCATTTTCTCATCCCTAAATCATGATCCATGACCTAGCGAATTTATAGCCTTCATGCACGATGACACAATAACAAAATTTTCGTTTACACCCCAGCATTAAATTACGTGTTAAGTACAACTTCATTCTCATGGATCACAAGGATCAATCACACACACAAATTTCCAAAACATAGTAGTCTAGTCAGACAGAATTGTGCCAAAATGAACAATACATTTTAAAAGAATTCCTCACATACGCCCTTTAAAAACACAAAGTAAATCGCTTACTACAAGGGAAATCAAACGACTCTTAAACTGGCTGGTTGGACAATTCCGCATCAGACCCAACTTCTAGTAAAACAAATTTCGACTTCTTGTTTCCATAAATGTGATAAGCTTCATCATCTAAGAAGTGAAATCTTAACACTTTTCATTTGCAAAACTTTATCATGTAACAACTTAAGTTTATGTATTTATTTACCCAAAACACACTGGCACATGCCTGAACATCCTTAAAACCAGAACCCACGAAGCATACACATATACTTGAGTAAAAGATTTTACGACTCATTTAAAATATAAAACACAACGCATGAAAGCACTTTTATGTTGAAGGCTACTCGCTCTAACTAGGTCAGTCTCTTGTATCCACCGAAATCTTACAGTCAATGTTTTAACAATACTTCAACGGTTCAAGCCCTTCACACTTTTCACAAGTTCAGGGTTTTCACTAATGAACACACCCAAATAACATTCTTGGCAATTTTTAGACGAATCACTTAACTCACGACCTACATAGACCAACGATCTTCATCATACTCCAGTATACCCCTAATTCATAACATTTATTGATGCGGTTTTTTCTTAACCAACCTTTTGACTAACTGTCAACTCTCAAGAATTAGGCATCCTTCCCAAATAAGGTCAAAAGTTTCTAATCACTACGAACAGTCCACATTCTATAAAATACGCTCAAAAGGTATAACATTCAACGTTATCTTCCGCGATACATAAAACCGTTAGGATTAGCGGGAAGGTTAAGTAATCAAGTATCTTCGACCCACATGGGTAAATACCCGCACAATCAGTTTACATTGTAAACACATTTTTGTTCAAAACATGAAATAACTACACCTGGAGCTATCTCCCACATCATACCAGAAATAGTGTGACTAACGCAATGCTAGCTGTTACTAACCTCTGCATCTAAGCCACTCACCTCAACAAAAGTGATCAAGCATGCTCACGTACCTGTAAATTCCTATTAACACTGGCCATTGTGCTAATTTGAATTTACCTTACATGAGATCCTCGGCACCATCGTTGAGTACTTTAACAAGCACGACTCTCTTATGGTCTTCCTATATCTCAATTGTGCCCCAATCCTATAGTTTAAGACTAGGCCCAATCCTGGTCACCTAATTCACTTAAACTAGTGATCTGATACCAATTTGTAAACACCCCAAATTTCCCAAATAGTATATAACATGCATAACAACAATTCCCAGTGATCTAACGCAGTGGAATTAACTATCAAACTCAAAACTTGGCATTCAAGCACAAAAATAAAAATCCATCAGTGACAACTCAAAGGTATTGACAGTGGAACAACCCTCCACAGCTGAGATACACTATAGCTAATGACCATCTAACGGATGACCAAAGTTGACCTCTCGTCTAACTCTGAGCCTTCTCACTTCCCTTCAAGGATGCTTCCCTATGAACTTCCCCTGAAAAATGTTTTAAAAGGTTTTGAAAGCGAGGGTTAGACCGAAAGTTCTAGTGAATTCCTTCAAAACAGTTTAAACAACAGTTCCGGCCCGCTGGCCAAACACAATCATTTATCACATAGGCACCAGGGTAGCATCATGAGTAATAGAAACGTCACCTCGTGACTAACCTGGTGGTCAGATCCCCCGGATACTTAATTAAGGAGTGACGAACATAGTTCGTGCCTCACACCACCCCACAAATAAAACCTCGAGTGGCCGGATCCCCCGGATGCTCAATTAAGGAGTGACGAACATAGTTCGTGCCTCACGCCACTATACTTCCCAGGGATGTACGGTCCCATGGTACGCATTACTCATGATGCCATCCCTAACGATATCAAAATAGCATGCGTAATGATGATCATCAGTATAGCATTCACAATTATTCATGGATTCCACAATAAACATTTGCAAAGCATTGTATTTCAGTTAAGTTCACAAAATCATATAATATCATCATCAAATCATTTCGCAAACCGAATGGATATATTTAAAAGCAGTAAAAGCAATCCATTCATTTCAGGCAAGGGAACTCACCTGCCGCTGACTCCCGTCAAGTAGCCTAAGCTGTCTTAAGCGCACCCTACATAGATATAGTACCTATCAAAAACTCGAATTTCAACTGATAATCTAATTAGATACATTCTATTATAGACTAACTCAAAATCCTATATGGAAAACTCAACATGGAAAACCTCAACGTGGAAAACTCAACGTGGAAAACCCAAGGTGGAAAACTTCGACGTGGAAAACCCAACGTGGAAAACCTCAACGTGGAAAACCCAATGTGGAAAACTTCGACGTGGAAAACCGACGTGGAAAACCAACGTGGAGAACATACCTTAGCCGAAAAAGATGATGGTGTTGATGATCTCTTCACACACCCAAAACACACACTTTGCACTCTAAGAGTGATTTCCAAAATGGCTAAAAATTTAAGGTTTAAGGCTATATATATAGCATGGGCTTGGGCCAAGCCATTCTCAATGTGGAAAAATCCCAACTCAATAAAACTTTGAAAAATCTACCAAATCAACCCTATTTTCACAAATTCTTCTCAATTTAAGAAAATAACCAAGTACTTTCCATTAAACTTGTGAATTTGAATTCATGGTTATTAGAATGCCAAAAAGAAGAAATCTCGATTTTGGCTTCGAATGCTGAATTTTGATGCCTAACGGTCGCTAGGGGGGAGCTAGCGATCGCTAGCCCCCTATAAATAGCTCCTCACGATCGCTAGTTTTCGTGTGATTTGGCAGAAATTTTGGGAACTGATAGCTAGCGATCGCTAGCCTGAACCTAGCGATCGCTAGCACCCTATTTTGTGGGGAAAACTTGTTTTGGCCATAACTTTTGCGTCTTAGCTCCGATTTTGATTCCACAAAGACCGTTGGGTTTGTAATTGAATTACCTACCCTTTGAGAGAGTCTAGTTTAGCTCTAAACTAAGTATTTCGGTTATGAGCCTTAAGTGTTTTGATCAAGAGTTATAAGTTGTCATTGTGATTGTATTTATGCGTGCCATGCTATAATGTGATGTATAGGTGATTGTTATACAACCGTGTGAAGTGTTGATCTTGATAATTGTGAAGCAAATTAAGGTGAGTACATTAACCCCTTATACGTGGCTTTATGTACAAATTGTGTGTGATGCGTATGTGGTTAAGAGACTAGCTTGCTTGTGTTTCGGGTTCATTGTAGTGGTGGTGGCCACTGTGAGTTTCGGTAGTGTGGTAGCCTGATATTAGTATCTATGGTCCTTTGATGGTGGGTGCTGTAAGGACGTATGTGATTGCATGTCTAGTTCTCTATGTTATGTGGTTTGTGATATATTGTTGATGTATATTGTGGTTTGTGCTCACTAAGCTTTCCAGCTTACCGGTTTTGGGATCCCCTTTTTAGTTGCAGGTTCCTCCGGGAAGGTTAAAGGGAAGGGCTTGGCTTGAAGCTCCTGTCTTGATGATGATGGCTCAGTTCGGTTTATGAAAGGGAACATGGTTTCTAAAACATTGGGGATTAAGTTTGTTTTTGGTTAAATGTGAATTACTGTTGAACTTCTTTTGGGTGGATTTTTATTAACTTAAATTGTTGGATGGTTTATGAATTATAGTTTAAAGTTTGAAATTTTTATTTCCGTTGCAAAAAGGTTACTTTTGATTTTTCCGTTAACTATTTCTGTTAAACTTAGTAAAATTTGATTTGAGTCGTTATAATTGGTATTATAGCCTTGGTTTAAGGGATTCAGGCATTCACGAGTGGTGAGTGCTTGAACTTAAACCCGAGTGCTTGTGTTTTCAAAATGAGTAACCTTAAACCTTGATTTGTTGAGAAAAGTAGGGTATGAACTGAGCCAAAGATCGGAGCATCAAGACGGGGTGAGCATAATTACTTACATCATATAAGTTGTTATTATCTGTTGATTGTGGTTAACATGCTTATTGATAATTGTGTTAGCATGTTATGGTACTATGTTATGCGATGAAAGTACTAGCATGATAATGATGTGTATATATGCTAGATGTTTTAGTTATCAATTCTTTATATAATGTGATGTTTATACATAAAGCTTGTGGTGACTATAATGGTGTAGTGTAACTCTTATACTATGATAGTTAGGGAGTTGCCTTGTATGTGTGGTTTGCTTACATGGTGAAACTGAAATTGGGGATTAGGACCTTTGGTGACATCGTAAAGCCTAGATGTGTAGGATATAATTATGATGATATAAGGGCCCATATCATCACAATTATATTGTACATGTTGGGACTTAGCGAAGTTATAGAAGGTATCTATGAACTGACTATGTTGGGATGGGTTAGTAGCATGCTAAGATAGGTTGTATAAACCTTAGTTGGGTTGGTTGCGTGAATGCTTGTGTAAGGGCATGCTAGAAATTAAGTGTTAGGACGTACATGTGTGTCCTCGAAAAGGATGGATAGACCACTCAGTAGCATGTTAGGAAGTGTAAGGTGTAGTGAGGGTAGTTGACCCGGACATTTGTAGACGGGACGAGAACGAAAGTGGTCATTTTAAAGCGTGATGTTATTTGGGTTAGTATGGGTTGTGGACTAAAGGGTATCCTCGTTATGTCGGGAAGTGCTATGACTGTATAATTGGTTAAATGTCTTCAGTCAGTGGATTTAGTTAGCAAATTTGTAATCAGGATACCAATGGTGAAATTAAGACCAAGTTTGTGTCGATGGGTGGTTATAAACACCGATACAAGTTTGATTCGACGGAATCATAAGAAATCTTGAGATATCGATAAGGGTTAGAGGGTTGTATAGGCTCACTAAAGGATAATATTGGCCTATATTTAGAAAGTAATTTGGGTCGGCAAGGTATTGCATGTCGTGCTTTCGGGTGTTATCACCCAAATGAAGCAAGAGTTGGTAGTGGAGATCCACAGTCGAGTGGAGGCAGCCGTGGCTAGCAAGCCCAGCACTTCGGGAGGAACGCAAGGTGGACAGTCGAGGGTGGCGAGTTACGGATACTTCTCGGCTTGTCAGCAGCTGCAATTCGAGGAGTAGAAGGACCCATGACCAGCACTCGCTGGATAGTTGTGGTGGAGGGTGCATTCTGCACCAATTTCTGTTCAGAGGAAGAGAAGATTCTTTACGCGTCGAACCTGCTAGGGATGACGGCAAACGTTTGGTGGGACCTGAGAGTCCGATCGCGGATGGGAAGCAAGTCAATGCTATGACATAGAAGCAATTTGAGTAGCTGTTCTGGGAGCAGTTTGTATCGCAGATTGAGGCGGGGTGACTCACGAGTGAGTTCTTATCGTTGGCATAGATGACGGAGCCGGTGAACAAAATCACCGACTTGTTTGTGGAAATGGTCGCTTGTTTGTGCATTTATGTGGTGAACGAGCAGTTGAAGACGTATTGTTGTAGGGATCCTGAAGCCGAGCTTTGGGAGTTAATGTGAGGATAGGGTGGAGAGTCCGTTCGAAGTAGAAAATGGCAGACGAGGAGTACCGTTGATTAGTGATGTGTAAGAAGGGAAGGTATAAGATTGGAAGGGATGAAGTTTCGCACTGACCTCATCCATATTCCAATGGAGGAAGTTAATGTGGTGGTCAGTATGAACTGGTTCGGTTGTCATGAGCTCGTTTTGACGGTGGAAGTCAACGGGTGGAGATCCAAACTCCAAGTGGGGGAGTTCTACCTATCGGAGAGCCGAACGAAGAGACTACCAAAGCTATGTTTGACGGCGAAAGCCAGAAGTTACGTGCACCGAAGAGGAGTCAGTTGTTTAGCGTTGTGAGTGATAGCCGGTTGGAGGAGTTGTAGGGAAAAGGGGTTTATCCGTCCATGTAGTTCACTTTGGGGAAGCCCCTATCCTTTTTGTGAAAAGAAGGGTGGCTCGATGCGGATGTGCATCGATTTCCGGGACGCAACAAGCTTACATTGAAGAATAGATACGCGCTACCGAGGATCGACGATCTCTTCGATCAACTTCAGGGAGCCGCTTGGTTCTCGGAGATAGATCTTCGTTCAGGGTACCATCAGGTGAAGGTGGGAGAGGAGAACGTTCACAAGACTGCGTTTAGATCAAGGTATGGATGCTTCGAGTTCGTAGTGATGCCGTTCGGGTAGGCCAATGCGCCTACGGTAACTATAGACCTTATGAATCGGGTCTGTAGGACCATGTTGGATAAATGAGTAATCGTGTCTATAAACCATATACTGCGTTATTCCAAGTCAAAGGAGGAGCATGCGAGGCATTTGAGTGAGGTGTTGACAACCTTGTGGAAGGAGTGGTTGTATGCTAAATTCTCCAAGTGTGGCTTCTAGTTGCAAGAGGTCCAATTCTTGGGTCATCTTGTTAACTAGGAGGACATCAGGGTGGACCCGGTAAAGGTTGAAGCAGTGACGAAGTGGGAAGTTCTGAAGACTCCCACCGAGATTAGGAGTTTTCTTGGGGCTGACCGGATATTATAGATGGTTTATCCAAGACTTCTCGAAGTTAGCGGTGCCTTTGACGAGGCTCATGTGAAAGAATGTGAAGTTTGTTTGGGGTGGCGAACAACAAGAAGCTTTAGAGGCGTTGCGGAGAAGATTGTGTGAGGCGCCGGTATTGATGTTACCAGAAAGGGGATCGAGGACATGACAGTCTATTGTGATGCTTCGTATCACGGGCTAGACTGAGTGTTGATGCAACGTGGAAAGGTAATAGCCTATGCATCCCGTCAATTAAAGACGTATGAGGCAAATTATTCGACTCACGATTTGGAGTTGGCAGCAGTGGTGTTCGCGCTGAAGTTGTGGAGGCACTATCTCTATGGTGTTAAGTGTACCATTTACACTGACCATAAGAGTCTGCGGTATTTTCTCGATCAGCAGATGCTGAATATGAGACAGCGACGGTGGCTGGATGTGGTAAAAGATTATGATTGCAAGATCTTATATCATCCGGGCAAGGCCAATGTGGTGGCGGATGCGTTGAGTCGAAAGAGTCACAATGTGGTGATGCGAGTACCGTTGATGAGATTTGCGGTGACGACCTCGTTGTTGGAACTGATTAAGAGCTTTCAAGTTGATGCTGTGTAGGAAGAGAATCGGATGAAAGAAAGAATTAAGGGTCAACTGGCCCAGTTGGTGTCTAACAATCGAGGACTTTTGACTCATCGAGTGGTGGTTGGGTGCTAGTGTCGTGTGAGGCAATACAGATATGTCTGGACAAAGCTCATAAGTCCACGTTTCCTATACACTCGGGAACCACCAGAATCGTAGCGGGACTTGAAGACCGATTTTGGGTTGCTGGGAATGAAACGGAATGTGGTTCGTTGTATTAAAGAAGGGGTGGCAAGGCACAGTGTGCTAGTAATGGTGATTTTTTATCGAGTCGTGCGGTCTACATCGCGGTTTTGGGGAAGAATTCACGGGGATATGGGTACTAGACTGCAGTTCAGTACCGCGTTCCATCCTCAGTCAGACGGGCAAAGCGAGAGGACGATTCAAACTCTCGAGGAAATGTTGAGGACGTGCGTGTTGGATTTTGGGTGGTAGTTGGTGTTAGGATTATGTGCAAGATAGTAACAAGGTTTAGCGTGTCCAATGTTATAAGACACTAGTGGGTCACACTGCTACACACTCAATTAGAGATCAAGTGGTTTGATGGAATAATTAATTAGTACAAATTAATTATTGAGTGAGAAATAAATAATAAAAGTAATTTATTATTTAGTTATGTAAAATATCAGTTAGAATATTTTATTGGATTAATTAATAGTTAATTAATTAATTAAAAGGTTAAGTTATTTAATTAATAGTTTATTAATTAAATAAAGAGTTTGAGTTTGATATAAATAACCTTAATGGGCCTTTTAATCAAACGGGCTTTCTTTATTGGGTATTACCATATTTAATTTATAAATATGGCAAACCCTAGTCAGTTTATTCATTCGAATCAATCTTAACTGAAAAGAAACCCCAGAGAAAAACCACAAACCCTCTCATCTCTCTCTCTCTCTCTCCATCGATCTTAAGAAGGAACACACGGTGGTCTAGCAACCGATCTCACGGTAGTGCAGTAGTGGTGTACTCCCTGCCAGCAGTCCAGTTTCGTTCGCGTAAACTAACAACGAGGTAATTTTTCGTAACCCCTTTTGTGTCTGTATGAGTTTTAGGATTGGATCCTCGATTGGGAGTCGGGCAATTTTATTCCGCTGTGCATGTTTTGTAGCCCTTGATTCCCAACAGTGGTATCAGAGCCACTTCCTAAACCTAACAGATCAGGTTTAAGCTGTTTGTTAGTTAATTAGGTTTTGTAAAAATCGTTACTTTTTCGTGTTAAAAATCTAATTTTTAGTAAACCTAATGTAACGACGATCGGCGGTGGAACGGCGGCAGTTAGCCGGCCGGACCTCCAGGCCGATCGCCGGAGAACAAAACCACCGTGAGCCGTCATCGCATCGCAAACCACCAGCCACACCACCCGCTTGGTGGCTGTGGCGTCAGGCAGCGGCATCAATCGACGAGAACCACCACCGCACCACCGATTGTGGTGGTGGTGGTGTCAATCGAAGAACAAAACCGACGACAGTCGGCGATTGATGGTGATCGACCACCACGGCGGTGGCGATCAACGGAGCGGCAATAGGTGGCGGTGGCGGTGGTGATCGTTGCTGCCGTCAAACCTTTAATCCGCCGCACCACCAGTCACGGTGGTGGCGACAATTGCTTTTTCGTCCGCCGCGCGGTCACGGAGGCGGTGGTAGCCCGGAGCTACTGCTGTCAACCGGTGAATCGAGATGGTGGCGATTGTTGTTTTTCATCGCATCCCAATCCGCCACACCACCGATTGTGGTGGTGGCGGTGATTTCACATCATGCTCGTCGCGCGACCACGGCGGCAGTGGTGGTGCTATCCGCTGCTATCGCCGGTGGATGGTGGTGATAGCGCTGGTTGCGGCAGTGGTGGTGGCTCTCCAGCCGCTGCTGCCAGCCGGTGTTCGATGGTGGTACGGGCGGCGGCGGAGGCGGTCGTGTCATCGTCGTCGCCGGCAATGGAGAAACCGCCGATCGACGGCCACGTTTTGGCGGATCGGTGGTAATTCGAAGTTGTAGTTCGTTTCGATTGTTTATCGTTAACGGGTCTCAGTTGAGGTTTATTTCCGGATAGACTTCGAGGAAGGAATCGTTTTTAATCAGATAAGGTTAAAACGATTCAGGATTAAATTGATTTATTTGTTTTAAATTAATTTTAGTTTTATGATTATCCGATTAAAATCCAGTTGTGTTTTAATTCGTTTAATTATATTAAGTCATAGCTAAACCCTTTTAGACCCATGGTTGTGTTTTTTTTAATTTTATCCGTTTTAGAATAATTGGGAGGCCTGCGTGCCATTTACAACCCTTCTTGTAATTTTTAAATTATTAGAATAGTTTGGGGGCCTGCGTGCCATTTAAAACCCATTTGTAATAGTTAGTTTTAATTATCAAGACGGAGACAAGATGACGACCATGGATCTCGGAGCCAGTGGGAGTGCCAGAAGACGAAGACTTTTTGTCACTTAGGGTTGAGACCGTTGTTTTGTGTTGGCTCACAAAACAACATTAGTTTAAGGGTTCAGGCTATGACTGTGCCTTTTATATTTAAATTGCGTGGTTGTTTAATTTACGTAATTGTTGTTAAATATAAATTGCCTTTTAAATGATTGTTTTAAAAGATAAAAGGATACAAATACAGTTAGTTTTTGGATCCAATTTTTCAAAGTTTTGAAAAAGGAAACTGGCAATTTTGACCCTTGTACAAATCATAGATTAGTAAGTGCAACCCACTTTGGGGGCACCTCCGGTGTAAGGTACATAGGCGTTGTAAGTGCACACACTATGAAAGCCCGTGTTCAAACCGAAACTGGAGGGTGATAAAACTCTGCGAATTATCTCCGGGTGGTACCGGCCAGAGTTCGTCCAGGTCCCGGGTGGTGCAATCTATTTTGGTAATTATTTATTCACTGGGTGGTACCAGGCCAAAATGCACTAGAGGGACTAAATATGCACGGACATTAATATCCGATGTCCCGACGATCTAGAAGTCGTATTTTCGAGTTAGAATACGATTGGTATAGTTTTACCTACCATAGATCGCATGAGTCGGTTTGACATGATCACATGCTTCCTGACACATGTGAAATATGGATTCTAGTCTAATAAATTTATTTTAAGGGTAATAATTTATTAGAATTCTATAATTATAAACTAAATTGGAATTTATATTCTTCTGTAGATGTCTCCAATTAGCATTCCGTTTTATTCGCCTGAGGAATCACTTCGCCTTATTATGGGCAAGTGGAAGCTTACGGGCCAGAACTTTCCAGTTTGGAAGTTACATTTGCAGAATGTTTTGAGTGCCCAGGGTAAGCTTTATGTGATCAATAAGCCCATGTCACGACCCAAGAGCAATGCCCCTGAAGAGGAATTTGCTGAGTATTTTAGATTCATGGCAGATTAATCGGATGTGATGTCCATTCTACTTTTCTCTATGTCACCCGAGTTCACGGAAGATTTAAGAGTAAAATTCTGCCATGAGGTTGTGAAAAATGTGGAGAACCAGTTAGGTCTCTACAAACATACGGGTAAGCTTTTGATCATGCAAGAGATTCTCTCCCTGAAGCTGCAAAAGGGTCAGTCAGTTAAAAACCATCTAATTGAGATAAGAAGGCTTTTTAAATGTTTATCACGTCTGGGGTACAAGATGACTCAGGAAGAGTTAGTGTATCTCATGTGGTTTTCCCTCACAAAAGAAGTTCAGGACACAGCTAGTGCCTACATGAAGGAGCCAAAGAACGACGTGGATAAAGTTCATGAAGATATGCTGGCCAGTTTAGAGCCAGTACCCAATCTCATGGACACTGATATAATTGATGAGCTGGGAGATCTGAGTTGCCCAGAGTGCGGCAGCGAGGATATTTGCGAGCACTCGATGGATATTGACCAGATAGAGATCGGTTTACCCGATGCTCCAGGTATCTTTATGATAGATTGCTTAATCACTTCTTATGAATCATGGGTAATTCATACAGGCTGTGGTAACCACATTTGTAATCATTTACAGGGATTCACTAGAAGAAAGACTCTAAGGAAGGACCGTTCGAACCTACGAGTTGGCGAAGGCACACCGCTGATAGCTGAAGCTGTAGGATCTTATAGTCTTAGTTTACCCTCGGGTCTAGTTTTGGAACTGGATAATTGTTATTATATTCCAAATATGATTAAGAACGTTTTGTCTTTTGATTTGTTAGTAGACCAAGGGTTTTATTATAAATACGATTATAAAATGATTTCTGTTTTTAAAGATAATATTTTCTATTTTAAGGCTACACCCGTGAATGGTCTATACACAGTAAATCTACAAGACAACAGTAGTGAAATCTATCATATAAGTAAACGATCCAAGGATATTGAGGATCAGACTTACCTCTGGCATTGTCGTTTGGGCCACATAAACAAGAAACGCGTTGAACTACTCCTAAAAGGAGGTTTTCTTGGTAACTTCGATTATAAACCTTTTGACAATTGCGAGTCTTGTTTATCTGGCAAAATGACAAAACAACCTTTCAATAATGAAAATGAAAGGGCTACTGACTTGCTTGAAATAATCCACACAGATGTATGTGGACCTTTCAGTCATGTGGCAAGAGGAGGATACCGGTACTTCATTACCTTTACTGACGACTTCAGTAGATATGGTTATGTCTACTTGATGAGACATAAATCTGAAACCTTTGAGAAATTCAAGGAATATCAGAATGAAGTACAAAATCTACTTGACAAGAGGATCAAGTTCTTACGGTCAGATCGTGGTGGCGAATATCTTAGTGATGAGTTTGACAATCATCTGATGGAGTGTGGGATTGTATCCCAACTTACACCTCCGTATACACCTCAGATGAACGGTGTATCAGAAAGGAGAAATCGTACTTTGCTTGACATGGTACGAACGATGATGTGTCATTCTTCGCTGCCAATATCATTCTGGGGACATGCGCTCGAAACAGCAGCACACATACTGAACAGAGCGCCAACAAAGTCGGTAGAAAATACTCCATATGAACTATGGAAGGGTAAGAAACCCAACATATCTTTTCTGAAAATTTGGGGTTGTGAGGTTTACGTCAAACGACCCACCTCAGAAAAACTCAAACCCAAATCCGACAAGTGTTTCTTCGTTGGATATCCCAAGACCACCATGGGATATTACTTCTACAACCCTGAAGAGAACAAAGTTTTTGTTGCTCGAAATGGAAAATTTCTGGAAGAAAAGTTTCTCAGTCTAGAAAACACCAGAAAGGATGTAGATCTACAGGTAGTAGACGAAGAGAACACTACACCAACTGTTGAGCCAGAAATTCAACATAACAATGTTGAACCTCAATCAGAGCCGATTGAGGAAGTGCAAACACAGGGTCTTCGCAGATCCAGTAGGGTAAGACAAGAACCAGATAGGTATCTTGGATTTCTCGTCTCTCAGGACAGTGGAGACTTGAATGAACCAACATCCTATGGAGAAGCTATGTCAGGCAGTGAGTCTGAACAATGGCAGGAAGCCATGAAGGCCGAGATGCAATCCATGTATGACAACCAAGTTTGGGAGTTGACTGATTTGCCACAACACTGTAGGGCTGTTGGGCGCAAATGGGTTTTCAAGAAGAAAACCGACATGGATGGAAATGTACACACCTTCAAGGCCAGACTGGTCGCAAAAGGATTCACGCAAACTCATGGTATCGACTATGATGAAACCTTTTCACCAGTGGCCATGTTAAAATCAATTAGGATTCTTATGGCCATTTCAGCGTATTTTAACTACGAGATTTGGCAAATGGATGTTGGGTTCTAACGGGTCGGATAAACAGATAAACAAATACGCAGCGGATAAAAACCTAACCCGAACAATGATCCATCCGTAGTTTATTAAACACAATTATATCAAGGGGGTTTTCTCGCGTTTACCTTTAGACGATACAAACGATCCTCCGGATGCTAGTGAGGGATACACCGCTACTGCACCACCGTGAGACTGGCTGCTAGACCGCCTAGGATTTGATCGGAAAAACCTCCCGGTGTGTGTGTGTGTCTCAACGTCGACAAGAGAGAGAGAAAGCGAGAGAGAGAGATTTGTGATTCTTGGTGAATAAGTTAGAATGAAATCAGATGATTATTGCCATTACCCTAGCCCTATATTTATATAGGCATACATGGTAATGATACAGAATCACAAACCAAATACTTTCCTTAATTAACTATTCTTGTTAATCAAGAAATATGTCTCTCAATAATTTCCTTAATTAATCATACTTGTTAATTAAGAAATATCTCTCTCAATAATTACCTTAATTAATTATACTTATCAATTAAGTAATTACCGATAAATAATAAATAAACAATTTATTATTTATTCCACACAATAAATCCAATAGGTCTCGGGTTGGGTGTGTAGCAGTGTGACCCACTAGTGTCTTATAACATTGGACATAGTGATCCTAATTACTGTCTTGCACATAATCCTTTCAGACTCCCACTTGTGCCAGACAAGTAACTTAACTGTCACTATTAGCCTAAGGAGGTCCCTAGCCAGACACTTAGGTTGACCAGGTTATAAGATCTCTTATAGCCAGAGATACGATTCATATTTGAATTGTACACAGGTTCATTCCTTTTACACACGATATTTTTAAAGTGAGTTTTGACATGGAGCTGAGATAGTTCAATCATAAACTCAAGTATTTCCTGACTCTGATCTCGATTGCCTGCAGTAACGGATCTTCCAAATAACCCACTGTTATTCTATCCGAGCGTGGCCACGCATTTCTGCCAATCTTAACCGTCAGGGGGCCCAGAAATATCTCTCCCATGTGGGAGGTGTAAATCCCATCTTGACTATCCGCATCTACAACCACGGCTTCCGCTGCATCTAGTCATACCCCTTATGACCACCCAGTTACGGTGCGGCGTTAGAGCATGCTAAGAGTACAGTAGTCCTCATGATCATAGACCAGATATCTCAGGTCAAAGGACAACCTATCATCAAGTCAATGCTTATGACAAAGGCTCCATGAAGCAGACTTGAAACTGGTCACTTCCAATACTCAAACACTCTGATGAGTATCTATGAATGTTTGGCCACATCACTTGTGCTTTTACTCATTACGTTGAATAAACCACCAAACACTCATAACAGCGTTACAATCCTGCTAAGGTTCCCACCTTAACAAGTAGCTACGGAACTTTAGATTTTTCGAACTCTTGAAAAATCATGGATAACCTTAAATATGCGAAAAGTAATTTTTCTTGAAACATTTTAAAATAGTATCTCTTTATTTCCAACACACAGTGAAATAAACTTTCATAATGTTTCAAAATTACATTGTTAATCGATAACATAAACTAACTACTAGTATCCAGGTACTGCATTCCTATGGAACTAGTATGGCCCTCATGCTTTGCTCTAGCTAAAGGCTTTGTTAGCGGATCTGCAACGTTCTCATCCGTCGGAATCTTGCATATTCTCACATCTCCTCTTCCAATAATCTCTCGGATGAGGTGATATTTCCTGAGTACATGTCTCGACTTGTGATGTTCTCTGGGCTCCTTCGCTTGCGCTACTGCCCCAGAGTTATCACAGTAAATATCAATGGGTCTAGAGATACTGGCTACAACTCTTAGATCCGTGATAAAACTCCTGAGCCAGACAGCTTCCTTTGCCGCATCTGATGCTGCAATGTACTCTGCCTCTGTAGTGGAATCTGCTATGGTATCTTGCTTCGAGCTCTTCCACGAGATCGCGCCTCCATTTAGGGTAAATACATATCCTGACTGTGATCTAAAATCATCTTTGTCGGTCTGAAAACTAGCGTCAGTGTAGCCTGTGACGCTAATCTCGTCTTCAGATCCTCCAAAGACCAAGAACATTTCTTTTGTGCGTCTCATGTACTTGAGAATGTTCTTGACAGCCACCCAATGGGCTTCACCTGGGTTCTGCTGGTATCTGCTCGTAACACTTATCGAGTAAGCAACATCGGGCCTTGTACATAACATGGCATACATAATTGATCCTATCGCTGAAGCATATGGGATCAATCTCATCTTGTCCTGATCTTCACTAGAAACAGGACACTGTGCTTTGCTTAGCACTATGCCATGCTGCATTGGGATAAATCCTTTCTTGGATTCGTCCATCCTGAATCGTTTCAGGATTTTGTCAATGTATGTACTTTGACTAAGCCCGATAAGCCGTCTAGATCTATTCCTATAGATCTTTATACCAAGTATATAGGCGGCTTCTCCAAGGTCTTTCATTTGGAAACACTTGCTTAACCAAGTCTTTACACTCTGTAAAGTTGGTACGTCATTTCCAATGAGTAGAATATCATCTACATATAAGACCAAGAAGGTTACTATGCTCCCACTGAACTTTGTGTAAACACATGGTTCAAACTCACTCTTGGCAAAACCAAATTCTTTGATTCGCTCATCAAAGTGTAAGTTCCAACTTCTAGATGCCTGTTTTAATCCATATATGGATTTCAACAACTTGCACACTTTACTAGGATTCTTTGGATCTATGAAACCTTCCGGCTGTTCCATATAGACGTCTTCTGTTAACTTCCCGTTCAGGAAGGCCGTCTTAACATCCATCTGCCAAATCTCGTAATTGAAGTACGCTGAAATGGCCATCAAGATCCTAATAGACTTTAACATTGCTACTGGTGAAAAGGTTTCATCATAGTCAATACCATGAGTTTGCGTGAAACCTTTTGCTACCAGTCTAGCTTTAAAGGTGTGCACATTACCGTCCATGTCAGTTTTCTTCTTGAAAACCCATTTACGTCCAACAGCCCTACTGTGTTGGGGTAAATCTGTCAACTCCCATACTTGGTTGTCGTACATGGACTGCATCTCAGCCTTCATGGCCTCCTGCCATTGTTCAGACTCACTGCCTGATACAGCTTCTCCATAGGAGGTCGGTTCATTCAAGTCTCCATCATCCTGAGAGACTAAGAACCCAAGATACCTATCTGGCTCTTGCCTTATCCTAGTGGATCTGCGAAGGTCCTGTGTTTGCACTTCCTCAACCGTTTCCGGTTGAGTCTCAACATATTCTTGTTGAGCAACTGGCTCAACTATCGGTGAAGTGTCATCTTCCTCTACCTCCTGTAGATCTACATCATTTCTGGTATCCTCTTGGTTGAGGAACTTATCCTCCAGAAAATCACCTCCCCGAGCTACAAAGACTTTGTTCTCGGTAGGATTGTAGAAGTAGTATCCCACAGTAGTCTTGGGATATCCTACGAAGAAGCACTTATCTGATTTGGGTTTGAGTTTTTCAGAAGTTGGTCTCTTGACATATACTTCACAACCCCAAATCTTTAGAAAAGACAATTTTGGTTTCTTGCCTGTCCAAATTTCATATGGTGTCTTTTCTACCGATTTAGTTGGCACTTTGTTCAGTATGTGGGCCGCTGTTTCGAGCGCATGTCCCCAAAATGACACTGATAGCGAGGAACGACACATCATTGATCTTACCATATCAAGCAAGGTACGGTTTCTCCTTTCTGACACACCATTCATCTGGGGTGTGTACGGAGGTGTGAGTTGTGAAACAATCCCACATTCTATCAAATGATTGTTAAATTCCTGACTCAGATATTCCCCACCTCGATCTGACCTTAGGAACTTGATTTTCTTGTCAAGTTGATTCTGTACTTCACTCTGAAATTCCTTAAATCTTTCAAAGGCTTCAGATTTATGTCTCATCAAGTAGACATAACCATATCTACTGAAATCGTCAGTAAAAGTGATGAAGTACCGGTATCCTCCTCTAGCTTCATGACTGAAGGGACCACACACATCTGTGTGTATAATTCCCAGCAAATCATTTGCCCTTTCATTATCTTTGTTGAAGGGTTGCTTTGTCATCTTGCCGGATAAACAAGATTCGCAATTGTCAAACGGTTTAAAATCGAAAGACCCAAGGAGTCCTCCTTTCTGGAGTTTCTCTATGCGTTTCTTGTTTATGTGACCTAGACGACAATGCCAGAGGTAAGTCTGATCCTCAATATTCTTGGATCGTTTACTTATATGATAGACTTCTCTATTTTCTTGTAGATTTAACACATATAGACCATTAGAGGGAGTTGCTTTGAAATAAAAGATATCATTTTTAAAGCAAGAGATAAGTTTATAATCATATTTATAGAAAAACCCTTGGTCTACAAGTAAATCGAAAGAAATAACATTTTTGATCATTCTAGGAACATAGTAACAATTTTCAAGTTCCAATACTAGACCCGAGGGTAAACTAAGACTGTAAGACCCTATAGACTCAGCTACAAGCATCTGGCCTTCGCCGACTCTTAGGTTCGAACGGTCCTTCCCCAGCATCTCCCTTCTTTTGAATCCCTGTACATGATTACAAATGTGATTACCACTGCCTGTATCAAGTACCCATGATTCATAAGAAGTGATCAAACAGTCTATCATAAAGATACCAGGTGCATCGGGTAAACCGATGTCCAACTGGTCGATGTCCATCGAGTGAGCACAAATATCCTTGCTACCGCATTCTGGGCAACTCAGATCTCCCAGCTCGTCAATCCAATCCGTGTCCATGAGGTCAGCAGGTGCTGCAGTTTTCGGCTCCAAGCTGGCCAAAATATCCTCATGAAGCTTTGCCACGTCTCTCTTTGGTTCTCCAATGTACGCACTAACTGTGTTACGTATCTCATCAGTGAGGGAGAACCACATGAGATGCACAAGTTCCTCCTGGACAACTTTGTATCCCATGCGTGACAAACTTTTAAAGAGCTTCCTCATCTCTAGGAGATGCTCTTTAACAGATTGACCCTTTTCCAGTTTCAGAGAATAGATCTCTTTCATGATCAGATACTTCCCACTCTTCTTATAGAAACCCACCTGGTTCTCTATATTCTTCACGACCTCATGGCAATATCTAACCCTCAAATCAGCAGTAAACTCGGGTGAGGTAGAAAAGGACAGAATCGACATCACATCAGATTCGTCAGCCATGAATTTGAAGTATTCAGCAAAGTCCTTTTCAGGAGCATTGCAACCGGGTCGTGAAACGGGTTTCTCTATCACGTACCGCTTACCCTGTGCATCCAAGACATTGTCAAGGTGCATTTTCCAGACTGGAAAATTTTGGCCTGTAAGCTTCCATTTCCCCATTATCAGGCGGAGAGATTCCTCAGGTGAATAAAAGATAATAGCAGACATCTACAGACAAATATAAAATTCCGATTTAGTTATCTGATTGTACTTCTAATAAATTATTACCTTAGAACAATAATTGTATTAGACTAGAATCCATATTTCACATGAATTGACAGGCGGTTTGCTCACGCAAGCCAATCCATGCTATTTCTGGTAGGTAATGCCTTATACCAATCGCATCTTTAAACGAAGATACGACTTCTAGATCGTCGGGACATCGGATACTTGAATCCGTGCATATTTAGTCCCTCTAGTGTGCTTTGGCCCGGTACCACCCGGTGAGTTGTAACAACTACCAAAATAGATCGCACCATTTTGAACTGGATGTACTCTGGTCGGTACCCCCCGATATCGCAGAGTCTTTTCACCCCCTTCAGCTTGGGGTTTGAACGTGGGGCTAAAGGTTCGACTCCTTCGAGCCCAACGTACCTTACGCCAAAGGTGTCCACAAATGGATCACACTAACTGATCTAAGATTTTCCTAAGGATTTAGCCAGTTTTTAGTTTTGAAAAACACTGGTTCGAAAAACAAACTGTAATCGAACCTTTTTAATCTGATTTCATAAAAATTTGTTTTTATCTAAGACTAAGCAATTATAATCAACCACGCAGATAAAAACAAGACAGTGTCATAGCTTTTGCCCAGATCTATTGTCAGTCTCGTGAGCCAACACGAGAACTGACGGTCCAAAATCCTATGTGACTAAACAACCACAAGGCATGAAATCTTGGCGCTCCCACTGGCTCCAACATCTCCGGTCGTGTTTCCGCGAAGCTCCGTCTTCAAGTTTTACTCCTTTGGAACTATTCTAATTTAACTAAATACAAAAAATGGGTTGCAAATGGCACGCAGGCCTAGACTATTTAAATAAAGTACAAAAGGGTTGTAAATGGCTCGCAGGCCTCCCTTACCATAAATAGAATAATAAAACGATAAAAGAGCATTAAACACAACCATAGGTCTTTGGGCTTGGCTATGACAACAAAACTAGTTTAATAAAATTAAACTAACTAAACTGATTTCGATAAAGCTGGTTTTCCGTAATAATCTAAACTGGATTAGAATAAGATTTTAATAAAAATCATAAAATTAAATTGATAATAATTAAACGATTAAAACCTTTATCCAATTCGAGAAATTATTACGATCTGATAATTATCCTAACTGATAATTACCAAAACACGTTTATCCGTTGGTTTGATAATGGTAAAAATAAACATTATCAATTATCGGTTTTGGTTATCTCCGATGATGGTAGCGACGTGGATACCGCCACCACCCCCTCGCCGGCGATTAAAACCAAAACAACCACCACCGCGGCTTCGGCCGCGGTTGTGATCGTGAACCACCTATCGCCGCCTTGATTGAACACCGCCATCGACAACCGCCACCACCACAGCAGCAGCAGCGATCGGCCGCCACCACCGTGGCGTGGCCGATCGGTGTTCAATCGAAAAACCGGCGCACGACGGCAACGCCGAAGCGCAACCGCCGCCGCCTTCCTGCTGGACCGAAACAAACCGCCACCGCCCCCACCACCGGTGACGATGAACGGCGCCAAGGAACCGCCACCGCCACCAGCGGCTACGGCCGACAGCAGCGGCGCAAAAACACCACCGCCGTCGCCGTTTCGGCGTTCAAAGCAATAGACCGCCGCCGCCACCGTGGCTGCCTTAGCCGATCGGTGGCGCGGCTGCTGTCATGGGACGACCACCACCACCATCGCCGGTGTGGCTTTGGTGGTGTGGTGGTTTGCGGTTTTTGCAAGAAACGGCCACCACCACCGTCGCCAATCTAGGCTTCGGTGGTGTGGTGGCTCAAACCGAACACCACCACCGTTGCCGTTTACGGCTTCGGTGGTTACGACTCGTCTGGCGATCGGCCCGGTGGTCCGGCCGGTTATCACCGCCGTTCCGCCGCCGATTGCCACGAGTTACCGGATAAACGATAAAATCAAAATTTAACAAAACGCGAAATTTTCAGATTTTATAAAACCTAAAACCAATTTTATCAAAACCTAAACAATCAAAACAGGTTTGATAAACATACGGAAGTGGCTCTGATACCACTGTTGGGTTCTAACGGGTCGGATAAACAGATAAACAAATACGCAGCGGATAAAAACCTAACCCGAACAATGATCCATCCGTAGTTTATTAAACACAATTATATCAAGGGGGTTTTCTCGCGTTTACCTTTAGACGATACAAACGATCCTCCGGATGCTAGTGAGGGATACACCGCTACTGCACCACCGTGAGACTGGCTGCTAGACCGCCTAGGATTTGATCGGAAAAACCTCCCGGTGTGTGTGTGTGTCTCAACGTCGACAAGAGAGAGAGAAAGCGAGAGAGAGAGATTTGTGATTCTTGGTGAATAAGTTAGAATGAAATCAGATGATTATTGCCATTACCCTAGCCCTATATTTATATAGGCATACATGGTAATGATACAGAATCACAAACCAAATACTTTCCTTAATTAACTATTCTTGTTAATCAAGAAATATGTCTCTCAATAATTTCCTTAATTAATCATACTTGTTAATTAAGAAATATCTCTCTCAATAATTACCTTAATTAATTATACTTATCAATTAAGTAATTACCGATAAATAATAAATAAACAATTTATTATTTATTCCACACAATAAATCCAATAGGTCTCGGGTTGGGTGTGTAGCAGTGTGACCCACTAGTGTCTTATAACATTGGACATAGTGATCCTAATTACTGTCTTGCACATAATCCTTTCAATGGACGTCAAGACAGCCTTTCTGAATGGAAAGTTAACAAAAGACGTCTATATGGAACAACCAGAGGGGTTTGAAGATCCTAAGAATCCTAATAAGGTGTGTAAACTGCTAAAATCCATTTATGGATTAAAGCAAGCATCTAGAAGCTGGAACTTACACTTTGATGAGCGAATCAAAGAATTTGGTTTTACCAAAAGTGAGTTCGAGCCGTGTGTTTACACTAAGTTCAGTGGGAGCATAGTAACCTTCTTGGTCTTATACGTAGATGATATTCTACTCATAGGAAACGATGTACCAACTTTACAGAGTGTAAAGAGCTGGTTAAGCAAATGTTTCCAGATGAAAGACCTTGGAGAAGCCGTTTATATACTTGGTATAAGGATCTACAGAAATAGATCCAAGCGGCTTATCGGACTTAGTCAGAGTATGTATATCGATAAAATTCTGAAGAAATTCAGGATGGATGAATCCAAGAAAGGATTTATCCCGATGCAGCATGGCATAGTGTTAAGTAAAACACAATGTCCTGTTTCTAGCCAAGAACATGACAAAATGAAATCGGTTCCATATGCTTCTGCAATTGGATCGATCATGTATGCCATGTTATGTACTAGGCCCGATGTTGCTTACTCAGTAAGTGTTACGAGCAGATATCAACAGAATCCAGGTGAACCTCATTGGGTGGCTGTCAAGAACATTCTTAAATATCTAAGAAGAACGAAAGAAATGTTCTTGGTCTTTGGAGGATCTGAGGATGAAATTAGTGTCACCGGATACTCTGACGCTAGTTTCCAGACCGACAGAGATGACTTCAGGTCAAAGTCAGGGTACGTCTTTACCCTTAACGGAGGCGCGATCTCATGGAAGAGCTCGAAGCAGGACACGATTGCAGATTCAACTACAGAAGCAGAGTACATTGCAGCATCTGATGCGGCAAAGGAAGCTGTCTGGCTAAGGAATTTTCTATCGGATCTCAGAGTGGTCGCCCGTATCTCGAGACCGATCGATATATTCTGTGATAACTCCGGAGCCGTGGCGCAAGCAAAGGAACCGAGAGAGCATCACAAGTCAAGACATGTACTCAGAAAGTATCACCTCATCCGAGAGATCATTGGAAGAGGAGATGTGAGAATATGCAAGATTCCAACAAAAGACAATGTCGCAGATCCGCTGACAAAGCCACTAGCAAGGGTGAAGCCTGAGGCACATGCAAATTCCATTGGGATGCAGTACCTGGAAGCCAGTAGCTAGTTCTTAGTTTATTAACTATTGCTATAGTTTAATTTTAAAACAATGTAATCATGTAAAGTTTTATTTCACAGTGTGTTGGAAATAAATGGAAATTTTATTTTTCATGATTGTTCTAAATTAACTATTTTTCGCATATTTAACGTATCCATGATTTTACAAAGATTTGTATGAAATCTAAATTTCCGTAGCCACTTATTGAAATGGGAATTTCAATAGGAAGTTAAACGCTATTATAAATACTTGATGATTTATTCAAAGTAGAGAATAAAAGCACAAGTGATGTGACCAAGTATTTATAGATACTCATCAGAGTGTTTGGGTATTGGAAGTGACCAGTTATCAAGTCTGCTTCATGGAGCCTCAGTCATAAGCACTGACTTGATAGGTTGTCCTTAAGACCTGAGATACTTGGTTTGGGAACGCGAGGACTACTGTACTCTTAGCACGTACTAACGCTGCACCGTAACAGGGCGGCCATACGGGACGTGACTAGATGCAGCGGAAGCCGTGGATCCAAATGAAAGTAGTCAAGAAGGGATTTGCACCTCTTTTCAAAAGAGAGATATTTCCGGGCCCCTTGACGATTAAGATTGGCAGAAATCGCGTGGCCACGCTCGGATAGAATAACAGGGGTTATTTAGTAATATCCGTTACTGCAGGCAATCGAAATCAGAGTCAAGAAATACTTGATTTTAAGAAATGAATCCTCCACTCCATGTCTTAAATCACTTTAGAAATATCGTGTGCAAAAGGAATGAACCTGTGTACAAATTCAAGCGTGAATTGTATCTCTGGATGTAAGAGATCTTATAACCTGGTTAACCTAAGTGTCCGGCTAGGGACCTCCTTAGGCTAATGGTAACAGTACAGTTACTAGTCTGGCACAAGTGGGAGTCTGTTAGGATTATGTGCAAGATAGTAACAAGGTTTACCGTGTCCAATGTTATAAGACACTAGTGGGTCACACTGCTACACACTCAATTAGAGATCAAGTGGTTTGATGGAATAATTAATTAGTACAAATTAATTATTGAGTGAGAAATAAATAATAAAAGTAATTTATTATTAAGTTATATGTAAAATATCAGTTAAAATATTTTATTGGATTAATTAATAGTTAATTAATTAATTAAAGGGTTAAGTTATTTAATTAATAGTTTATTAATTAAATAAAGAGTTTGAGTTTGATTAAATAACCTTAATGGACCTTTTAATCAAACGGGCTTTCTTTATTGGGTATTACCATATTTAATTTTATAAATATGGCAAACCCTAGTCAGTTTATTCATTCGAATCAATCTTAACTGAAAAGAAACCCCAGAGAAAAACCACAAACCCTTTCATCTCTCTCTCTCTCTCTCCATCGATCTTAAGAAGGAACACACGGTGGTCTAGCAACCGATCTCACGGTAGTGCAGTAGTGGTGTACTCCCTGCCAGCAGTCCAGTTTCGTTCGCGTAAACTAACAACGAGGTAATTTTTCGTAACCCTCTTTTGTGTCTGTATGAGTTTAGGATTGGATCCTCGATTGGGAGTCGGGCAATTTTATTCCGCTGTGCATGTTTTGTAGCCCTTGATTCCCAACAGTTGGGATATCTATCAACCGTTAGCCGAGTTTTCATGTAACAACGGTTTCCATGCCAGTATCGGCATGCCTCCGTACGAGATGTTGTACGGGCGAAGATGTAGAACCCTTATTCGTTGGGGAAAGGTGGGCCAGCGGGAGTTGGGTAGCACTGAAATAGTTCAAAAGGCGACGAAGAGCATAGAGATGATTTGAGAACGGTTACGGACCGTTCAGAGTCATTAGAAAAGCTACGTCGACAAGCGAAGGTCAGATTTAGTGATTCAACGTGGGTGATGATGTGATGCTGAAAGGATCACCTTGGAAAGGAGTAATCCGATTCAGAAGGAGGGGCAAGCTCGGCCCTAGACATATCGGACCTTTCAAGGTGATAGTGGGTGTAGACAAGGCGGAGTATAGAATTGTGTTACCTTCAGAACTCATTCAGGCGACATTCGAGTGGATGAACTATGTTGAGAGGCCGATTGTCGTGTTGGAAAGGAAGACTAAGACGCTGCGGAAGAAAGAGATTGGACTAGTGAAAGACCAATGGGAACATCGCAAGGGGTCAGAGTAGACATGGGAGTCGAAAGCCAAGGTGAGGGCGAATTTCCCAGAGCTGTTTTAGCGTAATCGATTTCGGGGACGAAATCTTGATAAGTGAGGGAGAGTTGTAACGCCCCATTTCCTAAAGTTAGTCATTTGACTGACTTTGTTAGTTTATAAGTTAAGTGGGGTGGATTGGGTAAATTCCAGGTGGGAGGACTTGGATGTCATTGTAGAAAGTGGAGGATGTTGTGTGATATGTATATAAGAGTGTTAGGAAGCCCAAACCCCTCTTATTGTCAGTTACGATTTTGGGGAGAAAGGGGAAGGGTTTGGGGCGTCTTTGGGAGATCAATTGCAAGAGGAATAATGTTAATTTGGCTTAGCAAGTCTTTGATTGGTTGTTGTTGGTGACTATCCTAAGGTAATTGTTGATTATTTATGTGTTTTACTTGTCAATTTGCAGGTTTTGTTCAAGGGTTAGAGTTTTATTGAATGTTGGTGGAATTGGTGATCTTTGGATCACCAATTGAGTGTTATGTTGTTAGTTTGGTCTTTGAATGATTGTTGTAGTCTTGTAGAGCCTGGAAAGACGAAACCATGGCTTTTTGAATCGGTCAAAACAGAGTTTGGATGTGAAAGTTATGCCAAAAAGAAGAAATGTCGATTTTGGCTTCGAATGCTGAATTTTGATGCCTAGCGATCGCTGGGGGGGGGGGGGGGGGGGGAGGGAGCTAGCGATTGCTAGCCCCTTTAAATAGCTCCTCAAGATCGCTAGTTTTCGTGTGATTTGGCAGAAATTTTGGGAACCGATAGCTAGCGATCGCTAGCACCCTATTTGTTGGGGAAAACTTGTTTTGGCCATAACTTTTGCGTCTTAGCTCCGATTTTGATTCCGTAGAGACCGTTGGGTTCGTAATTGAATTACCTATCCTTTGAGAGAGTCTAGTTTAGCTCTAAACTAAGTATTTCGGTTATGAGCCTTAAGTGTTTTGGTCAAGAGCTATAAGTTGTCATTGTGATTGTATTTATGCGTGCCATGCTATAATGTGATGTATAGGTGATTGTTATACAACCGTGTGAAGTGTTGATCTTGATAATTGTGAAGCAAATTAAGGTGAGTACATTAACCCCTTAGGCCATCCACTGTCGACCCACTACAACCCAATGGTTTCAGCTGCCACATCAGCGCCACATCAGCTTTCCACAAAACTACCCAAAACTACCCATTTCATCCACTGTCGACCCACTGCAACCCACTTCATCAAAATTCATTTTAATTAAAACAATTCTAATATTATATAAAAATTAAAAATTACATTATAAAATTTTAATAAAAATAATTCTAATATTATAAATAAAAATAAAAAATTACATTATAAAAATTAAAAAATTAATTTTGGGATGCCCAATAGTGTTCCGTTAAATCGGCTCGAAGTTGGAGGTGTTTATCACTATTTTTGACTTCGTTGACGTTTTGCGCTCGTTCTTCTTCGGATATATCTACTTCGATATCATCAGTTGTAACCCAACTTTCATCAAAAGGATAATTTGCAAAGCCTTCGTCTTCACGAATCATGTTGTGTAAAATTATGCACGTGTACATTGTATACCTTAATTTTTTCTTTGTCCACGCCCGTGCCGGATACTTAACAATGTGCCATTTTGATTTAAGTATCGCGAATGCACGTTCGATATCCTTCCTAGCCGATTATTGACGCTCCGTAAACGCTATCCGTTCGGGTTCCGTTGGATATCTATACGCTTTGACAAAAGTCGTCCACTTTGGATAAATCCCGTCCGCGAGATAGTATCCATGTTTGTATTGTCTTCCATTCACTGAAAACGAGCTATTGGGTGCTTTGCCTTCGAACAAATCGTTGAATACCGGTGATTGGTTTACAACGACTATGTCGTTTACAGCACCCAGGGTTCCGTAATATGCGTGCCAAATCCAACCATCGTACGATGCTACCGCCTCTAAAACAGTTGTCGGTCCTTGATGATCACCTCTATGGTATTGACCCCTCCATGCTACGGGACAATTTTTCCAATCCCAATGCATACAATCTATGCTACCAAGCATGCCGGGGAGGCCGTGTTGTTGCTCATGCAATGCGAACAACAACTGAACATCATTTGCGGTAGGCTTCCGTAAATATCTTCGCATATAAAGATGTATAATACCTTCACAAAAATTAGTAAAACATTCCCTTGATGTCGTTTCGGACATTTGCAAGTACTCGTCCGTGGCATCAGCAGCAGTACCGTACGCCAATTGTGGGATAGTAGACGCACATTTTTGAAGCGGAGAGAACCCCTTAACTCCTCTTGCATCATGAGTCCACCTAAAAAATTCGTACTCCCTCTCAAGATCCTCAACTATTTTAAGGAATAGTCGTCGTTTCATACGAAACCGCCGTTCGAAATCGTTATCGTCATACACCGGAATATCTGAAAAATAGTCGTTAACAAGTTTCTGGTGTGCCACTATACGATTTCGACTTTTTGGCGTCCTCCTCGTTTGTCGACTTGAAGTTGCTTCGTCACCGACAAGTAGTTTGACCGCTTCGTTCACGGCGGCTATGGCCGCCAAGTGGTTAAGCTCCAACATATCGTTAGCGTCGTCATCGTAATCCGGGTGGTAAATTGATGAAGATGATGCCGATGATGATCGTGATGATGATGATGAAGACATTTTTTGGAGAGAAAAGTGGAAGAGATGAAGGTTGTGTTTGAAATATTGAGAGTTGTGTTTGTAAATTGGGGTTGGAAGATGATATATATATATATATATATATATTAAGGAAATTAAATTGAAAAAAAAAAGAAAAAAAAATGAAAAATAGCCGTTGGGAGTGGATTTTTATTATCTTAAATTGTTGGATGGTTTATGAATTATAGTTTAAAGTTTGAAATTTTTATTTCCCTTGCAAAAGGTTACTTTTGATTATTTCCGTTAACTATTTCTGTTAAACTTAGTAAAATTTGATTTGAGTCGTTACATTACCATCCAAAGGTACAGACAGATTGGGATGATGAAGATAAAGAGATGGTTATCCTTTCTCCTAAATGCAAGTGGTTACTGAATATGGCTTTGCCAAATGACATCTTCATGTCTTTGGATCATTGCATCACTTTCAAGGATTTGGGGAGTGAACTGTTAAGGCAGCTAGAAGGAGGTGTGACTACTCTAGGTTCAATATTCTAATAAGCAAGTGCAAAAGATCTAGAGTGATCAGAACAAATGAGGACAACAATATGTTGTTCTTGAAAAGCTTGGGAACAGAATGGTTGCAATTGACCATGTCTATGAGGACAAATCTAGACTTAGAAATGATGTCCTTGGCAGATCTGTATGGTTCTTTGGCAAGTCTGGAACGTCAAGTCTTGCAGTTGAAGAGTAGCATTGGTGGTCCATTGGTTCTGATGGCAGATAGTGGTAAGGGGAAGGGAGAGAAGAAGGTTACAGAAGAGAAAAAGAAGAAGAAGAAGAAGAAGAAGGCTCTGGTGATTGAGAAGGATGATATAGGAGAGATTAGTTCTGAGGAAGATATGTCGATGAAGGACATGATGAGAACCTTAGTTTCTTTTACAAGAGACTATCGCAGAGGTTCAGCTGGGAGAGGTCGAGCTAGAGAGTATGAGAGAAGAGAAGACACCAGCAGAAGAGATGAGAGCAACAAAGGATTTGACTCTGAAAGAATGAAAGATTATGACAGAGGAGGATACGAGAGAAGAGATTCTGAGAGAAAAGAATGGAATGAGAAGAAACAGAGGACAGATGAGTCAAGAGGAGATCCACAGAGGGCTGTGGAAGGCTGTTTCAGATGCGGAAAACCAGGTCACTATGCCGCAGAGTGTTGGGCAACAGGCTCCATGGCTCCACAAAAGTCAACTACTCCACAGAGGCTGCCACAGAAGCCCAAACAAGACGCTGCCTACTTCAAGAAGAAGGCGGAGTACTACAACAAGAAAGTGCTTCCAGCTCAAATAAGTGAGCTTGTGACTGATGAATCCTTCGGAGAGGATGAGCCACAGAAGGGGTTAGTGGCCTTTGAGGACTCAGAAACAGAGACAAAGTTCTGTGGTATGGCAAATGGTGATTCTGACTCCACAAGCAGTAGATCCTCTGAGGTATCTTCGTGTTCTGAAGCTAATGAACTTTACGCTGAGAACATTGAAAACCTTGATTCACATCAAGAAGAGTTCAATAACCTTAAAGAAAAGTTAACCTTATGTGAAAAAGAAATGAATGATTTGACAGAAGAAAGGAACAGAGTCTTTAAGATGTATGAAAAAGCAGAAAAAGAAAGAATATCTCTATTTAAAAGCACAAAAAAAAGATAATGAAGCTTGAAAAGACTGTAAAGGAAAGGGATGAAAAAGAAATGAATGTTTTTAATCAAAAGGAATTTAGATGCAAAATAAAGAAAAAAAAATGAAGATCCCATTTGTGATACTTAGTCTTTTGTGTTTGTATCTTCGTTATTTTTAAGTTTGTCAATTTAGTTACTTGGGGACAAGTAACAAGTTAAGTTTGGGGGTGTGATAACTCTCATTTTGAGCGTTATTAACACGTCATTTCTGTGAGTTTTTCTTTTATTTGAGTCGTGTTTTGCACTTTATTATTTTGTTTCTTTTGTTGTAAACGCATCATCGTTTGGGTCAAAATCATCATTCTCGATACTGCCCACTGTGTGCCCACAGTGGGCAACATATGAATTCAATTATTTACTCAACAGATTATGACAATTGCCCACAGTGGGCACCAGCTGAATTCAAGCTACATCCAACGAATCTACCCAAGTGACTCAAGTGGAGCCTAGGCAAGTTGAGTAAATTGGAAGGATAAGCAACTTGATATTTCAAGATCCATGGGTTTTACCCATAACAAAATGGATCATCAATCTCCTATAAATTGAAGACTTGAAGACACTTTCAAATACCGAATTTCCCTTTCATCATCCTTCGAACACCACCTTCTTCATTTCTTAAATAAATGTAGTTTCTCTCTTCAAGCTCTTTGAGCTTGAAGATGAGAGTAGTTTTATTTTCCGTCTTTAATTCCTCGTATTTACTTTATCGCATTTTATTTCCCGTCTAGTGTAACTTTAGTTAATGCAAGTAACTTTTAGTTATATTTATTTCGTTATGCATTTTATTATTAGCTAAGCACCTTTTGGGTGCGAATGTGAGTCGACTTGAGGCTAGTAGGCAACACTTTGGGTGTGGTCGTAATTTCTAACTCTCAAGCTTGGTTATTTGAACCGGCACTTAATTTCGATACGGATAAACCGGCCATTTTAATGTGTCGTGTTAGACCTTAGATCCAGAGATGGGCGGGTCCGAAATTGTAACAACCGGCGTTTTAAAGTTAACCAGAAGGTTAGTCCCTCGTTAAATATGACCATTTTGAGAAGATTTTAAGGATGAGGGGTGATTTGTGACTCTTTTAATTTTGGTTGGTAATTGGGCTTATACCATAAATGGTATGGGCTTAGCCCTCTAGCCCATGCTATATATAGATTAAAACTAGGGTTTTTGCCATTTAGAGTATCATATTAGTGTGTGTTTTTGGAGAAGCAAGTTGGAGCCATTTTCACCAATCTCGAGGTCGGAAATCATCGCCGAGGTAAGATCTCGATATTATATTTCGTACGATTTGTCTAGATTGAGGGGGGATTAGTTTAGTGACCTTCTAGAATAGCTTTGGATGCATTTGGATCGGTTTTTATCGAGATTTTAGGGCTTTTTGCGAATCTGTTCGGTTTTCCGAATCGGAATTTGAGTTTTCCGAATCGGAACTCATGTTTTCCGAATCGGTTTTTATGAATCTTGTTTGAGTGTCTGAAATGCCTTTCCCGAATTGGAAACTATGTTTTCCGAATCGGGAATTGGGCTAGTTTAGTCGTTATGCTGACCGTTTCCTTTCAAGTAGGAATTAGGGAATTGGTATCTTTTCCGAATCGGAAATTGGTACTTTCTGAATCGGAAAAGATGGTTTTTCCCGAATCGGAAATGGCCATTTTCCGAATCGGAAAATGGTGGGTCTTCCGAATCGGATTTGCAGTTCGGAAAATGTGTTTTCCAAGTCGGAGAAGAATTTTTTCCATAGCGGAACCCCCGTGCTAAGTCTGCCTAGGGATGTCTTAGTTAGAGAAATGTGTAAAATGCGGTTATTAATGCCTTAGAACTTATACAGGCACGTTAGACGAAGTCTACAACGGGACAGTAGGAATTGGCTCAGGTGAGTTCCCTTACCCAAAATGAATGGACTGTTTTACGAAACTGCAAATTATTTTGAATTGATTGAACATTTCTGACTGATTGATAAATAACATGAAATGATATTACATTTAAAGCATGCTTAAAATGGTAATGACTTAATGATTTGACTGATGTGTTGCACTATGGACACTGGGTACCTTGGAACCTCGCGTTCCTTGGGAGTTTACCATTTGGTCTGATCCGCCACTTGGGGGTACCTCGGGACTACGTCCCTTGGGAGTTATTGTCAGGTGACCTGGACTGGGCCTGGACTGTGTTTTCTTTGTCCGCACACATTCAGTGGGTTTTGATTTGAATTACGGCCAGCGGGTCGGAACTGTTTTATTATTTGTTGGGGAATTCACTAGACCTTATGGTCTAACCCTCGCTTTCCAAATTGTTTTCTTTCTTATCTGTTACAGGAGTGGCCCGAGGGAGAGAGAAGGGCAAGGATAAGGTTTGACGTTTAGATAGAGTCGGCCTTGATTGTTATCTCTTTTACGCACTTTAGATACCTGAAATTATTATCTCAGCCGTGGAGGGTTGTTCCGCGTGCACTTAGACACGTTCCTTTTGCTGGTTAATTTAGTTATATTTTTCCGTTGCGTTAGATCACTGGGAATGTTACTATATTTGTTGTTATATCTGTTTGGGAAATTGGGGTGTTTGACGGTTTGGATAATGCACGAAGAGCTCGAGAGGGCCTTTGATAATCACGCAGAGATGCGGGTTCTGTATGATTTGCTAAGGTTCAGTAAGCTAGTCGGGATTTATATCACAAAGAGATTTGGGTATAAATCCCCATACGCGGTGGAACTTGATTTAGATATCTACTTAGTCAAATCGGCAAGATTGGGATTCGAAAATTATAGTCACCTTATGGACACGTGTAAATATATTCTATAAAGATTCGTTTTCGAGAGATCGGGATTTTTATAGATGTTCCTATATCTACATGTGTCTGACCATTGTGCCAACTACGTTTTTCTCAAGAAAAACTTACACTCGTTCCCATTTTTAGTTAATTGTTTATTTTAGTTGTTAAAATCACAAACCCCCATCAAAATATTTTTCTTCTCAAATCGGTGTATTCTCAACTTTGTACTCGAAACTTTGAAGCCGATCCCTGTGGATTTGATACTCGGTACTTGTACCACTTTATTACTTGTAGCGATCCCAATATTGGTGTGCACTTGCGCCGATGTTGTGGAATATTATATAGCCCATTTTGGACTGTAGTGCTTTCCCGCTACCAATCTTCTTGACAGAGAACTCAAAATTAGGAAGTTCCAGGATACACATGGCATTTTTAACAAAATCAGAGTTAACATGGGCAGAAGAGGACTGGGTTTTTCAGAATATGATAACAAACCTTCTTACAAACCAAAGAAATCTTTGGAGAGCATTTTCAGATCCACAAAGAACATTAGAAGTAACATTTCTAACACTAAGTCAATTTTTAAAAGAAGAAGACTTATGAGTCCACCAAAGTAAAAAACTCCTTTGATCTTTACTATTGTAGCATTTGAAGACTACATTGACTCTTTCTCACCTTCTGAAGAAAGGGATTCCATTCCAAGGAAATTTTTGAGTCACAGTCAATTGGGAGTATTTGAATTTGGTAACCCTAAAACTCAAGAAGAGTGTGCCTTCTTCTGCGAAGTGAAGCCTCTGGAAAAAGAACTATCCTCTGATGCTCTTGAGTTTCATCCTAGACACTTGACAGAGGCCTCTGAGGAATCAATAACCTCTGATGATGTCGAGTCCCTCTGTGAAGAAAATCTCACAAAAGAGTTACCAAATGTCAATTCTCAAACTCATGAACTTTCACAATCTCACAGAGATCTTCTTAGTTCAGACTCTGAGGCAGAATGTACCTCTAACTCAGAGATGGTATCATGTAGGGATGGCAACGGGGCGGGTGTGGGGCGGGGATTGGTCCCCCCGTCCCCGTCCCCGTCCCTTCTTAAAAACTCGCAGGGATTTAAACGGGGATCCCCATCGGGGAAACGGGGAAACCCGTTTAATGTAAATGGGGGATTATATGGGTATTTTTCCCCGCGGGGATACCCATCCTCGTTAAAATTTTGCGACGACTTTTAGTCAACAAATATACCAAAATTATACGATCCAAACATAAACAAAAACGAGTATTAATACCACGAGTCCAAATAAAACAAGTCCCAACAAAACAACAAGTCCAAAAGGAGAGTCCAAATAAAATGACAACAAGTCCAAATAGAGAGTCCAAATAAAACGACAACAAGTCCAAATAAAACTACAACTATATAATGGCATTCTTCATTCTTGTAACTTCATGTAAGCACGTCCACCAAACTCGTCATGACGTCACCAACCACACCATCATCAAAGTCAAATAGTTGTAACATCGGATTGCCACACCAAAAAAATAAAAAAACACAAGCCAACATTAATTAAATTAAAATTCCTTTAAAAAAAATAGTTAAATTAAAATTTTGGATAATATCATGTATAAATTGTGTATATGTAATATGCTTACCTCATCACCATCGTCACAATCATACTCAACACTTTTACAATATGCCTCAGACTCTTCCGAACAAGTTTCTGTATTTATTAATTTATATAAAAACATATCAAATTAACAATACAATTAAAAACTAAAACTCTAAAAGAGCTAACAAGTAAATATAAAAAATGAATGATTACCTCTTATTTCGTTTAATAACCGACTTTGTGCACACATTAGTGCCTCCAACGTCTTTGTATGGAGACGACTACGATGAGGACTTACCAATCTACCACTTGTACTAAATGCACTTTCGGATGCAACGGTAGATATTTGAAGCCATTTGTTTTCCACCAAGATAAAATATCAAGCTCGGTGTTCTTTTTCCATACTTTCTCTTGAAGGTAATGATCAAGCTCGAATGTAATACCTACAAAAAAAAGTTATATGATTAAGAGATAAATAAAACAATAAAAAGGTAAAAAAAAAAACAAGTTCATATAATGATACCTGTATGATTATCCTCTTCAACAAATGTGTAATAGTCACTGAAAAAACCCCCTCCGCATCACTAGTGTTGCGACTCGAATCAACACCATTCCGATTTCGTGAACTTCCAATACCAGAAACTTCATAATCTTGGAACAAACGATACACAAGCTCTTTCAATTTTTTTTATTTCACCATCGGACTTGTCGGAACCATAAAGCATCGGAAAAGCATACTCCATTATCTTCAACTTGAATCTTGGATCTAAAACTGCTGCAACTCCCATTACTCCATGGATGACATACCAATATTTATCAAACTTAACAAGCATCTTCTCCGCCATCGTTTTTATTATTTCATCTCCATCTCCACTCCACTTACTCAACGAATATCTTATCTCACATACGGATTCAATAAAGATATTAGCCGTAGGATATTTGGTACCCGAAAGCATCAAAGTCACCTTATAAAATACCTGCAACTTTCCACAAATATTTGAAGCTAACTCCCAATCTCTCTCTGTTGGCAAACTTTTATACAATGGATCTCGTTCCTTTAAACGTTTGAAAACATTCTTATACACTAAAGCAACACTCAACATTAAATACGTCGAGTTCCAACGTGTTTTACAATCAAGAGCCAACTTTTTTGAACATTCAATTGCCAAATGACGAGCCGCTTCTTCAAACTTTTCTACTCTTTTTGGTGTTGCGGTCCAAAAAGCAACACTATCCCTCACTCTCTCAATTCCGTCCCCAATAATAGATAAGCCATCTTGAACTATTAAGTTCAAGATGTGTGCACAACATCTCATATGAAATAACTCACCACCTAATATCAACGAGTCTATGGACAACTTGTCTAATAGCAAGTGAATCATTTGTGGTACAATTATCAATGGTTATCGTTGATATTTTCCTATCAATGTTCCAATCACATAGAGATTCATACAACACCTCAGTAAGATTTACAGCAGTATGAGGACGAGGCATATATGCAAACCTAGTAAATAAAATAAATAATGAAAATAAACTTAGTACATATACAAACCTACTAAATAAGTAATGAAAATCAATTTAGTACATAACTAATTATATCTAGTACTAGAAAATGTAAGTACAAAGTACCTCATTATTCGGCTTCGCATTTCCCAATTGTCATCCACCAAATGCGTGGTGATTGCCTTGAAACCCTTTTTTTGATTACTTGATGTCCACATATCTGTTGTAATCGCAATCTTGCTTTGATTTTTCGCCAATAGACTGAAATAAATAAACACATAAATTAGAAAAGAAATAACAATTAAAGTAACAAATAACAAATAACACATTACACATACCCCATTGTCATATCTTTCTCGTAATCATAAATCTTTAGAATATATTTCTTCAACATATTCCTACATGGAACCTTGAATAAAGGTTGAAGACCAACCACAAACTTTCGAAACCTGTGATGTTCCACCATTACAAGTGGATATTCGTGCACTATTACCATCTCCGCAAGATCTTTTCTTGATTTCTCGGGGTTAAAATTTAAGCAAGCTAAATTTGCTTGCCCACCCGTCTTTTTTTGCCCCATCCTTAGCACTTGTTGACGCATATCTCTACAACCTCGTCTTGCACAACTCTTCAAATGATCACGCAAGTGTGTTGTCCCATCCCTACTACCTCCTACTAACTTTTTCTTGCAATAGTTACATTCTGCCTTTACCAAACCATTAACCATCTTCTTCTCAAAGTGATTCCACACATCGGAAGTAAGCTTTCGCTTTTTACTAGTAGTAGCACCATCACCTACATTGGTTTCAGTTTGTTCTTGTTCCAAAGGTGTCGAGGAGGACGGGGCTTGGTTTTCTGGCATCGGAGATAATTGATTCATATTGCTATCGGCACTTGAAACTCCTTGTGTTTCTGCATTCAAATTTCCATTTGTGGATTGTTGACCTTCCATTAATAGCTATAAAAGAACAAGATATCTAATTATTATAAAAAATCTAACTATTAAGTATTAAAGTAATAATCTAACTATAAAAAATCTAACTATTTCTTAATTCTTATTAGGGTTAATTACATGAGAGTGTATCCAACTTGTCACGTTTTTTCATTGTATGTACCCAACTTTTAAACCTACCATTGTATGTACTGAACTTTTTAATTTTCTCATTGTATGTATCAAACCTGATATAACAGGTAAGAGGCTGACGTGGCACCAGTTATATTGACGTGGCATCTGATGTGGCGTGACGTGGCATCTGAAGTGGATATTCTTGAACTTTCTAATTTTCTCATTATATGTATCAAACTTTTACTAATTTCTTCATCTTCAACCTCCCACCACCACCACCACCAAACCCACCACCAAACCCACCACCATCAAACCACCACCACCACCACCCAACCATCACCACCACACACCACCAAAACCACCACCACCACCATCACCACCCAACCACCACCACAGCCACCACCATCACACAACCACCACCACCACAGCCACCATCTCCACCACCACAACCACCATCTCTACCACCACAGCCACCACCACCATCACCAAACCCACCACCAACACCAACACCAAACTACCGCCATCGCCAAACAACCACCAGTCCACCACTCGATTCCGGCAACCAAATCGTTAATTTCTCCCAAATGGCACAACCTAGGAACCCTATCTCCCAAATGGCACAACCCAGGCACAACCCTCGATTCCGGCAACCCAAACAACCACCAGCTCCTCAAAGCCGTCGGTTCGATCCAATCTCCCAAAATCGCAGCCACCACCATTCTCCGGTGAGTTTGCTCCCCCCCTCTGATTTCAACCCCTCCGGCGACCCCGAAACTCCGGTGAGTTTGCTTTCCCCCCTCTCTTTCTTTCATGGTGGTCCAGATTCGACCACACCACCCACGTTGATTAATTGGAAGACGAAGTTCGATTTCAAGTTGCAGAGCTTCGTGTTTTTGTTCGCGCAGTCGGTGATCGGAAAACCGGACCGAACGGAAGGCGTTACGGATGCGATTATTGACGACGTCGTCACGGCGGAGGAGCTCGAGTTATGGCTTTACTCGTCGTTCCATGGCGTTGTGGATTCGATCGAATGGGGGAACGTGATATCGTGCTTGTTGGTTCAGCATCCGCTGCTGAATCGGATCACGATCGAAGGTTCGAGAAAAGGAGGGAAAATCTGTTTGACGGAACGAGAAATTGTGGATTTGAGAGACTCGTTGTCGCCGGAGGATGTTTCGAGGATTGGTGGTGGTGGTGGTGGGGTTTGGCAGCGGTGGTGGTGGTGGTGGTAGGGGTTTGGTGGTGGTGGTGGTGGTGGTGGTGGTGGGGAGGTGAGTTTGGTTTTTCAAAAAAGGCAAAACAGGTCCTTGGGACCAATTAATAAACTAGAGGGACTAAATATGTAATTTACTCAATGTGTTGGCATCCTATGTGGCAGCCAATGTGGCAGCCTATGTGGCATTGTGACCGGTTACCTGCTCAGCAGGTTACCTGCTCAGCAGGTTACCTGCTCAGCAGGTTACCTGCTCAGCAGGTAACCTGATACATACAATGAGAAGTTTGACAAGTTTGATACATACAATGGTAAGTTTAAAAGTTGGGTACATACAATGAAAAAACGTGACAAGTTCGATACACACTCATGTAATTAACCCTTCTTATTATATCTACTGTACTGTTTACAAATACTAATAAAATGGGAAATGATATTTCCACTACAATAATTAATTCATCCAAGGCAATTATAATAGATTTACTTTTTTACTCTTATATTTCCACTATGATAATTAATTCATCCAATTCATCAAGCGCATCCCACTTTCATACAATTCAAATTTGAAATATATATGTACAATTTTTACCCTTATACTTACTGAATATGTTTAGTTTATATCTTATAGTTTGTTATATTTCATTTTTCATTTTAATATTATTAACACATATAATCATATATTAACTAAAATACGTCAAAAAACTACGTTTTAGTTTTAACAAGTTACACCATTATAATTATTTTTTCGATGCCTTTGAAATGAGCCCGATATTGAATATACTTGGATTTTTTTTAATCTTATTATAAATCATGAAATTGTTTGATACGATGAAACTATCTTATATATTTCTTTTTTCGAAGAAATTATTTCACTCTGAATAATATGGAATGATGTGTTATTCAGAGTGAATATACCACATGGTGTGATCTCAACGATCATACGTTCACAATCAGATTTGAGTTTCCATTTAAATCTTTGTGTGTGTATATATAATGGGTGGTTAAAATTTGGGTTGCATTGGTTGTAATCTTTTTGCAAGTTGCATAATAACGGCCCCATATATAATTAAATTAAAAAAATATTCAATAAAAGATATCGACGAAAAAATTATAATTGTATAACTTGTTAAAATTAAAATGTTTCATCAAAATAATAATAATAATACAAATTTAATCAGAAAAAAATACATGAAAACATTTTATTTTTACATGATTACATTTCAATTTTACATGAAAAAAATACATGAAAACATTTCAATTCCATGATTTATAGTGAGATAATAAAATCTAAAAATATTTAATATTGGACTTATTTTGAAGGTATCCACGAAATAATTATAATGGTGTAACTTGTTGAAATTAAAACGTAGTTTTTTAACGTATTTTAGTTAATATACGCTTATATGCGTTAATATTATTACAATCTAAAATGAAATATAACAACCTAGAAGGTATAAAGGAAACATATTAAATAAGTACAAGGAGAAAAACTGTAAATATATATATTTTTTAAATTTAATTGTTTGAGAAAGTAGGCGTGAAAAAAAAGCAAGGATAAAAAAGTAAATTTATCAAAATTGCCTTGGATGAATTAATTATTGTAGTGGAAATATCATTTCCTTAATAAAATACCCATCAAATTGATTCCATCATTCATATTTATTCCACTGGAAAATAAATAAATAATAAGAAATGGTTAGATTCTTGCTTGAGTTTAGGTTCTAACCCATTAAATTTATTTATTCATGGTGGGAATTTATTAATTTAATAATGTAAGATGACCTACTGACTCATCAAATTTATTCCATCCATGGATTCACATCTTCCTGGAAAACAATCTTTTCTACATTGGTTTTTAGGGATTTCCTTATCAATTATTTGCAGTCACAATTTTCAGTACGACAGTACCACAATAATAGCAAAAAACCTTAAAATAATTTGTGGGTTATCAATGGATCTCTAAAAGAGTATAAGTTTTCACCTTTTGGGTTTCACCTTGGAGGGATGGAGTCACTGACGTTTCTGTCACCGGCGTGACGGCGTCCTGCTGCCGGAAATTGTGGTCGGCCGTCACTCGTCAATCATCGACTCTGAGTTGTGAGAGAGTCGAAGTCTCGAAGAGTCACCAGCTGTGAGTCGTGAGAGAGTTTATGTGACTATGTGAGACTGTAGTCACCGGCGTCTATGTCGCCGGCGATGCTGCCGGAAAATATTATGGTGGTCGTGAGTGTGAGAGAGACAGAGAGTCAAAGAGAGATGATCGATGGTCTGGTTTCTAGAGTGGAGAAGGCGTGAAATTAGGGTTAGATGAAATTAGGGGGAGACTATTTATATTTTTACATATAAATAATTATATAATATTATATATATATATAATAATAATAGTAAATAAGCATCGGGTATCGGGTATCGGGTATCGGGTACGGGTATCGGGTAATCGGGGCGGGGATCACCATACCCGTCCCCGTCCCCATCCCCGTCAAAAGTTATTCGGATTTCCCCGTCCCCGTTTATCATCCCCAAACCCGCCCCGTTTAAGTCGGGTTTCGGATTTCCCCATCGGGTTCGGGTTTTTCTGCCATCCCTAGTATCATGTTCAGAGAAATTTCTTCCAAAGTCCACAAGTGATGATATTTTCATTGATCAATCTTCTGAACATAATTCCATGAGTGATTCTGAAAGTATCTCTAGACAAGTAATTGAGTCTTAGATAATTGCTCAACCCTCTGTGTAACAACTCAAATTCTTTTTCGCAATATTTAACAAACAATGAACGGAAATTATGTAAAAGTAACCATTACAGCGGAAATTGTCCAAAAACATAATTTTAATAGAATCGAAGGTTAAAGTTTCCAACTAAAAGATATTAGCCAAAATCCTCAAACGAGGTTCATCACATATAACTGTATTAAAACCAAAACAAAAACATAATGTTAAGTTTAACAATCTTTTATTCCAAATGAGCTGAGCCTTGAGCACGATCGGAACTTCAAGCTTTCTCCTTTCCTTTGTCCTTCCCAGACGGACCTGCATCTAAGGGAAAAACCACAATGGGGTAAGCTTTCGCTTAGTGAGCACAAACCACAAACACACAACAATATATACAACCCACCACGCATATGAGAACTAGGCATGCTATCACCAATGGCCTTACGGTACACGCCGGTAAGGACCACACACATACTGATATCAGTTTAACACAAGGACAATAACCACGGTGGCCACCACCACTACAATGAGTACGCCATCACACAAACATGCTAGTCTCATAACCACATACGCATCACATGCAATTTGTACATAAAGCCACGTATAAGGGTTAGTGTACTCACCTTGATATGCTTCACAATAAACACGAGTTTTGATAGCTAATCACGTCACAATATAGTACCTATACAATTCATAGTATAGCACACATAATTAACCATCAAAATAACACTTTAAGACTCCAAACCGAAACACTAGTCTAAGACTAGGCTAGACCCTCTCAATTGGCCCCAAACTTTGCCAAACACCATTATTAAACATCCCCTAGGGAGAGATGATCGATAGAACCCCAAACGAAAACTAACAAAAAAACTCAAATGCTGAAACAGCGGAAACGGCGGGTCACCCGCGGGTCACGACCCGCCGTTACCGGCAGACTAAAATCCCAACTCGCAGATTACGAATTGGCAACGGGATTCTCACCAATCAGCCCAAAATTGACTAAAAGACACCAAATTGATGTTATAGAACATCCCCATGACATTATAACACAACTCAATACCTTAAAAACACCAAACCAATATCGATTGATCACTAATTGGATCAAAATCCTAACCATAAGAACCCTAACTCTCAATAATACCAAAACTCGACATAAACAACGAATACACATAACTAAGTTCATACCTTGGGTTAGGAATGCGATAACAACGGTACCCCGAAGATCAATATCACCCCACACGAACGATTTCACCACCAATTGAACCAAAATCAGTTCCTAGCCACTCCTCTTCTCTCAAAGTCGATCACTGACAAATGAGGGAAGTTTGGGCTTCCAAGCCTCTTGTACACATGACATACACCACCTTCAATTACAATAATGACACACGGGTCCTTACACCTGAAAGTTACACAAATAACCCCAAAACAACTTAAGAACTTAACGGACCCGGTTAAAAACTAACTTTAGGAAAACGGGGCGTTACAACTCTCCCCCACTTACCAAGATTTCGTCCCCCAAATCGCTCAAGCCTGAAAGAGTTCCGGATAATTCGCCCTCATCTCGGCCTCCGGTTCCCACGTCTACTCCGACCCCTTACGATGCTCCCATTGAACCTTTACTAGTCCAATCTCTTTGCTCCGAAGGGTCTTCGTCTTCCTTTCTAGTACCGCAATCGGCCTCTCAACGTAATTGAGTCGTTCATCCACCTGAATATCGTCTATCGGAATATGAGCCGACTCGTCCGCTAAGCACTTCCTTAGTTGAGACACATGAAAGGTGTTATGTATTTGGCTAAGCTTCGGTGGTAGCTCAAGCCTATACGCCACCTTGCCCACACGTGCGATCACCTTGAAAGGTCCGATGAGGGCCAAGCTTGCCCCTTTTTTGAATCGGATCACCCTCTTCCATGGTGATACTTTCAAAAGCACATCATCACCAACACTAAATTCCAAATCCGACCTCCGCTTGTCGGCATAGCTCTTCTGACGATTCTGAGCTGTTTTCAACCGCTCTCGAATTATCTCGATGCTCTCAGTCGTTTTCTGAACTATCTCTGTGCTACCCAACTCCTGTTGGCCCATCTCTCCCCAATAAACCGGAGTTCTACACCTTCTCCCATACAACATCTCGTACGGGGGCATGCCAATACTGGCATGAAACTCTTGTTGTACGAAAACTCGGCCATCGGTAGATAGGTGTCCCAACTACCGCCAAAATCCAGCACACACGCCCGCAACATGTCCTCCAAAGTCTGAATCATCCTCTCACTCTGACCGTCGGTCTGAGGATGGAACGCTGTACTAAGCTATAGTTTCGTTCCCAAGTCCTCATGAAACTTACTCCAAAATCGTGACGTGAACCGAACATCGCGATCAGAAATGATAGTAACCGGAACGCCATGTCTAGCCACGATCTCCTTAATGTAAATGTCAGACAACTTTTCCGATGAAGAGCTCTCATTAATAGCAATAAAATGAGCGCTCTTAGTTAAACGATCCACGATCACCCAAATAGCATCCACATTTCTGGGGGTACGAGGTAACTTAGTGATTAAGTCCATCGTAATGTGCTCCCACTTCCAAACAGGTATATCCAGAGGCTGCAACTTCCCATGAGGTCTTTGGTGTTCTGCCTTAACCCTCAAACAAGTTAGGCACTTCTCCACATAACGGGCCACATCCCGTTTCATTCCCGGCCACCAATAATCGGTCTTCAAATCCCGATACATCTTGGTAGCTCCCGGGCGAATAGAAAACTTGGACTTATGAGCTTCGTCGAGGAGTGTCTGCCTCGCCTCACATGACACCGGCACCCACACTCGACCCGAACGAGTCAATAGCCCTCTACTATCGGTCACCAACTGGGCCAGTTGACCCTTAATCCTCTCTCTCTTCTGGTTCTCCACTTTCACGGCTTCAACCTGCGAACTCTTTATCAGTTCTATCAACGAAGTGGTCACCGTCAATCTCATCAATGGTACCCGCAACACATCACCATGAGCCTTTCGACTCAACACGTCCGCTACCACATTGGCTTTGCCTGGATGGTATAGGATCTCGCAATCATAATCCTTAATCACATCCAGCCACCGACGCTGCCTCATGTTCAGATTCTGCTGATCGGGGAAATATCGCAGACTCTTATGGTCAGTGTAAATGGTACACTTTACACCATAGAGGTAATGTCGCCACAACTTCAAAGCAAAAACCACCGCAGCTAATTCCAAATCGTGAGTCGGATAATTCACCTCATGCGTTTTTAATTGACGGGACGCATAGGCTATTACCTTCCCACGTTGCATTAACACGCAGCCTAACCCGTGATAAGAAGCATCACAGTAGACTGTCATGTCATCAACCCCTTCCGGTAGCGTCAGAACCGGTGCTTTACACAACTTCTTGCGCAACAACTCAAAAACTTTTTGCTGCTCCTCACCCCACACAAACTTCACATTCTTTCGAGTGAGCCTCGTCAAAGGCACAGCTATCTTAGAGAAGTCTTGAATAAACCGTCGGTAATAACTGGCTAATCCAAGAAAACTCCGAATCTCGGTGGGAGTCTTTGGAACCTCCCATTTCATTACTGCTTCAATCTTGGCCGGATCCACCTTGATGCCTTCCCGATTAACAAGATGCCCTAAGAACTGGACCTCTTGTAACCATAAATCGCATTTAGAGAATTTAGCGTATAACCGCTCCCTTCGCAAAGTCTTTAATACCTCGGCCAAATGCACCACGTGATCCTCCTTCGTCTTGGAGTAAATCAGTATATCGTCTATGAATACGATTACCGACTTATCCAACATAGGCCTATAGACCCGGTTCATTAGGTCCATAAACACTGCCGGCGCGTTTGTCAACCCGAACGGCATCACCACAAACTCAAAGTGTCTGTACCTCGTTCTGAACACTGTCTTTTGCACGTCCTCTTCCCTCACCTTCACTTGATGGTACCCAGATCGAAGATCTATCTTCGAGAACCACGCGGCTCCCTGAAGTTGATCAAAGGGTCATCGATCCTCGGTAGCGGGTATCGATTTTTCACTGTAAGCTTATTGAGCTCACGATAGTCGATGCACATCCGCATCGAGCCATACTTCTTCTTAACAAAAAGGATAGGGGCTCCCCAAGGTGAACTACTCGGGCGTATGAACCCCTTGCCCCAAAACTCTTCAAGCTGGTTCGACAACTCCTGCATTTCCGGAGGTGCTCAACGATAGGGAGCTTTAGCCACTGGCGCTGCCCCGGAATCAAGTCGATCCCGAACTCCACTTGACGCTCCGGAGGAACTCCCGGTAAATCTTCCGGAAAGACATCCGGAAAGTCCCTTACAACCGCAACATCGGCCACAGTTTTTTCTTTTGCTCCCCCGCAATTTCTGCCACGTACACTAGGTAGCTTACACCTCCCCCTTTCACGTACCGTCTCGCCTTAGCCAAAGAGCATGTCTTTGGTGGTCGCTTCATACCGTTGCCAGTGATGATCAAGTCTCCCCCACTAGGATTCCTGATCTTCACTCTTTGACCCTCACAATCAAACCAAGCCCCATGAAGACTCAACCAACTCATTCCCAACACCACATTAATTTCTCTCATAGGAATGGGTATAAGATCAACACGAAATCTTACCCTTCCCAACTCTATTACATTTCCTCTATATATATCTCTAACTATTACACTTTTCTCATCAACTATTTCTACCTCTAAAGGCTCATCTAATCTACCCATTACATTAGAAAAACCCTTACAAAAAGAAGTAGAAACAAAACTTTTGCTAGCACCCGCATCAAACAAAACTAAAGCTGGTTTTGAGTTCACGGGAAATATACCTGTCACTACCTCAGGCTCCACCTTCGCTTCCTCCGCAGTCAGCTGAAAGACCCTCGCACGGCCTTTCGGAATCTCTACTTTTTTTGCCGGACCGGCCTCAATCGCCTTCAAAGGCGCCGCTCCAGATATCTGGGTAGATGCAGCTGCATTCGGGAACTCATGAGCAAAATGACCAGGCTGGAAACACCTGAAACACAATCTGGCTGTAACTCTGTAGTCCCGGCTCGAGTGACTTGTTTTCCCGCACTTGTAGCATGTGATAAGGCTCAGCCTACACTCGCCCGAATGATTCCGGCCACACTTGGAGCACTTAGGATACTCTCTTTTTCCTTCCGATCTTTGCATTGTCCCCTTGAACTTCTTGTTAGAGGGAACCTGACTGTGCTCCTCCTTCTTGCGCTTCCCCTGGCGCTCTAATTCAATCTCCCTTGCTCGAGCCCTCTCGAACATCTGCTGAAAATTCTGGCAATTAGCCATCAGTACAAACTCCCGAATCTCAGCTTTGAGCATTTTCCCATAACGACACATCTTCATAGTCTCATCTGCCACATAGTTCGGGAAAAAACGAGACTTCTCCAGAAATTTCTCGGTGATCTTGCTCACCGACTCAGTAGTCTACTTCATGTAGAGGAACTCATTAGTAAGCCTCTCTATCTCCACTTGCGGTTCAAACTCCGCTTTGAACAACCCCTTGAACTCCTCCCAAGTCATGGTTGCTACTTGCTCCGGAGTTCTTGTTGGGAATAGAGGGATACAAGAACATGCACAGCGGAATAAAACCCGATTCCCAATCGAGGATCCAATCCCAAACCATACAGACACAATAAAGGGTGTTTTGGTGGATTACCTTTGCGAATAATAACTCCGAAACGCAAGCAGGGGGTACACTGCTACTGGCACCGGTTGAGAGGGTTGCTAGACCACCACCGAGGATTACCCGAAAAACGAATGCAAACCTTCCTCTTACTGGATTTGGCGCCGGTTTTAGGGGAGAGAGAGAGAGAGAGGTTTTTCTGGGTTTTTAGAACTGAATCAATCAAATAACTGACACCCTTAACCCCTTATTTATATGGACAAACCTAGCAGTGTTTGATTCCATATATAATTCTTGGTAATTATCTCTGAAATAACTTCCATAATTATCCCTTTTAATTAATCTAACTGATTAATTAATTATAAATAATTCAACTAATTATTTATTTCTTTTCTCCTAAATAATTAATTGACCAATTAATTATTTCCCATAATCCAAACATTCTCATTTGGGTGTGCAGTAGTGTGACCTACTAGTGTCTTATAACATTGGACACGATAACCTTGTTACTGTCTCGCACATAATCCTAACAGACTCCCACTTGTGCTAGACATGTAACTAAACTGTTATCATTCGCCTAAGGAGGTCCCTAGCCAGACGCTTAGGTTAACCAGGTTATAAGATCTCTTATATCCAGAGATACAATTCACGCTTGAATTTGTACACAGGTTCATTCCTTTTGCACACGATATTTCTAAAGTGATTTAAGACATGGAGTGGAGGATTCATTTCTTAAAATCAAGTATTTCTTGACTCTGATTTCGATTGCCTGCAGTAACGGATATTACTAAATAACCCCTGTTATTTTATCCGAGCGTGGCCACGCGTTTTTCTGCCAATCTTAATCGTCAAGGGGCCCGGAAATATCTCTCTTTTGAAAGAGGTGCAAATCCCTTCTTGACTACTTGCATTTGGATCCACGGCTTCCGCTGCATCTAGTCACGTCCCGTATGGCCACCCAGTTACGGTGCAGCGTTAGTACGTGCTAAGAGTACAGTGGTCCTCGTGTTCCCAAACCAAGTATCTCAGGTCTAAGGACAACCTATCAAGTCAGTGCCTATGACTAAGGCTCCATGAAGCAGACTTGATTACTGGTCACTTCCAATACCCAAACACTCTGATGAGTATCTATAAATACTTGGTCACATCACTTGTGCTTTTATTCTTTACTTTGAATAAATCATCAAGTATTTATAATAGCGTCAAACTCCCTATTGAAATTCCCATTTCAATAAGTGGCTGCGGAAATTTAGATTTCATACAAGACTTTGTAGAATCATGGATGCGTTAAATATGCAAAAATAGTTAATTTAGAACAATCATGAAAACAAAACCTCCATTTATTTCCAACACACTGTGAAATAAAAATTTACATGATTACATTGTTTCTAAATTAAACTACAGTAATAATTAAAAACTAAGTACTAGCTACTGGCTTCCAGGTACTGCATACCAATGGAATTCGCATGTGCCTCATGCTTTGCCCTTGCTAGTGGCTTTGTCAGCGGATCTGCGACATTGTCTTCCGTTGGAATCTTGCATATTCTCACATCTCCTCTTCCAATGATCTCTCGGATGAGGTGATACTTTCTGAGCACGTGTCTTGACTTGTGATGCTCTCTAGGTTCCTTTGCTTGCGCCACGGCTCCTGAGTTATCACAGAATATATCGATCGGTCTCGAGATACTGGCAACCACTCTGAGATCCGATAGAAAATTCCTTAGCCAGACAGCTTCCTTTGCCGCATCACATGCTGCAATGTACTCTGCTTCTGTAGTTGAGTCTGCAATCGTGTCCTGTTTCGAGCTCTTCCATGAGATCGCACCTCCGTTTAGGGTAAAGACATACCCTGACTGTGACCTGAAGTCATCTCTGTCGGTCTGGAAACTAGCGTCAGAGTGTCCTGTGACACTAATTTCATCCTCAGAACCTCCAAAGACCAAGAACATTTCTTTCGTTCTTCTCAGATATTTAAGAATGTTCTTGACAGCCACCCAATGGGGCTCACCCGGATTCTGTTGGTATCTGCTCGTAACACTTACTGAGTAAGCAACATCGGGCCTAGTACATAGCATGGCATACATAATCGATCCAATTGCAGAAGCATATGGGACCGATTTCATCTTGTCCTGATCTTCACTAGAAACAGGACACTGTGTTTTACTTAACACTATGCCATGTTGCATTGGAATGAATCCTTTCTTGGATTCATCCATCCTGAATCTCTTCAGTACTTTGTCAATATATGTACTCTGACTAAGTCCGATAAGCCGCTTAGATCTGTTTCTATAGATCTTTATACCTAGTATATAAGCGGCTTCTCCAAGGTCTTTCATCTGGAAACATTTACTTAACCATTCCTTAACACTCTGTAAAGTTGGTACATCGTTTCCTATGAGTAGTATGTCATCTACATACAAGACCAGGAAGGTTACTATGCTCCCACTGAACTTAGTGTAAACACATGGCTCGAACTCACTTTTAGCGAAGCCAAACTCTTTGATTCGCTCATCAAAGTGTAAGTTCCAGCTTCGAGATGCTTGTTTCAATCCATAAATAGATTTTAGCAGTTTACACACCTTATTAGGATTCTTAGGATCTTCAAACCCCTCCGGTTGTTCCATATAGACGTCTTCTGTTAACTTTCCATTCAGAAAGGCTGTCTTGACGTCCATTTGCCAAATCTCGTAATTAAAGTACGCTGAGATGGCCATAAGAATCCTAATTGATTTTAACATTGCCACTGGTGAAAAGGTTTCATCATAGTCAATGCCATGAGTTTGCGTGAATCCTTTTGCAACCAGTCTGGCTTTGAAGGTGTGTACGTTCCCATCCATGTCGGTTTTCTTCTTGAAAACCCATTTGCGTCCAACAGCCTTACAGTGTTGTGGCAAATCAGTCAACTCCCAGACTTGTTTGTCGTACATGGATTGCATCTCGGCCTTCATGGCTTCCTGCCATTGTTCAGACTCATTGCCTGACACAGCTTCTTCATAGGATGTTGGTTCATTTAAGTCTCCGCTATCTTGAGAGACTAGGAACCCAAGATACCTATCTGGTTCTTGTCTTACCCTGCTGGATCTGCGAAGGTCCTGTGTTTGCACTTCCTCAATCGGCTCTGATTGAGGTTCAACATTGTTATGTTGAATTTCTGGCTCAACAACTGGTGTAGTGCTTTCTTCGTCTACTATCTGTAGATCTACATCCTTTCTGGTGTTCTCTAAACTGAGAAACTTTTCTTCCAGAAATTTTCCATTTCGAGCAACAAACACTTTGTTCTCTTCAGGGTTGTAGAAATAATATCCCACGGTGGTCTTGGGATATCCAACGAAGAAACACTTGTCGGATTTGGGTTTGAGTTTTTCTGAGGTAGTTCGTTTGACGTAAACCTCACAACCCCAAATTTTCAGAAAAGATATGTTGGGTTTCTTACCCTTCCATAACTCGTATGGAGTCTTTTCTACCGACTTTGTTGGCGCTCTGTTCAGTATGTGTGCTGCTGTTTCGAGCGCATGTCCCCAGAATGATATTGGCAGCGTAGAATGACACATCATCGTTCGTACCATGTCAAGCAAAGTACGATTTCTCCTTTCTGATACACCGTTCATCTGAGGTGTATACGGAGGTGTAAGTTGGGATACAATCCCACACTCCATCAGATGATTGTCAAACTCATCACTGAGATATTCGCCACCACGATCTGACCGTAAGAACTTGATCCTCTTGTCAAGTATATTCTGTACTTCATTCTGATATTCCTTGAATTTCTCAAAGGTTTCAGATTTATGTCTCATCAAGTAGACATAACCATACCTACTGAAGTCGTCAGTGAAGGTATTGAAGTACTGGTATCCTCCTCTTGCTACATGACTGAAAGGTCCACATACATCTGTGTGGATTATTTCAAGCAAGTCAGTAGCCCTTTCATTCTCACTGTTGAAAGGTTGCTTTGTCATTTTGCCAGATAAACAAGATTCGCAATTATCAAAAGGTTTATAGTCGAAATTGCCAAGAAAACCTCCTTTTAGGAGTAGTTCAACGCGTTTCTTGTTTATATGGCCTAAACGACAATGCCAGAGGTAAGTCTGATCCTCAATATCCTTGGATCGCTTACTTATATGATAGATTTCACTATTGTTGTCTTTAAGATTTACAGTGTATAGACCATCTACGGGTGTAGCTTTAAAATAGAAAATATTATCTTTAAAGACTGAAATCATTTTATAAGAATATTTATAATAAAAGCCTTGGTCTACCAACAAATCAAAAGACAATACATTCTTAATCATATTTGGAATATAATAACAATTATCCAGTTCCAAAACTAGACCCGAGGGTAAACTAAGACTATAAGATCCCACGGCTTCAGCAATCAACGGAGTGCCTTCGCCAACTCGTAGGTTCGAACGGTCCTTCCTCAGAGTCTTTCTTCTAGTGAATCCCTGTAAATGATTACAAATGTGGTTACCACTGCCTGTATCAATTACCCATGATTCATAAGAAGTGATTAAGCAATTTATCATAAAGATACCTGGAGCATCGGATAAACCGATCTCTATCTGGTCGATATTCATCGAGTGCTCGCAAATATCCTCGCTGCCGCACTCTGGGCAACTCAGATCTCCCAGCTCATCAATTATATCAGTGTCCATGAGATTCGCAGGTTCGGGTACTGGCTCTAGACTGGCCAGGATATCTTCATGAACTTTATCCACGTCGTTCTTTGGTTCCTTCATGTAGGCACTAGCTATGTCCTGTACTTCCTTTGTGAGGGAGAACCACATGAGATACACTAACTCCTCCTGAGTCATCTTGTATCCCAGACGTGATAAACACTTAAAAAGCCTTCTGATATCAACAAGATGGTTTTTAACTGACTGACCCTTCTGTAGCTTCAGGGAGAGAATCTCTTGCATGATCAAAAGCTTTCCTGTGTGCTTGTAGAAACCTAGCTGGTTCTCTACATTTCTCACAACCTCGTGACAGAATTTTACTCTCAAGTCTCCCGTGAACTCGGGTGACATAGAGAAAACTAGAATGGACATTACATCCGATTCATCTGCCATGAATCTGAAATATTCAGCAAATTCCTCTTCTGGGGCATTGCTTTTAGGTCGTGACATGGGCTTATTGATCACATAAAGCTTACCCTGGGTACTCAACACATTCTGTAAGTGTAATTTCCAAACTGGAAAGTTCTGGCCCGTAAGCTTCCACTTGCCCGTGATAAGGCGAAGTGATTCCTCAGGTGAATAAAACGGAATGCTAATTGGAGACATCTACAGAAGAATATAAATTCCAATTTAGTTTATAATTATATAATTCTAATAAATTATTACCCTTAAAATAAATTTATTAGACTAGAATCCATATTTCACATGTGTCGGGAAGCATGTGATCATGTCAAACCGACTCATGCGATCTATGGTAGGTAAAACTATACCAATCGTATTCCTATCTGAAAATACGACTTCTAGATCGTCGGGACATCGGATATTAATAATCCGTGCATATTTAGTCCCTCTAGTGCATTTTGGCCTGGTACCACCCAGTGAATAAATAATTACCAAAATAGATTGCACCACCCGGGACCTGGACAAACTCTGGCCGGTACCACCCAGAGATAATTCGCAGAGTTTTATCACCTTCCAGTTTCGGTTTGAACACGGGCGTTCATAGTGTGTGCACTTACAACGCCCTATGTACCTTACACCGGAAGTGCCCCTAAAGTGGGTTGCACTTACTAATCTATGATTTTAACAAGGGTCTAAATTGCCAGTTTTCCTTTTTCAAAACTTTGAAAAACTGGATCCAAACACTAACTGTATTTGTATCCTTTTATCCTTTTAAAACAATCATTCAAAAAGGCAATTTATATTTAACAATAATTACGTAAAACAACCACGCAATTTAAATATAAAAAGCACAGTCATAGCCTAAACCCTTAAGCTAATGTTGCTTTGTGAGCCAACACAAAACAACGGTCTCAACCCTAAGTGACAAAAGTCTTCGTCTTCTGGCACTCCCACTGGCTCCGAGATCCATGGTCGTCATCTTGTCTCCGTCTTGATAATTAGAACTAACTTTTACAAATGGGCTTTTAATGGCACGCAGGCCTCCCAACTATTCTAATAATTTAAAATTACAAGTAGGGTTGTAAATGGCACGCAGGCCTCCCAACTATTCTAAAACGGATAAAATAAATAAAAACACAACCACGGGTCTAAAAGGGTTCAGCTATGACTCAATACAATTAAACGAATTAAAATACAACTGGATTTTAATCGGATAATTATAAAATCAGAAATTAATTTAAAACAAATTAATTAAACTTAATCTTGAATCGTTTTAAAACTTATCTGATAAAAACGATCCTTTTATCTCAAAAATTATCCGGAAACGAATCCTTATCTGGATCCGTTAACGATAAACGATTGGGACAAACAACGATTTCGATTACCACCGATCCGTCAAAACGTGACCGTCGATCGGCGGTTTTTCAACGCCGGCGACGATGATGACGTAATTGCCACCACCGCCGCCCGTTCCTCCCGCAATCGCCGCCGGCAGCGGCGACTTCGATAGCCACCACCGCCGCAGCAACCACCGCTGTCACCAAAAACAACCAGCGACGGCAGCAGCTAAGGAGCCACCACCGCCGCCCACCGTAATAACAATCATCGGCGAAAGCAGCGGCTGGAAAGCCACCACCGCCGCCGCAATCGATACCATTGCCACCATAGTCCACCGGCGACAGCAGTGGACTTGACCACCACTGCCGCCGCGATCACGCGACGGAAAACATCTAACGCCGCCACCACCGTAACTGGTGGTGCGGCTGGTTGAGGTCTGATAGGCAAGCGGCGATCACCGCCGCCATCCATTCCCTCCGATTGATCGCCACCGCCTAGGTGGTCGATCATGGTTACCCATCGCCGATCGGTGGTTTGGGTTTGATCGACACCACCGCCATCACAATCGGTGGTGCGGTGGTGGTTTTCTTTCGCGGTCGACGATGGCCGACGCCACAACCACCAAGCGGGTGGTGTGGCCGGCGCATACCATGACAGCCGGTACCGCAGCCACCAATCGGGTGGTGCGGCCGGTAGAGAATCGACGGCGATCGGCCTGGAGGTCCGGTTGGCTAACTGCCGCCGTTCCGCCGCCGATCGTCGTTTCGTTAGGTTTACAAAAATCAGATTTTTAACAAATTAACGATTTTGATAGAACCTAATTAATCAACAAACAGCTTAAACCTGATCTGTTAGGTTTAGGAAGTGGCTCTGATACCACTGTTGGGAATCGAGGGATACAAGAACATGCACAGCGGAATAAAACCCGATTCCCAATCGAGGATCCAATCCCAAACCATACAGACACAATAAAGGGTGTTTTGGTGGATTACCTTTGCGAATAATAACTCCGAAACGCAAGCAGGGGGTACACTGCTACTGGCACCGGTTGAGAGGGTTGCTAGACCACCACCGAGGATTACCCGAAAAACGAATGCAAACCTTCCTCTTACTGGATTTGGCGCCGGTTTTAGGGGAGAGAGAGAGAGAGGTTTTTCTGGGTTTTTAGAACTGGATCAATCAAATAACTGACACCCTTAACCCCTTATTTATATGGACAAACCTAGCAGTGTTTGATTCCATATATAATTCTTGGTAATTATCTCTGAAATAACTTCCATAATTATCCCTTTTAATTAATCTAACTGATTAATTAATTATAAATAATTCAACTAATTATTTATTTCTTTTCTCTCTAAATAATTAATTGACCAATTAATTATTTCCCATAATCCAAACATTCTCATTTTGGTGTGCAGCAGTGTGACCTACTAGTGTCTTATAACATTGGACACGATAACCCTGTTACTGTCTCGCACATAATCCTAACAGTTCTAGAACCACTCACCACATTCCACCAATCTTTCGCTGCCTTCCTCAACAAGTTAGCAGCGAAACGAACTTTCACCTCAGCGGGACTGAAACTGGTGAGAAACGCCCCTTCCACTTCCAAGACCCATCTAGAAGAGATGACGGGATCCTTTTCTCCCAGAAAGTTTGGCGGTTGACACGCCATGAAGTCTTTGAAGGTCACGTTTCAGGTGTGCCCCGATTGTGAGCTTCCCGCCCCATTCACTCGCCCTCCAGTCGCAGTCTGCACTTGCTGCGTTACCAATTGTGTCATCTCCCTCTTCATCTGATCGAAGAGCCCTGGCAACAAACGGTGCAACACCTCCCCCACTTGAGATGCTATAATGTCTCTCAAGTCAGGGATTTCCTGATCCTCCCCACCAGAAGATCCACTGCCTTTCCGAGTAGTCACCATACTGATTCAAGTAACAATAACCGTTAAGTACCACACCTAGCACTTAAACTCTAGCATGCTCATCCCACAAGTTATAACTTTACTCCCAACTAGGTTCATACAACCTATCTTAGCATGCTACTATCCCATCCCAACCTTGTTAGTTCATAGGTGCCCTCTATAACCTCGCCAAGTCCCGATATGCACAATATAATTGTAATGATATGGGCCCTTATATCATCATAATTATACCCTACATATCTAGGCTCAACATTGTCACCAAAGGTCCTAATCCCAATTTTCGGTTTACACCACAACGATCCACATACACACAAGGCAACTTCCTATCTATCAAGCATAAGAGTTACCCTACACCTTCCTACCGCTATAGTGGTCATGCACAAATAGCATTTAAGATTATCTAACACAACATCCACATCACAAATTAAATAATCACAATCAATCATGCTTACACATCACCACAATAGCACGCTATTCACAATCCAACAACAATATCATCAATTTTAACTATTAACCAAAGTGCTCACCCGTCTTGACGTTCCGATCCTTGGCTCAGTTCACACCCCACTATACAAAAATATCAAAGTTTTGATGGTTACTTGTTTTGAAAACACGAATTGGGTTTAAGTCCAAGCACTCACCTCGTGTGAATGCATGAATCCCTCAAACCAAGGCTCTAATACCAATTGTAACAACTCAAATTCTTTTTCGCAATATTTAACAAACAATGAACGGAAATTATGTAAAAGTAACCATTACAGCGGAAATTGTCCAAAAACATAATTTTAATAGAATCGAAGGTTAAAGTTTCCAACCAAAAGATATTAGCCAAAATCCTCAAACGAGGTTCATCACATATAACTGTATTAAAACCAAAACAAAAACATAATTTTAAGTTTAACAATCTTTTATTCCAAATGAACTGAGCCTTGAGCACGATCGGAACTTCAAGCTTTCTCCTTTCCTTTGTCCTTCCCAGACGGACCTGCATCTAAGGGAAAAACCACAATGGGGTAAGCTTTCGCTTAGTGAGCACAAACCACAAACACACAACAATATATACAACCCACCATGCATATGAGAACTAGGCATGCTATCACCAATGGCCTTACGGTACACGCCGGTAAGGACCACACACATACTGATATCAGTTTAACACAAGGACAATACCCACGGTGGCCACCACCACTACAATGAGTACGCCATCACACAAACATGCTAGTCTCATAACCACATACGCATCACATGCAATTTGTACATAAAGCCACGTATAAGGGTTAATGTACTCACCTTGATATGCTTCCCAATAAACACGAGTTTTGATAGCTAATCACGTCACAATATAGTACCTATACAATTCATAGTATAGCACACATAATTAACCATCAAAATAACACTTTAAGACTCCAAACCGAAACACTAGTCTAAGACTAGGCTAGACCCTCTCAATTGGCCCCAAACTTTGTCAAACACCATTATTAACATCCCCTAGGGAGACATGATCGAAAGAACCCCAAACGAAAACTAACAAAAAAACTCAAATGCTGAAACAGCGGAAACGACGGGTCAAACGGCGGGTCACCCGCGGGTCACGACCCGTCGTTACCGGCAGACTGAAATCCCAACTCGCAGATTACGAATTGGCTACGGGATTCTCACCAATCAGCCCAAAATTGACTAAAAGACACCACATTGATGTTATAGAGCATCCCCATGACATTATAACACAACTCAATACCTTAAAAACACCAAACCAACATCGATTGATCACTAATTTGATCAAAATCCTAACCATAAGAACCCTAACTCTCAATAATACCAAAACTCGACATAAACAACGAATACACATAATTAAGTTCATACCTTGGGTTAGGAATGCGATAACAACGATACCCCGAAGATCAATATCACACCACACGAACAATTTCACCACCAATTGAACCAAAATCAGTTCCTAGCCACTCCTCTTCTCTCAAAGTCGATCACTGACAAATGAGGGAAGTTTGGGCTTCCAAGCCTTGTACACATGACATACACCACCTTCAAATTACAATAATGACACACGGGTCCCTACACCAGAAAGTTACACAAATAACCCCAAAACAACTTAAGAACTTAACGGACCCGGTTAAAAACTAACTTTAGGAAAACAGGGCGTTACACTCTGAAGATGGTGAGCTAGTGAATCATCCAATGAAAACCATTGCTTTGAGAAGGAAATCTTGAGGATTCACTATTTGTCCAGACTTCATTGACTTGTGTTTAAATCTGAAAAGAAGGATAAAAGAGAAGTCTTTGATTGATAGCACACCTTCACCAACAGTCTCTGAAACTCAGAATCCTAGATTTACTAGAGAGCAAAAGGAAAAATGGTCTGCATCTAACCAATCTTCTGTCACAGTAATTGCAGGGAGCTTAAAGAGTGGATTGTCACAGAAGAAGCCAAACTCAAAAATAAAGAGCCTAGAATAGTTAGGGAATCTTGTAGAAAGAAGCCCAAATCTAGAAAAGGGCTCTAAAATTTCATCTGTTGTACCTTTCTTTGAGGAGTTCAATGAAAAGTTTAAATCTTTGTCTTGCAACACTGCCTTCTGTAAATGGTTTAATATGATGCATGCTTTGTCAAATCATTTTCACAATTCTTCCTGTCTGGTCACAAATCACAGAGGAACATCCTCTAGAGATCATCATAGACATTTTGCCAATCTGAACCACAGAAGAGTAAGCCCAAACCAAAAGATGTTGTGGCGTGCCTTAAACAAGCTAACTTAAAAGGACCCAACTGGAGATGGGTACCTAAACCTTCTGTTGTATGATTACAGAAGAAACAACATGTGTCTACCTGGTATGTTGATTCAAGTTGCTCGAGACACATGACTGGCACTTTAGAGCTACTTTCTTCGTATGTCAATAAAGAAGGAAGCTCTGTAGCTTTTGGAGGTAATCAAAAGGGAAAGATCAAAGGTTACATGATGATAGTAAAAGGAGAGAGATCACAGTGAACCAAGTTTCCTATGTTGATGGCCTGAAGCACAACCTTATAAGTGTGAGTCAACTCTACGACAATGGGATGGATGTCATGTTCAAGATCAAGTACTGCATAATGTACAAAGTTGACACCCTCATTGAAGTCATGAGAGCCAACAGAAGAGGAGATTTGTACCTTCTGTGTTTTTGAAACACTTAAAGCAAAAGAAGAAATTTGCTTGGTCTCCTTTGTGAAGAACGAAGAAACATGGCTCTGGTACACCAGGTTCTGTCACTTAAACTTTCACAAATTGGTGAAACTTAAATTGGTTAAAGGTCTCCCCAATATAAAGTTTGAAAAGGATCATCTATGTTCTGCTTGTGAAATGGGAAAGCTCAAAAGGTCTTCTCATAAAACCAAGTCAGACCCTTCCTTTGACAAGCCTCTGCAAATGTTGCATGTGGACCTCTATGGACCCATTTCTAAACAGTCTTAATGGGAAGAAGTATATTCTTGTACTTGTAGATGAGTTTTCACGTTATACTTGGGTTGAGTTTGTTAAAATGAAATCACATGTGCCTATGCTTCTAATCAATCTCTTGAAGAGGTTGCAAGTTCTTCATGGTATGCAGGTTAGAGTCATCAGAAGTGACAATGGTACAGAATTCAAGAATTCAACCATTGAAGACTACCTGACCTCTGTTGGAATAACACACAACTTCTCTGCACCAAGGACACCACAGCAGAATGGAATGTTTGAGAGAAAGAACAGAACTCTGGTGGAAGCTGCCAGAACTATGCTTAATGCCTCTGGTCTACCACTGACCTTCTGGGCAGAAGTTGTCTCCACTGCCTGTCATACACAGAACAAAACCTTGGTGGTGAAATGTTTCGAGAAGACTCCATATCAGCTTCTATACAACAAAAGGCCAAACATAAAATTCTTTCACGTTTTTTGATGTAAATTATATGTTCTAAATGATAGAGAACCTGTTGGGAAGGTTGATTCCAAAGGGGATGATGCTATTTTCATTGGATATGCATGGGACTCTGTGGCTTATAGAGTCTACATCCTCAGAACTCAAATTGTTGTGGTAAGCACTAATGTCAAATTTGATGATTCCTTTCAGGTCATTCGGGATAAATTCACAGAGGAACTAAAAATTCAAGCAGAAGCATCTCCAAATGCTACCATAACTGAAGACCTTGAAAAGCTCTTCAATGATTGGTGTGAAGATGTAAGTGCAAGAAACAATGGATCAAATCAATCAAATCTCATTTCATCATGTAAATCTTACAATATGAACTTTCTCTCTCTAGAATCTCTCTCTAGATCTCACTAATGAATATTACAATTAGGCTCCTTCTATCAAGTCTCCTAACTCAACCTTCTAACCTTCTATTTATACCCTTGACCTTACACAACTAACTCATTAACTAAACACATTACATAGTTGACTTTGTCTATTTAATCATCCTTCTTTGACTTTGACCTCTAGCTTTGACTTCATTAATAGTCTTTATAATATGTGATCTTGGATACAATATTATTGCACTAACAATCTCCCCCTTTGTATTCAAGATCACATGAGGTCTGGCTTTGACAATCTTTAGCAATCTTCAATCTAGAAGTCAGACCATCATAATCAACCAGATAAGCTCAACACATAACAATCTCCCCTTTTACAAATAACATCTTTGAAATAACACTCTTCAACTTGAAGCAGTCTTCATCAAATCCAGAATTCCCTCTTGAGGTCAAATCCAGAAACCCCCTTCATCATGCAATATTTGCAAATGTCTTTGATAGAACTTCTCCCCCTCATGATGGTTAGGAGAATCCTGAACATCATGAACGATCAAAGACATCCCATCAAAAAGTTCTATCCCTTAAACAAATATTGCATCCAAATCAGATTACTCCCCTTCACGCTTAAGTTGCTCCCCCTCAGATAATGGGTAATCGACTAACATAGAAGCACATTAGCAACTATTAACACAACAACTCATAGAATTGTGTAGCCTATTTTCAGTGTTGGCAACGGGGTAGCACTAATAGGACTTCCAGTCATCACTGAATCAAAGTTATAAAACTAAGTTCTCAGACTGTTCCGGCAATATCACAAAGATATGCAATTGGAATCACAAAGACTCGTGCAAGGTCAAAGAAATATCATCATATCAATTAGGCTCAAATATTGATTCAACCTGAGACGCAGATTGAAAATCAATGACTCTTGTGCATAGAATATGAAGTTCGGAGACCGGAGAGGATGTCTTCCTTGTTTCAATACCTAAATCTTCCGAGTGAAGATTAGATAGATGATGTGCTAATTCTCCGTGAGAACTGAAACAAACATCTTTTAAGAGATATTTGAGTAGCTTGGTGAGGTGACACGAGTTATCGACACTGGGTCCATGTCTTGTTTCAATATTCATCTCCAAAGAATCGAGAATGAATAGATGATGTGGTTACCCGGATAACTGTATATGTTTGGGAAGGATCTTCTTTTATTCTTTTTGATCCTGTCTCACACTCACCATTTTCTTTTAGCTCCCCCTACACTCAAGCTCTCAGACATTTTACCTCATTCACACTCTCACACACTAGGTCTAACCTAGGGTTGTGTTTCTTGGGTAGATCCTCCGGCTCTGGATTGATCATAGAAACTTCTATATCCTATCACACATAGTTAATATCTTGAAATGATATTCTTTGAAACTTTTGAGTGTCTTCATACCAGAACGTGATATGATGGTGATTCATATGTGATACAATATGTATATAGGGAACATATTTTGAAAGGAAATGGGGAATATAAGTTGAAGATATCATATGTTAAAGAGAAATAGTCAATAGCTCAAACAAGTGATGATTGATTGTAGAATTTAAATTCTTGATCATGAATTCCAAAGAACAAAATTCAAACGCGAAACAGATAGACTAAGTAAGCATAGTGTATTCAAGAAATGAATCAATGATTAGAAAGTTTAATTGTGAAGAACAATTCACAATTAATAATCTGAATAAGAATTGAATCATTGAAATGAAATAACGTGCATTGAAATCAAATAGGAATTCAAGCGAGTGTATTTCCACCGAATAATTTCAACGAATATATGATATGTGGAAATAACTATGTCAAGAAAATTATAACGCGTGGAAATTCGTGAAACGATGTAAAATCGGAAAGAAACTAACACAAGTAAGTTCCTTATGATGAATCCCACAGTTAACACAGTTAAACGCAAGTTCTAAGCTAAGGGTTTAGAGGGATACTTACATTGAAGCGCATAAATGAAGTACGGGTCCTAAACTGAATGTTTAGAAGCCACTAATCATTGAAGATCGGGTCCTGAACTGAATTATTCACGAGCCACCTACCTGCAAAATCAAGACAAGAAAGATTTTGGTATCCACTTGAATGTGGATCCTCGGATGTTAGATGCATTTGATTTATAAGAAGAAATCTTGTAAATCCCAAATCTATCATCGATGTAATCGTCACATACAAAATCATTTCTTGGAGAGTAAGAACCATATGATGTTCTTTTGGATAGACTAAGAAGTTTATTTCTAGAATAAACTAACTGAGACTTACCAAAAGATGTTTCATGAAAAAAATTGTTCTTTTGAACTTTCGGTTCCGAAGCAAATGATTGTGTATGATCGGCGTTTCCCTTGACTTGTCAAACAAACTTACCATTTGAATAACGATGATTACCTGAACGATCAACACGACGATCATAGAAGAGATTTGTAGAACGAATCTGGCCACTTGAGTTGATGTTACTGCGTGTAGCAACATATGTATGAATGAAACTATGAGGTTTAGAGATTATCTCTTCAAGTGCCTTCACTTTAGACGAAAGTTTGTTCCTCTCTTCAAGAAGATCATTAAACTTCTTTTGTTGATCAGATCGCATCCGTTGCTCATACATGAGATCAGTTGATAATCCGGATAACTTTCTTGTAAGTTTGTTTATTTCAGCCTTAAATGCGTCCTTTTGGTCCTCAAAATCTTTCTCCACAAGATTAGGATTCTTAGGTTCAGCTAGTTTCTGTTCTAAAACAGTCTTTTGATGTTGAAAAACCTTATCTTTTTGTTTAAATTGATTTCGTACATCGGATAACTGTTTTTGCAAATTAACAATTTGCTGTTGAAGCTCAATACGTTTCTTTGCATCAATTTCCCTCTCTGATTGAACAACTTGTGTGTCTTCTTCAAAATCATGCAAATTGTATTTCCCAACACGAAGACTCGGTTTCTTTGACGATTTCGTCTTACTGTCAATCGCATTCATCTTCCTCTCAAACTCCTCTCTTTCACTTACAAACTTTCTTTCTAAGTCAGATATCTTCTATGAGAATTTTTCACTTTTTAATTCAAAAGATTTTCTCTCATTTACAAAAACGCTTCTCTCTTCTTCAAAAACCTTTCTTTCTTTCTCAAAGTTACTTCTCTCAATGATCACAATTTGTTCAAAATCAGTTACTTGCTTTGAAAGTTCCATTACTCTTGAATGAGAAGATATAAGCTTGTTTTCGAAAACCTTCTTATCTTCATCAAGTTCAAGAACTTTCTTTTGCAAACATTCATTTTCTTTTCTCAAAGAAGTTACAAGTTTTAAATTTTGAGCATTTCCAAAAGAATGTTGCAACATTTGATCATGCTCATTTTGCAAATCCTTTTGCAAACTTGTAATCTGACTTTTTTCTTTTGAAAGTGAAGCTTCAAGATCAGTAGCTTTAATGAGAAGTTCAGCTTTCTCAGCATTTAAAGTAGATAAACTTTTGTTCAACTTAAACTCTTCTCTCTCGGTATTCAGGTTCTGTTCCAACTGAACTATCTTTATCTCATGAGCCACTACTTGCTCTGTGAGGGAAATGTTTTCTCTCTTAAGTTTCCGAATTATGGGTGTGAATCGATTCCTTCTTTCATAGATTGTCTCAATGAAATCTGGGTTTAGGAGATCGTGCATATAAGCATTCACCGCTGCCATTTGTGACTTCATGAGTTCAGAATCCATTGTTAACTACACAAAGAAAAAATAAGGATCGTCAACAGAAACTTCGATTAGAAGTATGAATAGTGCACTAACGATTTATATTGAACAAATCAAAAAATATGAAGAAAAAGGGTAAAAATAAACTTGAAGGACTAAAAGTGACAAAACTAGAAACTTAAACGACTCACAAACTTGAAATCACAAGTACAAGGACTAAAAATGTAAAGGTGTGGAATGTTTCAAGTTCAGGGACTAAAAGAGATAAAATTTTAAAGTTTAAAAGTCGAAGGGTTGAAAAGGAAACTTTTTTAAACTTTAAGTCCAAGTACTAAAAGTGACAAAAGTTGAAAGTTAACAAACTAACGGACTTAACGGAAAATGGACTAAAAATGTAATAAAACTAACGAAAATGATAACGGAACATACAAAAGCTTAACAAAACACTACAGAACGACACCGAAAAATTACGAAACGAAAACTAAACGATAAACGCTCGTCGAATAACGTCGAGAACTCGCCGATTGAACCTGAAAATTTCACGAGTCAATACTCTATCAGTCAAACTTTCAAGAAAATCAAAAATGATTTCCCGGCAAAAACCATTTGATCACCGAAAACGTCCCGCAAAATGACCGTTTGTCATGAAAGTCACATGAAATTATGAAACTCTTTGCGTAGGCTTGACTTGAGATCGCTCGAAACCTTATCAATTAACCTCAAAAATTCCCGAAAATTACTTTTCTCAAAGTTCTTGCGGCACTCTACGTCTAAAAAATAGAAAGATTTCCCGGCAAAATCTTCTCAATCACCGAAATCGTCTCGCAAAATCACCGTTCATCATGAAATTCACATGAAATCATGAAGTTCGTTGCATAGGCTTGACTTGAGAACTCTTGAAACTTTATCAAATAAACTCGAAAAATACCGAAAACTACTTTTCTCAAAAGCTCTCGCGGTAGATCACCGAAAACTAACGGAGATCACCGAAAACTACTTTTACGAAAACTAACGGAGATCACCGAAAAGCAAACCGAAACTTGAACGTTTCAACCTTTGAATAAAAAAAATGAAATTCACCAACACTTGGAATTGATATGGATGGATGTTACGAGGTGTAATTATATGTTACGTGTGTGTGCCTACAAACCTTGTCCGAATGCATTAGTTGACCATGAATTAACTGAATAGATTGACTCCACAAATGTCTCGAGACCAAGATGTCTCGAGACCAAGATTTGTTAACTTTGACCAAAAAATCAATTCACATATCTAATTGTCGCCAACAATTGTTGACCTTGATTAACAAATTGTTTGACCAAATTTTTAAGCACCACCCGAGACATTCAATTTGGTCTTCAAAATTGATGTCAGGAGACTTGCCATCAAAAATAGCCTACAATGTTTGACTTCGATTAACAAATTGTTTGACCAAAATTTTAAGCACCACTCGAGACATTCATTTTGGTCTTCAAAATTGACCAGTTCGTTGACTCTATGATGACAGACTTCAGTTCATTTGACCGAGCAGCACCTGTATTTATTCAAACAATAACAATTTGTTAGTGGCATAAAAAATTTGAATCAAATTCAATGACAAACACATTTCTCTAACAATCCAACAACAATTTGGATCAAAAACTCAGATCTATCATCTTTTTAACCAAGAACATCTCAAGAACACCTTCAACTTAAAATTTTCAAAAATGAGATTTAGACCTTAAAACTTGAAACAAATAATGGATTCATGTCTAAAAACACATTTTAGAAACAATTTCACTCAAAAACGAATCAAAAACTCACTAAATCACAAAATCACTAATGAACTCTCAAGAACACAAACTCAAATCTTCAAGAACGATTTTCACAAATTTTCACCAAAAACGTTAAAATTCGGATATGTTGCTCACTTCAAGATTACAAACAACTTTTGTGAAGCCACAATCACGAATTTCAAATCAAACTCATCCAATTTGAAAAAATTTCAAAAACTCCATGGATGAACTTTTGAGTTTTTGGTGAAAATTTTCAAAAATCAAATCTCAAAATTAAGAAAGAAAATGATCTAGAATGATTAGAGATGATTAGAAAACACAAATGAATCACAAAAACACAACTAAAACTACAAAATCTACAACAAAAATCTACAAATCTACAAAAATTCTAAAAACCCCATTTCTTCAAAAATTTCTTCAAATCTCTTCAAATCTTCATTGAATTTGTGCACAAATCTTCTGCCATAGCTCTGATACCAATTGTAAGTGCAAGAAACAATGGATCAAATCAATCAAATCTCATTTCATCATGTAAATCTTACAATATGAACTTTCTCTCTCTAGAATCTCTCTCTAGATCTCACTAATGAATATTACAATTAGGCTCCTTCTATCAAGTCTCCTAACTCAACCTTCTAACCTTCTATTTATACCCTTGACCTTACACAACTAACTCATTAACTAAACACATTACATAGTTGACTTTGTCTATTTAATCATCCTTCTTTGACTTTGACCTCTAGCTTTGACTTCATTAATAGTCTTTATAATATGTGATCTTGGATACAATATTATTGCACTAACAGAAGATTTCGAAGAAACTGACAGAACTTCTGCGAGTAGTGACAGAGCCTCTGCTAGCAATTTTGGTACCTCTGTCGAACTTCCTGAAACTTCAACTTTTGCAACTCTATCAGAACCCACCAATACCAAACCCATTCCTAATGCTCCTACCCCATCAACTACCTCAGTATCTATAGAGCCTTCTGATCCAAATAAGTCAACAGATCCTATATTTGTTCCCTCTATTCCTAATGTTCCTACCCCATCAACTACCTTAGTATCTATAGAGCCTTCTGATCCAAATAAGTCAACAGATCCTATATTTGTTCCCTCTACCAGTACACCTGAACCAACAGAAGTATCACATGAAGTCATCCATGAGGATCTCAATCAATCTCAATCTTTGGAAGAAATCACATCTAACATCAACTTGCCTGTAACACCCCAAAGCCCAAAGCTATAGGTTGGCCCAATAACTTCAAGTTCAACTAAAAACCATGGTGGAAGTTATTGGTAGCCTATGACTTGAGGCTTATAAGGAGCTTACTACTTCTACTTTCTATCCATGTGGGACGGGCTATTACAAACTCCCCCACTTGAACTCCTGACGTCCTCGTCAGGCCTACCCAGATCTTTATCTCCTTGTCCTCGGCGATATGGGATTCGCCTAAGATGTTACACAACACCCCCCCCCCCACGAGGACTCATCATTCCCGATGAGGTTTCCCCCACCATCCCGATGGTACAACGATCGGCTCTGATACCATTCTGTAACACCCCAAAGCCCAAAGCTATAGGCTGGCCCAATAACTTCGAGTTCAACTAAAAACCATGGTGGAAGTTATTGGTAGCCTATGACTTAAGGCTTATAAGGAGCTTACTACTTCTACTTTCTATCCATGTGGGACGGACTGTTGCATTGCCTCATGTCGTTAAATGGACCAAAGATCACCCTCAAACTCAAATCATAGGAGAGCTCACAGAAGGTGTCAAGACCAGAGCTAATGTCAATTATTGTCTCTTTGCATGCTTTGTGAGCAAGATAGAGTCTAAAAAGGTGACAGAGGCTCTAGCGGATCCATTTTGGGTAGAAGCCATGCAAGATGAACTTCTTCAATTTGAGAGGAACAATGTATGGACTCTAACTCTTATGCTAAATGGAAAAGTTGCTACTGGCACCAAGTGGGGTTTTCGAACAAGAATGATGAGAAAGGGGTTGTGATCAGAAATAAGGTAAGGTTGGTTGCACAAGGATATTGCCAAGAGGAGGGTATTGATTATGAGGAGACTTTTGCCCCTGTTGCAAGGCTTGAAGCAATCAGGATCTTTCTAGCCTATGTTGCGCACAGAGGTTTCAAAGTTACCTGATAACTCCAAAATTATACATGTTTTGGTAGTTTCGGTTTGCAATGTTTAACCCCATTTTAACCCATTTGTTGGATGTTTTACTCACAAAAGCTGTTGAATCTTTGTTTGTCCATAAACTAAGAGAATCAAGATGGAGAGAAATACATTGTATAAGATTAAACAAGATAGAATCACAATGGAATGCTTCAAATGAAAGTTGTATTGCCAAAAGATAATATTCCCAAATGTTGTAATCAAAGCATTAGTAAAACCCTAAACCATCACCTCCTATTTATGGCAACATAGGAGAACGGGGAAATTACACAAAAGGCCCTTGGAGTTTAAGACTCCACTAACCGGGCAAACAAACTAACTAAGATAACTGAAATGTAAATTACAAAGCATTAAACTAAGATAGGCCCCTGACTTCTTCACAACCAAGTGAGGGTCTAACACGATGTGTAATAAAATCCCCCATTAAACAAACCAGGTAAATCGCTACCAATTGTTGAGCTCTTAGTAACAAAAGTGTGTCCTTATTCAACGACATCTGTCTATTTAGAATTAAATAAATTTAGTAGCATCACATTCCGATCAAAACTTCACAATTTATTAAAACCTACATCACCGATGGGTTATCTAACATATTGATCTTCTAACAAGATAATTGCACTTAACACTCGATGGACATGCCTACTTGTGGTTGATCCAGACCAGTGATAAAAACAAGAGAAAAAAATGATTTCTTATATCATTTCCAATATTATCCAAAAATCTTGCAACTTTCTCTTCAACTGACATACGTCAAGCCAGTCAAAGGCCATCTTCATTCTCTAGCGTTTGACATAATATTTTAAAAACCACCTAACTCATACGAATTAGCTCACGATATTTACCACTTGTTGAGAGGTTGGGCAACATCTCATCACGTACTCGTTGTTTCTGCAACCTCATATTACTAGTGGGTATACTAATTTCATTTTTATTTTGATGTCTACAATGTGTAATAAAGTCCACTATTAAACAAAACAAGTGAACCACCGACAATTGTTGAGTTCTTAATAAAGAAATGTTTTCTTATCCATTGATATTTGTGTATTTAGGATTAAATAAATTTAATAACACGACATCGCAATCAAAAGTTCACAAATTTATTAAAGGATTAAATTCACAAAAATGTATCCAACTTTACCCTTATTCTTATTGTGTATATTCAACTTAAAATTGTGTTATGGCATATACTATAGGTTAAAAAAATGCAATTGTATATAATATTTTACCTATTAAACTATTGATGTTGATGTGTACCAAGTTATTTTCTGTGTGACATTTGATTTTAAAAAATTGAAAGGATAATCTTCCTTAAATATGGAGGCAGAATGTTGATCCAGCTCTCCTAAGACCTGATGAAATGATAATGATCATGAATCTTTACTTAGTGAATAGGTTTTTACTTCTGTTATAGCTTGAGGAATTATCACTGAGTCTGTTCAGTGATATTCCATGTTACTTATGCTGTAACTTATTTTTATAGTAATCAGGATCAGGATCAGAAGATGAACGAGTCTATTCTGCAGTCTACTGATCCTGTCCACTGAAGTGAAGACCTCCTGAAGACATCAAGATCATACTCAAAGAACCATCAGCGACGTCAAAGAATTAGCTGATGACAGGACCAGCATGCTCGTGATCTGAAGACGGAACTCAGTGATAGCAAGCTGCTCAATATCGTATGACATCCTGAAGATTCATCAGGATACAAGTGACCCTGAACAACATCAGTTTCAGGACTCTACTCACTGATCAGTATCCTGATCCTGAAGGATTAGTGTAATGTCTTAGTCTAATGCACAAAAGGATTATCCGCCTTTACTGACACAAAAGTACATAAGGACAGTCTCTTTACTGTTCCCTCCGTACTTATCAGACCTCAAGGCAACTGTTTACACACTTCCTCTTTTGCACACCATGCAAAGAGTATTTGTTTATAGTAAATAGTACAAAGGACCACTTACATTGTGACACGTACACAAAAGTGAGTCTGCATGCATTTAATGCATTGGGTATAAATAGGACTTGAAGAGATGTTCTCCATACTTCTTCTTCATCCTAAAAATACCCTAATCCTTTCTTTCTTATTTTTCTCTATCTTCTTTCTTTTCTTATCTTCTCACTTTAGTGCATAGTGAAAGAAAGCTTAGATTGTTTAGTTTAGACTTATTGTCTTTTCTATTTCCGCAACAATCTGTAAATTCATATTGTTAATATAACAAAGAATTTAAAAGTGAAATTTTGTGTGATTATATTCAACCCCCCCCCCCCTTCTATAATCCCAAACACTATCCTTACTTGAAGGTCACCTCATTGGGACCAAAAAGTGGTATCAGAGAAGATACAAGCTCTCATTTTCTTCCATAAGAAAAATCTTGTGATCCTCTCTTCTCTTAATCCATGGCTCCTCAAGCTAAGGATAACTACTTTGATACCGGCTCTTCTGGAAAACCTCCTAGGTTTAACAAATACAACTTTGCTCTTTGGAAAACCAGGATGGAACTCTTTCTATCTGGTTCTGATCCCCAGATTCCATTCTTTCTGGAAAATGGACCGCATGTGCCTACACAGCCTGTCCATGCTATTCCTGCTGCTGACGGTCAACCTGCTATACCCGCCAGGGAACTGGTGAAGCCAGTGACTGACTGGAATGAGGAAGATAGGCGCCTTGTCAACATTGACACAAAGGCTAGATCTCTCATTGCCATGTCACTCCCTGATGACGTCTTCCACTCTGTCTGTCACCTTCGCTCTGCCAAAGAGATTTGGGACACTCTCTGTGTCCAATACGAAGGTACTGCTGTTCTCATGGAATCAAGAAAGATTTTCTTGGTTCGCCAGTATGAAAGCTTTATTCATCAGAAGGATGAAACTCTCTCCCAGCTACATCAGAGATTCAACTATCTCCTGATTGACCTGAAGACTATCGATACTGTCTATCCTAACTCTGAGGTGGTTACCAAGTTCATGGAAGCTCTTCCTGAACATTGGGAAGTTTACACCTCCTGCTTAACTATGTCCAAAGACATAAAGACACTCACTTTAAGTGAGCTGTACGGTATTCTTCTAAACCGTGAACAACAGAAGAAACTGAAAAAGAATCTCATAAGAGATACTAAAGAGCCCAAAAGTAACACTGTTGCACTGGTCTCTGATTCAGTTACTCCTGTTGCCACTTCTTCTTCTGTAACTATTACTGAATTAGAATCCTCTGACTCTGACATGTCAGAAGATCCTGAATTCAATGAATCTCTTGCTTTATTAACTAGATCTTTTAAAAAGTTTGCCAAAAAGGGAAACTTCCATAAAAAGAAACCTCTCTCTATAACTGACAAGCCTAAATCAGAACCTGTTGATAAGGCTACTGCCATCTGCTACAACTATCAGGGCAAAGGACACTTTGCTAATGATTGCAGGTACAGGAAAAGTCAGTTTGCTCCCTCTTCTGCCAAATCTTCCTCTAAGAACCCCAAATACCAGCGCCTGAAAGAAAAATACAAGAAGATGAAATTTCAGCGCAAAGGTAAAGGTCTTATCGCAGAAGACTGCGATTGGGATGACGTCTCCTCTGATGAGTCATCTGATGAGGAAGACTCTATTCCAGTGGCACTGATGGCCATTGTTGAAGAACCTACCTTAGCTCTTATGGCTAAGATAGAAGAGGTTCCTGAAGAGGTTCCTACTGAAGCTCCTGAAGCTTCCACCTCTGCGACTGATTCTTCCAGTCAGGTAAAAATTCCTATTGTCCCTCTTGAAAGCTTAACTCAGCTTGACCTTGTAACCCTTGATCTCTATAAAGCCCTGAATGGTAAAACCTCTGCTGAGAAAATGAACATTGATCTTCGTGATCAACTCAGAGAGTGTCAAGAAAAGATAAAACAACTTACCATTCTGGAAGAAAGTTATAAGGATCAGGTCACTGTTAATCAGACTCTCTGTATCGAGAGAGAAAAGGCTCTTGCTGCCAAAGAAAGAGCCTTGGCTGAGCATAATGCTGAAAAAGTCACCATCAAGGGATGGAGTGACGCCTCTGAGAAGGTTGATGAATTATTAGCCTAAGGGAGAAATGTTAAAAACAAGAAGGGTCTTGGATTCACTAGTGGATGTACTCGACCTGATCGTTCCATGCTTAAGTTTGGAATGTTTGTTTCTTCTATCCCTGATCCTAATGCCCCTGAAAACATCCCTTCTTCTTCCAACACACACACTGAAGGTGCTCCTAAGAGCAAAAAGAATACAGGCAAGGAAAAAGCCAAGAATGTTACACCTTCAAAGACCAAGAGTCCTAAACCCAAGAACAAAGTTCTGGGTGGTGGTCCTTCAGTCTCAGGATCAAAATCCTTTTCTCAGAGTCCTGCTCCTAGACTGAAGATTGACCTAAAGCAAAGGACCATGGAGAAGAAACCAATTCCTCCTCTGTCCAATGCTAAAGGCATACTTGGTACTGGTCCTGCTCATGTGAAGTTCAAAGACTTCCTGGACCTCACTAAACGCTTTCAATATCGCAAATGTTATCACTGTGGATTAAATGACCATATTGCGAGTAAGTGTCCTGATGCTACCAAAGCTGAAAAATCAGCTAAGGTAAAGAAAATTCCTAAGACTGATAATTCAGTCAAAAGAAAGAAGGTTGTCAAGACTGTCTCTACAGTCAAGACTCCAGCCTCTAGTACTGGTAATTCGGTAAAGGCTGCCACTAACTCCACCAGTCCTACTGATACTTCTGGATCCATAGTTCTATGGGTACCAAGAAAAACTTAAACTCTAAATTTTACAGGATAAGGGCATCTGGTATCTGGACAGTGGATGCTCTCGACATATGACTGGTTCTAAATCTGTCCTCTCTAACTACCATGAAGAAAAAGGTCCTACAGTGACCTTTGGTGGAAACGGTAAACGCCAAACCCGAGGTTATGGCACACTGACCAACGGAGTAACTACGTTCAAAAGAGTTGCTTATGTTGAAGGCCTGATGCATAATCTTCTGAGCATCAGTCAATTGTGTGATAAGAGTCACAAAGTCTCCTTCTCGAAGAAAAAGTGAAAAGTCAAAAACAGACGTAAGGAAGTTATTCTCACTGGAGTGAGACGTGCTGATATCTACATCATCAACATGAATACTTCCACTGATAACTTCTGTTTCGTATCACGTGCTTCTACTGATACAAATTGGCTTTGGCACAAGCGTCTCTCTCATCTCAACTTCAAGACGCTGAATCAACTCTGCATCAACAATCTTGTTGTTGGTCTTCCTGATTTTCGCTATACAAAGGTGTCTCTTTGTTCTGCATGCGAAAAGGGAAAGCAGACCAGGGCAAGTTTCAAGTCCAAGCAGATCTCCTCCATCAGCTCTCCTCTACAACTTCTCCACATGGATCTCTTTGGACCTGTCAATGTCCAATCCATTGGTGGAAAGAAATACACTCTGGTAATTGTTGACGAATATTCCAGATATACTTGGGTATTCTTCCTTCGATCCAAGAGTGATGCTCCTGAAGAAATCATCCTGTTCGCCAGGAAGATGGAAAAGCTCAATAACCTTTCCGTTCGTTCTATCAGAAGTGACCATGGTACTGAGTTCAAAAATAGTACTCTGGAAACCTTCTTTGATATGAAAGGCATCTCCCAGAACTTCTCCTCTGTTAGAACTCCTCAGCAAAACGGTGTTGCTGAACGTCGTAACAGAACCCTGATCGAAGCTGCAAGATCTATGTTGAGTGAAGCCAACCTTGCCACTCAATTCTAGGCTGAAGCTGTTAACACTGCTTGCTATACCCAGAATAGATCTCTGATAGTCAAACGCTTCAGAAGGACTCCTTACGAACTCTTTCGTAACAGGAAACCCTCAATCAAACATCTCCATATCTTTGGTTGTGTCTGCTACATCCTGAACAACAAAGACAATCTTGGAAAGTTCGATTCCAAGTCAGATGATGGAATCTTTCTTGGATACTCCTCTATCTCCAAAACTTACCGTGTGTTCAACAAACGAAGACAAACCATAGAGGAAACGATTCATGTTAGATTTGATGAATCGGGTCCTACCTTCCCTCACCCTCATGATAACTCTGAAATAAATCAGTGGGCTGACTCTTTCTTTCAAGTCCCTGATATTCCCATTGCTGATCCAACTCCTCAAGACCTTCCTGATGGTTTTGAAGAAACTCCTCTTCCATCCTCTCAAACCTCTTTACCTCCTATAATAAATGCCACTCCTATCACCCAAGTCACACCACCTGAACTTGATCAACCGACTAACAGTGAAGACTTTTCTCAAACCACTGTTAGTGATCCTGCTTCTACGGATCTTCTTCCTGAACCATCGATAAATGAAGCTTCTACTTCAGGCAGATATATCAGCCTCCTGCTCTTCGATGGACTAAGGATCATCCTATTGATCAGGTCCTTGGAAATCCTTCCTCTGGTGTTAAGACTCGACGTGAATCTGGTAACATCTGTCTTTATGTTAATTTCATCTCTGAAAATGAACCTAAAGAAATAGATGATGCTTTGCGTGATCCTGCCTGGGTCTCAGCCATGCAGGAAGAGCTAGCAGAGTTCATCAGAAACAATGTCTGGCTCTTCGTCCCTAGGCCTCGAAAACGTACTATCATTGGTTCCAAGTGGATTTTTCGAAATAAACTTGATGAGATTGGTACGATCATTCGAAACAAGGCTCGCCTTGTGGCTCAGGGATACAGGCAGAAAGAGGGCATTGATTACGATGAAACTTTTGCTCCTGTAGCTAGGCTCGAAGCAATTCGACTTTTCCTAGCTTATGCAGCACATATGAACTTCAAAGTTTTTCAGATGGACATCAAAAATGCCTTTCTGAATGAAAAACTTAATGAAGAAGTCTATGTGGATCAGCCTCCTGGCTTTGTAGATCCTAAGTTCCCTGATCACGTCTACAAGTTAAATAAGGCTCTCTATGGGTTAAAACAGGCTCCTCGTGCCTGGTATGATACCCTCTCAACCTTTCTTCTCTCTAAAGGTTTTGTTCGTGGTAAGATCGATAGCACTTTATTTCTTAAGAAATATCCTAAGCATATCCTTCTTGTCCAGATATATGTCGATGACATTATCTTTGGATCAACCAATCCCAAACTCTGCGAAAAGTTTGAGTTGCTCATGAAAACTGAATATAAAATGTCTATGATGGGTGAACTAACATACTTTTTAGGACTTCAGATCAAGCAATCTGAAAAGGGAATCTTTATCAATCAAGGTAAATATGTACTTGATATGTTGAAGAAATTCGATCTCACATCATGTACACCGATGAAGACTCCAATGGCTCCTCCTCTATTACTTGACAAGGATTCCAGAGGGAAACCTGTTGATGTGACCCTCTACAGAGGAATGATCGGCTCTCTGCTGTATCTCACAGCTAGTCGTCCTGATATCATGTATTCTACATGTTTATGTGCTCGTTATCAGGCTGAACCCAAAGAATCCCATCTGACCGCTGTAAAGCGGATCTTCAGATATCTGAAGGGAACTCCTAATCTGGGTCTTTGGTACTCCAAGGACTCAGGGTTCGATCTAACAGCTTATTCTGATAGTGACTTTGCAGGATGTAAGATCGACAGGAAAAGCACCACTGGTGGGTGTCACCTACTTGGTGGCAAGTTGGTGAGTTGGACTAGCAAGAAACAGAACTCTGTGTCCACATCAACTGCTGAAGCTGAATACGTTGCAGCAGGAATATGTTGTGCTCAAGTCCTGTGGCTGAGAAATCAACTTCAGGACTATGACATACAACTTTCGAAAATTCCTATCTACTGTGACAATACTTCAGCGATAGCCATCGCTAACAATCCTGTCTTACACTCCAAGACAAAGCACATTGAAGTGAGATATCACTTCATCAGGGATCATGTGATGAATGGTGATATTGAACTCCATTTTGTCCCTACTGAATATCAGCTCGCTGACCTCTTTACCAAACCACTGGATGTAACGCGTTTTAATATGCTCATCAGTGAACTTGGGATGTTAAATCCTGATGATTGAAGTTTATCAGGACAAACAGTTGTTAAATCCTAAAGAATAACTTTTCTCAGGACTCTTTCCTTAACAACTCCTGAACAAAACTCTCATCAGAGGATAACTCTATTCAGTACTTACAAAATCTTTGTTCAAAATCCGAATACTGATGATTCTCAGGTAAGTACCTCTGCTCCTGAAACCTTATCGCATTTAATGTGATAAGAGGATTTTCCCAAAACAGTACTTATCTGATAAGTACTCTAATTCCAAGAAAACACTTCTTTCATCAAAATGGAATTATCCCCTGAAAAGGTGGTTTTTAGCTTTTCAAATAAAACAAACTTTTCATCTGCACTGACACGTAATGGGACGTTTGCTGTTCCCCACGACGTGTGTCAGGTGCGTGAACGCGCGTAGAACTTTTTTTTTCATCATTACGTTTGAAATTAGCCGCTCTTTTCTCTCTCATCCATTTTCTCTCTCCTACCACGAGGTATAAAAACCTCACTCGTACTCCATTTTTCTCTTTACGCTTACAATTCTCTCTCAAAGAACTCAAAGCAAGAAAAGCTATTACGTTCTAATCTGCATTCTCAAGAACACCAAGAACACACACTCACCACATTCTTATTCAAGAATCATCGTAAGTGTATTTACTCTTTGTTCTTTCCACAATCTAAGTTGACATTCTTCTCTAAAAACAACTTATTTTGATAAACGTTTTTCCAAAAACCCTAAGATCACTTCATTTGATCTTAGTTTTCCCAAAATCTTCTAAGATTTTTTGTTAAAACTGTTTAAATGATTTTTCTTATTTCTTTTAAGAACAATCATAAACTCCTATTTTGATATATCTTCATCAAAATAGAAGTTCTCTTTAATACCAAAACACATTCCTTTTGTGAATTTTGGTATCTAATCCATTCCAAGTATAAAGGATTTCACCACTTTTATGAACATATTCTGTGTTCATTGAAAAGTGAAGAAAAATGCATATTTTGGATTCTTAATCATCCACATATGTTATTTTTTTGTTTTTGACAGGATGGCTGCTACTACTTCTACATCTCTTGACGCTCAGCTCTCCTCTGAGGCCACCACTCTACTCACCACCTCTGGAAGCCTACCGGTGGTCATCCCTCAGCATGACCTACAATTCAAGCCAAACAATCTCATTGGCCAGTTCGACATACCGGCCAACAAGGACTACCTAAAGCCAGCCAGGGACTTTCTTCTCAACAGTTCCCTGAAGACGGCTTTCACTCTCAACCCAGCGCCCAACAAACCTCTGCTTCTCCAACTCTGGTCCACTGCTACCACTGCCCAGGAGAGGAACTCTAAGGGCAAAATGCATGAAGTGATCAAGTTCCAGATTAAGGACGACATCATTTCATTTGGCATTGGGACCCTGCGGAATGTCCTCCAATTTCCCAAGAAGGAGAAATTTCCTCCTCCTCCCTCTACTGACGAAGTTATCGAGCTTCTGGACGCCATAGGCTACCATTGGCCTGTGAAAGAAGGCTTCCCTCTGGTCAAGACTGCTGCTACTGTCCACAAGACAGGGCTGAACGCTACGTTATACTATATATGGAACACGTTCGGTCTCTGTCTGACAGGGAAGACGGGGAGCACAGAACAATTCCCCACTGTCATCCAAAACATGGTCTACTCTGCGATCAAAAATCGCAAGTTTGACTATGTTCGCTGCATCTGGGATGACATGATCAAGAAGATCAAGCACAGGACCCGGGTGGTCAACGTCCCCTACACCAGGTTCTTCTCCGCCGTCCTGGCACTGCACATGGGTTCTGCCTGTTGGGAATCGTAGGCTACAAAACATGCACAGCGGAATAAAATTGCCTGATTCCCAATCGAGGATCCAATCCTAAACTCATACAGACACAAAAGAGGGTTACGAAAAAATTACCTCGTTGTTAGTTTACGCGAACGAAACTGGACTGCTGGCGGGGAATACACCGCTACTGCACCACCGTGAGATCGGCTGCTAGACCACCGTTGGGTTCCTCTATAAAATTGATGGAGAGAGAGATGGGAGGGTTTTTGGTTTTTCTCTGGGGTTTCTTTTCAGTCAAGATTGATCGATTGAATAAAACTGACTAGGGTTTGCCATATTTATAAAATTAAATATGGCAATACCCAATAAAGAAAGCCCGTTTGATTAAAAGGTCCATTAACCTTATTTAATCAAACTCAAACTCTTTATTTAATTAATAAACTATTAATTAAATAACTTAACCCTTTAATTAATTAACTATTAATTAATCCAATAAAATATTCCAACTGATATTTTATATATATAACTAAATAATAAATAACTATTTATTATTTATTTCTCACTCAATAATTAATTTGTACTTAATTAATTATTCCATCAAACCACTTGATCTCTAATTGGGTGTGTAGCAGTGTGACCCACTAGTGTCTTATAACATTGGACACGGTAAACCTTGTTACTATCTTGCACATAATCCTAACAGACTCCCACTTGTGCCAGACTAGTAACTGTACTGTTACCATTAGCCTAAGGAGGTCCCTAGCCAGACACTTAGGTTAACCAGGTTATAAGATCTCTTATATCCAGAGATACAAATCACACTTGAATTTGCACACAGGTTCATTCCTTTTGCACACGATATTTATAAAGTGATTTAAGACATGGAGTGGAGGATTCATTTCTTAAAATCAAGTATTTCTTGACTCTGATTTCGATTGCCTGCAGTAACGGATATTACTTAATAACCCCTGTTATTCTATCCGAGCGTGGCCACGCGTTTTCTGCCAATCTTAATCGTCAAGGGGCCCGGAAATATCTCTCTTTTGAAAGAGGTGCAAATCCCTTCTTGACTACTTGCATCTGGATCCACGGCTTCCGCTGCATCTAGTCACATCCCGTATGGCCGCCCTGTTACGGTGCAGCGTTAGTACGTGCTAAGAGTACAGTAGTCCTCGCGTTCCCAAACCAAGTATCTCAGGTTTTAAGGACAACCTATCAAGTCAGTGCTTATGACTAAGGCTCCATGAAGCAGACTTGATAACTGGTCACTTCCAATACCCAAACACTCTGATGAGTATCTATAAATACTTGGTCACATCACTTGTGCTTTTATTCTTTACTTTGAATAAATCATCAAGTATTTATAATAGCGTTAAACTCCCTATTGAAATTCCCATTTCAATAAGTGGCTACGGAAATTTAGATTTTTCATACAAAACTTTGTAAAATCACGGATACGTTAAATATGCAAAAATAGTTAATTTAGAACAATCATGAAAATAAAACCTCCATTTATTTCCAACACACTGTGAAATAAAAAACTTTACATGATTACATTGTTTCTAAATTATACTATAGTAATAATTAAAAACTAAGTACTAGCTACTGGCTTCCAGGTACTGCATCCCAATGGAATTCGCATGTGCCTCATGCTTTACCCTTGCTAGTGGCTTTGTCAGCGGATCTGCGACATTGTCCTCTGTTGGAATTTTGCATATTCTTACATCTCCTCTTCCAATGATCTCTCGGATGAGGTGATACTTTCTGAGCACGTGTCTTGACTTGTGATGCTCTCTAGGTTCCTTTGCTTGCGCCACGGCTCCTGAGTTATCACAGAATATATCGATCGGTCTCGAGATACTGGCAACCACTCTGAGATCCGATAGAAAATTCCTTAGCCAGACAGCTTCCTTTGCCGCATCAGATGCTGCAATGTACTCTGCTTCTGTAGTTGAGTCTGCAATCGTGTCCTGCTTCGAGCTCTTCCATGAGATCGCACCTCCGTTTAGGGTAAAGACGTACCCTGACTGTGACCTGAAGTCATCTCTGTCGGTCTGGAAACTAGCGTCAGAGTATCCGGTGACACTAATTTCATCCTCAGTACCTCCAAAGACCAAGAACATTTCTTTCGTTCTTCTCAGATATTTAAGAATGTTCTTGACAGCCACCCAATGGGGTTCACCCGGATTCTGTTGGTATCTGCTCGTAACACTTACTGAGTAAGCAACATCGGGCCTAGTACATAGCATGGCATACATAATCGATCCAATTGCAGAAGCATATGGGACCGATTTCATCTTGTCCTGATCTTCACTAGAAACAGGACACTGTGTTTTACTTAACACTATGCCATGTTGCATTGGAATGAATCCTTTCTTGGATTCATCCATCCTGAATCTCTTCGGTACTTTGTCAATGTATGTACTCTGACTAAGTCCGATAAGCCGCTTAGATCTGTTTCTGTAGATCTTTATACCTAGTATATAAGCGGCTTCTCCAAGGTCTTTCATCTGGAAACATTTACTTAACCATTCCTTAACACTCTGTAAAGTTGGTACATCGTTTCCTATGAGTAGTATGTCATCTACATACAAGACCAGGAAGGTTACTATGCTCCCACTGAACTTGGTGTAAACACAAGGCTCGAACTCACTTTTAGCGAAGCCAAACTCTTTGATTCGCTCATCAAAGTGTAAGTTCCACCTTCGAGATGCTTGCTTCAATCCATAAATAGATTTTAGTAGCTTACACACCTTATTAGGATTCTTAGGATCTTCAAACCCCTCTGGTTGTTCCATATAGACGTCTTCTGTTAACTTTCCATTTAGAAAGGCTGTCTTGACGTCCATTTGCCAAATCTCGTAATTGAAGTACGCTGAGATGGCCATAAGAATCCTAATTGACTTCAACATTGCCACTGGTGAAAAGGTTTCATCATAGTCAATACCATGAGTTTGCGTGAATCCTTTTGCAACCAGTCTGGCTTTGTAGGTGTGTACGTTCCCATCCATGTCGGTTTTCTTCTTGAAAACCCATTTGCGTCCAACAGCCTTACAGTGTTGTGGCAAATCAGTCAACTCCCAGACTTGGTTGTCGTACATGGATTGCATCTCGGCCTTCATGGCTTCCTGCCATTGTTCAGACTCACTGCCTGACACAGCTTCTCCATAGGATGTTGGTTCATTTAAGTCTCCACTGTCTTGAGAGACTAGGAACCCAAGATACCTATCTGGTTTTTGTCTTACCCTACTGGATCTGCGAAGGTCCTGTGTTTGCACTTCCTCAACCGGCTCTGATTGAGGTTCAACATTGTTATGTTGAATATCTGGCTCAACAACTGGTGTAGTGCTTTCTTCGTCTACTATCTGTAGATCTACATCCTTTCTGGTGTTCTCTAAACTGAGAAACTTTTCTTCCAGAAATTTTCCATTTCGAGCAACAAACACTTTGTTCTCTTCAGGGTTGTAGAAATAATATCCCACGGTGGTCTTGGGATATCCAGCGAAGAAACACTTGTCGGATTTGGGTTTGAGTTTTTCTGAGGTAGGTCGTTTGACGTAAACCTCACAACCCCAAATTTTCAGAAAAGATATGTTGGGTTTCTTACCCTTCCATAACTCGTATGGAGTCTTTTCTACCGACTTTGTTGGCGCTCTGTTCAGTATGTGTGCTGCTGTTTCGAGCGCGTGTCCCCAGAATGATACTGGCAGCGAAGAATGACACATCATCGTTCGTACCATGTCAAGCAATGTACGATTTCTCCTTTCTGATACACCGTTCATCTGAGGTGTATACGGAGGTGTAAGTTGGGATGCAATCCCACACTCCATCAGATGATTGTCAAACTCATCACTGAGATATTCGCCACCACGATCTGACCGTAAGAACTTGATCCTCTTGTCAAGTAGATTCTGTACTTCATTCTGATATTCCTTGAATTTCTCAAAGGTTTCAGATTTATGTCTCATCAAGTAGACATAACCATACCTACTGAAGTCGTCAGTGAAGGTAATGAAGTACCGGTATCCTCCTCTTGCTACATGACTGAAAGGTCCACAAACATCTGTGTGGATTATTTCAAGCAAGTCAGTAGCCCTTTCATTCTCACTGTTGAAAGGTTGCTTTGTCATTTTGCCAGATAAACAAGATTCGCAATTATCAAAAGGTTTATAGTCGAAATTGCCAAGAAAACCTCCTTTTAGGAGTAGTTCAACGCGTTTCTTGTTTATATGGCCTAAACGACAATGCCAGAGGTAAGTCTGATCCTCAATATCCTTGGATCGCTTACTTATATGATAGATTTCACTATTGTTGTCTTTAAGATTTACAGTGTATAGACCATCTACGGGTGTAGCTTTAAAATAGAAAATATTATCTTTAAAGACTGAAATCATTTTATAAGAATATTTATAATAAAAGCCTTGGTCTACCAATAAATCAAAAGACAATACATTCTTAATCATATTTGGAATATAATAACAATTATCCAGTTCCAAAACTAGACCCAAGGGTAAACTAAGACTATAAGATCCCACGGCTTCAGCAATCAACGGAGTGCCTTCGCCAACTCGTAGGTTCGAACGGTCCTTCCTCAGAGTCTTTCTTCTAGTGAATCCCTGTAAATGATTACAAATGTGGTTACCACTGCCTGTATCAATTACCCATGATTCATAAGAAGTGATTAAGCAATCTATCATAAAGATACCTGGAGTATCGGGTAAACCGATATCCATCTGGTCGATGTTCATCGAGTGCTCGCAAATATCCTCGCTGCCGCATTCTGGGCAACTCAGATCTCCTAGCTCATCAATTATATCAGTGTCCATGAGATTCGCAGGTTCGGGTACTGGCTCTAGACTGGCCAGTATGTCTTCATGAACTTTATCCACGTCGTTCTTTGGTTCCTTCATGTAGGCACTAGCTGTGTCCTGAACTTCCTTTGTGAGGGAGAACCACATGAGGTACACTAACTCTTCCTGAGTCATCTTGACCCCAGACGTGATAAACATTTAAAAAACCTTCTCATTTCAATAAGATGGTTTTTAACTGACTGACCCTTCTGTAGCTTCACGGAGAGAATCTCTTGCATGATCAAAAGCTTGCCCGTGTGCTTGTAGAAACCTAACTGGTTTTCTACATTCCTTACGACCTCGTGACAGAATTTCACTCTTAAGTCTCCCATGAACTCGGGTGACATAGAGAAAACTAGAATGGACATTACATCCGATTCATCTGCCATGAATCTGAAATATTCAGCAAATTCCTCTTCTGGGGCATTGCTTTTGGGTCGTGACATGGGCTTATTGATCACATAAAGCTTACCCTGGGCACTCAAAACATTCTGTAAATGCAACTTCCAAACTGGAAAGTTCTGGCCCGTAAGCTTCCACTTGCCCGTAATAAGGCGAAGTGATTCCTCAGGTGAATAAAACGGAATGCTAATTGGAGACATCTACAGAAGAATATAAATTCCAATTTAGTTCATAATTATATAATTCTAATAAATTATTACCCTTAAAATAAATTTATTAGACTAGAATCCATATTTCACATGTGTCGGGAAGCATGTGATCATGTCAAACCGACTCATGCGATCTATGGTAGGTATATCCTATACCAATCGTATTCCTGTCTGAAAATACGACTTCTAGATCGTCGGGACATCGGATATTAAAAATCCGTGCATATTTAGTCCCTCTAGTGCATTTTGGCCTGGTACCACCCAGTGAATAAATAATTACCAAAATAGATTGCACCACCCGGGACCTGGACAAACTTTGGCCGGTACCACCCGGAGATAATTCGCAGAGTTTTATCTCCCTCTAGTTTCGGTTTGAACACGGACGTTCATAGTGTGTGCACTTACAACGCCCTATGTACCTTACACCGGAGGTGTCCCTAAAGTGGGTTGCACTTACTAATCTATGATTTTAACAAGGGTCAAAAATGCCAGTTTTTCAAAAACTTTGGACTTAAACACAAACTGTATTTTATCCAATTTAAAACCTTTTTATATTTAATTTAAAAGACGTGACTACGTAATACAATTAAATATAAACAACCACGCAGACTGAATAATCATAAACAACCACGCAGTTTAAATAACATGTCATAGTCAAAAACCCTTAACTATTGTCGTTTTGTGAGCCAACGCAAAACGACGGTCCAATTCCTAAGGGACAAAAAACTTCTCGGTGCTCCCACTGGCTCCAAGCTCCATGTTTGTCTCCTTGGCTCCGTCTTCAGTTCTTATTTACTAATTTTAAGATTACATATGATCGGGTTGTAAATGGCACGCAGGCCTCCCGTACCCAAAAAAAAGAGTACAATAACAACGATATAAAGACGAAACACAAACACTGGTCTAGGGCTTGGCTATGACATTCGCAACTAACAGTTTAAACAAAACAGTTAAAAAAAATACAGTTACGATAAACCAGAATTATAAAACCTAACTGATTTTATAATTACTTAATATTAATTTTAATTTTATAGGATAAAAAGTAAAATTAATTTTATCTGGGGTTTTAGCCTATCGGGCAAAACGACCCTATCCACACGAAATACTTATCCGATATCATTACTGATAGCAACAAAATAACAAACGGTTACCATTGTTACTACCGGTGATCAACGAAAACGCAGCCAAAGCTACCATTGCCGCCGATCGTCGGCAATCTTCCCGAAACCGCCACCGGTGGCAGCAGCGATAACCAATGTCACCACCACCACCGCTAGGCCGATCGACGACAACAGCAGCCGAGGCTGCCATCGCCGCCGTGGCCGACGGCTCCATCACCAACAACAAACGCCGTTACCACCGTTTGGTGGTGCGGCTTGCGATCGCGGAAACAATCAGCCACCGCCACCGTCTTGGCTCGGCCTTAGGGCAGCCGGCGTGTGGCCTGGTGGTTCGTGGCTTGTCCGGCGACAAAACGGCCAAAGCCGTTGCCACCACTACGCTGCCGTCGCCACCGCTGGGCAACAACAGCGCCACCACCATTCGGTGGTTTGGCGATTCGTGTAACCGATCACCGCCGCCGCCCTGGCGTGGCCGTAAGGCAGCCGGCGGCTTGGCGGGATAAACAACCACGCTACCGCCATCGATCCGCCACTAGGGGCTGTCGACCGGCGGTCTGATCTCGTCGGCGACAGCAGCGGCTTTTAACGCCACCACCATCGCCTTGTGCGATCGAAAGACACGGCCACCGCCGCCGCCTAGCGAGGCAGCCGGCGGTCTTGGTGGTTTTGCGGTGCAACCGCCGGCGGACAGCGGTGTTAAAACCACCATCGCCACCACCATGGCCTTTAATCGATCTGGTGGTTCGATTCGGCTAACTGCCGTCGTTCCACCGTCGATTAATACGGTTCGTGTGATAAAACGATAAAAATCCAACTTTTAATATAAACAGGTAAAAATCGAATTTTTAACAAAACCATAATCCAAAAAAACAGTTTATCGCAAACAATAGTTTAATCCTGATCTGTAGGTTTAAGAACCTGGCTCTGATACCACTGTTGGGGAACCGTAGGCACTAACGGTGCGCAGCGGATAACAAAACGATTCCCAAACCCGGACCCATCTTAAACCATAACAGATACAATCAAGTGGGTATGTCGGTTTACCTTTTGCGAATAAACTTCCGGAAAGCTGGCAGGGGGTACACCGCTACTGACACCACCTGAGAGGGTTGCTAGACCACCGTAACTGATCGGAAAAAGTTCCGACCGATGTGAGAGAGAGAGAGATCGACGGTTTATGGGAGAAAGAGAGAGCGAGGGTTTTTCGTGGGATTAATCAACTGATTTTTCAAAACCTTAACCCTTTTATTTATAGGATAAAATAAGGCAGTGATTTAACCTGATTATAATTCCCTTTATGGTTATCCAGAATTAATTCCTTAATTAATTCTTCAATTAATTAATCCTTTAATTAATTCACTGATTAAATAATTATTTAACTAATAATTATTTATTTCTCTTTCTTTTCTCATCTCTTTCATACAAATTCTCAATTAGGTGTGCAGCGGTGTGACCTACTAGTGTCTTATAACATTGGACACGGTAACCTGTTACTGTCTCGCACATAATCCTAACAGTATATAAGCAGCTTCTCCAAGGTCTTTCATCTGGAAACATTTACTTAACCAACTCTTTACACTCTGTAAAGTTGGTACATCGTTTCCTATGAGTAGAATATCATCTACGTACAAGACCAAGAAGGTTACTATGCTCCCACTGAACTTAGTGTAGACACACAGCTCGAACTCACTTTTGGTAAAACCAAACTCTTTGATTCGCTCATCAAAGTGTAAGTTTCAGCTTCGAGATGCTTGCTTTAATCCATAAATGGATTTTAGCAGTTTACACACTTTATTAGGATTCTTAGGATCTTCAAACCCCTCTGGTTGTTCCATATAGACGTCTTCTGTTAACTTTCCATTCAGAAAGGTTGTCTTGACGTCCATTTGCCAAATCTCGTAGTTAAAGTACGCTGAGATGGCCATTAGAATCCTAATTGACTTTAACATGGCCACTGGTGAAAAGGTTTCATCATAGTCGATACCATGAGTTTGCGTGAACCCTTTTGCGACCAGTCTGGCCTTGAAAGTGTGTACGTTCCCATCCATGTCGGTTTTCTTCTTGAAAACCCATTTGCGTCCAACAGCCTTACAATGTTGTGGCAAATCAGTCAACTCCCAAACTTGGTTGTCGTACATGGATTGCATCTCGGCCTTCATGGCTTCCTGCCATTGTTCAGACTCACTGCCTGACACAGCTTCTCCATAGGATGTTGGTTCATTTAAGTCTCCGTTATCTTGAGAGACTAGGAACCCAAGATACCTATCTGGTTCTTGCCTTACCCTACTGGATCTGCGAAGGTCCTGTGTTTGCACTTCCTCAATCGGCTCTGATTGAGGTTCAACATTGCTATGTTGAATTTCTGGCTCAACAACTGATGCAGTGTTTTCTTCGTCTACTACCTGTAGATCTACATCCTTTCTGGTGTTCTCTAGACTGAGAAACTTTTCTTCCAGAAATTTTCCATTTCGAGCAACAAAAACTTTGTTCTCTTCAGGGTTGTAGAAATAATATCCCACGGTGGTCTTGGGATATCCAACGAAGAAACACTTGTCGGATTTGGGCTTGAGTTTTTCTGAGGTGGGTCGTTTGACGTAAACCTCACAACCCCAAATTTTTAGAAAAGATATGTTGGGTTTCTTACCCTTCCATAGTTCATATGGAGTCTTTTCTACCGACTTTGTTGGCGCTCTGTTCAGTATGTGTGCTGCTGTTTCGAGCGCATGTCCCCAGAATGATATTGGCAGCGTAGAGTGACACATCATCGTTCGTACCATATCAAGTAAAGTACGATTTCTCCTTTCTGATACACCATTCATCTGAGGTGTATACGGAGGTGTGAGTTGGGATACAATCCCACACTCCATTAGATGATTGTCAAACTCGTCACTGAGATATTCGCCACCACGATCTGACCGTAAGAACTTGATCCTCTTGTCAAGTAGATTCTGTACTTCATTCTGATACTCCTTGAATTTCTCAAAGGTTTCAGATTTATGTCTCATCAAGTAGACATAACCATACCTACTGAAGTTGTCAGTGAAGGTAATGAAGTACCAGTATCCTCCTCTTGCCACATGACTGAAAGGTCCACATACATCTTTGTGGATTATTTCAAGCAAGTCAGTAGCCCTTTCATTTTCATTGTTGAAAGGTTGCTTTGTCATTTTGCCAGATAAACAAGACTCGCAATTATCAAAAGGTTTATAATCGAAATTACCAAGAAAACCTCCTTTTAGGAGTAGTTCAACGCGTTTCTTGTTTATGTGGCCCAAACGACAATGCCAGAGGTAAGTCTGATCCTCAATATCCTTGGATCGTTTACTTATATGATAGATTTCACTACTGTTGTCTTGTAGATTTACAGTGTATAGACCATTCACGGGTGTAGCTTTAAAATAGAAAATATTATCTTTAAAGACTGAAATCATTTTATAATCATATTTATAATAAAAACCTTGGTCAACTAATAAATCAAAAGACAAAACATTCTTAATCATATTTGGAATGTAATAACAATTATCCAGTTCCAAAACTAGACCCGAGGGTAAACTAAGACTATAGGATCCTACAGCTTCAGCTATCAGCGGTGTGCCTTCGCCAACTCGTAGGTTCGAACGGTCCTTCCTCAGAGTCTTTCTTCTAGTGAATCCCTGTAAATGATTACAAATGTGGTTACCACTGCCTGTATCAATTACCCATGATTCATAAGAAGTGATTAAGCAATCTATCATAAAGATACCTGGAGCATCGGGTAAACCGATCTCTATCTGGTCGATATTCATCGAGTGCTCGCAAATATCCTCGCTGCCGCACTCTGGGCAACTCAGATCTCCCAGCTCATCAATTATATCAGTGTCCATGAGATTCGCAGGTTCGGGTGCTGGCTCTAGACTGGCCAGGATATCTTCATGAACTTTATCCACGTCGTTCTTTGGTTCCTTCATGTAGGCACTAGCTGTGTCCTGAACTTCCTTTGTGAGGGAGAACCACATGAGATACACTAACTCTTCCTGTGTCATCTTGTACCCCAGACGTGATAAACATTTAAAAAGCCTTCTTATTTCTATAAGATGGTTTTTAACTGACTGACCCTTTTGCAGCTTCAGGGAGAGAATCTCTTGCATGATCAAAAGCTTGCCCGTATGCTTGTAGAAACCTAACTGGTTCTCCACATTTCTCACAACCTCGTGACAGAATTTCACTCTTAAATCTCCCGTGAACTCGGGTGACATAGAGAAAACTAGAATGGACATTACATCCGATTCATCTACCATGAATCTGAAATACTCAGCAAATTCCTCTTCAGGGGCATTGCTTTTAGGTCGTGACATGGGCTTATTGATCACATAAAGCTTACCCTGGGCACTCAAAACATTCTGTAAGTGTAACTTCCAAACTGGAAAGTTCTGGCCCGTAAGCTTCCACTTGCCCGTAATAAGGCGAAGTGATTCCTCAGGTGAATAAAACGGAATGCTAATTGGAGACATCTACAGAAGAATATAAATTCCAATTTAGTTTATAATTATATAATTCTAATAAATTATTACCCTTAAAATAAATTTATTAGACTAGAATCCATATTTCACATGTGTCGGGAAGCATGTGATCATGTCAAACCGACTCATGCGATCTATGGTAGGTATATCCTATACCAATCGTATTCCTGTCTGAAAATACGACTTCTAGATCGTCGGGACATCGGATATTAAAAATCCGTGCATATTTAGTCCCTCTAGTGCATTTTGGCCTGGTACCACCCAGTGAATAAATAATTACCAAAATAGATTGCACCACCCGGGACCTGGACAAACTCTGGCCGGTACCACCCGGAGATAATTCGCAGAGTTTTATCACCCTCCAGTTTCGGTTTGAACACGGGCGTTCATAGTGTGTGCACTTACAACGCCCTGTGTACCTTACACCGAAGGTGCCCCCAAAGTGGGTTGCACTTACTAATCTATGATTTGTACAAGGGTCAAAATTGCCAGTTTCCTTTTTCAAAAACTTGAAAAATTGGATCCAAAAACTAACTGTATTTGTATCCTTTTATCTTTTAAAGCAATCATTTAAAAGGCAATTTATATTTAACAATAATTACGTAAATTAAACAACCACGCAATTTAAATATAAAAGGCACAGTCATAGCCTAAACCCTTAAACTAATGTTGTTTTGTGAGCCAACACAAAACAACGGTCTCAACCCTAAGTGACAAAAGTCTTCGTCTTCTGGCACTCCCACTGGCTCCGAGATCCATGGTCGTCATCTTGTCTCCGCCTTGATAATTAAAACTAACTATTACAAATGGGTTTTAAATGGCACGCAGGCCCCCCAAACTATTCTAATAATTTAAAAATTACAAGAAGGGTTGTAAATGGCACGCAGGCCTCCCAATTATTCTAAAACGGATAAATAAAATAAAATACACAACCACGGGTCTAAAAGGGTTCAGCTATGACCCATTACAATTAAACGAATTAAAATATAACTGAATTTTAACCGGATAATTATAAAAACCAAAAATAATTTAAGACAAATTAATTAATTTAATCCTGAATCGTTTTAACCTTATCTGATCAAAAACGATCCCTACCTCGAAGTCTATTCGGAAACAAATCCCAACTGAGACCCGTTAGAGATAAACAATCGAAAGGAACAACGGTTTTGACTATCACCGATCCGCCAAAACGTGGCCGTCGATCGGTGGATCCCCATTGCCGGCGATGATGACGATCATGCCACCACCGCCGCCCGTACCACCATCAATCGCCGGCGACAGCAGTGGCTTGAAAGCCACCACCGCCGCCCGTCGTATTGTTCATCGCCGGCGACAGCAGCGGCTCGTGAGCCACCACTGCCGCCCGTCGGTGCTTATCGCATCAAACAACCACCATCACCATCCACCGGCGACAGCAGCGGATCGCCCCACCACTGCCGCCGTGGTCGCGCTGCGGACGAGAACAACAATCGCCATCACCACCGTGACTGGTGGTGCGGCGGATCAAGGGTTCGACGGCTGCAGCGATCACCGCTGCCACCGCCGTCTACCGTCGCTCGGTTGATCGCCACCGCCTTGGTGGTCGATCACCATCATCCGCCGCCTGTCGGCGGTTCTCCATTCAATCGACACCACCGCCACAGCCACCAAGCGGGTGGCCGGCGGTTTTTTTATTCAATTGATACCACCGCCACAGCCACCAAGCGGGTGGCCGGCGGTTACCGAAATAGCCGACGCCGCAGCCACCAAGCGGGTGGTGCGGCCGGCGGTGTCTATGGTGGTTCGATTCCCGGCGATCGGCCTGGAGGTCCGGCCGGCTAACTGCCGCCGTTCCACCGCCGATCGTTGTTTCGCTAGGTTTACTAAAAATCAGATTTTTAACACAAAAAATAACGATTTTTACAAAACCTAATTAACTAACAAGCAGCTTAAACCTGATCTGTTAGGTTTAGGAAGTGGCTCTGATACCACTGTTGGGAATCGTAGGCTACAAAACATGCACAGCGGAATAAAATTGTCTGATTCCCAGTCGAGGATCCAATCCTAAACTCATACAGACACAAAAGAGGGTTACGAAAAAATTACCTCGTTGTTAGTTTACGCGAACGAAACTGGACTGCTGGCGAGGAATACACCGCTACTGCACCACCGTGAGATCGGCTGCTAGACCACCGTTGGGTTCCTCTATAAAATCGATGGAGAGAGAGATGGGAGGGTTTTTGGTTTTTCTCTGGGTTTCTTTTCAGTCAAGATTGATCGATTGAATAAAACTGACTAGGGTTTGCCATATTTATAAAATTAAATATGGCAATACCCAATAAAGAAAGCCCGTTTGATTAAAAGGTCCATTAAGCTTATTTAATCAAACTCAAACTCTTTATTTAATTAATAAACTATTAATTAAATAACTTAACCCTTTAATTAATTAACTATTAATTAATCCAATAAAATATTCCAACTGATATTTTATATATATAACTAAATAATAAATAACTATTATTATTTATTTCTCACTCAATAATTAATTTGTACTTAATTAATTATTCCATCAAACCACTTGATCTCTAATTGGTGTGTAGCAGTGTGACCCACTAGTGTCTTATAACATTGGACACGGTAAACCTTGTTACTATCTTGCTCATAATCCTAACACTGCCTACCCCACAGAAGGCAACTTCAACAACTACGCCTTAGGCGTAAAGTTCCTGGACCAGGTTTCTCCAAAACCTGACGACATTCCTCTCTCTGCTGTTCTGGTTGTTCCTGAACCACAACCAGAAGTAGAAGAGCAACCCACCTCTCCTCCTGTCCAAGGTATGATCTATTCCCTCTCATCCAAACCATCTTCTTCTCTTTCTCTGCATGCTATGTCAGTAGCTAACCCAATACTGACTTCCCCAGCTGCAACTACTACATCTGCGCTCCTGAAGCGCCCACCTCCTTCTGGCTCCTCTCCTCCTCCCCAGCCTAAACGCGCCAAGTCTAAGGCGCAAAATAAAAAGAAGGCTCCTGCTGGTAAGAAATACTATCTTACCCTGCCTCAGATCTTTAATAAACCTTCCCCTTTATCTAAAACTTCTTTACCTGCAGATACTCCTGCTCCTCAACCACAAGAACCTGAGGTTGTTCTACTAGAACACTCAGAGAATGTGGAGGGTAATCGCTCTGATGCCCTCCTAACCTCAGGTAATATTACTAAGCACAATATTGCTATTCTTTCTTCTGAGAAAGCTATTGAGTCTTCTAGTGCTCATTTAGCTACTTCTGTTACAAGTTCTTTAGGAGCAGCAGCTGAAGGGCATCCTCAACTACACCAGGATGATCCCTTCAATGATTTCGTCTTCACGGACTCCGAACGACAGCTGAGTGCAGCTGAACTTCGTCGTCAGTCCGCTGAACGACAGCTACAGGAGGCCCGCACAGCACTCCAACAGCAGGAGGATGCGCACCAGGCTCGTCTCCAGGCCTTGGAGCTGGAGCTTGCCTCAGCAAAGGCCGCTGCAACTGCCGCTGAAGCCGCCGCCGCCTCTGCCACTGCTGCTGCTGCCGCCACTCCGCCACCAACGGCCGTAACGTTGACGACTCCTTATCTGGATACCATCCATGACAAGGTTTCCCAAGTGGCTAACTCCTCCAACTCCCTTCAGGCGTCCATTGACGACCTGAAGGCTAGCGCCCTGCCCGCTCTCTCCACTGCGGTCAACAACAGCTCCACCTCTCTCACCACCTTCTAGAGTACAGTGGTGCAGAGGTTGGATGCTCAGGAGGCGGGGCTCCACGCTCTTCAGGAGAAGGTCACCGAACTCTCCTCTGCCATCAACGCCATCACCACTGCTCCTCCACCACCGCCAGCGTTCACAACCGCGGACAGGGACATTCTACAGTCCCTGATCACCTTTTCCTTCATCACTCGCAAACTCCAAACCGACATGGCCTCTCTCCTTCAGAGGTGTGTTTTCAACAGCCGCCCTGGCTCAGGCACCTGTTGAGGGGGAGAGACAGCCTCCTCTGCAGCGAGACCATTCCGTTTATTCCCCCTCCACTAACTGGAGAACAACTGAAGAAGGGGGAACGAACGAGGATGATGATGAAGATGATGATGATGATGATGAGGACGACGACTTCGTAGTCGAGAAGGTTCCTGCATCAACGCCCACTCCACTCCAGGGCCTGCACATTCTCAGGGGGAGAACCCCGGTGCACCTGGTATGTCCATTCCTCCATCCTCTCCCTCATCTTCTGATAACCAACCCATCTCCACTCTTCTTAAATCTAAACCTACCCCTGAAACCATCACCCTCGACACCTCCTCTGAAGACTCACCCACAAATAACCTACAACTGGTTATCTACCAACCACCCAAACAACCCCTGAACCTAAAAATCAAACCCACTCTGAATTTCAGGATGTTAACTTTGGTTCTGTCACTGGTGAGATTGTTCGCCTTATGGAGAATAGTCCATCAGAACGGACACGAGCCGAACTGAGCAGAATTACATTCAGAGTAACTCCCCTAAACCATGAACCTATTCCTTCAAACCCAACCCGTTTTAACTCTGAAGCCTCTTCCTCCAGAACCCCTGAAATCAAAGCCCCTCCTGAGACTATATGCCTATCGTCGGATGATGAATTCATCTCTGATGACTTCTCTACCCCTGCTTCTTCCCCTAGATCTCCTCCCTCTAATTCTCCTAGGTCTGAAGGAGAAAATTACCCTGACACTTCTGCAACTATTAACAGGGATGGGCGTTTAGACGCCGTGATAAAGCGGCTCGAGAGTACAAGAGTAAAAATTCCTCTTCGTACCTCTTAGGACTCCGAGTTCGCCTATCTATCACAGGAGGAGTACGACCTTGCTCTACAGGCTCAGGAGGAACACAATAAAAAGCAGAAGGAAGCTTTCCTCTCCGCTCAAGCCGCACGACGGCTCGCGTCTGATTTTGTTGATGAAGACGACGAAATAAGTGATGATCCTGTTCTAGCACAGAAGGCCGTGCTGAAGGTCTTCAACAGAAACGCAGAGGAACAGGCTGAAGAAGTAAATTCAGAGCTTGACTGGTGCCGAGATCGTCTACACCTCAGGAAACATGGTGCTGCTATCTCAGGAATCCATCTTAGCCGAACGCGCGGCAAGAGAGCAAAAACCTGGATCACCGTCAAACGCTCAGGAGTTAAGGATGTGCAACACACTCTTGACAAGCTGGACAGATACAACTTGTCAGAGTGGAACGAAATCAGAAGCCTACTTCCAAAAGCCAATAGAAACTACAGGGCTGAAGTAGAAGAAGTCATAAATGGACTTATAGCACGCATCAGAAGAACAACTGAAATTCCTGATAACTTACTCCAACCTTCTTCAGCACTGCCTCAGCCTCCTGTTCGAAGATCAGCAGGCACTTCAACAAGGAGACCCACTCCTTGCATGCCCAGGACTGTTATCAAGCCACTGGACCTCTCGATGCTTGATCTTTCCTTCCCCACAGGAGTTTCTCTCTCTGAAGGACAAGTTATCAGAGAACCTGTTCATGGTATTTGTGTAAGCGACAACTCCAAAATCCTCCGCTTTCAGCGTTTCAGCGAGCTACACAAAGCACCATATGAACACTTGGTATCAGTTCTCTTCATCGCTCAAAAGGATAAGAAAAACCAAGATAATAAAGAAATCATTCGCACTGTCACAGCTATCCTCGATCTTAGAATTGCTTTCAGTGATACTCTTGTTCCAATTCAAGTTAAGACTGAAGAAGTTAGTGAAGACTCTGATAGTTAGAATTTTTGTAATTTCCTTTCAGTACTTCATTCATGTACTTATGTATTTTCTTTACTCTTGTAACCTTTATTAAGATTAATGAAAATGCAATTCAGTACTTTACTCCATCATAGTACTGAAAAAGATCCCTCAAAACAGTAAATGGGACATGTACCTTTATGAGTTCTATTTCCTACTGTTTCATCTAGACTTAGAAATTTTTTTTCTTTCTAGACTTAGACAAATTCTCCATTGTCTTATCATTATCATTTAGGGGGAGATTGTTGATCCAGCTCTCCTAAGACCTGATGAAATGATAATGATCCTGAATCTTTACTTAGTGAATAGGTTTTTACTTCTGTTATAGCTTGAGGAATTATCACTGAGTCTGTTCAGTGATATTCCATGTTACTTATGCTGTAACTTATTTTTATAGTAATCAGGATCAGGATCAGAAGATGAACGAGTCTATTCTGCAGTCTACTGATCCTGTCCACTGAAGTGAAGACCTCCTGAAGACATCAAGATCATACTCAAAGAACCATCAGCGACGTCAAAGAATTAGCTGATGACAGGACCAGCATGCTCGTGATTTGAAGACGGAACTCAGTGATAGCAAGCTGCTCAATATCGTATGACATCCTGAAGATTCATCAGGATACAAGTGACCCTGAACAACATCAGTTTCAGGACTCTACTCACTGATCAGTATCCTGATCCTGAAGGATTAGTGTAATGTCTTAGTCTAATGCACAAAAGGATTATCCACCTTTACTGACACAAAAGTACATAAGGACAGTCTCTTTACTGTTCCCTCCGTACTTATCAGACCTCAAGGCAACTGTTTACACGCTTCCTCTTTTGCACACCATGCAAAGAGTATTTGTTTATAGTAAATAGTACAAAGGACCACTTACATTGTGACACGTACACAAAAGTGAGTCTGCATGCATTTAATGCATTGGGTATAAATAGGACTTGAAGAGATGTTCTCCATACTTCTTCTTCATCCTAAAAATACCCTAATCCTTTCTTTCTTATTTTCCTCTATCTTCTTTCTTTTCTTATCTTCTCACTTTAGTGCATAGTGAAAGAAAGCTTAGATTGTTTAGTTTAGACTTATTGTCTTTTCTATTTCCGCAACAATCTGTAAATTCATATTGTTAATATAACAAAGAATTTAAAAGTGAAATTTTGTGTGATTATATTCAACCCCCCCCCTTCTATAATCCCAAACACTATCCTTACTTGAAGGTCACCTCATTGGGACCAACACAGAATATGAATTTTTCTTATATATGAAGGCCGGTAGAAGATCTTCAATCCTTGGAAGAAGATTAAGAGAGGATTCTTGAGTTGAGATCTTCTCTCACCCTGGAATTGTCATCTTCTTCTTCATTAACTCCCAACTCAGGAGGATTTGTTTTGCTTCATGAAGTGGAGCCCAAAAGGGCTTTGGGATTCATTGGATGTTGATGTTCAAGTGAAGATTAGAGTTTGGTGTAGTAGATCTAAAGAAAACTAGAATTTCTTTACCAATTATCTTAATTAGATATTGATTTCTACTTTTGTTTACGTCTTCATTGTACTTGTAATTACTTTTGATGGCAAAATTGGTTTGTTTACTTGTTTAATAAAGTTCATCGATAATGGATCTAATTTTACTTATGTTATTGTACTTAATTTTATCCCGTTAGCATTGCACAATATACAAAGAGTATAAATAATATGTATTATACAAAGTTTTTTTGAAAGACGGTTGGGTGCAAAATTAGATTGTATACGAGATCACAAGATGGTGCACAAAGTGAAGTCAACGGCAAAGTGAAAGCGGTCAAAGTTGTAAAAGTTACTTTAGTTGTTAATTGTTCCTTGTAATAGTTTTGTTTAGTTAGGGTAAAAAGTGTAATTCTTGTAAAGTGTGAGGGCTTAAGGGTTTGGGTATAAAAGCCCAAAGTTTGTTCAATTTTTAGTAACGCTCTTCATTGTATAAGGAGAGTGAATTGAGAGTTGAGAGCTTAACTATGTGTGTTCTTGGTGCGATCACTATGTGTATTTGATTCCTTCAAGATCAATGACATTTGGCTCTTCAATTCATTCTCTACTTGTTTGTATGTTGATTAGAACTTGAATCTGGAACTACAAAGACAATTATCAATAGATTTGATTTTTATAAGCTTTTATACACGCTATCAACCGTGTAAAAAAATTGACATTTTTATACGGTTTTGCCAAAATAATATGTAAAAAAGTTCTATCTTTTTACATGGTTTTGCCTAGCAACCGTGTAAGAAGTCCTACTTTTTACATGGTTCTACCTAACAATCGTGTAAAATTTAACGTTTTTACACGGTTTTTCTTACTTTCTTAGACGGTTTTGGAACCGTGTGAAAACAAGACATTTTTACACGGTTTCAAAACCGTGTAAAAAAGTCGGATACTTTCTTACACGGTGGGCTTTTACACGGTTCCGAAACCGTGTAAAAAGCTCTATACAACCGCGTAAAAAAACAATTTCTGTAGTAGTGTTCTATGGTGATAGGATGCAAGTACGCAATTCATGGACCAATTTTTTTTTTTTGAACGGCAATTAACTCACACACACGTTCCGGGGGTATCCGGATCCATACGGGCACTGACTAATCCCCCGCGCCTATGAGCCGACCCGAAGGCCAATTCATGGACCAATTTTAACCCTAGAAGAAGATTTAACTCATGCCCTAATTACGTAAGTAGTAGAGGTGTTCACTATTTGAATGCTATTCTTAAAAACCAAAATTCGAACCGACTCGAACTCGAATAATCTAATATAAAATGGTTTGTTTGGTTATCAAATTAGTTTTGGACTCGGTTCGAAAGTTTACATTGGTTTTCGAATCGAATTTTGAATTTATAAAAATATTCGAAATCCGACTCGAAATTCGAATATATATATATATATACATATACTAGTTGTCTACCCGTGCGATGCAACAGGATGTAAATTCGTATAAAAACAAGTAAAAAGTCACATGATATTGCGAAACGAATAATCGGACGAACAATCATGAAATTGAAAAACCGATTTATTCCGTATATCAAAGTCCTTTAAAAAAATCTAGATTATCGCGAAGCGACATGGGAACGGGAGGAATCATTTAAAAATGAATATCCAGATTTCTACAAGAATTGTAAGTCCTCTAGCCTTATCTTAGATTTCGAGGACGAAATCTTATTTTAAGAGGGGACTAATATAATAGCCAAAATTTCAGTAATATATATAGTGTTTGGAGTTAGTTATTGCGTAAACCGAACTAACTTTGTCAAACATGTATTAAAGGGGTTGCACATAGGCAAATGAAACTAAGTTAGGACTAAAATGTAAAAGAATCATCTAGTTATTATTATATGGAAGCAAATTAGGAAACTTGAGGGACTAAAAGTGAAATTTCTAAAATATAAAAACCAAAATTGAGTTTAGAAAAGGTATTTCCAGATTTGTATCTCCTTCTTCTTCACATTTCTCACCATTACTAGAGTCATACCTCCATGAATTAAGTTTAAATCTTTGATGAAATGAAGAAATGTTGACGATTCAGAACTAAATTTTGAATATAAACTAGTAGGTAAGCTTATAATCTTCATATCTAGGTTATTTGATGGAAATATACATTAAGATTATGTGTGTTTTTGTGATTGGTGGCTAACGTTTGTAAGAAAATTAAGTAATCAAGACTTTGAAGACGTGTAATCATCTTTAAGGTAAATTATTTTTGCATGCATTGAGTTAGAATGTTTGGTAACTAACATTCATATGGGATTTAAGTAAAATGATGTTATGAGCTGTTGAACCTAAACAAAATACTCTAATTTGATCAATAGGTGATTTAGAATGGTTACCAAATCAAATGGTAGTGATGGTATCTTCAATAAGAGCATTTTGGTGTTGTTGGTAGGAAATAGAAATCTGCATGCAACTTCAAAAATTCTTATAAAATAAACCTTTTATCCAAATGAGGTGTTCGATATATCGTTGGAAAGCCTATTTTGTCTGCTACAACCTCTATTAAGAGCCCGAAAGCTAATTTGGTGCTTAAGAATGCCAAAATGCCAAAATACTGTAGCTGGTCGGATTACACTCGGGATTTACACACTGTTGGCATAAAATTCATAGTTAATTGGTATTAGCTTCAAATTACATGAAATTTTCCAGTTAGTTTCCTAAGACATATATCTACAACTTTCATTTAGAAAGTATCACCAAACTGAGCTTCTAAGCATGAGTAAAATGTCCAACAAAGTAGCGGACAGAAGCTGAAGTGTGCAAGGGGCTGCACTGTTTTACGTATTTTTTTGTTAACCCATAAAGCTTAACTAAGTTTAAAATAAGGATACACATTGGATAAATGAATTATGCAAACATAGGTGATCATTGTATAATTAATAAAGTATACATTACTTGTGATAGGAAATTCGTTTAATTAGCAAGGATTCGGACATAGGCATTCGAGCATCAAGTTTGATTAACTTGGATACATAAAGGTACGCATCTCTTATCCTATTGACACAAGAGTGACTTATTGTCAAGGGTCATTCCATTCGAAATTGATTTACGTGATCATAAACATTATACGAATGACCTCAATGAGATTCTTTGATTTTCCTTGATGTTATTCCTTTCTTGAAATCATTTGGAATATTTCGAAAACGAATTGTTGACTCGGTCAAATGATCGAGAGATTATCGAATTGAGAATGGCACAACTAGATAAAGTCAAGCCAGGTTGAATTGTCTATTGATTTGATATATCATTGTGATCCGGTGAGATCACATTTGTTGTGATCCTTTACCCAGACACTTCGTCGGGGGTACCGATGTTGTGATGTTTCCATGGTGGCTACAATCACCATGGCATCCTCGTGTATGTGCGGGTAGTGCGCTGGCCTTGATCAGGCCATGGGGGCGGATGGATATCCTAGGAACAGAGCAGAACCAGGTTTGCTTTATAGCTTTCGAGAGCTAGTGGGTGTCGTGCCCACACTGCTAGTTCTCACTTAAACCCATAGGACCGTACATCCTTTGGGAAGAACAGGTTCGGTGTATTCTGGTGATTATGTGAACTTGAATAACACGAACTACATAATGGGGTGATTATGTGAACCCCCTTGTTATATCTTTGTGATATTCGATTGATTTACTTTATCCTTTCGTGATTATAGGGATAATTTGTATTTACCCTATATTGTTTATTGTTGATTTCGTTGATATGTTCACTGAGTTTTTGCTCAGCCACGTTTGTTATTCCATAGCAGGTTCTAGAGACAGGTTAGGTGATTATCCGGGCTAAGAGGCAAGAGTGGAAATTTTGGAAGATAACTTTTACAGACAACCTTACTTTAGTATAGTTACTTTTGGGTTGTAAATATTATGTACCCAAATCATAAGGTTGTTTATAACCGTTACTAGTATGTATTGTAACCATCTTAGTTGCTCTTTATGCAGTATAACCCGGTCGGGTTAGAAATTGGGTTGTTACATAAAATGTATTAATGAAACCAAAAACATACTTCAACCATAGTCGTACAAAAAAGTACTTCAGGCTCTTCAATGAAACAAAAGCCAAAATTTCAATACTAATCCAAATATCTTGTTGTAATAAAACACATTTTTCAACTCTTTCTAGCTGCGTTTTCTTTGGTCTTTTGAATCTTGAGCACCTTTTTCAAAATCTTTTGTTCTTCAACCAAGAATGCTCGGATGATCCTGCAACAAACAATCGTTAATCCAACCCATGTTTTCACAATCGACTAGTTTCTCAACAATCAACTAGTTTATCAAATATACACCCGACTAGTTCTTAAAAGAAGATTGGAAATTTGACGTGTCCATTAAAAAAGATTTTACAAACCTTTCCCGAACAGCACCCGTAGATAACACACCACCATAGGCACGATTAATTGTCCTACTGTTCCTTGAAAGTCTGGATCTTTTGTATTCAGCTAGCCTCAAGCGAGGAATTTGTAGAAAATGAGAAAACATAGTTGAGTCCTACTAAGACGGCCAAATACACATTAAATTTCATAAAACTTTGCATCCTTACGGCTAGTTGTATGATAAATAAAAGATGTCAAAACTAAGGATTGACAAAGGGTAATAGTATAAAAAACAGTGCTACTACAAGTCTACAACAGTTTCCTGTTGCAGGGAGGCATTTGTTTGAAATATGGTCAAGTGGTGTAGCAATCATGCTAGTTTTTAAATTCAAAGTTTGATTTTTTTTTTCTTTTTTATACTTCAATTAATCATCATACTTGACATGGTTGTGAATAAACCTCATTTGTTTCCATCTCTTAAAAAACTTTCAAAAACAAAACCGACCATAAGAAACCTTCTTGGATAAGCCATCCAACGATTTTATAACAATTACAGAAGTCCCTTTTCCAATTGAAATTTACGACCATTTATCAAACAGGTAAAGATATAATTGGATGCCTTTTCATGTGAAAAATTGAAACAAACCATGAGTATTGGCCTGTAGGGGTGTTGCCTTCAAAACTAAGATTTTCTTTCTATCTTTTTGTTTCCATTAAATTGACACATCAACATATGTATATATTGTATTCATTCATCTAATGTTTCTATCTTTTTGTTTCCATCAAATCTTCTTATCTCAAAGCACAAATCACACCATTACCATTTACCACATATTCCATCAAATCACTATTCCTTCTATTCATCTTCTTCCCAAATCGATTTGTGTGGGTGTTGCTTCAAAACTCAAATTTATTCTTAAATTTAGTTTCAAACTCGTGGTTGAAGTGAATCTCGGTGCACAATTTTAAACTCAGTAAAGGTTTAGATAGGTGGAACAAGTGAAGTGGATAAAGAAGATCGAGATACTTACCAAGTTGTCGTTAGAGAAGCTAAACCCGCAGCAGAAACCCTAGCCGTCGTCGGAGAACACCGAACCCTAGCCGCCACAAAAAGGGTGGAGACGAAGGTGTGAGAAAAAGATATAGAAAGAGAGCGAAACATAGATAGAACGAGAGAAAGATAGACTTACCAGTAGCCGGAGAAGAGGTCGCCGGTAAAAGGAGACAAGTTAGAGAGAGCGAAGAGAGAAATAGATCGTATTTTTTTTTTTGGGGGGGGGGGGGGGGAACCAACTCTCGGTTCTTTTTTTCTAATTCCTAGGGATTCCAATTTTATCAATTCCCACCAATTCCTTTCATTTGAGAGAGAAATGAAAGTAGGGAAAAAGAAATTATTTTTTCCTCCGTGTCCTTTTCTCGGGTGTCAACAAACAAGGGCATTCATTATATTTCCCTTTCTCTACTCCCAAATTCTCTCTATCAAACATAGCCTTATTCCCTAACTAATTTCAATTTTTTTGAGTGTTACATGGTATAAATAACATCTTTTCATATTTGATCATTTTCATATTAAAGATGTAAAGTGCTTGAACTTATTAGGTTTTAAGCCTAACTATTTTATTTTTCTACATATGCATCAGGTCCTTGTTGGGAAATGATTTTAGCGACATCGTGAAGAGTGAAGTGGTAGTTAGACACATGAGAAGAATTTAGCTATATGGGAATGTTTTTCGTATTTTGGAATAATGGTTGTAATTGGGATTATCATCCGACCTTGCCTTAGAGTTTATGTAAGGTTTACTTTGTCATATTATTGATGTTAAATCTAGATGTGCTTTTAATGAAACCAAATATTGATTATTATAAAGGAATTTATCCTTCATTTGACGTTTATCGAAAATGTTAAACTAGTCTCTCTTTCCAAATTTAAGAGCGTTACAAAGCTCATTAACCTTTTCAACAGACTTTTTTCTAACTTTTCTTTTTCTTCATGATCCTTGTTTTGCTCTCTATCTCTATCTCTCAATTATTTCCATTTTACTCTAATCATTTCGATTTCTACTTCAACACTTTTTCCTACTTTCTTTTCAAATCTTAATTTAGATTTTAGTTTTGAAAAATCATCAGAAAGTTTTCATATAACCATTTTTAGATCAGCCGAAGAACTAACATGTGCTTCATGCTTTGAAACTAAAGGAAATTTCTGGGCATTAAGCAAAAGTGAGCCTGATCAAGGTCATCTTCAAAAGAGAAATCAATGATCTAATTTCCCTTTTTAGCCTTAAAAACTCCTCTAATTTCTATTATTTTTTTAGTTGTTCTTGTATTACTTTGCATCATTGCCCAACTTTCTTCAACAATCAAACAGCATAGTGGCCTAGTCTACCACATTTAGAGCACTTTGAACCATCTTCTACCTTTTTTCCTTCTTTCTTGTCTTCCTTAGTTTCCTTCTTCTAATACTTAATAACTTTGTAAATCTTGTGATCTATTCCCTAAGATTTAATACAGTCACCTCTAAAGTCCTTCCTAGAACCATAGTTCTTTCTGCATGATCATTGCCAAAATTTCTTGTAAGTTCTTTTGTAATTAATGCAAGTGATTGTGCAAAGGCACTCATGCCATCATCTGATTCATCACCTTCTTTAGATTTAGAGGAACTACTTGGAATCAGAAGCGCCTTATTTTTACCGATCTTCTAGAATCTTTGGATGAACTTTTTCTAGTTTTTCAAGTCTATATTTTTTGGCACTAAAGCCAAAGGTCCTTCTACTTTCTTGGCATCTTCAACAATATCTAATTCTTGAGCAACAATTTTCCCAAAACATAATGGAGCATTCACCCTTTAAGATCTTAAGTAGCATGTATAGAAATACACAATTACTTCCACTCCTTGCTTAGAGTTTTCTGGAATTGAATGTTTCTCTCACCTTTTGACTTAACAACAACATCCCTCTTGCACTTGTTTACGATGATAAACGATACACGTACTTTAAAGATATTCACCTTGCTTGGCAGCAAAAGAGTCAAACTCGCCAAAACATTGAGTTCGTTAATTTTCCTCTGTTTTTTACACCTCCTACTAATTGATTTGCTAGTTCATCCCAGATGTCATTGAAATCTCACAAGCATCAATAGATTAGAAAATTTTACAATCAGGATAACCATGATGTGCATTCTTTTTGCGTTTTCTATCAATTTCATAAGTGTTGAACTTTTACTCTACTACTTCATTTTGTTTAGGTGCGCCAACATATAAACTTAAATTAGCATAAACCAAGCATATACTTTAACTAGTCTTTAAAATTGTCAATTGTCAATTTTGAGGGCTTACATCTTTGTGTGGATTTGGATTTCTATCATGGTAGTATAATTGTTTTTAAAGATTTGATCCCCTTTCTAGATTGTCTTCCAAGAAAAATATCTAGGTTATCGGGGGTAATGGTCAAATAAGTGACACAAATGATGCTTATCTTCATTTGTTTTTTGAATAATAGGTTGTGATAACTGGTACAAGTGTACTCAAATTGACAAATCTCACAATTAAAAAATCTTCAAAATTTTATTGATGAATGTAGAAGAAAATAACTTTCTTGGATGCTTATTAGTTTGTATGACAAAGATGTAAAACAATTGACTTTTGAATAACATATAATTTTCAATTTTAGCTTGACTTTCAAAAAGAGCATGCTAGCCCCCATCTCAAATTATCAATCGTATTTCCCTAAATGCAATTTTAAAAATCTAGGAAAAACATAGTTGCAGAATTAAAATCATGCATCAATTTATTATTGGATATATAATAGATATATTACAATATAAATATTAAAGCCTTGCTATTTAATAGGATAATTGAACTCATTCCTTTAATTTATGAAATAACCTATTTGCTATTCGAATATGTACATAGATTATTTTGTAAAATAAATCAATATTACTATCATATGGCATGAATCTTTCAAGTCACTAATCCATGAGTTAGAATCCATGAGTTAGATTTTTGTTTCTTGACAAAAAGGTTGTTTGAGAATTTACCCGATAGCGCCTAATTTCTAGTTCTATAAACATCAAAATTTACCAAACATATAGTTAAAATTTATGAGTTTTAAATGAGCAACTTAAATATGTTGTTATTTATTACAACTTTTCTTTAAGCTTGTTGTTAATGTTGTGTTTGACAAAAATAAGCTAACTTATTGAAACACTACTTAGGGTGTGTTTAGTTCACTACTTAGGGTGTGTTTAGTTCAGGGAATGGAATTGCAGAGAAATGATGTAGAGAATAGAATTGGAGAAAAAGAGAATTGGTTTGGAGAATGGGAAATGACTCTTCTATTTGGTAACAAAGAGATTTTACCAGAGAAATGTAACTAATAATCATTTCTTTTGTTTGGTACAGCAGAAAATTTAACAGATAATTGTACCAACCTTATCAGTTATCATTTGCATCCATTTTTTTTCCACAACAATCATTTATTCAAACCCCAAAAACATACAAAAAGATACATAAGTTATCTAATTACAACTGAATTATACTAGCCTTATCAAAAATCATATATATATATATATATATAGTAATTGTACAATACAAACAAGATCAACCCAATTGAAAATAGAAGAATAGGCATCTATTGACACATCTACATATGAAATTGCAACAAACCATCTTGGTGAAGAGCTAAACCATGCTGTTGTTGTTGGACCTGCCTTTCGTCATATCTTGGTGTCCAGAACTTAAGCACCGGGAAAATGAATCCAAAAACGACTTCTTCCCATTGCTAAGAAGAGATGCCGACAGTTGCATCAACCAATCTTCAACAGCCTCTTCCTCGTCATTATCCTACATGCCATAACCAATATATATATATATATCAAAAAACGACTTCTTCCCATCACCAATAAGGCAAGAGATATGATGATTGATTTCATATACCTAACAATTCACGTATTATTAATGAATTTAAGGGATCATGCATCAACCAAACACAAACTTGTGTATGCTTAAAAAGACTTTCAAAGTTAGCAATGAATAACCTCTAGAAGAAGTAAACACCACATCCCAATAACCGGATAAGAGTTGTTGATCTTACTTACCGGGTAAGACTCTCGGTTCATGTCATCTTTCTTACAAGGTAAGATTGTAGTCCTTGTTCATTCCGTAAGCTAAATTGACCCGATAAGCACTTACTGAGTAAGCGTCAAGTAAAGGACCCTTAAAACTATCAAACAATCTGATTTCAACTACTTAGATATATACAAGAAGTTCAATTCAGTCAAGAGGCATACCACAACATAACTAAACAAAAAGATGGTATATAGCCAAGCACATATTCAACCAAACAAACACAGGAGCATTCCAACCTATTACAAAGCAAAATACCGAACAATCTATACAACATTATGTCTAAACAACAACTTAGAGGGTGTTTGGGATTCCATTTTGAGTTCAAAAGTGCTTTTGAACAAAAGTGCTTATTGACTTATAGCGGTAGGAGAAGGAGTTTTTAAATAAAGTGTTTGGATTAGCTTATCAACTTTTTGAGAAGGGTTTATAGCAATAAGTCAATAAGTTATAGTGTTTGGCTTAACTTATCAACTTTTTGAGAAGGAATTTGTAGCAATAAGTCAATAAGTCACAAATTGTGACTTCTTGAAAACTCCATTTCCTTCCTTCTCCAAATGAAGTTTCAAAAGCACTTTTGTATTTGCCAAACATGTTTTTAACTTATTGACTTCTTCAAAAAGTCAATAAGTTAAAAAGGAGTTTCAAAATGGAATCCCAAACACACTCTTAATCTCAAGCACTTATATATATATATATATGATATTTTTTATTAAATTTCTAATCAAAATCAAGGTGAAGTTTCCCCAATTTCTTAAAACGAAATTCATCTTCAATGTAATAAAGTTCTCCATTAATTGAACTTGAGTTATCTTACTGCTGATTACTCTAGATTAGGTCATCAGAACGATCAACTAGGTTCTAATCAGGTTCAATTTCTAGGTCATTAGAAACTCTAGACTTATCTTTGGCCTTGCGTGATGATTTTTGATATCTAAAACATCATTTAATAAGAACAAAATAAGCAAAAAGACCTTTTTGACCCTATCCATAAACAAAAATGAAAAAAATTGATAAATTTATTTTGGGTCGGGCAATGGAAAGTGGGCCGTGAACCAATAAGCACCCGCGGGTACACATGAAAACAAAGAAGCCACCGCCGGCTCACTGGTTGGTAGTTACCCTCTCTCTCTCTCACACACACACACACCACACACACACACTTGCCACTCATGATTGAAGCACTTTTTCATTTCTTCTCACACATAAAATACACCTGAATTTTAGGGTTTTTTTGAGCTCTCTTTTTGCCCACTAAAACAATCTGGAAATCATCCATAAGAATGGTCCGTGAATTCATCTACAGCAGCTACTAGGCATCGTCCCAAACGAAAACCCTAAATGACAAGCCAGGATCTGGTTTATTCTAGTCCCCAATTCCGTACGATTTGCAACATATCTCCTCAGATCAGACTCCATCCAATCCACACCTCCTCTAGGTATGTTGTTGTTGTTGCTTCTCAAGAAGCTTGTTTCACTTTAGTTGTTGATTTGTAGCTCACATCTTAGGTAGAGATGTTGATTTCATGTTTAAAACCATTTAACGACTTATGGTAATATAAAAAAATAAAATTGATATTTCAGCTTTAAAGTTCTAGTTAGATGATATGTTGTTTGGGAGCATGAAATGGATCAAAAAGTTGCAAAGATGATAAGAGGTTGTTTAAGTAGAAGAGCTTGCCTTTTGTTGTGTTTATTTCTCTGTTTGGTGAGTAGATGGTTTGTGGTTCTTGTGACTGACTTACGATTTTCATGCTATGTATTTAATCGATAAGAGCTCCCTATACTAAAGTTCTTTTACAGATGAAGGATCTGAAGCCTGAATGAATTTAATCGAGCAATGGACTGCTTTTGGGAACTTGATTAGATGGGTAGAAATAAGTTTTGAGATTGGCTAGTAAAATCTGCTAAGTGAAGCCAACTTGTGGATATTAAGTATGAGAACTTTATTCTCATGGAAGTGGATCAACCTATGTGACTTGATGCTCTATATATCTCCCTGTTTAGGACCACCTAAACAGCTGCCTAGGCTTTATGCATCCCCTCACTACTTCGACTAGTTAAAGCTGTTTAGAAGTTAAGCATCTCCTATCACTTTGATTGGCAACTAGTTGGTGAATTAAGTGTTTTAAAAATCAAGAAATGATAAATCAACCTTTCTAAATTTGTCGTCATCAATTGGCTTCTTTTAAAGTGGATTTTCCAGTCCTTTGGTTGTAGAAGTACAAAATAACTATATGAAACTAACATCATATAAGAAAGATATCCTGGTATGTTTTCATAATCTAGAACTAGTTATTTTTATAATACCGGCGAAATGAATGAAGTATGGCTCAGTTTAAGCGTGCGGTTAATCTTGGCTATGTGATTGACCATAAGAGCATCTCCAACAAATTCTCTAAAATGAAGAAGGAAACTCAAAATCTCTAAAACAAAAATACATTCACGCATTCAGCTCCAACATTCTCCAATTTGGAGATTACAACATTGATTATATTATTAAGATAGTCCATTTCTCTGCCTAACAATTTAATTGCAAAGTTTGCTATTGGTGAGAATATATTATAAGAATATTTCTTTCTCATTATAATAATTTTTTTGGTGAGTTCTCAAGATTTGGAAAATTTTACCCTCTCTCTCCTACTTTCTCCATTTTAGTGAGAGTCTGTTGGAGCAAAAACCAATACGTGATACCCCCAAATCCCCAATTTCTCTATTTTCCCCGTTTTGGAGAATCTGTTGGAGATGCTCTAAAAGGTCACTCAATCTAGTAGCTCCATTTAAGGCCTTTTCAGAGCATTGATTCAAGCACAAGAGTCCATTCCAATGTGTGATGCAATGTCATCTTGTTTGCTTGTTCGTGAGACGTGGTCTAATGCAGAATTAGTACATTGTGTTCATGTTACAAGGGATTAAGAATATTTGATACCACTTCCTAACGGTGGAATCACTGCAATAAGGATTATCATTCAGAGAATTTCATATTTATAACTAGATAAAGAGATATGGCAATATGTTACTATTTTGGACTACTACTTAGTTTGTTGATGTCTCTTAAGAGGCACTTTCATGTCTAGCTATTACTTCCTCCACCCAAAGCTAAATCAAATTTTCTGCCTAAACATAATGATAAGAAAACAGCTTGATATATTAATATGGAGATCAACACAACCTGCTTCTGGTATAATATCAGGATTAGAAATCATTTTTATAAACATCTGACTATTTTGTATTTCGATGGGATTTTAGAAATAAGTTGAAAGTTGAAACTATTATGTGCAACACTTGATGGAAAAATATGGTTCTGACAACACTCATTTGATTAGCTTGAACTAGCATTATGAGAAGATACTTCTCTAAAGGGTAGAGTTGCAGCTCAGTTTCTAAAATGTTTGAAAAAACCACGAAAAGGATATAGATGTTGCTTAAAAGGGTGAAAAAGCAACATTAAATGTGGAGCAAAGAAAAAGCCAAAAACCAAAAGGTTCAATAAATTTGAGGGGAGGGAGAATCTTGTTTGCCACCCATCACTGTGATTTCGGACAGGTACAAACCGCATCATGATCATTATAAGAATTCTAATTAAATGACTGGCCATATGCCTGTAGTGTGGTTATTTTGTTGATCAATATTATTGTTATATTTATTTTGGGCTTGTTACTGATATAATTAGTAAATTACTTGTCTCTGAAATGGATTTAGATTTTCTGTTGACAGTGCTAGAACACTTCTGCAATATTCATGTTGCCAGGGGGGTAGTTAAGCTATGGATTGCGTCAAGGCTGCCACTCTTCTCAAGGGTATGTAATCAATTTATAAATTTATTATTTTTGATGTCATTTTGCAGAGTTTTATCTGGTAAAGCATGTGTACGTGGCTGGAAGATAGTCTGTCACTTGTCAGATTATCCTTTTTTTATTCAAATCTTTTTGAGTTCGTTGCTTCACGACTTGTTAAATTCGTAGATGTCTGAAATCTGAGATTTAGATCCATTTTGGCAGGCATCACCACAACAGTTTGGGATGTTTGCTTGATCACTATATTGGGATGCATTTCTCATTATTATCTACTTGTAGCTGTCTGTTCCCAATGCTTTCATGCTGTTGTTTTTCTTTTTTTACCTCTGCAACTATATATCACTTGTATTTGTGTAGTACAGCCTTTGAGGGTTGGAAGTTTCTGGTTTATTCTAGTTGTTGTGGGCCACAATCTTGGGCTATGCTGCGCAGAAAAACTTCATAGTCCAGTAGTTATGTTGTCATTGGCGTTTTTTTTTTTTTTTTAATATATGTATTTAACATGGTCACCATTGTCAGAGTACATGCATTTTTGTCTAATTGTACAAATTTGGGGTAGTCAACATGCACATTTTTAGCTGAAAATTCTGTGTTAAATAGACATTTATTTGCCGAGGGAGGCGATGAATGCCAGTAGCAGCTTGACCTACCTTTTTTGCAGGATTTTGTTTGCATAGAATATCGTTTATAACACTGTTAAATGTTGAAACCATGCATCTGGAGATTAGTTTGCCTCCCAGATCTTCATAGTTCAAGCTGTGGCGAACTTTTTACTCCCTTTCACGGTTTCACCTACATAATATTTTCCTCTTGATAGTGGCTTAAAGAATAACTTTTTTTATCGTTGATTATTACCAAAGAGAAGAGTTTCAGAACCCTCCCTTTAAATTTTTTTTGGCGGCTGGCCTCAAATTGCATGTTTTTTAAGTTGGTGGACTTTGTGATATCTTTACCCTGTGGTAATCAAAAGTAACATAGGAGATGTGGGGAAGAATATCATCTATTGGGAATAGGAAGATATATATGAATAAAGAGAGAATGAATCGTGTAACGTAGGCTATTGGGTAGAATCTCATTTATCTCCCCCTATTCTTGCATGTGTCTGTAGATACAGTCAAACATCCGAAGTGCAGGCTGCTTTGTACTTAACATATATAAGCTATGCCATGTGTGATCCTTTGTGCTCTCTATGTCTTGTTATGCTTGTGGGTACTGATGCAAACATATGCATACAGAACAACATGCTCAAACAAGCACAAGAGTTGTGGTCTAGCAGATCTAGGATGTCCAATGGGAGTATAACATGATGCAGTTTCTAATGTATTTGGAAAATTACTTATGTAATGCCTAACTAAGAAATGCTATCTGATTGCAGGTTCATTGTGCCTTCGCCTCCTTCTATTCATTATCTGGGTATCCAATATCCTGGATGTAATTGCTGAGAAGCTGCCTCCCACGTCTCAACAAGTTAGCCTTCCTAGTTCTGGAATTTTCGAGCCTATAGAAATATCACCTTCAGTTTTACCACATTATCCCTTTACTGGGAAGACTTTGCCACCAATGTATCCATCCTTTCCAAAGACCTACAAACCAGTCTTAACTGGTAGATGCCCATTTAATTTCTCTTCCATTTCAAGTATCATGGACAAAACAGCATCCGACTGTTCTCAACTTTTAGCACCACTTGTAGGAAATGTAATATGTTGCCCACAGTTTGCTAGCTCACTTCACATATTTCAAGGACATTACACTAAAAGCTCTGATAGTTTAGTTCTTCAAAACACCACTGCTGATGATTGTTTCTCGGATATTGTGGAAGTCTTGGCCAGCAGAGGCGCAAACAGCTCGGTTCCAGCTATGTGCTCCTTTAGATCATCAAATCTAACTGGTGGTTCTTGTCCTGTGAAGGACTTAAATACGTTTGAGAGAACAGTAAACACAACCAAATTATTGGAGGCTTGTAGTGTAATTGATCCTCTTAAGGAGTGCTGCAGATCAGTTTGTCAACCAGCAATCGTGGAGGCTGCATTTCAGGTTTCCTCATCACAGTCATTGGCTGGCGAGAACATGGAGGCAGGCAGCATATCTACTCATGTCGATGTGCTAAATGACTGCAAAGGGGTTGTGTATTCATGGCTTTCAAGGAAACTTCCATCAGAGGCTGCGGACTCTGCTTTTCGAATATTATCCGCCTGTAAGGTTAACAAAGGTACAGCTACACATGCTACTCTATGATCTCAAACTTTATGCTTTAAGGCATTGATGGTTTGTTGATGAAAGAATATCATATACTTGACTTATCCAGTTATGGCATCAGCATCTTTCCTATAAATAGTGTTTGATTGGCTACATAATTGGAATGTTCAAACCGAATTGTGGCTAATTACCTTGCATCCTTAGTTGTGCACTGCTTAAGTATACAATTTCTGCATGGTTTATATTTCCTTCCCATTCATAGAGATTCATGATGCCGCTTCTACGTTAGATCTAAGATGCATGTACATAAATATTCTTATCTATATTGTAGTAGATGTATTGTCGCTTCAATATTTTTGTTTAAGTGTAGTAAAGTTTTATACCTCCCTCATACTCATAGTCATCATCTGAATCTCCTTTCTGGAAGAGAGGGCCTACAGAAATTCCAACCGTTCTTTTCTGGATCTTCTGTGGAGATGACAATCTTGAATAAGTTCATATTGATCTTCAAGTTTTTTGTATTAATCTTCAATGTTCTATTCCTTTAAATAGATATATAATATCATTTGGAATGATGCATGACTTGATAACTTGGGGATGCAGTTTGCCCTTTGGAATTTAAGCAGCCAGTTGAGGTGGTTAAAGCTTGTCGCAATGTGGCTGCTCCTAGTCCTTCATGCTGTAGCTCATTGAATTCTTATATTGCTGGAGTACAAAAGCAGATGTTAATTACAAACAGACAAGCAATAATCTGCGCATCAGTTTTTGGGTCCATGCTACGGAAAGCCGGAATACTGACAGATGTTTATGAGCTTTGTGATGTTGACTTGAAAGATTTTAGCCTCCAAGGTAAATAAGTTTGTTTTTTTGTGTTTGACGTCCATCTGTTCTCAGGACCTCATCTGATCTTGTATCTTTTCCATATGCATCAATGACTTTTGGTGGAAAGCAGCCTATGGAGAAGAAGGTGACTACCCTTGCTTTCCTTCATTCAATTTCTTATCTTTACATGCATATATTCTGGCTTGGTAGCTGTAAGAAATATTGAAGTTATGAAGTAGGCTTATGTTGAAACTAGTTTTCTATGATGCGTTGGCCTTACTTCAGTGCTTTTACTGTTATTTGAGGCTTTACTGCATGTCTCCTAGTTACATCTGGTCTAATGCTTTATGCTTCTTCAGTCCCAAACGAAATTACAACAACTTTTATCAGGAAGGTCCCAAGTTGTTCTTAACATGGTCATTTCTGGCAATAATTTCCAACTAAAAGCTATCTACTTTCCCATTAAAATCCAATAAACATGTCCTTTTTGGTCCACAACATCCCCCTTGTTTTCATATTTTAAGGAACTTGATAAACACTCAATTGTTTTTATTATAGGCTAAAGTGTATTTTCCCAACTGTTAAAACAGTTTTTACAATCAATCTAACCAACTGTAATTTTCTCTCTTCATCAAATGCCTCATTGACCATTTTTGTAGGTTGGATTGTGCTATCATGTGGGTTTTAGCCTATATGGCAAAGAAAGGCTGCATGGCAAGTGACGTGACATAAAAGTTAATTGTTTAATTATTAAATCTTTGTTTTGTTTTATGAAGTATTTACTATATATGTTTTAAGAACTGATGACTAGCTTTTATTATGAGCAACTTTTGAAAGATTCAATCATGTTTTAAAATCTAACTAGGTTGATGGCACCACTATTTCATTAAACATGATTGATCTTACAACACAAATCTTAGAAATGTAAGTACTTTTCCCAACAACAATTTTTATAAACGTGATAATATTTTTAAATACCAATAATCTAAATCGTGATTGGTTTTATGGATTCAATTTTACTAAAATTGGTTATTGTTTATTCTGGCTGATGAATTTTAAAATGTGAAGCATAGATTCGTGTCATAAAAACTTGACTGGTTTAATGATGTTTTTTTTTTTTAAATGTCATGGCTCTACAACAGACCTTTCTTTGCCACGAATGGTGCGATGTAGATGTAGGATGAAACCTGCATATTAGCACAATTTGACTTACTTAAACCAGTCGATGGGGTGTATGATAAAGAGTGAAAACTTCCATTGTTGAATTGTTTGAAATATTAGTTTAGGTTGATAAAATCATGAAACTGATTTGAAGAAAAGTTTAACCCTCTATTATACTGCCTGCCTTGTCATATGTTGTTTTATCATTATGTGGTAGAGGGTGAGTGCATATTTATCTTTTTGGAATATGTTTATATCAACAGACAATGTAAAAGAAATTGCTATGGTGGTTGCTGTTTGTTTAGTTCTTGGTCCTAAATCATAAAAGCAATTCTTACTTTAGGTTTTAGTGAGCAATATTGCACAAATGCCCTTGTTGTTGAACCATGGAAGACTTGTTGAGTAAGTTTTGTTATATGCTAATATTCTAAGAGCAAACTGGATGTGGAAAGCCAATAAAACCACTAATGGATGAATCCATAATTTTGTTGCAGTAGCTTGAGTAGATGTATTCTCAGGATCAGTTCTGTATAGGGTATTCTATTTACTTTTATTCCAAAGTAAATACTAGTTATTGTGATATACTTTGGGGCATGCTGCCCAGGGATTCTTTTGAATCTGCTCCAATTCAGATGTTTCAATTACGGTCTTTGGACTTGCGAGTTGATCCCAGACCAGGATATACATATACATTGTATGGAGGAAAGTTCAAATGTGAACCCATCTTTCATTGTGAACGTGAGGACCACTAAAATCATGCCATGTGGCTATATTCACTCTGAATATCATGCGTTATTCAGAGTGAATAAAGGTGCCTAAGCTTTATTCACTCTGAATAATGCATGATATTCAAAGTGAATATTGCCACGTGGCACGATTTTAGCGGTCCTCATGTTCACAACCAAAAATGAGTTCACATTTGAACCTAACCCTACATGTATATATATATATATATATAGACACATACACACACGCATACCATTCATTAGCTTTTGAATAATTGGTCCTGTAAATGTTGATGTCTTTCACCCAATGATCCATTTGAAGATTTTGAACATGTCTTCTGATGGATGTCAAATCAAACGCTATCTAATTAAAGGAACTCAATATGCAAATCAGAAAATAACTCTGAAAAAACTTCCCAAGTTCACCGAAAAACTTGGAGCAAGCGTAAATTACAAGATCATCATTGATGGGTAGACAAAAGCCATAGTGGTCCTTGGTATCCAAAAATAGTTGGGGCTACTTTTTATTGACTATAGGATGTTCCATTCTCTCCTTTCCACTTTGATCATACACCTGTAGATACAAGTCATATTTTGATGTTACTGCTTGTGTTTTTCCCCGAAATTCCAGTCTTTCCTTGTTGATTGAAGCTACATTTTATTGCACTGCTAGAAGAGGGAAGGTTTTTTGAGTCCCTCCTTTAAAAGAGCAAATGACATTATTATGCTTATTAGTTGTATTATATTCCAAACTTTTTTTACCATGTGAACATGGATTCTTTTCACAATGAAAACACGTATACATGGTTTCTTTTTCATTCTTTTAATCAGATGTAAGAACCGAACTATTTTGTTGTATTTGAATATTACGGTAACTCAAGAATCGAGGCTGTTAGCATGTGGAAGATCTTATAAATTCATTATTTATATCTATTTTAATGTAATTGCAGGGTGTCTACTTAGAAGTTTGCCTGCAGATGTGGTGTATGACAATTCAAGTGGATTCAGCTTCACATGCGACTTGAGTGATAATATTGTTGCTCCATGGCCTTCATCGTCATCTATGGCATCCTTTTCTCTTTGTGCCCCTGGTAATCTCGACTATATCTGGATTTAATGAATACATAACTGCCATATCGAACAGTTTTGCAAAATAACATTGATGCTAAATGATAAAACTATTGTCAAACTGATTTAGACAAGGGTTTTATAGACAAAAACAAGAAAAAGGAAGATCACTTTTCAGCTTACATGGTTACACACTCTGCCATCACGTCTTTTTTAACATACATTTTCCAACAAGGGAGGAACGATTAGTATTTGATGTGAGAGCCATAAAACCAAGAATAACTTGATTAGGTTTCATTTCAACAAAGAAGACTTAAAATTAAAATGGGTCAACCCATTTATTTAATAGGCTGGGTAAAATCATAAGTGGATCAACCTGCTGTCAATCCATTTAGGCAACAGGTTTGGTTGGGTTGAAAATCTCAACCCATCTAATTAAAGAGGTTGGGTTGGGTTGAAATTTTCAATCCATTTAATAAATGGGTTGAATCAGAACCCAACCTGACGGCTGACGCATTGCCACCCCTAGGCCAAAATAGTAGGGATTAGTCATGTAACGTCATTTCTATTCATATCCTGATGTTTACCACCGATTTTTTGGCAGAGATGTCATTGCCTGCACTACCAACATCAGAGACGGTATACCCTGGTGCGTGTCGTTTCCTTAATAAGAGTATAATTAGAGCATCTCCAACAGCATGGCTAAAATAGAAAAAATTGAGTTTTTTTCTTCCTAAGTTGCTCCAACAGCATTGCTATATGATTTGCTAAAATAGAAAAAATTGAAGATTTCTGTAAATATAGAGATTTTTCCAAAATCTCTAAATGATGAGAGAGACATTATTTTAATGTATTCCACCAATGACATAATTTGTCGTTTAAAAGTTTTTAAAAATTTTATTGGGATAATAAATATAATGTATATTTTAATAATATAAATGATGATAGATTCTCTAAAATAGCAAAGCTGTTGGAGATCAAAGGATGAAGTTTTAGAAATTTTGATCTTATATTCTCTAATTTAGAAAAAATATAGCAATATTGTTAGAAATGCTCTTACTATTTATATTTTCAAATCTGGAGGTAGCTCCTTTAACCCTTTTTTTGAAGTATGTATATATATATATATATATATATATATAGAGGAAAGTTCAAATGTGAACCACTTTTTGATTGTGAACGTGAGGACAACCGAGAGCGCGACACGTGGCGGATGACTAGGCGTCACGTCGGCTTTGAGTGTGGTCCCCCCCCCTTTAATTCAATGCCCTCCCCATGAATCGCGCCTAGTCATCCGCCGTGGACATGACATGTCGCCTAGTCATCCGCCACGTGTCGCGCTCTCGGTTGTCCTCACGTTCACAACCAAAAAGTGGTTCACATTTGAACCCACCCCTATATATATATATATATATATATATGTGCGCACACACAACAAGAACAAAAACTCACAGTTGACCACCTCCACAACCCTTGATTGTTGATAAGTTGCTTACTACATGTAGAATTTGTAAAACACTTTTGAGTAATTGATAAAAGAGGAAAAAATTGCCAAAAATGGATATATCAGAACAGAAACTGTAAAATCTGTCGTATGCTCATATTTTTTTAGGGAAAACTAAAACTAGGAACCGAATAGAAATGCAGAATTGGATGGAGGGATTGAAAGTCTATTCACAAATGAATAATAGTAGTAATGTGGATGTGCAGGGTGCAATGGTGTCGTTTTGGATGTGGTCCTGATGATCATGTTTGCGCTGTTTATAGTTCCTTTGAACTATTATTATTAGTGGTTAGCTGAGAATTTGAATTAGAGATTGGTGTATATGTATATTTTTGAGATTGATCGATCTTCTTCAATGTATAGTGTGTCCCATTTATTATGGGTGTTGTTCGGGAATCGGGATAATGTTTACACCAAATTACTGGCTGGATTTCTTTATGTGGCGTGCGCGTGTGCGCACACATATAGGGAGGTTCATACGAAAAATATAACTTTTTAAGAGAACATGAGGAGCAATCTCAATCACTCATCTTGGTCAACAAAGGCGGCTTTGAACCCCCCCCCCCCCCCCCCCCCCCCCCCCCCCTTCCCCCCTTCCCCCTTCCCCCTAATAATCTCTACCCTCTCATGAATCGCGTCAATCCTCCGTGATCACGTCCACCGTAACCGCGAGATGAGTGGCTTAGATTGCTTCTCACTTTTTCTTAAATTGACATGTTTCTCGTTTGAACCTAATACTACATATATATAATATATATATATATATATAGAGAGAGAGAGAGAGAGAGAGAGAGAGAGAGATGGAGGTTCAAATGAGAAGTGATAAAAAACTATGAAGTAGAGAAGTGATCATTGCCTTCTATTTATTTGATCAATGGTTATTAATTAATTGGTGCAGCAGATTATTAAGGGAGTACCATAAGTTTTGTGGAATACGGAAAGGTATTTTGGTAATTATTCGAATAATTCATATATGAATCATTCCAATTATTCATATATGAATTTTCACACTACAATGATTCATATATGAATAATTGGAATGATTCATATATGAATTATTTAAATAATTACCAAAATACCCTTCTGTATTCCACAAAATAGAAGGCTATGATCACTTCTCTACTTCTCTTTTATTTAGCACTTCTCATTTGAACCTAATACTATATATAGGGGTCGGTTCAAATACAAACTACTTTTTGGTTGTGAATGTAAGGACAGCCCAGAGCGCGCCATGTGTCAGTCTAACTTTTCTGCGACTAAGCTTTATTCATAATGAATAACACTATTATTCAGACTGAATAAAGCGTTATTCGGTATGAATAAAGCTTAGTCTCAAAAAATTCAGACTGACACGCGCGACTTGTGTGCATAAAGCCCGCGACTTAACTTTATTCATTATGAATATAGCGTTATTCAGTATAAAGAACACTAAGTCGTAGAATTAAGTCGCGCGTGTCAGTCTGAATTTTTGCCACGTGTCGTGCTGTCGGCTGTCCTCACGTTCACAACCAAAAAGTGGTTTGTATTTGAACTTTTCTCTATATACAAACCACTCTTTGGTTGTGAACGTGAGGACAGCCGACAGCACGACACGTGGCAAAATTCAGACTGACACGCGCGACTTAATTCCGCGACTTAGCCTTATTCATACTGAATAACGCTATATTCATAATGAATAAGGCTAAGTCGCGGGCTTTATGCACACAAGTCGCGTGTGTCAGTCTGAATTTTTTGCGACTAAGCTTTATTCATACTGAATAACGCTTTATTCAGTCTGAATAATAGTGTTATTCATTATGAATAAAGCTTAGTCGCAGAAAATTCAGACCGACACGTGACACGTGGTTTGTATTTGAACCCACCCCTATATATATATATATATAGATGGAAGTTATTTTGTAAACCACAAATAACGTGTAAACCGTGTAAACTCATGGTTGCATATGTAAATTAATGAAAAATCTTTTGTAGAGTTGTTTAATATGATGAAAATGTTTCATATCCTAAATTTTTTGATGACATTGTTTCATATGAAGGTGTTTATTTACGTAGAAATGAAAAAGTTTCATTGAAACCAGAAAAAAGTTTCATATGAATAAAAACACCAAAATATGACACAATTTCATCAAAATTTGATGTTTATGAAACATTTTCATCATATTAAACAACTCCATAAATCAATTTTATTGATTTAATCTATGCAACCATGAGTTTACACGGTTTACACGTTATTTGTGGTTTACACGGTTTATATAGTCAAGTTCATTTAGAAACCAAAACATTAGTAAAAACCGTAAAACTCATGGTTTTATAGCTTAAATCAACGAAAACTTTTCATGGAGTTGTTTTATATGATGCAAATGTTTTATGTAATTCATTTTTTTATGTTCTTTTTTGTAAAAATGACAAGGTTTCGTAGAATTAAAAAAAAAAAAATACTTAAATCAGTTTCATAAGAATGAAAAAAGTGTATGAAATCTTTTCATTTTTACGTTAAAAAACACCGAAATATGACACAATTTTATCAAAAATTGAATAATTTGAAACATTTGCATCATATTAGACAACTCCATGAAGAGTTTTCATTGATTTAAATCAAAAAATCATCGGTTTGTATGGGTTTTACTAATGTTTTTGGTTTTTAAATGTTTTGGTTTCAATTGCAAACCACAAAAAACGTACAAACTCATGGTTGCACACGTAAAATCGGTGAAATTGATTCATGGAGTTATTTAATATGATAAAAATGTTTCATAAACATCAAATTTTGATGAAATTGTTTCATATTTTGGTGTTTTTTATTCATCTGAAACTTTTTCCTCGTTTTTGTGAAACTTTTTCATTTCTACGTAAATAAACACCTTCATATGAAACAATGTCATCAAAAAATTTAGTATATGAAACATTTTCATCATATTAAACAACTCTACATAAGATTTTTCATTAATTTACGTGTGCAACCATGAGTTTGCACGGTTTGCACGTTTTTTGTGGTTTGTAATTGAAACTCCCTATATATATATATATATATATATAGAGAGAGAGAGAGAGAGAGAGAGAGAGAGAAAGGTTTATGCGAGAAGAAAACTAATTTGCGAGAATACGAGAAAGAATATGGGTCACATAAATCAATAATTAAAAAAACATAAATAGAAAATAGAAAATAATTTTAGAAAATAAGATAATTATCATTTTAATTGAATAAATCCTTAAAAAATCTTATTATATAGTTTAGGTTATTTATTTTTTAATTTAATTAAATTCAAAATATTTTATTTATCTAGTTCTATTATATATATATTTTATTTACATTTTAAAAATAAAATAAATGCATAGTTTTCATCAAATATCACATGTGATATCAGAATCAGTTCATAATCTTTTAATCATTTTTCCTCAAATTTTTTTAATACATTTTCTAAATCACATATGATTAGATTTGTTAATATTTTCTATTATGTATAACATAGGATACACTATGTGAGATTTTTTACGTATCACATATGATAATATACATCTGAATATAAGTGACGTGTTATCGCATGTGATAATATTTACAACAGAAGTAGATCTATTAATGTAAAGATACATAACCACATATGATTAAGAAATATATTTATATACATATAATTTAGTTGTCTATCACATGTGATATTTGATAAAATTTTGATATTTTAAATTAAAAGTGTATCTAAACAAAAGACAATATATAGAAATTGATAAAATAATTATAAACTAATACATTAATAAATGTTAAAAGATAATATCAAATTTTCAAAGAACTATCTAATTCTAAGTGATAATTATTCAATTTTCAAATTTATTTTTTTATTTATCGTATTTATTAGTTAATAGTTTATGTGGTCCATATTTCTTCTTGCCTTCTTGCAAATTGATTGTCTTCTTGTTTGAACCTACCCATATATATATATATATAGACTATATATATATATATATATATATAGGAGTGGGTTCAAATGTGAATCAATTTTTGGTTGTGAATATGAGGACAAAGATGGGCCTTTGATCAAACAAAAGCTGATTAGATCAAGGGTTAAAAGGGGCGGTGGTATTTTCAAAAATAACATGAAAACTATGACCATGGTTCCAATAAAAAGAAGAGTGTAGGGGTTTAATGGTAATATTGAACTGATGCTTTAAAGTGAATTTTTTAGGGTTACAAATCTAGAAAACCCTCTCTCTAAAAACTTCCTCTCAAAGAAATCTCTCTCTCTCTCTCTAAAAGCATCGATTGATAAAGATAAGTTTCAAGCATTATAGGACAATAAACATGTTTGAATCATACGAAAATCTAATAGATGAGCTTCCAATAGCTCAATGCTTCATTATAAGTAAGTATTATTGAACTTTTTTAGTTTGTGTTCTTGATATATTTCATCAAATTAAGTTAGTTTCATTCATTTTTGTTGATTGTTGTTTTACAAAAGTTGTTTGTAATCATAATTAGAGCAACATATCCAAAGTTTAACAATTTTCATGATGATTTTGGAAAATCGTTGTTTGAAAATTGAATTTTTATGGTTTGTGTTCTTGAGCTTTTTATCAGATCTAGTTAGTTTGATTTGTTTTTTGTGATTGTTGTTTTTCAAAAGTTGTTTGTAATCATAAATAGAACAACATATCCAAATTTTAACAATTTTGGATGATTTTGGAAAATCGTTGTTCGAAAATGGACATTTTGTGGTTTGTGTTCTTGAGTGTTTATTATATGTTCTTGAACAAAAAGTTAATAAATCTGAGTTTTGATATATTTTTAGAGTGAAAAGTTAATAAATATGAGTTTCTGAGTTTTGAGTTAATAAAACTATATATTCAGAATGAATAAAACTATATATGTAAGTTGAATAAAAATGTTGATTGAAAATCTTTATTATTCATTTTGAATAATGCTTTATATTTAAATTGAATTACTTGTTATTCACTCTCAATAAAACTTTAAACGTAAGATTAAGGGAAATGCTACTTGTATATGATTTTGAGCAGTAGTTACACAATGTTATTCAATGTGAATATTTGTAGTTATAACAGATACATTGTAATAACCTGAAACTAGTCTATGTTAGTAGTTAACCTTAACTGTTACTTAGTTTGTGAAACTTTTGTGGGGGAAGGACCTTTAGTGTCAAATTTTGAAACTTATGATAATTGTTGGGTTTTAAAGCTTGTTAATGGGCTTGGCCTCTTGGTCCAGCATATTTAAGGAATGAAATTAGGGTTTTTACTCATTTGGGAAAGAAATTAGTGTGTGAACTGTGTGTTTTGGAAGAGAGCTGCCATCATCATCTTCTCCACTCTCCTCTCATCATCTGATCATTTCTGAGCATTGAGGTAAGCACTAAACCTTCATTTTATGATTGAATACTTGTTTTAAGATTGATTATGAATAGATTGTGTAGAGATAAGTTGTTTATGTGTACTGTATGAATGTTTTGGGTGTTCTGCAACCAATCTCCTGGGTGCAAAACCCAGAAAACATGGTTTCCCGTATCCATCTCCCTGGATACGGCTTTTGGCCAAAAACCCTTAACCAATTCGGCCTTGAAACACCCTCTTGGATTCGGCCTTTGCACAAAGCCGAATCCCTCTCCTTGTAATAATCCAATTTGGCCTATTACACACACTAGTGTGTGTGGGATTCGGATTTTAACAACTTGGAATCGGCTTATCTCCCTTGGTTGATGTTCTATGTTTTGAATTCGGCTTTTGGAGCCTAGAACTAATCCCATTCGGCTTATTCATTCTCAACCAATTCGGCTTTTGGAAATTTCCCCATGGATTCGGATTTTGCTAGGAAAGACAAGTTGGATTCGGCCTTGTGTCCCCCATGAGCCAAATTCGGCTTTTGTTGCAAGTCTATAAGCCGATTCGGCTTATCACATGGGAGCAAGGATTCGGCCTTTGGCTAATACACAACACACACAATCGGCTTTTGTCAACAATGTGTAATTCGGCTTTCTTGTTTCCTAACTAGTTCGGCCTTTGCCATCACACCCATATCGGCTTTTGTACACATACATACACATGAATTCGACTTTTGGAACTTGGTGAGGATTCGACTTTTAGCATGTTGTGTGGGCAATTCGGCTTTTTACACACATCATTCACACACATAGAAATCCCAATTCGGCTTTTGGTTTGATCATCAATTTGGCTTTGATGCATCTTTATCTTGTTGTTTCACCTTGAATTCGGCTTTTGGACTTGGACTGGAAGTCTAGATACGGCTTTTGAAACTCACTTGTGTATTACCTTGACCTTTGGTTAGGAAACCCTAGATGTGTTCCATTCCTTAGTATCATTTCATGTGATTTATCATTTCATGTGAAATGAATGTATCATTTCGTGTGAGTTAACCATTATCATTTAATGTGAGCTACGATTAACATTTCATGTGAAATGAACTTATCATTTCATGTGGAATTCCCACCTTATCATTTCGTGCGGATATTCATCATTTTTATGTGAAATTAAACCGTCATTTCATGTAAACCCTAATCATCATCCCATGTGAGGAATCCTTGGCATTTTATGTATCATTTCATAAGAATATGATCGTCATTTCATATGTCGCCATCCCTCAAAGTGAAACCCTAAATCCCATCATTTTATGTGGAACCCTAATTCGTCATTTCATGTTAAATTTGGTCGGATGATGATGAGAGCTAAGTTTGGGTAACTAGGAGATAGTTTCCTAGTGAGTTAGTAACGAACTAATAAGAGATTAATGTATGTAGGTGCGGATAAGGGAGCACTTAGCTCAGTCGAGGTTGAATCAGGTGAGTTCCCTTGCCTGAAAATGAATGGATCACTTTTACTGTTTTCACAAATATATCCATTCGATTTGCGAAATGTTTTGCTATTGATGATAAACTGACTTTGTGAAAATGTGAATAAATGATGAATTACGTTTAACGCATGCTTAAATGATAATGTTGAAATGTCTTGGAATGAAATGTGTTGTAGTATGGACATTGGGTACCTTGGAACTGTAGGTTCCTGTTAGGAATTATGTGCAGAGTTGACAAACCAAGTGATTACACATCCAATGTTACAAGACACTTGAGGGTCACACCTGTGAGGACCTATAAGTCGAACAAGTTAGATGAAACCCCGAAATGGAGAGTTAGGGTTTATAATAGTGTATTATAAATCAGTTGGGTAATTTCAGTCAGGATTACCAAAGTTGGAGGGTTATTAATTAATTAGGATATTATATATTTATTAAGATAAATAAATATATAATAGTTAATTAATAAAGATTTTATATATTAGATAAATATATAAATTATAATTATCGTATGCAAATTCTTTTCCAGCTAATTAAATAAGGAAAGGATTTGAGATAATTATCATAAGGAAACTGGATTCCATACAAACTGTATTTTTCCTCCATATAAATAAAGCCTATGGGTTAAGGAAAAATAACAAGCTTTCAATTAAGAAAAACCACTTCTCAGTTTCCTCTCTCTCCTCTCTCTCTCTACCGGCGCCGAGTACCCCCCCCCCCCCCCCCGGGTCGGATTTCGTTTTGTGTGTTCGGGTTTCATACAGTTCTGCTAGAGGAACGTTCGCTGGTCGATCATTGGTGGATCTATTCTCAAGCAACCAGGTAAATTGATCTAAACCAATAATAGGATTAAAAACTATAACGATAAAAGATCTTTAGGCTTAATGGGTTTTTAGCTTTTATCGCTTCCGCATGATTAGATCGGAAACAGCGAGTTTCTGATCACGTGGGTTTTAACAGTTTGTTTTAAACCTATGAGTTATATCAAATCAGCAAGGTTTGATAGATCTGAGATAATCCTCGAGTCAGTTTGATACGAGGATACTCACAAAAACCCAACAGTGGTATCAGAGCCATTGTTAATAATCGTTTTAGTCTTATCAGTTTATCTGTTTATGCGTGATCCGTTAAATATTATTGTATCTGATTTTATTGAGTTTATTTATTAAATTGTTATCCGTACGAAAACCTAATCGATTATCACCATGGCCGCACCACCGTTTGTGGTGGCGGCCGAACCAATCATCACCAAAAACCGGGCCGCACCACAGTTGATGGTGCCAGCGCCGGCCGTCGAACGGAGAACCACCAAGCCACAACCACCCAGATTGGTGGTGCTGTGGCGGTCACGAACTCGGAACCGCAACCACCAGGCGGTGGCTGCGGCGGACACACACACACACACAACCGCTACCACCCGATTGGTGGTGGCGGGTTGTTCCTCGGTAGTGGCGGCATCGAGTATCGACCCAAACACCGGCCAAGACCACCAGCCTGGTGGTAACGGCGGCGGCTGTTGCTGCTCGCACGATCGATGGCCGCACCGCGCATAGCGGTGGCGGCTTCTGGCTGCCGTGTCCAGACCGAGCACACCCGAGTGGTGGAGACGTCAGTTGTAATCGCCGCCGGTGGGCGGTGATAGTAGGTTTTATTCAAATCGCCGGAAAACCACCAGTCACCGGCCAAACCGCATCAAGCGGCGGCGACGGACGCCTAGCCAAACCACCAGAGAGGTGGTGGCGGCGATCTCGTGACTACCAAACAAAACCACCAGCTTGGTGACAGCAGGCGGTAGACGGCGGTGGCAGGCGGTATTCGTGATGATGATCGGTCGCCGGCTGTACCGCGTCTAGTGGTGATGTCGTGCGGCTGCCGTAACTTAACCAACCCACAACCACCAGAAACCGCTAACGCGGTGGTGGACGGCGGGATAATGGTGGTGTTCGCAACGGCTGAAGACGGCCGTAGCCGTTTACTCGATTGCCGGCCGCACCGCGCATAGCGGTGGCGACGGCTGTTGTTATTTGACGGCCGAACGAAAAACCGCAACCACCACGCGGTGGATGACGGTACGAACACCAGCCGCACCGCGCATAGCGGTGGCGGCGGCTAATGTTGTTTTTCTTTTCCGCCGGTTACACCGCACAAGACGGTGGCGATGGTGGTGGTTTTGGTCGCCGCTGTCAATGGCAGATGATTGAAGAGATGATGGCGGCTCGTTAAGCTGCTGTCATCAATCACATCCGAGCCGGCGTTATTGGTGGTAATTGCTTGCGAAACACGAAACACGACGATTAGGGTTTCTCGATCTACGATCTTTTTTTTTTCGGGTAAATCGTAAAACCCTAACGGGCCCGAAATTTACAATTTAAAATAGGCCCAAAGCCCAGTTTCTTGGACCAAGTTATGGCCCAAGAGGGGTTTATTAGTTTTAACTGTTTTATCCAAATTAGTCGTTTTAGAATATTTTAAAATAATGTTTTATCAAACTAGTTATTTTGACCAGCTTGGTCAAATAGTTTTTGTGTCGTGTCTTGACCAGCTAAGTCAAACACAACGCGGTTTAAAGTTCACTCATTTTAGACGATCAGTTTGTTTGGTAAAACCCGTTTTGACACAATTTTGGATAAAAGGAATTTTTCCTAGCAAGTCAATTTTATTTATAAAAGTGTAATTTTATAAAACTAATTTTAGTTTCGATTTATAAAACTGTTGTTTTATAAATCAGTTTAAAACATGTTTTGCGATAATAGAGACAAGATAATTTTAACGGATCCAGGTTTATTACTCGTAATTATAAGATTGTTGCATATATATATAATTGCGTGATTGCTTGAGTTATATGTATATACATCTCAGTTTGAGTTTATATCTATCTATTATAGTATTTTGCCGACCTAGACCCTTGACATATTTGCGGGGAGGCCTGCGTGCCATTTACAACCCCTTATGTAATAATGACCTTAGGATAGAAATTTGTTTTATTCTTTCGGGATGACGAGGCCAGTGGGAGCTACTTCATCACTACCGGAGCACTAACAAAACATGGCGAGGCCAGTGGGAGCTACGCGAGTTTTGAAGCTTTTAGTAGAATAGGTCATTACTGGTCCCTAGGAAACGTTGGCAAAAACTATAATTAGGTACTATGTGATTAATTATTGTTTAATTGCATGGTTGATTAATTATTTGTGATATCCTGCATGTTAATAGTTTTAAATAGAGTTGTTACTTTAAAACTAGTTTATATCACAAAAGGAATATAGGTTATTAGTTTCGAAACGATAGTTTCTGTTTTAAAACCTATAGATGATTGTTTTATATAAAGGGCAGAGTTGACAAAAACAGTTAGTTTTAATCAACTAGGTGTGCTATTAAAACAGCTAGTTTTAATTAGCAAGTGATTTTAGAACAGTTGGTTTTAAAATTACATGTATGTTTGAAACAGTTAGTTTAAAACATAAAGTAGCCTTTATAAACAATCAGTTTTTCAAAATCCTGGAAATAAAGTTTTTTTTTCAAAACCCCGAAAATCATAGATCAGTAGTGCAACCCATCTAGGGGCACCTTCGGCGTAAAGTACATAGGCGTTGTAAGTGATCACACATTCAACGTCTGTGTTCAAACTGAAGCTGAAGGGGTTACATAACTCTGCGAATTATCTCCGGGTGGTACCGGCCAGAGTATAGTGATCAGGTCCCCAAAATGGTGAGATCTGTTTTGGTACTATAAAGTTCACCGGGTGGTACCGGGCCAAAAAGCACTAAGAGGGACTAAAACATGCAAAGGTAGTTGCCATAAGTCCCGAAAAGATCTAGGAGTCATGTCAGTTAGACATGATTGGTAAAAGTCCTTACCTACCAAAATAAATACGGGTCTGGTGGAGCAAGAACATTACGCACATCAGGACGTATGAAATAAGGATCCTAGTCCAATAAATTGATCATTTAAGGGTTTATTGATATTTTATTGGAAATTAGTCTATTTACAGTTGCTAAGACCAAAAGTTTTATTTTGTGTAGATGGCAAGCACTGTTACCAGCACTAACAATCTTTCCCTCCGATCTATCCTAGAGAAGGATAAACTGACCGGCTCTAACTTTCTCGACTGGGAGCGCAATCTGATGATTGTGCTCAGACATGAGAGAAAGTGGTATGTCCTGGAAGAGCCACTTGGGGAGGCACCTCCGGCAAACGCTCCGGCTGCTGCCAGAAATGCCCACAAGAAGCACTCGGATGATCTCCTTGATGTCGCCTGTCTGATGTTAGCAACTATGAGCCCAGATCTACAGGCAGGGCTCATAAATACAAATGCTTACGACATGATCCGCCAGCTGAGGGACATGTTTCAGACTCAGGCTCGTACAGAACGCTACGATGCCACCAAAGCATTCAATGAGTGCAAAATGGTAAGAGGGACATCAGTAAGTGACCATGTCATGAAAATGAAACGGCACTTAGATCATCTGGAGAGGCTGGGTCATCCTGTTCCGTTGCAGCTAGCAACTGACACCATACTCAATTCACTGTCAGAAGACTACAGGCCCTTTGTAGTCAACTACAACATGAACAACATGGAGAAAACAATAGCAGAATTGCACTCCATGCTCAAGACAGCTGAATTAAATATGGGGAACAAGAACAAGACAAAGGATGTCTTGATGGTAAAAGACGGAGGGGTTAAAAAGAAAAATGGGCATGCTAGCACCAGCAAGGGAAAAGGACCAGTCCAGGCCATCCAGAGTGCACCCAAGAAGGGCAAGGGCAAGGGCAAGGGCAAGAAGGTTAAGCCAAACAAAGCTAGGACCGAGAATCGCTGCTTTATATGCAATGAGATCGGTCATTGGAGGCAAAACTGCCCTAAGCGTCATGAAGCAGGTATGTAAACCTCAGAAAATTTATGATTGCTTTGTTTTTGTCACTTCTTACTTGTTAGCATACAAGTATACCGATACCTAGAGCAAATGATTATTGCAGGAGGTCAGAAATGAAGTGAAATGCCCAGGAGTTGCCGAGGATCTTAAGTACGAGATGATTCGAGTCAAGACATTTTTTTTGAATTTATAGTTTTAAAACAGTTAATTTTGGGGGTTTGTGTTTTTAAACAGTTCTTGGATAATTATAATTTCATGGTTTTATTTTTCAAAAGTTATTGTCTTGACATAGAAATATCTGTTTGTGCTTGATATTCTTATATCTGATCCTAGTTGATGCCTATTATAATTACTTTAATAAAATTGAAGTAATTTGTATAAAAACTATCAAAACACACGAGATTCTACAGGAATGTGTTTTGAGAATAAAACATTTATGAATAATAGTTTTGTGATCCGAAAATGGAGAATTTAAGATATTAACTCAGATAGCGTTAATAACAGCATTTATAAAACTAGAAAGATTCCAAGTTCTGGAATTAGGATTTGAACAAATCCAGTTAAGTTTTATAAGAAGAAATTCTCAGGATTAAGTAATCAAGATTGATCAAGTTTTATTCAAATGTTTTAAAAGGAGAATTTAGGATATTAACTCAGATGGCGTTAATAACAGTATTTATGAAACTAGAAGGATTCCAAGGTTTGGAATTAGGATTTGACCAAATCCAGTTGAGTTTCATAAAAAGGAAATTCTCAAAGTTCATTACTTGAAATTAGGATTGACTAATCAAAGTTTTGACTAAGTCAATAGTAAATTTTGAGTAATAGTTAGTTTTTATGCAAGTAAGTGGGAGCCCCAATTTATTCTCTATCTAATCTGAGATAAAAGAATAAAAGACATAATTATTGATATATCTCGGAATTCATAAATCCAGGTAGGATAAGAATTCATAAGATATAATTTACCCTTTTGGTTAAAAAGGATAAAAGTTTCAAGACCCATGAAACAAAGGTCGTGACAGACTTAAAAATCAATAATTGAAGTGTTGAATTAAAATATAGCATTCCAGTAGATTTGCCAAGATTGCAAATGGAATCGGATTTCAGGTAGAAATCATTCATCTACACAGCAACTAAGGAAAGTTGCAGTTTTACATATTCAGGAACTGGAAGTTAGTCCAGGTCTCCAAGTTCATGGAATATGATAAAAGTCTAGTTATTGTTCTTATAAAGTGTTTGCAGAACAATAATTAGCAGATACAAGTAGATCGTACGAACAGACTTGTATTTTTGGTTATCACTTTGATTAAAATGGTAAACTTTAATCAAAGGGTTTAAACTAAAGATGGGTGATACTTTATTTTAAGACCAGTATCTAACAAACGTTAAATAGACATTATGAAAGTTGTTAAAGAAAAGACATTCAATCTTGTTATTATTACAGCGTGTAATATGGACTATACAAGATTGATTTCTTTATCACCTTCACAATTTTGCATGTTTTTAATATATCCAGGAATGAAATCAGTCTCCGATTTTTCATTCAAAATCTGTCCGTGACAACTTATCAATGTGGGAGCATGATAAGGTGTTAAAGTCATTGTGAACTTTTAGGTAGTTATGATCAGTTGCTGAATAACAGCTACAAGTGTTGTAGACTAAAAGTTGCACAGATATTTGATAGAGTAGCAAATATCGGACGTGATCCGCGGTTGAGATTACTTCTTGGAATAAAGTCATAAGTGAATCTCACAGTGGTTGTCCCTATCACCTGAGGTATCTGATTTGATATCATGAGGACTACTGAATTCTTAGTGCACTCAACCGCTACGCCGTAACAGGGTGGCTATAAAGGGTGTAACTAGATTCAGCGGAAGCCGTGGTGTTAAAGGCAGATATGCAAGATGGGATTTGCACCTCTTCTCAGAAGAGAGATATTTCTGGGCCCATCTTGACTGACTAAGTATACTGATGAAGTGCATGGCCATGCCCAAACGGACTGATTAGTTCTTTGTCGTTTACCTATCAGTGAAAGTCAGATAATCAAGAAAACAGAATCTTGAGTATTTAGAGTTGACACTTTCCAAGCTCATACTCACAGATGAAATATCGCGATGCAAAGGGAAAAGCCAAGATATACCCAATCAATGAACAGTAGTTTCATAGATACCAATTCCTCACAGAATGTTTATATCACCAATCTGGGTATAAGAGTTCTTGTAAACTGGTCAGCCTAAGTGCCTGTCTAGGGGCCTCCTTAGGTCAGTGAAATCAAAGGTGGTATTGCCAACTTGCACAAGTGGGAGTCTGTTAGGAATTATGTGCAGAGTTGACAAACCAAGTGATTACACATCCAATGTTACAAGACACTTGAGGGTCACACCTGTGAGGACCTATAAGTCGAACAAGTTAGATGAAACCCCGAAATGGAGAGTTAGGGTTTATAATAGTGTATTATAAATCAGTTGGGTAATTTCAGTCAGGATTACCAAAGTTGGAGGGTTATTAATTAATTAGGATATTATATATTTATTAAGATAAATAAATATATAATAGTTAATTAATAAAGATTTTATATATTAGATAAATATATAAATTATAATTATCGTATGCAAATTCTTTTCCAGCTAATTAAATAAGGAAAGGATTTGAGATAATTATCATAAGGAAACTGGATTCCATACAAACTGTATTTTTCCTCCATATAAATAAAGCCTATGGGTTAAGGAAAAATAACAAGCTTTCAATTAAGAAAAACCAGTTCTCAGTTTCCTCTCTCTCCTCTCTCTCTCTACCGGCGCCGAGTACCCCCCCCCCCCGGGTCGGATTTCGTTTTGTGTGTTCGGGTTTCATACAGTTCTGCTAGAGGAACGTTCGCTGGTCGATCATTGGTGGATCTATTCTCAAGCAACCAGGTAAATTGATCTAAACCAATAATAGGATTAAAAACTATAACGATAAAAGATCTTTAGGCTTAATGGGTTTTTAGCTTTTATCGCTTCCGCATGATTAGATCGGAAACAGCGAGTTTCTGATCACGTGGGTTTTAACAGTTTGTTTTAAACCTATGAGTTATATCAAATCAGCAAGGTTTGATAGATCTGAGATAATCCTCGAGTCAGTTTGATACGAGGATACTCACAAAAACCCAACAGTTCCTTGGGAGAGTTTACCATGTGGTCTGATCCGCCATTTGGGGGTACCTCGGGACACTGTCCCTTGGGAGTGATTTGATTGCCTTTGTGCCTTGTGGGAAGTTCCTTGTCCGTAACACATTTGCATTACTGTTGTTATTGTTTTTGTGATTTGGCCAGCGGGCCGGAATTGTTGTTTGAATTTTTTTGAGGGAATTCACTAGACCTTTCGGTCTAACCCTCGTTTTCAAAATCTAAAATCTTTTCAGGAAAAGAACGAGTCGCGAGGGGCAAGGAGAAGGTAGACTTTTAGAGTAGCGTTGCTTGCCAGAAGTAGTACATTTGTCCTAATAGAATCTCAGCTGTGGAGGGATGTTCCGCATGCACTATTAAACCCTTTTACTTTTGAGTTGAGGATTCTTGTTATTTGCATATTAGATCACTGGGAATTTAATGTTATGCTTTATTATCTTGTATGGGTTTTGGGGTGTTACATACATTCACTCCGACTATTTACATAACTATTAATTTAGTTTAAATAACGAGCCTAATTGTTAAAGTCTACTTGTTATTCAGTCTGAATAACAAGTAGATTTGTTAAAACAAATTTGTTATTCAGTCTAGATAACAAGTAGTCTTGTTATTCAGTCTAAATAACAAGTATTAGTTGTTATTCAGACTGAATAACAGGTAGAAAATGAATATTGATTAATCTTATTCATACTGAATAATATTATTCATTATGAATAAAATATATCATATTCAAAGTTAGTACAGTTTGATTCATATTTGAATCACTTTATTTAGTTTACTAATAAAAAAATAAACAGAAATTTGTCAAATTACTTGATGAAGATTTGGAACAGCTGCACGCACACAAGGCAAAACTAGAATTCAAAATGAATTAAGCGCTGAAGAAGTATCCAAATGACAATTCGTTGATAGATTGGAAAGAATGCTATCAAAAGTTGGTTTTATGTTGGTGAAGAAGAATTAAACAATTAGTATATGGTTTTTAAATAGTTGGTTTCAAGTATATGTATGTTTATTACATGATGTTCAATCCACAGATCTTTCGTTTCCGATAACATATATTAATTAACTAAGTTTTAGGATTATTACCTGGATTGCTTAAGCTTGATCCACCCGTGAACGACCAAACAAAAATTCTTCTAGCCGGATTAATCCCGAGATCACGAAACAGACTGTTTTGCGAGATTACGATCAAACAATCCACAAAACCGAACTGGTTTGTCCTTGTGGTTGGCGCCGGTTTTAGGAGAGAGAAGGGAGAGGGTTTTTTCGGTTTCTTTCAGAAAGCTAGTTTTAATTACTTAATAACTGGTAGGCCTTAACTCTTATTTATATGGAAGAGTTTCCATATAATAAGGCTTCCTTATTCAATAATAATCATTCTTATGGAATTATTCTTTTCTTTTTGCTAAAGAAAAGAATATTCTATTCCATTCTAACTGGATTAATTAATTACTCAATCTATTATATATTTATTTACCTAATAAATATATAATTCATATAATTAATCAAGAAACCTTTAACTTTGGTATTTCTGACTAAAAATACCCAATAGATTTATCTTTGACTATTATAAACCTAATCTCTCTAAACTGGGATTATTTTACTTATTTGATTTACAGGTCCTTCCCGGTGTGACCCTCAAGTGTCTTGTAACATTGGATGTGTAATTACTGGTTTGTCAACTTCTGCACCTAATTACTAACACAATTTTGATTAATTAGTGAATGTATATTGATGTTTATATTTTACTAATATGAAGATTAATTTTCGCACAAAATATAGTTGTGGGTAATATTACATTGTATTCAAATTGACTAAATAAGATTGCTTTTTAATTCATTTTGAATATTATATAATTTTTAACGTGAATATAACTTGTAACGCCCCGTTTTCGTAATTAATATAACTTTCTTTTTATGTGTGGGGTTCCTTTATATTAAATTAGTGATTGATAGATTTCTAATTATTTTGGAGTTATATAGGAAATTAGATGTAATTAGAATGGTTAATCAGGCTTAGTTATCAATAGGGCTTGGGGGATTAGGAAGGTAAACCGACCCAAGTATATAAACTCTCCCTTAGCCTCAAAACTCTCACTTTCCCCTTAAGCAAGAAAAGAGAAGGGAGAAATTTAGAATTTCCGTCAGGATTGCGTAGCCATGGGATATCGGCCCGTTCTCTCTCGTTAACCGTCGGATCGTCGTGAAATTCACGACTCATTTTTTTTTCAATTTGACCGGAGGGATCGAGCATCGGAGGCTCCAGTGAGGAGAAGCAATCGGCCGAAGTTGACTGTTTTTCCAGGAAGCGAATTCAGTAATTTGGATATTTAAGCGGTGTGTGTGTGTGTATGTGCGATTCTCGTAGGCAAACGACGGAGAATCAAGTGTGGTTGTTAATCGATCGCAAGGTATGAATTCTAAACTCTTGTATCGATAGATTTTGCTAGTTTATGTAGTTGAATAAGAGGTTAGGGTTTGTACGAAATTGGTTGGGGATTTATGATCAATTGATCATCAATCGGATGTTTTGGTAATGGTTTTATGTTATAGAATGAAATTGAATATGTGGGAATAGTTTGTATACACCTATTAGGTCAAAAGAGGCTGATTTGGAGGTTGGAGGTGGAAACCTCGGCTGTTTGGGCGATAACCCGCGAGGAAAATGAATTGGGGGTATCGGCGGGTTACCCGCGGGTATAAACCGCCGACAACCCGCCATTTGCACTAAGTCAATTTTATAATTTTAATTGTGCGGGTTCATTTGGGGTTTTCTTGAATGTTTTCCCTAAGGGATGGTGAAAGAGGGTGAGTGGTGAACTTTGGTAAGTTTTGGACTAGTTTTGCTATGTTATTTCCGTAAGAGGTCGGTTTAGAGTTAGAAACCCATATTCGGTCAGTTTATTATATGTGTATGCATGTGTATATCTATAAGTTGTTCGTGGTGAACCTTTTTCTTGTGGACGTGCTTACTTGGGTAGCATCTCGCCAGGTGAGTTTTCACTCCGTGTAGTTTACATTATCATATGTATGTGTATGTGTATGTGTATCAGTGTCGAATAAGGGATAGCCTCATGCCCTATAAGAGTTGAGGAGGGCATCCTCGTGTCCTTAAAGTGTCGAAGAGGGATAGCCTCATGCCCTATAAGAGTTGAGGAGGGATAACCTCATGTCCTTCGTGAGTTGAGGAGGGATAGCCTCATGCCCTTCGTGAGTTGAGGGGGCAGCCTCGTGTCCTAAATGAGTCGAGGAAAGTCAGTTTCATTCTCATGAGATGGATGTCAGTCAGTTCGTCTTGTTGCATGCAGTTATGATCAGTTGAGTTCAGTTGTGTATGTGGTACCTGTTATATATATATATATATATATGCATGTGCTTGTGTAAGTTACATGTAGTGTTAGCTCACTATGCGTTTCGCTTACCCGTTGTTGTTTACATTTTTTCCTTCAGGAACTAGTTCGGGTACGGGCAAAGGCAAGGCCCCGGCTTGACTCCGAGATAGAAGACAGTTCCAACCGAACCTGAGATGACAATTGTAATGAAACCATTTTATCCGCTTTATTTTGATACGTTGAGTTAAACGATATTTTGATGTTTTATGAACCATACTCTGATTTTTAATTTAATGATTTATGAGGTTTGGCATTTAATGTGGATTTTCTTAAAATTATTGATGAAATTAGTAATTTGGAAAAGTGGTGTTACATAACTTGCAGTAATAAGACTAAATAAAAATACTAACTAAAGAAAGATTTTTTTTTTTCTTTTGTATTACTCAATCTAAATTGTTGGTCCTCTTTTGATGGCCAATGTATAAATTGTATTGTAGAAGGGGGTGAATACAATCAACACAGTTTCTTTCACTTAATTCAGTCCACGACTCCTATGGAGCCTTTGTGTGAACTGAAGTAGATTGTTTGTTGAAACGGATCAAGACTATGTCAAGATCCAAACAATCTTTTTAAGTATTATGACACCAAGCCTTTGCTTATGCACAAAGCAAGTAATTAGAAGAGATAGAAAGAATTAGAAGATAGAAAGAAGAAATGATTGGGGTATAGAAGATGGACCAAGGTGTTGTGTTTGAAGAACACACTACGTTCATATTTATACCCCATGCATTAAATGCATGCCATTCCCAACTTTACACGTGTCAGGTAAAGGTTGGGTTTGGTGTACTATTGTACCATAAAATAATGCCCATGCGTGGTAGGGTCATGGCCTATGGTAAACAGTTGCCTTATGGTTGATAAGTACGGTGGGAACAGTAAAGAGACATCCATTTTGTACTATTGTCAGAAAAGCAAATCAAATCCTTTTTGTGCATATAGGACAAGAAGACAAATATAGTATTCTTAAAGTATAAGTCACTGATCAGGCCTTAGAGTCGCTGATCCTTGGGAAGGATCAGGGAGGCACTGTGACTTGTTCTCTATGGAACGTCATGTAAGAGTAGTCAGCTAGCTATCACTGATTTCAACTTCAGATCATTAGCATCGCTGACTCTATCATCAGCTTGCATCAATAGATGGTGCTGATGGTTTCATAGTGACATGACAATTTGTCTTCAAATGATACTTAGCTGATGTCAGCTCTCATTGATACTGAACGGAGTCAGTGATCAACGATCGCTGATGTTCCAAACTATCAGCGAGACAGACTCGCTGAAGTATTGAACTTCGTCATAGCAGTGCTAAGTATTTTTCAGTTATTAGACAAGGATCATTGGTATTTCATCAAGTCATAGAGGAGCTGGATCAACATAAATAATCATATATTATTCTGTTTCAATAATTATTCAGAGTGATACAACTTGAATATAACATGTTTTCTTATTCACTCTGAATAACATACAATATTCAGAGTGAATATAACTTGCAGTAATGGGATTTGATTATTCAACTTGAATAGTCATGTATTATAAATTATTCACTTTGAATAATACACAGTATTCAAGTTGAATATAACTTGAAATTAAAACATGAGAATATAGCTTGTTTTCTTATTCACAATGACTATTGTGTATTATTCAAAGTGAATATAGCTTCTCCTCAACACAGCATTGAGAGTGATATGAATTCAATATAGTTTATGTTTTTATTCACTCTAAATAATATACAATATTCAGTGGATATAAGTTTTATTCATTTTGAATAACACTGTTTTTTTCAAGGTGAATTAAATTTAAAATGATTATAGCTTTTCCATGGCTCAATGAATAAAAGCTTTATTTAGAATGAATAACAAATAATTCCAATCAACCTTTCTATAAGCTTCATTTAGAGTTTTATTCAATCTGAATAGAAAGATTTATTCAGAGTGAATAACAAGTAAGTTAGTCTGAATATAAAAGCTTTATTCAGAATGAATAACAAGTAATTTCAATTAACATTTCTATTAGACTTACATTTACAGTTTTATTCGGTCTGAATATAAAAGTTTTATTCAGAATGAATAACAAGTTATTTTTAGCAACATTTCTATTGAGCTTACATTTATAGTTTTATTCAGTTAAAATATAAAGATTTATTCAAAGTAAATAACAAATAATTCTAAGTAACCTTTCTATTTTAATAATTTCATTTTCATCTTCAAGAACACATCTTCATCTTCAAGAACAGATCTTCATCTTCAACAAAATTCCTCTTCAAGAATCCTAAAATCAATTCATCTTTTAGAGCCAAACGATGACAAAATTCCATTTCTTCATGTTTTCTGATTCAAATACAAGAAAACAATTAAACACAACCAAAATAGATCAAACACAGATTTATTAACTTTTTGTTCAAGAATATTTGATTAACACTCAAGAACACAACCCATAAAATTTGAATTTTTAAACAATGATTTTCTAAAATCATTATGAAAATTGTTAAAATTCGGATATGTTGCTCTACTTATGATTACAAACAACTTTTGAAAAGCAACAATCACCAAAAATGAATCCAACTAAGCTAATCTGATGAAAAATCTCAAGAACACAAACCCTAAAATTTAAATTTTCAGATAACAATTTTCGGAAATCATCACGAAAATTGTTAAGCTTCGAATATGTTGTTCTAATTATGATTACAAACAACTTGTGAAAAACAACAATCACAAAAAAATGAATCAAACTAACCTAATTTGATGAAAAATATCAAGAACAAAATTTACAATTTCAATTTTCAAAATTTAAGACTCAAAATTTTAATTTAATTTCGATGTATATGAAAGAAATCAACTAGAGAGAGATGAAGAAATCACCATCAATGGAGGTGCTCATGCTAGATATGAAGAGATGCCAATGGTGGGATAAGAGGGAGCCATCAACTGGAGAGATGTCTGATGCGTTTGAAAACATGGAAATTAAAGAAGGAGCCAGATCTGACCAAAATACCCCCAAGCCATATTGAGAAGCTGATTTTAATTTTGGCTAAGATGAAGGGCTAAGATTTGTCCTCATGTTCACAACCAAAATTGAGTTCATATTTGAACTTTAAAGTTCAAATGTGAACCACTTTTTGGTTGTGAACGTGAGGACAACCGAGAGCGCGACACGTGGCGGCTTTGAGTGTGGTCCCCCTCTTTAATTCAATGCCCTCCCATGAATCGCGCCTAGTCATCCGCCGTGGACTTGATGTGGCGCTTAGTCATCCGCCACGTGTCGCGCTCTCGGTTGTCCTCACGTTCACAACCAAAAAATGGTTCACATTTGAACCCACCCCTCTATATATATATATATATATATACAACCCGCGTAGGGAAGGGTTCAAACGAGAACCCTTTCTATTTGCGAGAATGCGAGAACACTTCTGAGCCTCTATATAAATATACACATTTTTTTAGCAATTTATTTGAAAGTCCTAAAAGTTGGCGACACCTGCAATGTGGTGCTTCTGCCGAGCAATTCACCCTTCTATTTCAATTAGACCCACCTGAAAAAATCCAGCTTCTATAGCTGCTACATGTGGACACAAGGGTCTTGTACGTTATCTCTTGCAGGTCTGACTAACAAGCCATCCAACCCTTAAGCTGCAACAAAGTGAACTTTCTAGAATCTTGATGACCTCGAAGCACGTAGTATCTCAAAATTAAATCTTGTTTTGAACGAGGATACTTCTCTTAAGGACACTTGTTAGGAATACAACTCAGGCTGTTATTCGAATACAATCTGTTTTCAGAGCGTAATTTTTTAGGAGGAGGCACCAAAGAGTTATCACGAGGTTATCACGTGTTATCACTAGAGTATCACGGGTTATTACCGGGTTATCACTAGAGTATCACGGGTTATCACGTGGTTATCACGGGGTTATCACAAGGTTATCATGGTGTTATCACGGGTTATCACGGGATTATCACGAGCTTATCACGGGGTCATCACGTGCTTATCACGTGTTGTCATGAGTTATCACGGGGTTATCACATGTTATCACGAGGTTATCACGGGGTTATCACGTGTTATCACGAGGTTATCACGGGTTATCATGAGGTTATCACGGTGTTATCACGGGTTATGACAGGGTTATCACGGGATTATCACGGGGTTATCACGGGATTATCACGAGGTTATCACGGGTTATCACGGGGTGTTTGTGCTTTGTTTATAAATAGAAGTTGAGGGACCTATTGTGAAAGTTTTTGTTTCTTAGGAATGAGGTATAAATACCTCATTGCCTTGTATTGTACTTTAAGCTTTTCATAATGAATGACATATGAGTTCTACATTCTCTCTCTCTACTTGATATCATCATTCTCATGCTAGATCTAACATGATTTTGATTAGATCATGTTAGATTGATTCATCTTTACATCTAACAAGTGGTATCAGAGCTGGATTTTCTGATTGAATGAAGATTTATCATGTGGATTTGTTGAAGATTTGAAGAAAATGGAGAAAACTTGAAGAATTCTATTTTTGGAGCAAATTTGAAGACATATTACTTGATTATTCATGAAATTGTGTGTAATTTCATGAATCTATCAAGTTTTATGCATTAGGAGTGATTTGTAATCATTAGAAAGTGTTCAGATTTGAATTTTTAGTTGAAATAAGCTGAAAATCGTGATTTTTTCGTAAATGTTCTTATGTCTCGAGTCACAATATTCATATGTCTCGAGTGGTAGTTGAGTGGTAGTTAAAATTCGAGCAGAAAGAGTGTATCTCGAGCAGCATTAAAGTTGGCTCGAGTTGAGTGTTTCGAGTGAAGTAGAGCTGGCTCGAATTGAGAATCACGAGCAGTATTAGAGCTTGACTCGAGTTGGGTGTCTCGAGCAAAGCAGAGTATCTCGAGCCAAAATCCATGTGTGAATCGAGTTAAGTTGGTTACATATCTCGAGCCGAGTTAAAGGTGTGTCTCGAGCCAAGACAAAGCTGTGTCTCGAGCCGAATAGTTACAAGTGACTCGAGTCAATTTGTTGTGTGACTCGAGCCAAGTATTGATTTGTCTCGAGCCAAGTCTTTCGTGAGTCTCGAGCGAAGCATTGTATCTCGAGTCATAAAGTTGGAATTCTTCAAATTCACAAAACTGATATTTCTCATAAAAAAAATTAGTAATAAAGATCCGTTTTAAAGATGAATCTTGCAAATCGAAGAGATGATATGTCAATGGGATCAGAGACCAAAGCACCGGTGTTATTCAAAGATGAGTATGAATTGTGGGTCTCGCGATTCAAGCTATACATCAGGAGAAAGAAAGATGGAGATAAAATTCTTTATTCAATTCTACATGGACCTTATCCTATCCCAGTTACCACACTTGATGGAAGAGAAGTGACAAAAGATTTTTCAGAAATGGATGTGGCTGAAAGAGAAAGGTTTATGATTGATGTTGAAGCTCAAAACTACCTAATTCAAGCCATTCCTAATGAGATCTTTCGCAAGTTAGATAGTTATGATGAGTCAGCAAAATCTATTTGGGATCAGCTACAAAAGATAATGATGGGTTCCAAGGTAGGAAATCAAATGAGGGTAACTAATCTGATGGATAGGTATGAAAATTTTAGAATGAAGGAGGATGAATCACTAGAAGAGACTTATGACAGGTTTGTAGAACTGATGAATGATATGAAGAAAAATAATATCATTCTATCAGAAATGGATTATATTGTGAAGTTCATTAACAATCTGTCTTCAGACTGGAAACAATTTTCAAGGTTTGTGAAGCAACACAAGGTTCTGAATGAGTTGAAAGTTTATGAAGTGTACGAGAATCTTTTATTGTTCGAGGAAGAGGTGAATGAAATTGCTGCTGAAAGAAAGAAGAAAGAAAAGATTGAAGCTGATACTATGGCATTACTTGCTGAAAAAGAGAAAGCTAAGAAGAAAGTAAGAAAAGGGAAAGCTAAAGTTTTGGAAGTATTTGAAGATGAGGAGGAAGAGGATGAGGAAGAATATGATGAAGATGAAAAGGATCAAATGTTGCAAAGTTTATTGAGTCTAACTGAGGCTTATAAGAAGAAGTATTATAATAAGTCTGGATCCAACAACAGAAGATTTTCTACTAGGGGTGGTCGAGGTTTTAACAGAAACTACATGCAAAGTTCACAAGGATATCCTCCTCGGGTTGAAAATCAGTATGTTGATAGATATGCAACCAAGAAAGAAGAGGTTGTCAAAGATACTCCAGAAAGAACAGAGGAAAAGAAAGGCCAAGCAGGTATCATATGTTATAAGTGTGGAAAGACATGGCATATTGCTAAAGGATGTACTACTAAAATGTCAAAAGTGGAACTGCTGAGGAAGAAGTTGGAACTAGCAGAGAAACAAGAACAAGGATTGGTTTTGATGGCTGATGATGAAGAATGGCTGGATTACTCTGACAATGATGATCAAGCACAGATGTGCTTTATGGGTTTGATGGAGGAAGAATCAGAATCTGATGAAGACATAGAGAGTGATGGAGAAACTTCAACGGTACGCTCTGTCTCTCTTGATGATCATAATAGAAAAATGCTTGAGGTGACAACATTAATTCATAACAAAAATAAAGAACTCGAACTTGTCATTTTAAAACAAACTAACGAAATTACTGATTTGTTGCAACAAAAAGAACAATTAAGTTCGCAATGTGCACAATTGCAGCAATCAGTGAATGAGTTTGAGTCAATTCGAGCTGAACATAAGTCACAAAAGCTAGAAATTGATTTTTTAACCATCAGCTTGAGTATGGAAAAAGAAAATGTTTCTAAGCTAAATAAGATGATTTCAGATCTTGATCTTAAACTTCATAAGATAGGTCAAACTGAGCATACAATTTTCTTGAATAAACAAGTTGAGTTTAGAGATTATTACTCCAAAGAAGGTCTTGGCTACACAAATCCAAATTATTTGAAAAAGACCCTTGGAGTTAAAAATCCATAATATTTGCAAAAAGCTCTTAAAGAAAAAGCAGCATTTTATGACCTTACAAGCATGTTAATGAGTAAAAGGTTTCCTTCATTAAAAGGGTTTCAAATGAAGGAAGAATTTTCAGAGATGCAACATATGAAACTACATGATCCTATGTATCATGATTCTAAATATGATAGGGTCAAGTTTGTGTATAATGATGATACTCTGAAGATTAAATCCAATTCACTCAAGGATGATCCAGTATATTTTGTATACCCAGAATCATCAAGCAATATTGTAAAACCATACATATCAACCAAGGCTTTAGAATGTAAAGTCTCGGATCTTGAGAAACAAATTGAAGATTTGAAAATTCAGAACTCAAATCTTTTAACCAAGTCAAAGAATTTTCTTCATTGGAATACTACTGATGTTGATTCTGAACCAATTTCACTGGTGTCAGAAATTCTAAATGATTTAGTTTGTAATGTGTCAACATCAGTAGAAACCAGAAATTCTTCTCATGATAATTCTGATTTAAACCAAAATTTGAAAGAGGGTGTTGATGATGAGCAGGAAAAAGTTGTTCGTGTTGTTAATAATAAAGGTTATTTTGAATACAAAGAACCCTCAGCAATGTCAGCTGATGATGTTGAAGTTCCTTATGTTTTTTATTCTCTTAACTCAAAACAACCCATAATTGATGAAATATCTTCTGCTCCATCATCTTCAAAAACACCTACAAATGGTTTATCTTCAATTGGTTTGTCGAAGAGTGGTAGTGAATTGGGTGAATCTTCACAGGAATCAAAGAAGTCATCTCTGAAAAATTCTGAACCCTTGTATTCATCAACAAGATCCAAAGTTTGTCATTTTCATGATGAAATCTCTTATTTAGAAAAGAAACATGAAAAGGAAAAACAAAGTTTTTAAAACACGCTTCAACAATTAAAGACAGAACTTTCTCGTCAAAAGTGTGATACAAAATTTTGAAACAGCAAATGTGTAACCTTAACAAAGAACTATGATAGACTGGTTGAGAGACTGTCTATATATGAAGAAGGTCATCACTATGCTGGGAAAACCAAAAGATTGTTCATACTCCGGTCACTCATGCATACATCAACAAGGTTCAGTTCACTCAGGGAGTAAAATCTATATTACGGAAATTTCAGCATCACATTGATTTGAAAAAGCAAAATCCGAACATGGTGTTTCCTGAGGAAACTGATCCGTCCATTTCACCTGTTCAAATTAAGTTGAAAGCATTTGATATCTGTGCTAATCCATCTACAGGAAGTTCCAACAGTGTGAGCATTGAGAAGCCAAGAAAGAAGAAGTCAACGAAGAGAAATGTTAAGAAATTAGATTTTAGTATGAAATCTGCAAATAGCAAGTTTAGTGTGGGAAACAAACTGAATTCTAAAAATAATGTACCTTCAAAATTCAATTCTATGAATAAAAGGTCTACATCTGTTTCTTCAGTTTCTCATGCTTCAAGTTCCTCACAGAATATACATCATACTAAATCTAATTTCTCTACTACTCTTCGTTCTTCCGTTCCTAGATATGTTCCATATCATGATTTTAATATGCTTAGAGGCACAAAGTATTACTGGGATTCAATATCTTGTACTGTTAAGAGTATTACACGGAGTGGACCCATTTTAAAATGGGTTCCTAAATCCATCTGATTTCCTCATTGCAGGCCAGTCATAAATGGTACCTTGATTCTGGGTGTTCCAAACATATGACTGGGAGGAAAGAGCTTCTGTCTAATTACAAAGAAGAATATGGAGGCTCAGTCAAATTTGGCAATAATGAACTTTCACCGGTTGTGGGTCATGGAGATATAGTGTGTAAGGATATTACAATCAATAATGTAGCACATGTCGAAGGTTTGAATCATAACCTATTCAGTATTGGCAAATTCTGTGATAAAGATTTAGAGGTAAATTTTAACAAACGTCGATGTGCTGTCAGAACTGAATGGGGTAGAGAATTATTAGTTGGCACTCGGAAAACTAATCTCTATACGATCAAACTTCGACATATGCTTGCAAATAAATCTCAGTGTCTCATCACAAAGAAGTCATCTCATCAATCTTTACTCTGGCATCGTCGACTTTCTCATTTGAATTATAGATATCTTGACAGATTGGTAAAAGAAAGGTTAGTATCTGGCATTCCAATGATCAAGTTTGAACCCGATCAAATGTGCTCAGGTTGTGCTCAGGGAAAAATGAAAAGAGCATCTCATCCTCCCAAACCTGAACAAGGGTCCAAATCTCCGTTGAGTTTAATTCATATGGATTTGTGTGGTCCGATGAAAACTGTCAGTCTAGCAGGTAGAAAATATGTTTTAGTCTTCGTTGATGATTATTCACGATATACTTGGACAAAATTTTTGAAAATAAAAGATGAAACATCAAATTTAATAATAAATTTCATCAAAGCTGTTCAAGTACAACTTAAACTACCTGTTCAGACTGTCAGGTCAGATAATGGGACGAAGTTCAAAAATCAAGTGTTAAAAGGTTTTTATACTTCATTAGGAATTACTCAAACTTTTTCTGCAGCACGAACTCCTGAACAAAATGGTGTAGTTGAGCGTCGTAATTGTACGTTAGTTGAAGCAGCTCGATCAATGTTGGCTCAAAGTCAATTACCTCAGTACCTATGGGCTGAAGCTGTGAATACTGCATGTTACACACAAAATAGGTCTATTATTCATCGGAGATTTGGAAAAACACCTTATCACGTTTTGTTTGGCAGAATTCCAAATATTGATTATTTTAAAGTGTTTGGGTGTCCTTGTTTTGTTCTTAATGAAACTGAGAATCGGGGAAAGTTTGGACCTAAGTCTGATGAGATGATTTTTGTGGGATATTCAGATTGTTCAGTTGCTTATCGAGTTTTTAACAAAAAGTCGAGAGTTGTGTATGAAAGTGTAAATGTTAGATTTGACCCTTTTGTTGAGTTGTCTTCAAATATATCTTCCAGTGCAGATGCTGTGTCTAATAATGTTGTGTTTACAGATGCATCTTCATCCACAACTAGCTCCATTGATCCTCCAGCTACATCAAATGAGTTAGACAGTTTGTTTGAATATTTTTATGATGACTTGTACGGCACTAATCAAACATCTTCGTCTAATGCAGGTATCTCATCTACTCTTTCAAGTTCGACTACTCCCTCATCTGAAGTTTCTCCCACATCGTCTTTACCATGTCCAGATATCCCCAGTCTTGTATCCTCACCTTCATCATCTCCCATAGTTATGATAGTCTTCATCTAGATATTACAGTAGATTCTCATGTTCAGTCGTCTTCTCATGAAGTCGGTGATAATGATTCCATTCCTGAAGGGCATGAACTACTTGCTACGCATCCTGCATCAACTAACAATAACTTGGAACCATCTTCTGTAAATGATCAAACACCATTACCACATATTGCCAAATGGACAAAGGCTCATCCTATTGATCTGATCATTGGTGATCGTACTTCCGGTGTTCAAACACGAGCTGCATCAGCTAATGAGTGTAACTTCTCGGTATTCTTGAGTAATATTGAACCAACACGTGTTTCTGATGCTTTACAAGATTCTGATTGGGTAACTGCAATGCAAGAGGAGCTCAATCAGTTTGAGGCATTAAAAGTGTGGCGTTTGGTTAAATTACCTGAGTTTAAGTCAGTAATTGATACCAAGTGGCTATTCAAAAATAAGAGAGATGCGAATAACATAATTGTTCGTAACAAAGCAAGACTTGTGGCCAAAGGTTATCGTCAACAGGAGGGTATTGATTATGATGAAACCTTTGCCCCTGTTGCTCGACTTGAAGCTATTCGCATGTTTTTGGCATATGCTGCATATAAAGATTTTACTGTTTTTCAAATGGATGTCAAAACAGCATTTCTTTATGGTCATTTGAAAGAAGAGGTATATGTAGCTCAATCAGAAGGATTTGTAGATAAAGAACATCCAGATTATGTCTATGTTCTAGACAAGGCTCTGTATGGCTTAAAGCAGGCACCACGTGCTTGGTATGAGGAGTTGTCTAAACATCTACTTTCCAAGGGTTTCAAGAAAGGTTCGGTGGATTCAACATTGTTCTTGATGAAGGAAGGCGAACATATTGTAGTCATTCAGATCTATGTTGACGACATTATCTTTGGATCAACCAGTCGGGAGTTGTGTCAAAAGTTTGAGACTATCATGACTGAAGAATTCAAGATGAGTATGATGGGAGAGATCAATTTCTTTCTTGGTCTTCAAGTGCGACAATTTTCAGATGGCATTTTCATAAATCAATCTAAGTACATCTTTGATTTACTTAAGAAGTATGATATGTCTGGATGTCATTCGATAGGAACTCCTATGGCTACTGGGAATTCGATTGGTCCAGACCATGAAGGAAAGGATGTAGATTTGAGGAATTATCGAAGTATGGTTGGTTCTTTAATGTATCTCACTGCTAGCAGACCAGATATCATGTTTGCAACATGTGTCTGTGCTAGATATCAAGCCAAACCAAAGGAATCTCACTTAGCTGCAGTTAAGCGTATTTTTCGCTACTTAAAGGGGACACCGTACTATGGTATTTGGTATCCAAAAGGTCTTGGATTTGAGCTACAAGCGTATACTGATGCTGATTATGGTGGGTGTAATATGGACCGGAAGAGTACATCAGGTCATTTGCAATTCCTGGGGAATAAGTTAGTATCATGGGCATCCAAAAAGCAACAGTGTGTATCTACCTCCACGGCTGAATCTGAATATGTTGCTGCTGCAAGTTGTTGTTCGCAAGTACTTTGGATGCAGTCGCAACTTCGTGATTACGGTCTTGAATACAAAAAGATCCCCATATATTGTGATTCCAAGAGTGCTATAGCTATTTCAGCGAATCCGGTACAACACTCGAAAACCAAACACATTGATATCAGGTATCATTTCTTAAAGGATAATGTGGAAAAAGAAAATATAGAGCTCTATTTTGTGAATACTGAATATCAACTTGCAGATCTGTTTACTAAGGCTTTAGATGAGAAACGCTTTAAATTTCTCATCTCTAGACTTGGTATGATTGAAAAAAAGATCTAATAGTCTTTTAATCTGTATTTTCTTATATACATAGCAGTCTAATGAAATACTGAGTTAAGTATGGTCATTGGACTTATGTATATTTTAAAATACAGCTTATTTGTTACATTTTCTTTTATGTATCAAGTTGATTGTTTTTAGTATTTTCTTTTTCGCTTTCTTTTGATTACTAATGTGTTTGTTTTTCTGAGTATATGATTTTGTCAAGGGGGAGTTTATTTGGACCAGGTTCGTACAGATGTTGTGATTTTAACTGTTACAGGTAAATTTCAGGTATGCATAGTTTAAGGGGGAGTATTACGGATGCTTCATGATAGGGGGAGTAATTGACTCGAGACGTGCATGTTACAATTCACTCGAGACTTGTGCTCGAGTCGTACATCTCGAGTCATGTATCTCGAGTCTCTTATCTCAAGTTTGTTCTATGGCTCGAGTTAGTTAAAAACGTGGTAATATAACAACTCGAGTCATGTATCTTGCGTTTGTTATCTCGAGTCTGCAATATGGCTCGAGTTAGTTAAATCTGTTATGATCCATGTGCTCGAGTCATGTGTCTCGAGTCATGTATCTCGAGCCATATAACTCGATCCAAGTATCTCGAGCCATATAACTCGATTCAGGTATCTCGAGTGGTTTATTTTCCTTGATTCCTATTGACTCGAGCCATGTACTCGAGTCATGTATCTCGAGCTGGTTAATACTATTGGGTTTTGTGATACCCTCGGATCAAACTGACTCGAAGGTTAACACGGATCTCAAAAACCTTACTGGTTTGACAAATCTCATAGGTTTAAAATCAAACTGATAAAACCTACGTGATCAGAAACACACTGTTTCGATCTCATCATCCGGAAGCGATAAAAGCTAAAACCCTTAAAAGCCTATTGATCTTTAATCGTTTCTAGTTTAATCCTAATGGTTTGGATTCAGATCAGTTTACCTGGATTGCTCGAGATTTAATCCACCGGTGATTGACCAACGAACGTTCTTCTAGTTGAACCGAATGAAACCCGGAAACACAAAACTGGAATCCGAATGGGGGGGGGGGGGGTCGGCGAGAGGAGGAGAGAAACTGAAAACGGATATGTGTTAACTTAAAGCTCAATTATTCCTTAACCCATAAGCTTTATTTATATGGGAAGAAAACACAGTTTGAAAGGTATTCAGTTTCCATATTATAATTATCTCAAATCCTTTCCTTTTAATTACTGGAAAAGAATTTGCCTATGATAATTATAAATATATATATTTATCTAATATATATATTATTTTATTAATTAACTATTATATATTTATTTTATCAAATAAATATACAATCTTCTAATTAATTAATAACCCTCCAATTTTGGTAATTCTGACTGAAATTACCCAATTGATTTATAATACACTATTATAAGTCCTAATTCTCCATTTCTGGGTTTCATCTAATTTGTTCGACTTATAGGTCCTCACAGGTGTGACCCTCAAGTGTCTTGTAACATTGGATGTATAATTACTTGGTTTGTCAACTCTGCACATAATCCCTAACAGACTCCCACTTGTGCAAGTTGGCAATACCGCCTTGATTATACGGACCTAAGGAGGCCCCTAGACAGGCACTTAGGCTGACCAGGTTACAAGAACTCTTATACCCAGACTGGTGATATAAATGTTCCATAAGGAAATAGTATCTATGAAACTACTGTTCATTGATTGGGTATATCTTGGCTTTTCCCTTTGCATCGCGATATTTCATCTGTGAGTATGAGCTTGGAAAGTGTCAACTCTAAATACTCAAGATTCTGTTTTCTTGATTATCTGACTTTTACTGATAGGTAAACGACAAAGAACTAATCAGTTCGTTTGGGCATGGGCATGCACTTCATCAGTATACTTAGTCAGTCAAGATGGGCCCAGAAATATCTCTCTTCTGAGAAGAGGTGCAAATCCCATCTTGCATATCTGCCTTTAACACCACGGCTTCCGCTGAATCTAGTTACACCCTTTATAGCCACCCTGTTACGGCGTGGCGGTTGAGTGTACTAAGAATTCAGTAGTCCTCATGATATCAAATCAGATACCTCAGGTAATAGGGACAACCACTGTGAGATTTACTTATGACTGATTCCAAGAAGTAATCTCAACCGCGGATCACGTCCGATATTTGCTACTCTATCAAATATCTGTGCTACTTTTAGTCTACAACACTTGTAGCTGTTATTCAGCAACTGATCATAACTTCCTAAAAGTTCACAATGACTTTAACACCTTATCATGTTCCCACAATGATAAGTCGTCACGGACAAGTTTTGAATGAGAACTGGAAACTAGTTTCATTCCTGGATTTATTAAAACATGCAAAATCGTGAAAGTAATAAAGAAATTAATTTTGTATAGCCCACATTACGCGCTGTAATAATAACAAAATTAAATATCTTTCCTTTAATGACTTTCATAATATCTATTTAACGTTTGTTAGATACTGGTCTAAAATGAAGTATCACCTGTCTTCAGTTTAAACCCTTTGATTAAAGTTTACCAATCTAATCAAAGTGATAACCAAATAATACAAGTCTGTTTATACGATCTACTTGTATCTGCTAATTATTGTTTTGCAAACACCTTTTAAAACAATAACTAGACTTTTATCATATTCTATGAACTTGGAGACCTGGACTAACTTCCAGTTCCTGAATATGTGAGACTGCAACTTTCCTTAGCTGCTGTGTAGATGAATGATTTCTTCCTGAAATCAGATTCCATTTGCAAATCTGGCAAATTTACTAGAATCCTATATTTTAATCCAACACTATAATTATTGATTTTAGAGTCAATCACGACCTTTGTTTCAAGGGTCTTGAAACTTTTATCCTTTTGACTAAAAGGGTAAATTATATCTTATGAATTCTTATCCTACCTGGATTTATGAATTCCGAGATACATCAATAATTGTATCTTTTATTCTTTTATCTCAGACTAGATAGAGAATAAATTGGGCTCCCACTTACCTATATAAAAACTAACTATTACTCAGAATTTACTATTGACTTAGTCAAAACTTTGATTAGTCAATTCTAATTTTAAGTAATGAACTTTGAGAATTTTCTTTTATGAAACTTAACTGGATTTGGTCAAATCCTAATTCCATATCTTAATCTTTTTAGTTTCATAAATACTGTTATTAACGCTAGCTGAGTTAATATCCTAAATTCTCTTCTTAGAACATTTGAATAATAAAACTTGATCAAACTTGATTAGTTAATTCTGAGAATTTCTTTTATAAAACTTAACTGGACTTGGTCAAATCCTAATTCCAGAATTTGGAATCTTTCTAGTTTTATAAATACTGTTATTAACGCTGTCTGAGTTAATATCCTGAATTCTCCCTTTTAAAATTTGATCACAAAACAATTATTCATAAAATGTTTTATTCTCAAAACACATTCTTATAGAATTTCTTGTGTTTTGTTAGTTTTTATATAAATTACTTCAAATTAATAGATTTTATTGAAGTAACTATAACAGGCAACAACTAGGATCATATGTATTTAAGCACAATTAGATATGTCAAGACAATAATATTTGAAAATAAAACCATAAAATTATTAATCTAAAAATATAATTATCCCAAAGGCTGTTTAAAACATAAATCTAAAATAACTGTTTTAAAACCATAAATTCAAAAATGTCTTGACTTATATCAAAAAAAAACTTGTACTTCATATCCTCAGCAACTTCTGGGCACTTCACTTCTGACCTCCTGCAATAGTCATTTGCTCTAGGTATCAGTATACTTGTAAACCAACAAGTAAGAAGTGACAAGTTAAAGCAATCATAAATTTTCTAGAGGTTTACATACCTGCTTCATGACGCTTAGGGCAGTTTTGCCTCCAGTGACCGATCTCATTGCATATGAAGCAGCGGTTCTCGGTCCTAGCTTTATTTTGCTTAACCTTCTTGCCCTTGCCCTTGCCTTTGCCTTTCTTGGGTGCACTCTGGATGGCCTGGACTGGTCCTTTTCCTTTGCTGGTGCTGGCATGCCCATTCTTCTTTTTCACCCCTCCGTCTTTCACCATCAAGACATCCTTGGTCTTGTTCTTGTTCCCCATATTCAGTTCAGCTGTCTTAAGCATGGAGTGCAATTCTGCTATTGTTTTCTCCATGTTATTCATATTGTAATTGACTACAAAGGGCCTGTAGTCTTCTGACAGTGAATTGAGTATGGTGTCTGTTGCCAGCTGCAACGGAACAGGATGACCTAGCCTCTCCAGATGATCTAAGTGCCGTTTCATTTTCATGACATGGTCACTTACTGATGTCCCTTTTACCATCTTGCCCTCATTAAATGCTTTGGTGGCATCGTAGCGTTCTGTACGAGCCTGGGTCTGGAACATGTCCCTCAGCTGGCGGATCATGTCATAAGCATTTGTATTTATGAGCCCTGCTTGCAGATCTGGGCTCATAGTTGCAAGCATCAGACAGGCGACATCAAGAAGATCATCCGAGTGCTTCTTGTGGGCATTTCTGGCAGCAGCCGGAGCATTTGCCGGAGGTGCCTCCCCAAGAGGCTCTTCAAGGACATACCATTTTCTCTCATGTCTGAGCACAATCATCAGATTGCACTCCCAGTCGAGAAAGTTAGAGCCGGTCAGTTTATCCTTCTCTAGGATAGATCGGAGGGAAAGATTGTTAGTGCTGGTAACAGTGCTTGCCATCTACACAAAATAAAACTTTTGGTCTTTAGCAACTGTAAATAGATTTAATTCCAATAATTATCAATAAACCCTTAAATGATCAATTTATTGGACTAGGATCCTTATTTCATACGTCCTGATGTGCGTAATGTTCTTGCTCCACCAGACCCGTATTTATTTCGGTAGGTAAGGACTTTTACCAATCATGTCTAGCTGACATGACTCCTAGATCTTTTCGGGACCATGGCAACTACCTGTGCATGTTTTTGGTCCCACTAAGTGCTTTTTGGCCCGGTACCACCCGGTGAACTTAATAGTACCAAAATAGATCTCACCATTTTGGGGACCTGATCACTATACTCTGGCCGGTACCACCCGGAGATAATTCGCAGAGTTATGTAACCCCTCCAGCTTCAGTTTGAACACAGACGTTGAATGTGTGATCACTTACAACGCCTATGTACTTTACGCCGTAGGTGCCCCTAGATGGGTTGCACTACTGATCTATGATTTTCGGGGTTTTGAAAAACTTTTATTTCCAGGATTTTTTAAAAACTGATTGTTATAAAGGCCACTGATGTTTTAAACTTACTGTTTCAAACATACATGCAATTTTAAAACTAACTGTTCTAAAATCACTTGCTAATTAAAACTAATTGTTTTTAATAGCATATCTTAGTTGATTAAAACTAACTGTTTTTGTCAACTCGCCTTTTATGTAAAACAATCATTTATAGGTTTAAAATAAAACTACCGTTTTGAAAAGTTTGAAAAACTGGTAATTTAAAAACCTATACATTTTTGTGATATAACCTAGTTTTAAAATAACCTTTCCATTTAAAACTACTAACATGCAAATATCACAAATAATTAACTATGCAATTAAACAACAATTAATCACATAACAGCTAATTATAGTTTTTGCCAACATTTATTTCCTAAGGACCAATAATGACCTATTTCACTAAAAGCTTCAAAACTAGCGTAGCTCCCACTGGCCTTGTCATCCGGAAAAAAAAATATCTATCCTAAGGTCATTATTACATAAGGGGTTGTAAATGGCACGCAGGCCTCCCCGTAAATATGTCAAGGGTCTAGGTTGGCAAAACACTATAATAGATATAAATACAAACTCAAACTGAGATGCACATATAGAACTCAAGCAATCACACAATTATATAAAGCATGGACAAGCAATATAAAAGCGGGTAATAAACCTAGATCCGTTAAAATTATCTTGTCTCAATTATCGCAAAACTTGGTTTTAAACTGATTTATAAAAACAACAGTTTTATAAATCGAAAATAAAATTAGTTTTATCTAAATATGCACTTTATAAATACAACTGATTAACTAAAATAATTCTTTTTTATCCAAAATTATATCAAACTGGTTTTATCGATCCAATTTAAAATCATGGCCTTTTGAGTAAGAACACAATGTTAGGCTTATTCGAAGAACAGGTAAAAATTTAATTTTTTATAAAAGATTCATCAAACCGGAAAAACAATCCAACTGGTTTGAATAAATTTTATTAGATAAAAATTAAATAGAAAATAATTTCGGATAAGAAAACTTTAAAATCAAAACACGTTCTTTTGGGCCATAACTTGTTCCAAAGAAGTGGGCTTTGGGCCTGATAAACAAACTAGGTCTAGACAAACGAAAAAACCCTAGATGGATGGTTCGGTATTCTATTCGCGATGAGTAAACTCAAAACTGCAGTGGCCGACACCCTATTGCGGCGGTTATCGACCACCGTCTGATAACGACCAAGCCATTGCCTTACGGCTTTGGCGGTTTGATGATTTGTTCCATCGTTGGCCATCACCCGGCGACGACGGCGGCGAAATCGCCACCGCCGCCATCGCTTATTTGATCGGAGCAGAAGCCCCGCCACCACCATCACCTGGCGACCACTACCGAACTGGTGGTGACGCCCATGATTCAACCGTAATCCGACCACAGCCGGATGTGGGTTCGTTCACCGGCTGTGATATGTGTCCGGCCACCACGTGGATGCGGTATAGCAACAGCGAGATCACCATTGACCACCGCAGCTGTCGATCACCACCATACGGCGGCAATCGATCCATCGAACATGGTTACCATCTAACGGCCTCGGCCGAGTACGGCCTTGGCCACCGTTTGGCTGCCGGCGAATAAACGCCACCGTCATCCACCGCTGCAATCGCAGCTTCTGGTGGTTGCGGTACTCTCGCCTTACCACCGATGTGGTGGTTTGGCTCGAGGGTATCGATTGACGAGGGTCACGGCTCGTGGTGAATTTGACCATAACCGAGTGTTGTTTCACCCACGGCAACCGCAGGCACCGCCACCACAACAATGTGGTGCGATTGCTACCACCATTCGCCGCCGCCGCTGGTGATTAATCGAACAACAACACTAGCCGCCGCCACCGTTATGCACGGTGCGGCTGGCGTTCGCACCGCCATCCACCGACTGGTGGTTGCGGTCGTTGCTACCGGCGATGATGATGAACGACACCACCATCGCCACCGATGCCGTTCTACGGTTAATACCGCCACCATGACCAATCATAGCCGCAACCACGATCGGTGGTGCAGCCGTGATCTGTTCCGGCCTCCGGCCACCACCGATCTGGTGGTGGTTCGCGTCGTTGGCGGCGGTCGGTTTCGAGCTCGGGTTTTCGAATGTTAATTAAAAATCAAAAATTTATATGTAAACCATTAACATAATAAAAATCAGATTTTTAAACATGATATTCAAGAAACAAAATTTTAACGGATCACACATAAACAGATATAAACAGATAAAAAACTAAAACGATTTTTAACAATGGCTCTGATACCACTATTGGGTTTTGTGATACCCTCGGATCAAACTGACTCGAAGGTTAACACGGATCTCAAAAACCTTACTGGTTTGACAAATCTCATAGGTTTAAAATCAAACTGATAAAACCTACGTGATCAGAAACACACTGTTTCGATCTCATCATCCGGAAGCGATAAAAGCTAAAACCCTTAAAAGCCTATTGATCTTTAATCGTTTCTAGTTTAATCCTAATGGTTTGGATTCAGATCAGTTTACCTGGATTGCTCGAGATTTAATCCACCGGTGATTGACCAACGAACGTTCTTCTAGTTGAACCGAATGAAACCCGGAAACACAAAACTGGAATCCGAATGGGGGGGTCGGCGCCGGTTGGAGGAAGGGGGAGAGGAGGAGAGAAACTGAAAACTGATATGTGTTAACTTAAAGCTCAATTATTCCTTAACCCATAAGCTTTATTTATATGGGAAGAAAACACAGTTTGAAAGGTATTCAGTTTCCATATTATAATTATCTCAAATCCTTTCCTTTTAATTACTGGAAAAGAATTTGCCTATGATAATTATAAATATATATATTTATCTAATATATATATTATTTTATTAATTAACTATTATATATTTATTTTATCAAATAAATATACAATCTTCTAATTAATTAATAACCCTCCAATTTTGGTAATTCTGACTGAAATTACCCAATTGATTTATAATACACTATTAAATGTCCTAATTCTCCATTTCTGGGTTTCATCTAATTTGTTCGACTTATAGGTCCTCACAGGTGTGACCCTCAAGTGTCTTGTAACATTGGATGTATAATTACTTGGTTTGTCAACTCTGCACATAATCCCTAACAAATACTAAGTTGCAAGTCTCTCGCGTGGTGACTCGAGACATGTTCTCGAGTCATGGATCTCGAGTCTTTGTTTTTGATCTACTTAATACTAAGTTGCAGGTATCTCGAGTGGTGACTCGAGACATGTTCTCGAGTCATGTATCTCGAGTCTTTGTTTTTGATCTACTTAATACTAAGTTGCAGGTATCTCGAGTGGTGGCTCGAGACATGTTCTTGAGTCATGTATCTCGAGTCTTTGTTTTTGATCTACTTAATACTAAGTTGCAGGTATCTCGAGTGGTGACTCGAGACATTCACTCGAGACATGTATCTCGATTCGGTTCATGTATCTCGAGCGAGTTCTTGAACACACTATTTTCCGCTCGAGACATGAACGGCCTAATCTCCGCGTGCCACGTGTCGTTGTCATGATGAGTTTCATATCCGTTTTAATGCTCTTCTATAAATACTTCATTTGGTTCAATATTTCCATCAATATTTCCAATCTTTCTGGAAACTCTGTGCTCGTGCGGATCTGTTCAAGTTGCTGTTGTTTCAAAATAGTGTTGTAGTATACTTCATAGTTCTGTTTCGTGTGTGTTTTGTATACGTATTCCGGGTTCTACGAAGCCTATAGGTATTCATTCGGTCATATACCGATTAGGCTAGTAGTTTTTAAAATTTTTGTATAAACTCATCTTAAAACACGGGTTAACATCTCGGGATTGTATTCTTGATATTTTAAACCTCTAAGTGTGAATGACCCGTTGTTCCGGATCATATGGACTTGAGATATTGGACTTCGTATTATCTTGTTGACCTTAAGATTGACCTTCAAATCTACAATGTATTGAACTAAATAAAACTAATATGTATAAGTCTTTCTTTAATCATTTCATGGAACATAATGGCTAAAAATGTTGTTATCATGATTAAACGATATCTCGAATTTCACTCGAGATACAAGTCTTGAGTGTTAATAAAAGGGAAGGTTTATATATATTCATCTACTTATAGTTCTCTATTTTGTTCAATGGTCATTCTTTTGGTATATTTTTCTCAAGTCCCACACTGTGTGAATTTCTTTTTCACACTTAAACGCGTTTTTCATAAAATTATAAACTTAAAAGATAAATCTAATGTTTTTTATGAATTACAGAAATGGAGGATTATATTTTCCCAGACTCAGATGATATGGCGATTTCAGACATACTCTCAGTACAATCATCTCCACGTAATCCGAATGCTGATGCGGATAGACAGTTAATTCGTCCGTCGTTATTTCTTCCATCGATATCGAACAACGTTCCATTCAACCCACATGCAAGGATGGGAGCTCCGGTGATTACTGCCATCTTACGAAATCATCCATTGTACACTGTTCTTACAAAGATGGTTGAAGTACCCATGATTTATGTGCAACAAGTATGGAACACACTGCAATTCCATGCTGATCCGGGTAATCATCACTTTACAGCTAAGCTGGACCACTACATCATCAGCTTTGGAGTCAACAAATTTCGCCGTATATTGGGATTTCCGGAAGCGCATAGTCGACCAAATGCTAATCAGTTTGAACCATTTGCATCGTTGGCAGTTGCAATGGCCGGTGTCGAATCTGTTGGTCACCTGGAAGTGATCAATGCACCGTCTCAGTTCAACAAGTCCAACCTACCTCCAACATATAACACCTTGTTCACAATTCTAAGTAGATGTTTGACTGGAAAGCGGACGGCTCAAGACACTACGACACAATCATTTCTGACTCTCTTTTATGGAGTGCTATTCAACAAGCATTATGACTATGCATCGTTGATTTTTCATGATCTGAAGGAGCTTCTAGCCAAGAGACAAAAGCATCTACCATACCCGAGATTTCTAAGTATTCTTATAGCCAGTGCAATGCAACGTAATCCGGATATTCCGCGCCGATCAGATGCGGAAAAGGTTAAGATCCATGATATGCAGTCTATTCGATATCCGAAGCAGGTGTATGCTCCGGAGGTTCCTTTATTTTCCGAACTTTTGGAATATGCTGATCAGAATGTGGCATGTGTGATAGCGTATAGGGCTAGTTTTCCACCTATGGTCCAACCAGAGCCGGAGGGACCTACCCAAGGTGTTATCCCTAGAAGTGAGGGTATAGTTCTTAGGGACCAAAGATCACGGGATCTTGGTCAGGGTGTGTTGAGGGAAAATACCGAGAGGGGTACAGGTGGGGTCCATTCTGATCAGCTAGCTCATTCATCTACTATCAATGTAGCAGCTCAACTTGGTCAAATAAGTTCGGCGGTTCAGATGGATGATGTATTTGCTACACTAGAAGATGAGCACGGAGCTACGTCACCTATCTTGCACACTAATGTGGAGGCTGAGTTGGATGATTTTGCTCTATCTCCGGTGAATGATCACTTTGTGGGTGAATTTCCTGACATCGAGGAAGTTGCGGAATCTTTACTCGATTTATCTCATCCAATTGTGGAGATCTCAGACGTACAGTGTTATTCTCCGAATGAGCTGGCACAACGTCTACACCGTCTTATGGGATATGACTCTTCGTCTGAGGAAAGTGTTGATGCAAGTGATGATATGTTTATGAATGAGGATGTAGATTCTCAATCACCTACTGATGAACTTCCCGGATCCGTTGATGATGATGATAATAATGATGATGATATGCCTGATCAAGGCTCGAGTCGTTTGTTGACTCCAGGTGACATAACGATGGCTAGGGAGAATTAGTTGAAAATCCGGATGTGAGGTTGAGTGTTGGGGAAGCCAAAAGAATTGATGAGAGTGAGACAGGGGCTAGAAAAGAAGTACAAACCCCTCCCCAAGCAGAGTCTAGATGGGTAGCCACAACTTCTAGGGGTGAGCATATGTTGCCACCACCTATTGAACAAGACATGAGATCCCCAATCATGCAATGCACAACCCAACCAAGCCACTCTACCATTTCTCAACAAATAGTAGTTTCATCTTCTCACGGGGATTTACCACAACTTGTACCTATTCCTCAGTTGGAGGTTGGTGGTACCAACACAGTGAGGCAGCTGCCCCCGTCCACGACTTCACTTGTTCACACATCGAGTCTAGATCCACTTGTAACGAATACATCTCTTTCCTTGACTAGGACACAGGTGCAAACCACCTTTGCAGGAGGCTTTAGTAGCCCTGCCGGAACCACCGTAGTGAGTTCTGCATTTGTTGCGGGCTTGCCAGGATCGGAGGGAAATCCCATCAGTGTTAACATCACGCCAACGCTGAACATGGGTTCCTTGAGTTCCACTCTTGGATCAACGAGAAGTCTTAGTGACCTCGGTGTTAGTTTACCCGCATCCACTATTATCACGGAGTTAAGGCAGCAGTCTACCATTTTGGGTTCTTCCTCAACACCCATTGGTAGTTTCTCATCTGCTTCAATTCCAGCTTCCACATCTTCCACAGTGCCTGTATCATCCGCTTCGTCTGCACCATCGTCTTCTGTACCACCTTCGACTGGCACGGATTCAACTCCAGATGTTGATCTCTCTCGTATTCATGTTGTAGCAACTGCAAACCAACTGATTACACGTTCCATGTATCGAGCAAACAATGAACAGATGGAGAATGTTATTCAACAGCAAACGGCCCGAATTTCAGCCTTGGAGAAGCAAGTAGCATTGTTAGCTAAAGGCAAAGCTCCGATGCCTGATCCTCCATCACAGCCTTCTCAATCAGCGGCTGATTCTCTTACTATTCCGGAGTTAAAGGGGTTGTTGTTTTCTAAACTCTTGGAGTCGGGTTCAGCTGAAGATCGTGATCTTGTGGGTGTCCTACAACAACAAACAGTCTTGCAACAACGTGCCATTCAAGAACAAAGGTCTCAGGCTCACTTGGTCACACATACCGAATTTCAGCAGTTTCAGGCAACTCTTGATGCTTCTCTAACCAAGACCTTCACAGAAATCAACAAGATGTTTACTAAGGGGTTATCTCAGTTATCTGATCGGATTCGGGGAATTGAGGAAACGTGTCAAGTAGCTGCTAGACGGCCAACCAGAAGGCATGATGATCATGATGATCATGATCATCATGAGGGGGAGGGAAGCGTAGAAGGTTGGAAGAAGAGCCATCTAGGGAACCGACCTCTTCTAGAGTACAAGTTGTTGATCGGTTTGAAGAGAGACAACCGAGAGAAAAGCAGCCGGCACGACATAGAGATGCAATTGTTCTGACTGGAGGTCAAGAGATGGATACTAAACCAGTGTTGCAGTCAACATTGGATTTTCTGAGTTCTGTACAGGAAGAGATACCGGCTGAGGGTGCAGAAGAAAAAGGAGTTAGATTCTCAGGGACTACTAGTTCTATGTCTGAAATAGATAGAGTTCTAGCACTTCTTGAGAATGTAGCTACTGATCTCAGAGAGTACCAAGTTACAAATGAGGAGATAAATGATGCTAGGTGTGTAGAGGATGATAAACTGAAAGATATGTTCGATGATGTACAGTTTGATTTTGAAAAGGAAGAATCAGTGGAAGATATGGAAGGACCTTTGCTTGAAGAAGTGTTGCCACAGAATGATCTAATGCCAGTCGATCCAAAGAAAGTGGAGCTTTGCGAGAAAATGAAAGCTAGCTCTGGGAAGTTTCTAAAGAGAACAGAGTGGAACCGGTTCACAAGAGCGAATGGAAAGTATCTGGAAGAGAAATACAAGAGTAGATTTTGTTATCATGAGCGGAAGCTGAGCTATGTGAAGTTGTACGGAATTGAGAATCTGAAAGAGGAGTTAAGAAGAGAGTACATTTACATGAGGAAGCTGAACAAGAAAAGAAAAGAAGTGTTAGTGTCAGACTACAAGTTTGTTGCTGTAAAGAGTTACAAGACTAACAAGCTCAGTGCCTACTTCTATCCAGTGATTACATTTACCAGAGATGATGGAAAGGAATATGTGATTACAGAAGCAGATTTCCAAGATGTGAGCTTCGATGTGATTTTTGGGATTTTATATGATCTCAAAGGAAAAGCCTTTAGATCAGAGGAGGAGATAATTGTTGGGATTTTGTGGGATCCTCATATCAAACTGACACGAGAAAAACTGTTATCTCAAACCTAACTGGATTGAGATACACGACAAAACTACATGAAACAAACTGTTCCAAAAAGGTTTAACAATCAAACCTAACTGGTTTGATTAAGCGGAAGCATTAAGGATTAAAATCCCGAAAACATCACAGATCTTATTTGTTTATCTTATAACAGTTAATATGTAGGTTTAGGGTTATTACCTGGATTGCTTGAGATAGATCCACCCGTAAACGACCAAACGGAATTCCCTCTAGCTGGATCTAACCCCGGAACGCTTCACGAACAAACGGTACGCGAAGAACACGATCAATCAGAAACGAAACCGGATCTGGATTCTTTCTTGGTGAGATCGACGAAGAGAGAGAGAGAGAGGAGAGAGAAAGGTTTCTTTCAGAATTAATTGAATGAATTGTGTGTGTTATTCTGATAACCTGGCATATCTATTTATATGGAAAACCTTCCATCTATCAGATAGCCTTTATTCTTTCTTTCTCTCTAAGAAAGAATAATTTCCATAATTATCTTATTCTTTCTTTTTCTCTAAGAAAGAATAATTTCCATAATTATCTCATTCTTTCTTTTTCTCCAAGAAAAAATATTTACCAATTATTATGTTTCCACATAATAATTACTAGATAATTATAAACCAATTAATTAACCCTTTTATATATTTATTTAACTAATAAATATATAACTGTAATTAATTATCAGAAACCTTTTACTTTGGGGTTTTTACAGAAAACACCCAACAGTTTTATAATTCACTATTATAAAACTAAACTCTCCAAACTGGGGTTATTATACTATCCGAATTATAGGTCCTCACAGGTGTGACCCTCAAGTGACTTATAACGTTGGATGTGCGATCAAGTGGTTTGTCAACTTATGCACATAATTCCTATCAGACTCCCACTTGTGCAAGTTGGCAATACCAGATTGATGACACGGACCTAAGGAGGCCCCTAGACAGGCACTTAGGCTAACCAGGTTATAAGCACCCTTATACCCAGGTAGGTGATAAAACGTTCCTAAAAGAAAACAACATTTATGAACAAACTGTCCACAAATCGGGTATAAACTAGGCTTTTCCTTTTGCATCACGATATTTCAATTTTGAGTATGAGCATGGATACAGTCAACTCTGAATACTCAAAGATTATGTTTCTCGACTATCCGACCTCTACTGATTGGTAAACGACAAAGAACAAATCAGTTCGTTTGGGCATGGCCATGCACTTCATCAGTCTTTTCAGTCAGTCAAGGGGCCCAGGAAATATCTCTCTTCGAAGAAGAGGTGCAAATCCCATCTTGCATATCTGCATTTGTCACCACGGCTTCCGCTGAATCTAGTTACGCCCCGTATGACCACCCTGTTACGGCGTGATGTTAGAACGTACTAAGTATCCAACAGTCCTCGTAATGCCAAACCAAATACCTCAGGTGCTAAGGACAACCTCTGGGAGTCTTACTCATGACTAAATCCATGGAGTAATCTCAACCGGCGGATCACATCCGATATTCGCTGCTCTATCGAATATCCGTGTAGTTTTTGGTCTACATCACTTGTAGCTGTTATTCAACAACTGTTCATAACTACCCAAAAACTCCACGATGACTTTATAGCCCTATCAGGTTCCCACCTTGATAAGTTGTCACGGATAATTTCAAATAAAAACTGAAACTAGTTTTTATTCCCGGATCAAAAACATGCTAAGTGTAAAAGAGACAAAGAAACTAATTTCGTTTAGTCCTCCATATTCCACTCTGTAATAAGAACGAAATTAATAGCATTTCTAAGCTACTTTTATGGTGTCTACTCAACGTATACTAAATACTGATTTAAACGAAGTATCACCCTTCTTCAGTTTAAACCCTTTGATTAGCGTTTACCATACTAATCAAAGAAATAACCAAAATAGTACAAGCTTAGTATCATCTGATACTTTCCACTTGACTATGCTAATTTTGTTCTTGCAAACACCCTTAAAACAAAATTAGACTTTCACCATATTTCCTGAACCTGGAGATACTGGAAAAACTCCTGGTTTCCTTGAATATGAAACATCAAACTGCAACTTCCCTTAGTTGCTGTGTAGATACATGATTTCGACCTGAAATCTAACAAAATTTCCATTTACCAAGTCTGGTAAACCCAGGAAATTTACTCTAGTGTTTTATAACACTTTGGAGTCAAAAGATATTTAATATCTTTAGTTCATTCCAACACACTTTAATTATTGATTAAAGTCAATTATGACTTTATACTGTCTCAAAGTTTGAAACTATTTATCTATCCTTTTTAACTAAAAGGTAGATCTTATATCTTATGAATTTATATCCTAACTGGATTATAATTCCGAGATATATTGAATCAATAATTAGCACATACAGACATATATACTTATATATATCTTTTATTCTTCATCACGGAACTGGATATAGAATAAACTGGGCTCCCACTAACCTATATGAAAACTGACTATTACTCAAAAATTAACTATTGACTTTAGTCAAAACTTGACTTCCTAGTCAATTTTATTTCAAGTAATACTAGAATTTAACATTTACAAAACTTAACTGGATTTTATCAAATCCCAATTCCAAGACTTGGAATTTCCTAGTTTTATAAATACTGATGTTGTCAACGTCATCTGAAACAACATCCTAAATTCTCTCTAAAACATGTGAGTAATATTTCATAATCCTTTTACTCATGTATGTTTTATTCTCAAAAACACATTCCTAAAATAATAGTACTTCGTGTGTTTTTGACAGTTTTCATATAACTATTACTTCAAATCAACTAATGAAGTAATTCTGTTAGTGTGAAACATGACATCTAGGATCTACTTATTTGAATCAAGTCAATCTCGACTTTAAACAGATTCAACAACATCATCATCCACAAGATATTAAATCAAGACAATAATTTTAAAATTTTTAAAACAATTTAATAAACCATAAAATTCCAAAAGATCACAATCATTAAAATTGTTTTACAACCACAAATAGAAATTTAAAATTGTCTTGATAAATATCTAATGATAAACTAGCACGTAGATCCTCGCAATCCTGGGCTCCTCACTTCTGACCACCTGCAATATTTGCACTAGGTGTCAACATACTTGTAAACTAACAAGTGAAAGTGATAAACTAAAGCAATCACAAATACCTGAGGCGTTATTGCCTTCTTTGTGATGCTTTGGACAGTTTCGCCTCCAATGACCAAGTTCATGGCATATAAAACACCTATTCTCGGTCTTGGCATTGTTAGGCTTCACTTTCTTGCCCTTGCCCTTGCGTTTGTCATCATTCTCAACCTTGGTCACACTCTGGCTAGCCTGAGACTGGCTCTTGCCCTTACTGGTGTTTCCATGCCCACGCTTTCTCTTCGCTCTACCATCTCCGACCATGAGCACATCCTTGGTCTTGGTCCCGGTCCCCATACTCAACTCAGCAGTTTTCAACATGGAATGCAACTCTGCAATTGTCTTTTCCATGTTATTCATATTATAGTTAATTACAAACTGCTTGTAATCCTCAGTCAGTGAGTTGAGTATCGTATCCGTTGCTAACTGCAATGGAACTGGGTGACCAAGCCTCTCTAGGTGATCAATATGCTTTTTCATTTTCATGACGTGATCACTAACCGAGGTCCCCTTGGCCATCTTGCACGCGTTCAGTGCCCGAGTGGCATCATAACGCTCTGTGCGTGCTTGCGTCTGAAACATGTCCCTCAACTGGCGGATCATGTCATAGGCATTGGTGTTCATGAGCCCTGTTTGCAGATCTGGGCTCATAGTCGCAAGCATGAGACAACCAACATCCAGCAAATCATCAGAATGCTTTCTATAAGCATTTCTTACATTGGCAGTAGCATTTGCTGGAGGGGCCTCACCTAGAGGCTCTTCAAGGACGTACCACTTCCTCTCGTGTCTGAGCACAATCATCAGATTGCGCTCCCAGTCGAGGAAGTTAGCTCCAGTGAGCTTGTCCTTTTTAAGAATGGAGCGAAGAGACAGGTTATTAGTGTTGGTTACAGTGTTTGCCATCTACACATTTAAAACATTTGGCTTTAGTAACTGTGAATAGACTCCCAACAAATATCAATAAACCCTTAAATGATAAATATTGGGCTAGGATCCTTATTTCATACGTCCTGATGCGCGGTTTGCTCACGCCCCACCAGGCCCGTACTATTTCGGTAGGTAAGGACTTTTACCAATCATATCTAACTGACATGACTCCTAGATCTTTTCGGGACATCGGATAAAACCGTACATGTTTTAGTCCCTCTTAGTGCTCTTTGGCCCGGTACCACCCGGTGAGTTGTAACAACTACCAAAATAGATCTCACCACCCAGGACAGGATGTACTCTGGTCGGTACCCCCCGATATCGCAGAGTCTTTTCACCCCCTTCAGCTTGGGGTTTGAACGTGGGTGCTAAAGGTTCGACTCCTTCGAGCTCCAACGTACCTTACGCCAAAGGTGTCCACAAATGGGTTGCACTACTGATCTATGATTTTATGGGTTTTAGCTAAGTTTTTGAAAAACTTTAAATTTCCAGTATTTTTTTTTTTTTTTAAAACTTTGCTATTTAAACCGACTGTTAAAAAGGCAACTGATGTTTAAAACCAACTGTTAATAAACATACATTCTGTTTAAAACTAACTTGTTTTAAAACACTTGCTAATTTAAAACTAACTGTTTTAATAGCATAACTGTCGACTAAAACCAACTGTTTTGAAAGTCAACCAGTTGACCAAAACTAACTGTTTTTGTCAACATTCCTTTATAAGAAAAGCGATCTTATAAATATAAGGTTATTTAAAATAAAATCTACCGTTTGAACAAGGTTTGAAAACTTGGTAATTTTAATTTAAAAACCTATCATATCTCATGATTGAAAAGTTTTAAAACTCTCTCTAAATTTTAAAACGTTTGATAAAAGCTAAGCATGCAATAATTATCAACTAATCATGAGCAAACACATTCATGCAGTTAAATATTAACAACTACACAGTTGATACGTCTAATCATAGTTTTGCCAACTAATTCCCAAAAGCCCAAAATGACCTAAATAATTTTCAAAAATTTCTAGTAGCTCCCACTGGCCTTATCACCTCTCGGTGTAATTTTCGAAAAAGAAAAATTATAATAAAGGAGTTGTAAAACTATGCAGGTCCTTTCAAGAATAAAATAATGAGCTAAGTTGGCAAATTTTATAACAGGCACAAATATGCACATATATAAAGCAAATAAACAAGCAACATATAAAGCATAAAAATAATCCTAGATCCGTTAAATAATATCTCGTTCGGTTTATCGCAAAATGTGGTTTTAACTGATTTATAAAACAAACTGTTTTACAAATCAAAACTAATATTTTAATCTGAAATCGGTTTTACTATAAATTTATTATATAAAACCAATTTTCTAAAATATTTGTTTTTATCCAAAACATATCAAACCGGACATTCCGAACCAACTGTTCGAAATTATAGATACTGGCCTAAAAACTGTATCGTGGTTTGACCAACTGGTCAAACATGACACCTGGCCCATTTGACCAAGACTGAGTCAAATACTGGTTTGATAATCACATGTTTAATAGAGATAATTATTAATTAATAAAATCTATTAAAACAATTTTATAAGATAATAAACTTATAAAATTAATTCGGATAAAAGCCTAAAACCATCAAACCCTTTTGGGCCTCAAACTGGGTCAAAATTTCTGGGTCTTGGGCCTCGGATAGGTTAGGCCCAGTAAAACGAAAAACCCAAAAACACGATCTCGTGATCGATTGACATCTCGTCGTTGATCACGTAATCATCGCCTTTGGTGATGATAACAACAAACGGTTGCTACCACCACCGCGATCACCACACCACTATAAACTGGCGACGACGGTTGCTGAGAAAACGCCACCGTCGTCACCAATCATCACCATCGGTCGCCTCCGTCACCGCCAAGACGATGACAGCAGCAATCAGCGGCTTCGCCGTGGTATGGCCGTAGTCGCACGGTGATGCTATCGTCCGGCGACAGCAGCGGCTACAATGCCACCACTGCCACCATACAACGCCGTCGAACACCGCCTAGTGCGGTTCGGTCCATCGGCCACCGTAGTGGCTCGATCGCCATCAACGGAAACCGCCGGCCACCACCACGCTGGTGGTTCGGCCTCGGTCCTGCCGTGGTTCGCGGCTTTATAAACAACAAACGCCACCACCACCGCACGGTGGTGTGGCTTGTGATCGCGAAACAAAACCAGCCACCGCCGCCGCCTGGCGAGGCCGCAAGGCAGCCGGCAGACGGCTTGGTGGTTCGTGGTTCGTCCGGCAACGATGGCCACAGCCACCGCCACCACCATGTTTCAGCCGCCATAACCATCGCAACACCACCGCTGCCCAATCGAGGCTTGCGGTGGTCGACTGATTTCGCGAAACTATTACCGCCGTTCACGGCCACCACCAAAAACTGGTGGTTTGGCCTCGGCTCGGTGCGGTGCGAGTCCGGCCACCGCCTGAGTGCGGTTTGGCTGCCGCTTGGCCGCCGCGGATCTCGCTACTGTGTGTGATTTCGTGGTTTTCAGTTTTAATGAGATATACGATAAACGAAAACTGATAAAATAAATTTTTATACGACTGATAAAGATTAAACTTTTATCTAACTGATAAAGATTAAACCTTTATCTAACTGATAAAGTTTTAGTTTTTTTAATGAAAAACTGATAATTACCCAAAAATCTTTACCAAACTGATAAAATCAAATCTTTACCAAACTGATAAAGATTGAACCAAATAAAATCAAATCTTTACCAAACTGATAAAGATTATGTTTTATTCAAAAACTGATAATTATCAAACTGATTAAATCTTTACCAAACTGATAAAGATAAAATCCAAACTTTATTCACAAGAAATAATTTTTAACGGATCTAATAAACAAATAATTAAAATAAACAATTAAAACTGTGGCTCTGATACCACTGTTGGGATTTTGTGGGATCCTCATATCAAACTGACACGAGAAAAACTGTTATCTCAAACCTAACTGGATTGAGATACACGACAAAACTACATGAAACAAACTGTTCCAAAAAGGTTTAACAATCAAACCTAACTGGTTTGATTAAGCGGAAGCATTAAGGATTAAAATCCCGAAAACATCACAGATCTTATTTGTTTATCTTATAACAGTTAATATGTAGGTTTAGGGTTATTACCTGGATTGCTTGAGATAGATCCACCCGTAAACGACCAAACGGAATTCCCTCTAGCTGGATCTAACCCCGGAACGCTTCACGAACAAACGGTACGCGAAGAACACGATCAATCAGAAACGAAACCGGATCTGGATTCTTTCTTGGTGAGATCGACGAAGAGAGAGAGAGAGAGGAGAGAGAAAGGTTTCTTTCAGAATTAATTGAATGAATTGTGTGTGTTATTCTGATAACCTGGCATATCTATTTATATGGAAAACCTTCCATCTATCAGATAGCCTTTATTCTTTCTTTCTCTCTAAGAAAGAATAATTTCCATAATTATCTTATTCTTTCTTTTTCTCTAAGAAAGAATAATTTCCATAATTATCTCATTCTTTCTTTTTCTCCAAGAAAAAATATTTACCAATTATTATGTTTCCACATAATAATTACTAGATAATTATAAACCAATTAATTAACCCTTTTATATATTTATTTAACTAATAAATATATAACTGTAATTAATTATCAGAAACCTTTTACTTTGGGGTTTTTACAGAAAACACCCAACAGTTTTATAATTCACTATTATAAAACTAAACTCTCCAAACTGGGGTTATTATACTATCCGAATTATAGGTCCTCACAGGTGTGACCCTCAAGTGACTTATAACGTTGGATGTGCGATCAAGTGGTTTGTCAACTTATGCACATAATTCCTATCAATAATTGCTCTAACAGCAATTGTCAGACATGTCAAGGCTTCTATCTCATTGGCTCATCTGTATGATTTTCAGCTGGGATTGGAGAATTGGTCGTCAAAGCTATTCTGTCACAAACCACAAAGAAGTCTGATTGGTGAAGAAAAGGACTTTGTCATGTACACTGTGTTCTATGATGCAGATGAAACCATGATCTCATGTGTATACCCAGATTCTCTAGGCAACAAGAAAAGAATGTACTCTATGATGCAGATGTTGTTCTGTGATGACACGTTGAAGATGGTGATGGATGGGTTGAATACAAGATTGCAAATGGATAAGCATAATGTCCATGACATCTCAGCTGCAGACAAGGTTTTGATCAAGCATTTTGTAAAAGAGATTGATAGAAGATTAAGGCTGAGAAATGATATCAGATTTGCTGAGATCAAGTTCAAATTGAGAAAACCTGCAGTTACGATGTCATAAGTGTTCTGTTTGTTAATTTCTTTTGAGTGTCCCTCCTTCTTTTATAAAAGGGGGAGATTGTTAGTGCTTTGTTTATAAATAGAAGTTGAGGGACCTATTGTGAAAGTTTTTGTTTCTTAGGAATGAGGTATAAATACCTCATTGCCTTGTATTGTACTTTAAGCTTTTCATAATGAATGACATATGAGTTCTACATTCTCTCTCTCTACTTTCTCTCTCTACTTGATATCATCATTCTCATGCTAGATCTAACATGATTTTGATTAGATCATGTTAGATTGATTCATCTTTACATCTAACACGGGGTTATCATGAGGTTATCACGTGTTGTCACGAGGTTATCACACGGGTTATCACGGAATTATCATGAGTTCCTTCGGTTGAAAAAGGTCGATACTAAATGGTGAGAATCGGAATCGGTCACTTGGCATGGTGTTTTGGATTTGACCTTGGAAGTTTATCAACACAAAAGATCATTTGGGGTGTTGGAGATGATGATGAGGTGTTGATTAGGTAGTAGGAGGGAGATGGAAATAAATTAGAGAAGAAGGTAGCGGAGGGGAAGCTGGACATGGCATGGCTGACTAAAGGTTATTGGTAGAGGGCCGATTGGCATTCTTATATAATTAAAGTATAAGGGTTATTTATTTTAGCGGCTTAGAACCGTTCTCGAATTTTCGTAAATAGGAAGTGTTCTCGTTTGAACCTCCACCAACCCGCGTAACTTTCATCTAAATCATTTATTTTAGTCCATTAATCATGATTAATGACTCGATTCATCAATGATTAATAATTTCATGCAATAATCTAACCTACAATGCATGGTATTTTCATTAAATGCATATTATAAAATGGAATGAATATTGTTTCATGAAAGTACCACTTTCATGATACATCGCATAAATTGGTACGTGTATTGACATCTGTTGCTGAAATTCGATGAAATCATGTAAAATACATCTAGAGAATCGATGAGAAACCATGTAAATGGGCTAAATGAATAGTTTAGATGAAGGTTGCATGGGTTGTAACATTTTAGTGGGTTGGATAGTAACTTTCTCTCTCTCTCTCTCTGTATATATATATAGGGGTGGGTTCAAATGTGAACCACTTTTTGGTTGTGAACGTGAAGACAGTCGAGAGTGCACCACGTGGCAATCTGAAAAAAAAGCGCCTAAGCTTTATGCATACTGCATAACGCTATCATTCAGACCGCGCGACTAAGCTTGATGCATACAGCATAAAGCTTTATTCAGTCTGAATGATAGCGGTTCACAACCAAAAAGTGGTTCATATTTGAACTCCCCCCCTCTATATATATATATATAAGGAAGGGTTCGAAGGAGAACCTTCTTTATTTGCGAGAATACGAGAACACCATCAACCAACTATTGTATGTTAAGCCACATATGAATTAGCTGTAATAGTCTATACCCATGAAGCTGTTAGTGAGCGAGATTGCCACAGAGACGCCGATTCCTTAAAGTTGTGGGGGTATATAGACGAGTGACCACAAATACATTTTAAGTGGCATTCTTTTTGGATAATGGATGAGTTTTCTAGGGAAAAAAAGGAATTGAAATGGATGGAGTCACCTAGATATTCTCCTATTCAAATACATGACCAGATTCTTCCGTTTCTTTTTTAACCTTCATCGCTTTGAGTTCCATTACCAAATGGGCTTGTGATCCCAAAAGGAGTTACTTTGAAGTTTTTTTCCACGAACTTGAGATAGCGAGGAGGTTAACAGTGTTATCACATAATGGGGTTATCATATGGTTATCACGGTGTTATCACGTGGTTATCACAGGGTATCACGATGTTATCACAAGTTATCACGGGTTATCACGACGTTATCACGAGTTATCACAGGGTTATCACGGCGTTATCACGACATTATCATGGGGTTATCATGCGTTATCACGACTATATCATAACAACTACCTAATTCTTATTAAAAGAGGTGGCTTCATGGAGGATTGACGTGATTCATGGGAGGGTAGAGATTATTAAGGGGGGTGTGACCGGTCAAAGCTGTCTTTATTGACCGGATGAGTGACTGAGATTCATCTTTATGTTCACAATGAAAAAGTGGTTCACATTTGAAATTTCCTCTCTCTCTCTCTCTCTATATATATATGTGTGTATAGAGGAAAGTTAAAATGTGAACTCATTGTTGGTTGTGAATGTGAGGACAAATCTCAACCACTCATCCGGTCAATAAAGACGGCTTTGACCGAGTCCTCTCCTTTAATAATCTCCACCCTCCCATGAATCGCGTCAATCCTCTGTGATCGCGTCCACCGTAACCGTAGATGTGTGTCACGTGGCGCGCTCCCGGTTGTCTTCACTATCACAATGAATAAGTGGTTCACATTTGAACCCACCCCTATATGTATATATATATACATATACAAAAATGTACAAATAAAAACTTATTTTTCATTGTGAACGTGAGCACCACTTAAATTGTGTCACGTGGCAATATTCACTCTGTATATTATGCATTATTCAAAGTAAATAAAGCTTAACTAAATAATACATATATATTGAATGACATATTGGTAATTAAGGGTACTTTATATCAACTTCCTACCTAGTGCATTTATTTTAGGGATAAAATAGGTATACAATAGATTTTGACATTAATTATTGATACAAAATCATATATGGTAATTTAGGGTAGTAATATATAGTAGATTGAGTTAAATAATATATGATTTCACATTAATAATTGATACAAAATCATGTGTGGTTGCATTTGATAATTACATATGAATTTACATATTTGTGATCACATGTGATGTTCTAAATTAGGTGTGATTGCATTATATGGTTACTAGTTAATGACCCGTATATTATACGGGCATTTGAAACATGTTATTTTAGTTTTTAATAAGAATAGACATTTACATGACAATTGTCGTTACCATTTAAATATTTATGTAAATTATACGTTATACGACAATTGCCATTATAATTGCTTATTACAATAGATACTTTAGTTATCTAATAGCTGTTAAATTTTGAAAATTGAAAATTTATTATTCTTTTGTCAAAAGATTTGAATTTCGTGAGTGATTTTAAAACTGGAGGGATTCAGAAATAAAATATGTGTAGTGTTTTGATTTGTAGAATTTTAAATAAAATAAAATAAAATTATTTATAAATAATCTACAAAAGTAGTTAGATTAAAAAGATGGAATCTTTAAATTTCAAGAATATTAGCAATTGAGTTTTAAATAAAATAATATTTCATTACATATAAATAATAGAGTAAATTACGGATTTGGTCCCTGTGGTTTGGGAGTTTTTATGGATTTGTTCCCTAAACTTTAATAATTACAGATTTGGTCCATGTGGTTTGCAAATTCTATTGGATTTGGTCCTTGTGGTTTGCAAATTCTATTGGATTTGGTCCTTATGGTTTGAAAATTCTATTGGTTTTGGTCCCTGCCTATTCGCACTACCAGGGACCAAATCCAAAAGAATTTGCAAACCACAGGGACCAAATCTGTAATTACTGAAGTTTAGGGACCAAATCCATAAAAACCCCCAAACCACAGGGACCAAATCCGTAATTTACTCTAAATAATATATAAAAATAATTAGGTTAAAAAGATGAAATCTTTAAGTTTCAAGAATATGAAGAATAGAATTGTAATAAAATCTAAACAAATTAATTTATATCTATTTTTATAACCGGAGGGATTCAAAAATAAAATATGTAGTGTTTTTTATTTGTAGAATTTTAAATAAAAAATTAATTACTTATAAATAATTTATAAAAATAGTTAGATTAAAAAGATATAATCTTTAAATTTCAAGAATATCAACAATGGAGTTTTAAATAAAATAAATTATAATTACTTATAAAAAATCTATAAAAATACTTAGGTTAAAAAGATAAAATCTTTAAATTTCAAGAATATCAACAATAGAATTGTAATAAAATCTAAACAAATTAATTTATATCTAATTTTAATAATGTAGTTAAATTAAAAAAATATTCAATATTAAACTCATTTTGAAGGTATTGTCGAGACGATTATAATGGTATAATTTATTATAAAAAAACAAAAATTTTAATAAATTTTAATTAATATATATATATATATATATATTATTATCTTAAAATGATAAGGATGTAAAGTGAAAGATGAGAAACTAATGGATAAAAAGTAATTTAATCAAATAATTCTAAGGATAAAAAATGTAAATTATAAAGATAATTATGGTATTAAAATAATAAGAATAATTGATGACATCATCATTTGATGATTCTTTTTTAATTGGCCAATCAAATAGCTCAATTTCATAATGTTTGAAAATTGAAAATTTATTATTCTTTTGTCAAAAGATTTGAATTTCGTGAATGATTTTAAAACTGGAGGGATTCAGAAATAAAATATGTGTAGTGTTTTGATTTGTAGAATTTTAAATAAAATAAAATATAATTATTTATAAATAATCTACAAAAGTAGTTAGATTAAAAAGATGGAATCTTTAAATTTCAAGAATATTAGCAATTGAGTTTTAAATAAAATAATATTTCATTACTTATAAATAATAGAGTAAATTACGGATTTGGTCCCTGTGGTTTGGGAGTTTTTATGGATTTGTTCCCTAAACTTTAATAATTACAGATTTGGTCCCTGTGGTTTGCAAATTTCTTTGATTTGTCCTTGTGGTTTGCAAATTCTATTGGATTGGTCCTTATGGTTTGAAAATTCTATTGGTTTTGGTCCCTGCCTATTTGCACTACCAGGGACCAAATCCAAAAGAATTTGCAAACCACAGGGACCAAATCTGTAATTACTGAAGTTTAGGGACCAAATCCATAAAAACTCCCAAACCACAGGGACCAAATCCGTAATTTACTCTAAATAATATATAAAAATAATTAGGTTAAAAGGATGAAATCTTTAAGTTTCAAGAATATGAAGAATATAATTGTAATAAAATCTAAACAAATTAATTTATATCTATTTTTATAACTGAAGGGATTCAAAAATAAAATATGTAGTGTTTTTTATTTGTAGAATTTTAAATAAAAAATTAATTACTTATAAATAATTTATAAAAATAGTTAGATTAAAAAGATATAATCTTTAAATTTCAAGAATATCAACAATGGAGTTTTAAATAAAATAAATTATAATTACTTATAAATAATCTATAAAAATACTTAGGTTAAAAAGATAAAATCTTTAAATTTCAAGAATATCAAGAATAGAATTGTAATAAAATCTAAACAAATTAATTTATATCTAATTTTAATAATGTAGTTAAATTAAAAAAATATTCAATATTAAACTCATTTTGAAGGTATTGTCGAGACGATTATAATGGTATAATTTATTATAAAAAAACAAAAATTTTAATACATTTTAATTAATATATATATATATATATTATTATCTTAAAATGATAAGGATGTAAAGTGAAAGATGAGAAACTAATGAATAAAAAGTAATTTAATCAAATAATTCTAAGGATAAAAAATGTAAATTATAAAGATAATTATGGTATTAAAATAATAAGAATAATTGATGACATCATCACTTGATGATTCTTTTTTAATTGGCCAATCAAATAGCTCAATTTCATAATAATGACATCAGCAAAAACCTTTCTTTAATATATATATATATATATATATAGATATAGATGAGATCACTTGTAAAATCACATATAATTTGACACCAATTTTAAGTAATATATGATTTCACATTAATAATTGATACAAAATTATGTGTGATTGCATTTGAAAATCACATATGAATTTACATATATGTGATCACATGTGATGTTGTAAATTAGGCGTGATTGTATTATACGGTTATAAGATCACATATGATCACATATGATACTGAAATAACATATGATATTGAAATCACTATGATTTTACAAGAACCTTGTAGAAAATCATATATGATACTAAAATCAGATATTATTTTACAATTACCTTGTACAAAATCACATATGATAATCACATATGATTTTACAATAATTCTGAAGTGAAAGTTGTTTTAATAAACACCATAAGATCTGATGTTTTAAATATGTATAGAATGGAAAAGGTGAAAATAAGAGATGCTTTAAGTTGTGTTTCTAGTAGGATTTGTCTGACCTCGATTGTTGGACGTCTATAACCACTGATGGTTATATGTTCTTAACTGCCCATTTCATTGACAATTCTTGGAACTTGCAAATGATTCTTAATTTTAGTTTTTTGCCTCCACCACACACTAGGCTTGCTATGAGTGATCACTTGTTTAGTCTTTTGAAGGATTGGGGGATTTAAAAGAAAGTGTTTTCAATCACTCTAGACAATTCTTCTGCTAATGATGCAATGGTTGATTTTTTAAATATGAGCTTGATTTGGTTAGTGGAGGCACATATTTTCATGTTAGGTGTTGTGCACACATTTTGAACCTAATTGTGCAAGATGGAATGAAGGAGCTTGATGATGCTATCATAAAGGCTAGAGATAGTGTGAAGTATTATAGAGGTGCTCAATCTAGGAAGCAAAAGTTTCTTAAGTAGTGTTGCACGTGTAGAGCTACAATCTTCAAGGGGTTTACAACAAGATGTTCCCACCCGATGGAACTCGACTTACCTTATGTTGGAATCAGTTTTGTACTATAAAAAAAGCTTTTATTCATTTGCAAAAAACTGATGTTAATTATTTCCCGTTGTCCAACAAGGAGTGAGGAAGAATTGAAAGAACTTTCAAGTTCTTGAAGGTTTTCTATGAGGTAACTTGTGCTTTTTCTGGCTCTAAATACACGATTATCTTATTTTTTAAAATAAAATGACATATGTCAATTAGATAAGTCTAAATGAATTGAAAGTGTAAAATTCGTTCATATACATGTTTAGGCGAGAAAATTCTGAAACCCACTCACTAGACGATGATACGTGACAGTCCAATTACTTATTTATTATATTTCGATTATATATAATATGTAATATTTATTTATAATATACAAACATCTTCACATGATACATACTTATGTCTGTATATATATATTATATATAGTGTTCTTTAAATTTAAAAATAAAAGTAAAATAACTTTTCTGAAATAAGAAAATTGGATTGATATCTTTTCCGTAATATCAATAAAACTAAAACTAAAAATAAAAATAAAAATAAAGTTGGTCTAATAAAAAAGCGTATTTAAGTTTTGTGTGCTTTTTGGTTTCGATATTCCGCGTTTTAGAAGCTGATTCTCACCATCATCGCTGAACTGAAACCCCTCTTTTTGGTTCCATTTTCAGCAGATCTACATTCTACTACTACAATACAACCATCATCAACCATCATCATTCAAATTTCAACCTAAGTAAGAATCACTACTCGCATTTCGTTAACCATCTGCTTGCTTCTGTTATGCTAATTTTCATATACTAGTAGTAGTCCTTCCTTCATCCGCCATTGTCAGATCTTTGCTCTTTGCTCCGTTTTACGATACATATTATATTCTTCATTTGCATTTCTCAACGCTGCTACCTAAGTTTCTTTTTAGGCTTTTACTTCTTTCTTTCTTTCTTTCTTATTATAACCGGATTTTCTTGCATTAGGGTTTCCCCTTTGCAACAAAACAATTGGGCTCCTTTGTTCAGGAAAAAAAATTAGTTTTTTAAAAAAAAAAAAAAAAAAAAAATGGACAAGGACAAGTCTCCAAACCTCGGTGGGAGTTTGCTGCCTCCTTCCGGTAGGCATTTGATTTCTGCAAGTATCAAATCGGAGCCATCCATTGGAGGTGGAGGAACTAGCGAAGCTGTTCGTTTCAGTCATGATGTTAGCAGAATGCCCGATAATCCACCAAAGACTTTAGGCCATCGACGAGCCCACTCTGAAATTCTAACTCTACCCGATGACATTAGCTTCGATAGTGATCTTGGTGTGGTCGGTGGCTTTGATGGACCTTCGTTCTCTGATGAGACCGAAGAAGATTTGTTTTCTATGTACCTTGACATGGATAAGTTCAATTCTTCATCTGCAACGTCCACCTTTCAAGCCGCGGGCGAATCATCTTCGTCTGCGGTTCAGGTTTCAGGAGCTTTTACGTCCAACGTTGTCCCTATGGCGGCCGGTGGTTCCGGTGAAAGGCCCAGAGTTAGACATCAGCATAGTCAGTCCATGGATGGGTTTACATCCACAATTAAGCCTGAAATGCTCACCTCAGCTCCTGAGGAAACATCACCAGCTGATAAGAAAGCCATCTCTGCTGCCAAGCTTGCTGAGCTGGCTCTTGTTGATCCCAAGAGGGCCAAAAGGTAGCTCTACCTTCATGCTTTTTCTATTTGGTACTCATATAAATTGATAGTCTTTTTTATCTTCATGGCTCAAAGTTCTCTTTACACCTTTTTTAGTTTGATCTAGGTATTTGCATGTGTAACGCATAACTACATACACAATTTGGAATTTCTGTGTAACTTATGGATTTAAATTAGAAGTGTAGCATAAGTCTCGTATTTCCACTGTGAAGGAAAGGGAGAACAACAGTAAGCCTGAATACAGCAGTTAGTGGGTAGTCAAAAATGAAGCTAAAAGAAATTATGCAGCAACGTATGACATAGCGTATGACACTATTTTATGCAACTTTCTCTTTGCTAACTTCTTAACTATATGCCACTCATGGAAATCTTTCTTTATTCTTGGCCAACCTTCATTGCTTCTTATATTTAAATTTCTAGTCGTATCCTCAATCCTGTATTATATAGTTACATACCTAGTGCCTACGTATCAATCTCAACTGCACGTAGTAAAATAGACATGTACCCATGGCCATGGGTGTACCGAAGGATTGCAAATACTTCTGTATCCAGGCCGCTACACCTTAGGTTTGTGCATACCCGTGTATCTTCTATGTAACTTAAGTAACAGATTTTATTTGCTAATTTGTTCATAAGCTCTAAGTAGTATGTAATGACAATTGACATACTCAATTCGTCATCCATACTTTGCATTTTAGTTGGACTTTGTCATGTTTATCTAGATTCTTTTTCTGTTGGATATTTGATCATATCGTGTAAAATATTGGTTTTATAAAGTATATAGTTTTGTGGCCACGTATGCAAGGTACCATGAATGCATGGTGACAGGTTGTGGGCTGTTACATGAAGTTTCAAAAAATCACATCTACTTCTGTATCCACACCTGTTTAATCAGTGAATTGCTTGAGTATGTCCAAGGGTGTACATAAGCCTGAAAATGCAACTTTCCATTGCTCATCTTGTCATGGCCCAACACTGTGTCCCATATGATCTGACCACCTCGTGCTCCTTATATTATCTTCATCGTTCTTTCCATCTTTTGTTTAGTGTCTAAAATAAATACCGGATGATAAAACATGCCTATTACTCATCTTCCAGTGTCATATGAGGATGATCAAAGCTGTATATCATAAACTATTTTTATTTCGAGTTTAATTTAAAAGTCTTGGGTTCTCAGTTATCCCCTTGAACCTTCAGCTTTGCATGAGCACTTGCCTTATGTCATCAACGAAAGATGTTGTCATTGTGTATGGTATTCTATTTCTTTTCTTAGCTCATTATAACTAAAGCAAAAAGTGAGGACTCTACTCTAACGGTTAGACCAACGTCAGACTAGAGTTAGAGTCCGCTCTAACCTTATGCTTGTTGCTATGTTGTTAAGAGGTCACAGATATCTTCAATCACGTTCACATACACTGAAGGGGCTTTCTTCTTTTCAAGAGTCCACCACATTACTTCTATTGGCACCTTATCATATGTGTGCTTTAGATTATATTTTATTCCTCCTATATATCTCCATGAATGGTCTTCTATCATTAATTTGTTAGTCTCATCTCTTAACCTATATCCAATAACCCACTGCCATAATTTGATTGGATGGCTTATAAGCTTGAGCTTCTGATTGAGTGATAGTGGGTGTAGTTTTAAATATCTCGTTAATTCTTGTAGGTTGGGACCAAGGTACTTGTTCTATATTCTTTTCAACTCCTTTTCTTGTAAGGATACAACTGTCTCCAAGGGAGGTCCTACAAATGTTTACAAGAGTACAATCATGCATAGAGCTATATTTACTTTCATCCTTCTTAGCACCTGATCTCCAACTCATTTATATAGACCTTCTATAAATAGGATCAAAATTTATAGAATTCTCGTATGCACATCTCGTCGTTTTTTATCGACTTATCAAAAATTCCTCCATCCTTCTGTAACCTCATCATCTTTAACTAGAAGGCTTTAGCTTTTTTTTTATTTGATCCAATTCATGTAACTCAGGTTCCATTCACACATATCATTTTCATTCTCATCTATTCTCCATTTGTGGTCCCATGTTTATTTTTTTCACATCAAATAAAATGAGACCCATAGTCACTAATTCATTTCTTTTCACCATATAGACGGGCCCCACAGAAATTGAAGTGTGAAATGTTCAAAAGGAGATCTTCTGTCCCTAGAAAGGGGCAACACTGTTGAAAATAATGTATAATGGATGCCTTACTTGATTTCATTCCAGAAACAAGTGATCATTGAGCATTCACTTAGGGTAAGATCATCCGTCCCAGTTAACACAGACTTAAACTGATTGCTATATCAGTATTTGTTTTGATGGAGTTCTCTTAGTTTGAATGGTGTTCATATTTTTTTAATCATATACCTTTATGGTCTGTACTCTGTATTACATGCTTAGTCTGATCTCTTCTTAGAGTATGAATTATCTTTACTTTTTTGTAGTCTTCCACTCATTTCTGACTTGCTCAATGTTTGCTGTAGCTCTTGCTCTATAAGCATTTATGTTTCATCCATCTTAAAGAGTTTACTTTTTCAATATTTTTTTTAATGAGTTGTAACATGCCTAGTCCCATACTAAACTTTTACGTATCATCTAATATCTGTCTTATTAGGGTATTGGCAAATAGGCAGTCTGCTGCAAGGTCAAAGGAGAGAAAGATGAGATACATAGCGGAACTTGAAAGGAAAGTCCAGACTCTGCAAACAGAAGCAACGTCATTGTCTGCTCAGCTGACCCTTTTACAGGTTTCTCCAACTCTAATTCTTGCTTATTGTGACTAGGTCAAGTTGGATGGTATCTTGGATCATAATTTGTCCAATTAGTTGCTTTCTTCTTGGTACAACTTCGTTACTTTACATCCAGTAACTTATCTTGCTTCTGATTCCTTTTTTCCAGAGAGACACAAGCTGCTTGACAGCTGAAAACAGTGAGTTGAGGTTGCGTTTACAAACCATGGAGCAACAGGTTCACTTGCAAGATGGTATGTTGTTGGCAATCTTGGAGAGAGTTATCTTTTCGTATCTCCTAATTTCGTTTCTGCATTTGAGTTTTCAATCTTTTATAACTAACGACGCTTTAGTCAAACTTTGTGTCCCTGGTTCTTTGGAAGTGTCACCAAGCAATAAAATGTAAATGTAACACAAAAACTCTTTGCTTTTTTAAACTATAAAATTCAAAAGAACTATGGTGAGAACTACCTTATCATGAATAACTGGGCCTTCTCAATAGAGCTTCAGATACAATTCATCCCCCGTTTGCTTAGGGTCATAAAGTTAATTAAAAAGCTCACCAACCATATAATTCAATAACTTCCACTTTATGCAATACTTTATTTGTTTTAAATCATAGGTGGATCCAGTGGCTTGCATCACTATAATCTACAAGCGTATAGGGTTTAATCATGCTTTCAATCAATAGTTATCTCTCACTTCTATTAATCTTGTAAGATTCCGAGTGTTAAAATCTATGACTTGGAACCGTCTTTCAGTGGAACTAATGGAACCGTTTGGTTAAGACATGCATTGATTATCATGTTGCCACAATCATAGACATGACCTTTGACGTGTGGAGGTAAGCTAGTAATCATTATTGGTTTTAGAGACACTAAGCTGTTTAGCTATGTGAAATGACAACATTGAACTTTGCCTATAATCAACACAACTCTTTCCAATGGATGCTCCTTCCAAAGTCTAAATGTCATTCCTTTGAAGCAAATTCTTTTTCTTTTGCATGGGTTTATGTCAATCATGGACAGACCCAATGTAGAGCATACGGTGCCCTGTGCCATCGTTTTGTTCCTCTGTTGTAGTGTAACAAGTTATAGGGTCATAAAAGGTGCTAGTGGCTCAATTTGTTGTGTGCCACCATACATATGGAACTACAATTAGGACACAAGTTTCCCTTGGTAGAGCTGGTTTGCAAGGCTTTTCTTTCACCCAAGACCCGAGTTTGAATCTTGTTAGTGTTATTTTCTTAGTGTTTAGCTTGTATTTCAGATTTATTATGTTTTTGGAGTAAAAAATGCAATAAAAGACTTGAACACAATACCTAACATATGAAAAACAATGAACAATCATCAGACTGACAATGATTTTGTGAAACATGTCCCTACATTTGTTTCTTACAGTCACTGTTGTCAATAGCGATAAATAGGGCAAAATTGCGATAGCGATAGCGATAGCGACCATGTACTACTATTTGGTATATAGTGATAATTAGCGCAAAATGGCATTTGCGTAATTTTTTTATACTTTGATAAATACTAGGGTTTTACCTATTATATTTTGCTTTCTAATATATAAAATAGTTTAAGACTCAAGACACTTAGTATTATGTTTTGTTCTCTAATATATATAATAGTTTAAGACTTTTAAGGTAATATATTAATATACAAATAGGGGTCGTATCCGTTACAAACCGGATAGTTTGTGCAAACTATACAAACCAATCTCAACCATACATTTACATGATCAATGGTGTAGATTAATTAAGTTCCTAAATTTTCTCTCAATTACATTTGAAAACTCCCTAAAAATTAGGAGATAAACAAAATCAAGAGAAATCAATGGAAAATCATTGGTTAAGATTAGGTTTGTAGAGTTTGTACAAACTACTTGGTTTGTATTTGATACTTCCCCTATACAAATATATAGTTTATCTTTTAGAAGGCTGTCGCTAAATAATAATTAGCGGTCGCTGTTTATCGCTATTCGCTAAGTAGCATAGCAGTAAGCTATCGCTACTGACAACTATGCTTACAGTCAAAAGGTGCCACCGTTAGAAAAAAAATTTGGGTATGTCCCTGATGCCAACCTTGACGTTGAAGTGCCTCTTCACATGTCATTAGGAAATTGATAACCATCTTATAGTAGGAGGCATACGATATTAAGGATAAATGCCATTTTGTATAAGGATGTGTAGTTGTCTTTAGGAAATTGATAACCATCTTATAGTAGGAGCCTAGGAGGCATATGATATTAACTATTTAGGATAAATGTCATTTTGCATAGGATGTGTAGTATGTGAATCAATGCTTTTGCCTGAAGGGGACGATGAGTTTACTTTTGTTTGATGTAAGATTCATTCTTTATCCTATTTTTGAGTTTGACACAACGTAATGAGGATGCAAATATTTTTTAAGCATTTTGGTACTAAGTGTTTTTACTAGCAAACAAAAACGAGTTTATGGAACCACAAAAATCACAAAAAAAGAAACATCTAGGTTTTATTGATTGAAATCTAAGTTGTAGTGGAATCTCATTTAAAAAAATGAGAAAATGTCTAAAACTTAAAATATACTTAAAACTGGCGAACTCCCTCGGCATGAAAATGAACTAAATGAAAGGTATGGTTGTTATTTTTAAAGGCCATATGTGGGTGTGATTTGTTACTAATAGGAGAACCTAACCAAAATTGGAACTTGGGTCTTAACTTAATTTGGTGTAATTCAGTGGGGAGTGTATTTATGAGGGGGTAGTTGGGGATAAAGGGTACCCTCAAAGGATTTTTTTCAAGTATCTTGGATCCATGATTTAGTCAAGGGAAAAGATTTGAGGATGATATAACACTTTGCATAAAGGTCCCACTAGAACTGTAACAATTTTATAGTGTAATTATCATACCAACTATGTTATATGGGTCGAAGTGTTGGACGACAAGGAAGGCCCATGAGAGGAAGTTGGAAGTTGTAGAAATGCATATGTTTAGATGGTATTGTGGTCCCTATCACTGATAAATTGAGAGAAGGAAGATTGTGGTGGTTTGGACACGTTGCACGAGACAAATGACAACACTGGTGAGGGTGGAAAGCATGGTGGTTCGGGGGGGGGGGGATGAGATAGAGGAGGATGTGGGATGAGCAAAGAAGGATGAGCATGGCAACCTTAGACACTTCCAAGGACGTGACCTTTGATAAGAGTTCTTAGAGATTCAAACCTAGGGTAGCAGACTAGGTGAAGGACTTGGATGGGAGGAAGGGAGATGGAGAGGTTGATGGTTGGAGGGGGGAAGGCTTACAGAGTTGGCAGTGGTACTGTACCTACGTCTTTATTGTTATTTGTTGTTTACTATATACTAGTCTTTGTCAAGGACTTTTCTCTTACACTTTTCCGCAAGTGGGGTCTTTATGGAAACAACTGCTCTACCTTTGGCCTTCAGGGTAGGCGACAAGTCTACATCTATCCCATCCCCGGAGATCCTACTTTCAAGTGGGTTTTTTTGGTTTGGTTTTGGTGTAGAGGTGATATACTGATATCTAGGTGTTTAACATGGTTTTCTAAGGATAGTCTATACAACATGATGTTTAACATGGTATGGTTACTTATCTTGATATTGATAGAACAATGCATGGAGACCTAACTACTATCAAGTTGCTATAACACTATACATATCCTACTACCATTAATATCCCAATTCGTGGTCAAAAGATTTGTGGATGACCTTTCTTACACTCTTAATGTCAGATTTGTGCATACTTTTCGTACCTCCTTTCTGCAAACCATTTTTTAATCCCCTATATAATTTGTTTTGCTACTTCTTTCTTTTTCTATTATCCTACAACCTGAATGGATGATGAGTAGATAATTTGATTGGACTGAGTTCAAGATAGAAATTGTCAACATGTTAAAATTAAATATTTAATTCAAAAAAATGTTAACTTTCTTAAGGAGGAATGGTGAAAAGGTTTCATTGAATATTAGAAACCGATATCAATTTAACAACTTACATCCATAAACGTCATATTGGTCTAGAGTCCCACCCACCAAACTTCTAAAATCAGCAATAACTTGATACAATATAATTTTAGTAAGACACATATAGGCAATGTCTCCCATTCTTGTGTCACAACAATTAGATGCCTTCCTGTGCCAATAATGGTGCAAGCACCTCCAAAGATCGTATTAGATGAAGTGAAAGGGTAACATGTGGTATTTTTCGAAAGTTTATTGTCATTTGTGGAACATCTAAATGAAGCATTCGAAATGGATCACAAGTGGAAGGTGGGTATAGATTTGTGACTGAGAGCAGTCAAAACATAGATTTGGCTAAACAGGTGACCATTTTGGCCTCTTTTCTTATGAGGCTAAAATGGGAACTTTTAGACAATGATGTTTCTTGCACAACCAATTAACAGTTAGTGAACAAAATGCAATGAACAATAAAAGAAGTGGTCTCTCTTATATTTGTACAAGTGAGTGACTGAAATATAGATTTAAGAAAAGGTAGATTTTAATTTCAATGAGCTACTGACATGATTTTAATTTCAAAATTTCTGCTATTTGTGTATTTGTAAACAAGGACAATGGCCACCCAATATATTGCGGATCCTGTATTGACTATCCTTAGAAGTTCTATCTAGGCATCTGTGATTCTCTGGTCTTAAAACACCATATGATGGTTCTAGTTGACCTATTATCTGTGTCTACTAAAAGACCTACTTCTTTTATAGAACCAAACCAAACAAACCTAATATATCCCACTTAAAAGTAGGGTCTGCCCTTTCCCTCGGTTTGTGGGTGTGTGTGTTTTGGGGGGGGGGGGGGGGGTGGGGTTGGGTTTCTGTGAGAAGTTTCAAATTTGGCGAGAAGTGGTTATCAACCGTTGGATGCGAAATGAACGAACATTAGGATGAGAGTCCCCAAGATGCACGAGATCAATTTCTTTTTAAGCCGCAATTCATGGGAGGGTATTTGATTAAAAGTGATCAATGGTTTAAAAGCACTTCTCACCAAAATTGGCTCACATGATCCCATGCCCCTTTAACCATATGCTAAAATACTCCCCCTAAAAAAAATTCTATTACACGTCCATTAATAGCGTAAAATATTCATTTGGTATTTTGGTGCAAGTACGATTTTGAAAAGCAGGAGGTATAATAATACCTTAAACATTAGAATATTAGTAAGCTAGGAGGAATCTTTTCTTTCAATTTATGAATGAATGATAACTGTCATATCAACAACTTATAAACACATAATAGTGGCCCCCAATGGGGGGATTGCTAACGGGCTATTAGCTCAATGGGTAGAGCACTCCCCAAGTTAAAAAGTAAGACCTTCAGCATCTTCTCCCAAGAACCATGACAGTTTTGAAGTTTGATTACGAACCTCATTTAGTGTGTGAATAGGGTCTTTGAAACCAAGGTATTAGTTGGGTAGCCTATTTGAAACTTCTTATTTACAAATTACAAGCAGCCTATACAAGATTTAGGTGATGGCTGGCTGGGTTGTCCCTAGATCCTATGATCCCAATTTGCAACATAAATTTGTTATTTACGGCCTGCATATGTAGTGTCCACTAATCTATATATCCAAAATATGTATATCCTATATTGTTCATCTATGTACATTCTTTCAATAATTGTCATTAAGAAGATGAAAAAATAAACCACAGTATGCTAGCTGAACCCAAATGTATCATAATCACATCTATCAGACATTTTGAGGGGTTATAAACATGGACATGTGTCAGATTATGGATGTCACTTTCTAAAGTTCATAATGGGTTAACAAGACTTTCAAGTGTTGGTCCCCTTGCATCACCATGAGTGTTATCTATTGTTGGATTTGATGCACACACACACACACACATATAGGGGCGGGTTCAAATAAAAACTCATCTTTCATTGCGAACGTAAAGACAACCGTGAGCACGACACGTGTCCCATTCAGTCTGAATAATACAGGATTATTCAGACTGAATGTTCATGCGTTATTCATGACAAATAATACACAATTCAGTCTGAATGCTGCATTATTCAGATTGAATGCTGTATTATGCATCATGAAAAATGCATCTGAATAATCCTGTATTATTTAGACTGAATGAGACATGTGTTATGCTCTTGGCTGTTCTCACGTTCGCATGAATCGCGTCAATCCTCCGTGATCACGTCCATCGTAACCGAAGATGAGTGGCTGAGATTGCTCCTCACGTTTTCTTAAATTGATATGCTTCTCGCATGAACCTTCCTCTCTCCCTCTCTCTCTATATATATATATAGAGAGAGAGAGAGATTATATAGATATATGTATATATATATATAGAGAGAGAGAGAGAGAGGGAGGGAGGTTCATACGAAAAATATAACTTTTTTAGAAAACGCTAGGAGCAATCTCAACCACTCATCTCGGTCAACAAAGGCGGCTTTGACCGGTCCCCCCTTTAATAATCTCTACCCTCCCATGAATCGCGTCAATGGTCCGTGATCACGTCCACCGTAACTGCGAGATGAGTGGCTGAGATTGCTCCTCACTTTTTCTTAAATTGACATGCTTCTCGTTTGAACCTTCCCATATATATATATATATATATATAGAGGAAAGTTCAAATGTGAACCACTTTTTGGTTGTGAACGTGAGAACAGCAGAGAGCCCGACACGTGGCGGCTTTGAGTGTGGTCCCCTCTTTTAATTCAATGCCCTCCCATGAATCGCGCCTAGGCACCCGCCACGTGTCGCGCTCTCGGCTATCCTCACGTTCACAACCAAAAAGTGGTTCACATTTGAACCCACCCCTATATAGAGGAAAGTTCAAATGAGAACCACTTTTTAATTGTGAACGTGAGGACAGCCGAGAGCGCGACACGTGGCGACTTTGAGTGTGGTCCCCCTCTTTAATTCAATGCCCTCCCATGAATCGCACCTAGTCATCCACCGTGGATCTGACGTGGCGCCTAGTCATCCGCCACGTGTCACGCTCTCGGTTGTCCTTACGTTCAGAACCAAAAAGTGGTTCACATTTGAACCCACCCCTATATATATAACCATCTGATTCATAAACCTCAAGGAAAAAGTAGTCTTCAAAGGAACCAACCACTAGTTCTCTGTTTCGTTGCAATGTTTGTATTTCGTATTTGGTTGTTTTCCAAAGATCGGTTACTGAAGTTAATTTTACTATTGAAGTACTGAGCTATTGCCTATTGCTGTTTGTAGCTTTAAACGATGCACTGAAGGAGGAGATCCAGCATCTGAAAGCCCTTACAGGTCAGCAGCAGAATCTTGGAGCAATGATGAACTTCCCTCCTCCCTCTTTTGGATCAAACCAGCAGTTTTATCCCAACAACAACAACCAAGCCGTCCACACTATGTTAACCGCCCAACAGTTTCAACAACTCCAGATACAATCCCACAAGCAGCACCACCAGTTTCAGCAGCAACAGATTCACCAACAATTTCAGCAGCAGCATTTGCCGGAAAGTGGTGACCTGAAAACCAGAAGCTCCATCTCATCTTTAAAAGAACATGGTTTGGATGTCAACCCCCATACATCATCCAAGGATTGATTCAATAAATTAAAAATCTGTTAGCTTTTGTTTATATTAAGACCTCCATTTTCATTCTATTCTAGGTTGTTCAGATCAAATTGAGTTGAAGCTTTCTTAAATGGGTATCTGTTTGGTAATTTTCTTAGAGGTTTCATGCAAAACCTATATATTGACATTGGGTCAAATTTGTTGTTATTGGTTGGGTAGGCCATACAAATTATCATTTTCTTTAGGAAAAAAAGAAAAAGAAAATTCTTTTTTGAAAGAGTTACCTTGTTATGGCTGGTTTAGTTTGGGTAATTTTGATACAACAGTGCACTTTCAAATAAACTAATTTTGGTTGCCAGTTCATGTGTGAATTGGTTTCAGATTGTTTAATCAAATTGATCCAATATTTTCAAGATGATCACTATTGACCATCTTGTTTAAATGATTAGTTGTGTACTTATTAGATGCAATGGCATGTAGTATTTTAGTATAACATGTTTTGCTAATTTTATTGTCAGCAATGAAAAGTTAATACAATGTCTTATTAAAAATCTCAAGTTTATGTTTAAATAACATAGAAACAGTAAGTGGTGATTAAAGGGAAAGAAAGTAAGGATTAGAACCCGGAATTAAGATTATGCATAAGTAAGCAATGCTTTATAAGTTGTTTTAAAAAAATCTACCTAAATACCTTATATTAATATAATACGGATTCAATACATGTATGAAAAGAACATGTGTAACTTGTCCAAGTTTCAAAGTCTTGCATCATCTAGTTTTTTACACCGATCTTTGTTGAGAAGTGAGTTCATGCTCATTATAACCTGAGAGTAAAACCGAACGTTCAAGACTCCAAAGTACTATTTACATTTTTTTTGGAGGAGGTATCCCAGACCACATTGGGCCCAGACTAATCCTCGGCAATTTTTGGGCCGAAGCCCGACTGCTAAAGCATGCAACCCGTGGTCGAAGCCCCGTACCTCCAGAATGCGTTCCCCATGCTCGAACTCGGGTTCACCACTATGTAGTGCCAAGCCTTACCACTAGGCTAACACTCCTTTGGTAAGTACTATTTACATTATTCACGCTACTAACAGAAAATTGTATTAAAACGAAATCTACTTTGTTTTGAATATGTTCTAGGTAATGTATTCTCGAGTCATGAGAATGGTGAAGCCATAGGTTGATAATTTGAAGCATTGAAGATCTCGAGTCGCGAAAGGGATATCGAGCCGTAAAGTTTATAAAGATTATTTTCTTTGTGCGCAAGATTTACCATCATTGGAAGATCAGCACAATCTCCTTTATTTTTGGAAGTGATAATGACCTCGTGCAGAGAGTGATCTCGAGTCGCAAGGTGGCATGCGGTTTTGGTTCTATAAATTGAACTTCAAACCTAGGGTTCTGTATCATCAATATACATGCAAGACAATAATTTATGAACCATTGGTTAAAACACAGTGATACTTCACCGATCGTGGCACGGAGGAGGATTGCTGGAGTTGCATCTTCAATATCTTTAAGGTTTTAATTATGAATCATCTTGTTAATTTGTGATTGATAGATTTACTATGTCTATGTGCTAAATTTTTTTAGTACTCGTCATGGGATGATGAACTTTCTGTTTAGTTTGATTTTAATCTTATTATTGATGATTTGTTTTTGAATGGTTATTATCCGATTCAATTTTATAGCTTTAACTTTTGCTACTTTGGTCCATTAACTAGTTCTATCTAGAGGAAGAGAAATCTCCCAAGTTAATTAGTTTCCTTTGCCTTTTGCTTTCGTAACCTGGAAGGCAATCCACCGAAAACGGGGATTGGGATTGGGGTCCTATAACCTAGTTTTAGATTTGGTTAAAACTAGCATTTGAGGAGAAATCCATTAGACTGAAGAATCAGAAAAAAAATCCGGTTAATTGGATAATAATTTGGGTTGTATTAGTTAAAGGGATGTTAAGAGGAAAAATCCTCAACTATTATACAATTGTTATTAAGGGAGAGTAGGAGAAATCTAGTTGATCAAATCCTAAAAAGACTTATTTATCATTCTTTTATCTGTGAAATCAAACTACTGTAAGGGGATTCTGAACCATAACGAGTACACTTGTTTCATCAAAGTAAAAGCCTTAATATTTATTTGCATGTTATTTAGTTTAATTTAGTTCGTTATCTCTTTATAAAATCAAAATCTAGTTTTCTAGATAAGTTAGATTAGTTGTAGAATTAATAAAAGTAGCTTAACTGTTACAAGTGATAAGAACGATATTTGGACTTAATTAATACTATACTATTCACGATCAGATCAGACTTTGCCTGTATTGTGGTAGTTAAGGTTAAAAGGGTTAAGATTGAGAGGTAAATCAATATAGTAAAAATACCACATCAGTATTTGACCCTGTAAAATTTTGAGGATGGTGATAATTGTTTGATGACTTTTAATGAAAAAAGTCTTTTGTGGTTTCCATGTGGTTCCCATGTGGAAAGTATGTTTTTATATACGACATCATGTAGTAAAAAGAAGCTGTTATTGTGTTTTTATTTAAACTTTCTTTCGAAACCTTCTTCGTTTTCTAATATGTATGCTTACATAATACATTGTAACAGCATATTTCCACATGAATTCACTAAGTTTTACCTTTTAACGACTTCTAACTTTTCAGAGCAAGTTGACAAAGGTAAGAAAAAGGTTCGGTGATCGATGTGAAGCCTACTTGTGGTTTACATATATGTATATATATACACACACAAAACCAAATAATTCCTAAAAACTTGAGAACTAATCTAAGTCTTTGATCTGAAAATAAGTATAAAGGGCATGATCGTCATTTTACAAAAAATGTTCACATTCATATTATGAATATGAAACTTCATATTCATATTATGAAACTTCAGATTCATCTTATGAATATGAAACTTCAGATTCATATTCATAATATCAAACTTTAAATTCATAATATGAAAATCAGATTCATGATATGAAATTTCATATTCATCTTATGAATCTGCAGTAGATGAAACTCAAATTCATCTTATAAAACTCAGATTCAGTTTATGAATCTTCGATTCACTAGATAAAACTTTATACTCACCTTATGAATCAAAAAATAATGTCTATTTACATATAAATTCGTTTTATGAATACAAACATAAATTCACCTTATGAATACAAAACAAAATATTCATTTACATTTATATTCACCTAATGAATACAAAACCAAATGTCTATTTACATTTAAATTCACCTAATGATTACAAACAAATGTATATTTACATTTAAATTCATCTAATGAATCTTCACCTCATCGTCCACTTCAGCCTTCAAAAACATGATGAATCTTCAAGAACACATTATGAACCTTCAAGAATAAAACTTAAAACTCTAATTTTCCAAGAATGATTTCCTAAAATCTTCATAAAAAATGTTAAAATTTAGATATGTTGCACAAATCAAGATTACAAACAACTTTTGTGAACCAACAATCTCCAAAATTGAATAAAACTAACCTAATTTTGAAAAAAAATCTCAAGAACCCTAGGAATTGGGGGTTCTAGATAGAAATAGAAAAAAACTTACCAGATCACCAAATTTTGTTTGGTAACCAGATCTAGAAGACGGCGACGGCGGCGGCGGTGGTAGACGACGGTGGTAGACGGCGGCGGCCGTGGTGGTGTGGTGGTAGACGACGGAGAAGAAGAAGGATTTGCAGATCTGGAAGAGATGATGCAGGTAGAAGAAGGATTTGCGTATCTAGTGGTGGCGATAGACGACGGCGGTGGCGGTGGCGATGGATGGCGATGGTGGTGGTGGCGGTGGAATGCCGGCGACGGTGGTGGATGTCTGGTGGTAGAGGTTTGGATGTAGAGATCGGGTGGTTGCTGGTAGAGGTCTGGTGGTAGAGATGAAGAACGGTTGCAAATCTGGTGGTGGCGGTGGAGCGCCGACAATGGTGGTGGAGGTCTTATGGTGACAGCGGTGGCGGTGGCGACGACGACGGTGGTGGCAGCGGCAGTGAATATTTTCTGGCGAAGAGAAGTGATGGTGGATGAGAGGAGAAGATGTTGAATTGTGAAAAATAGAAGTGGTTTCTTTTACTTGCTTAATTCTTAAGCAGGATGTTAGATTCTCGAAAATACCCTTTTGGGTTATAATCAGGTGTGGGGTCATAAAAACTAAAGAAACTGTTACCATGGTCTCCTCATATTATCAACCCTTGATCTAAATTAATTGGTCTAAGATTGGTTTTCAAGTTTACACAAATAAAATTGTTTTCATTTGATTATTTCTCTCTCTCTCTCTCTCTCTCTATATATATATATATATATATCTCTCTCTCTCTATATATATATATAGAGAGAGAGAGAGAGAGAGAGAAATGAAGGTTCATGCGAGAAACATATCAATTTAAGAGAACGTAAGGAGCAATCTATGCCACTCATCTTTGGTTACGATGGACATGATCATGGAGGATTGACGCAATGCATGGGAGGGTAGAGATTATTAAAGGGGGGGGGGGACCGGTAAAAGCCGCTTTTATTGACCAGATGAGTGGCTGAGATTGCTTCTCACGGTCTCTTAAAAAGTAATGTTTCTCATTTGAACATTTCTCTATTTATATATACATATATATATATATATATATATATTCATTTAGGGGTGGGTTCAAATGTGAACCACTTTTTGGTTGTGAACGTGAGGACAACCGAGAGCGCGACACGTGGCGGATGACTAGGCGCCACGTTAGATCCACGGCGGATGACTAGACGCGATTCATGGGAGGGCATTGAATTAAAGGGGGGACCACACTCAAAGCCGCCACGTGTCGCTCTCTCGGCTGTCCTCACGTTCACAACCAAAAAATGGTTCACATTTAAACTTTCCTCTATTCATTTATTTAATCAAATGAAAACCATTTTAATGTGGAAAACTTGAGGACCTAATCTAGACCATTAATTTATTTAAATCAATGTAGGGCTGTCAAAAAATGACCCAACCCGCCAACCCAACCCGAACTCAACCCAATAGTAGCAGGTTGGGTTGAGATTTTCAACCCGTTTAAGTTAATTGGGTCAACCCGCCTAACCCATTTATTTATTGGGTCTGGGTTGGGTTGAGATTTTCAACCTGTTTACAACCCGAACCCAACCCATTTACAACCCAATTTTAACCCATTTACAACCTGGTTTCAACCCACTAGTAACCTGCTCTCAACCCATTTCTAACCTGTTTGTAACCCATTTAACATATTATTTAATTTAATTTTATATTTTAACATAAACTTAAAATAATAAATAATAAGAAAACTAAAAGAAATGATATAACCCTAATTCCCTAAACCTAAAACACTCTTTAGTCCATTCCATTTTCTTATTTCTATATCACTTTCTAGCTTATTCTTTTCCATCTTCAATTTCAAAGTTCAAACTTTGCCAGCGCCACCTCCATCGGAAGAAAATTTAATGGACAGTCGGTAGACTTCGCCTTCCCCACTAGCGATTATTACCAAACATCGACCACGAAACAGTAAGTTACCGAAACCGATTTCACAATCTATACCATAGGTATAAATTTCAGATTGTTGAACGGAGTTTTGAGAAAATTTAAAGTTTAAATTAAATGGGTCAACTCAGGTTCAACCCGCTACCAACCCATTAAACCATAAACAGGTCAACCCGCTACCAACCCATCAACCCATCAGGTTGGGTTGGGTTGAAAATCTCAACCCATTTAACTAAATGGGTTGGGTTGGGTTGAGATTTTCAACCCAATTAATAAATGGGTTGAACCCGAACCCAACCCAACCCGACCTATTTACACCCCTAAATCAATGGTTGGTATTCATAATAGCCTTTTTTATCATGTAGATCAAACCACACCAGATTAGGTACCCAAAGGGCATTTAGGTCATTTTTTTAGTCAAACTTCCCATGTGATTGCAATTTCACATTACTGGAATATCTTTTTTGTCATCCTTGCCTCTTCACTTTCGATCCAAGAACACAACCCAGATAAACTTCACCCCTTCCAACACGCAGCTAGTAACTCGTCGGAGAAGTAACTCCGCTCATCGGAACTGCTAGATTCCGCCGGATCTGATCAACTTCAAAAGCTTGGTGACGACGATCTTCATCATCAACCTCAAAAAATCCCCAAATCAATGGAGATACCACCATAACCACCACCTGCAACGCCGATCACCTTCATCGTCGTCGTCGATTTTCATCTCCACCGACGTCCTCGATTTTCATCTCCACCGTCGTCATCGGAGTTCAATTTTATGGCGAAATCCGGTAAATATAGCTCTAATGATATTTATTGATGTGTTAGGGTTTCTTTTTCTTTGAATTCCAATTAGCTTATAATCAATTTGAATTACAGATTCAAAGTTTTCTTATATGAATCATCGTCCTTTTTCTAGATCTGGTCTTTCATAGGAGAAGAAGTTAAATGATGCTTTTTGGTTCAATTTGTGTTTTTTCCAGCTTAGTTGCTAAGAGTTTTCTTTGAATCATTACCAGATCTGTGACTAAAAAAGATGAATTTTATTCTTTGAATTATTACTAGATCTGTGGCTAAATAAGAAGTTAAAAGAGCTATTTTGGTTCAATTTGTATTTTTCTGTTTTAGTTGCTAAGATTTGCATATTTTGGCATTCAATTACACCTGTAAGTTGATTGAAAATTACAAACGAATTGTGCACACAAACTGTTTGATGAAATGCTTTCTTCACCAAATACTAGTTACAGGTGATATTGAGCTGTTTGTTGAAGAAGGCAAATCGATTTCAACAAGTGCAGTAACGGTATAGCTCGTTCGAAAACGGAAGTGTAGCTCGTCGGAAAACGAAAGAGTAGCTCGTTGGTAAACGATTCCAGAAAAGGATTCGTATAGTTGGAGCTCGATCTGAATGTGAATGGACATTTTGTTTGTATTCATTAGGTGAATTTAAATGTAAACGGATATTTTGTTTTGTATTCATTAGATAAATATAAATGTACGTGGACATTTTGTTTTGTATTCATAAGGTGAATATGAATATTCATAAGGTTAATATGAAGTTTCATATACTGAATATTAAGATTCATAAGGTGAAATTAGTTTGTATTCATAAGATGAATTTACATGTATATAGACATTATTTTTGGATTCATAAGGTGAGTATGAAATTTCATCTAGTGAATCAAAGATTCATAAGATGAATATGAGTTTCATCTAGTGAAGATTCATAAGATAAATATGATTTTCATATTATGAATCTGAAGTTTCATATTCATAAGATGAATATGAATGTGAATCTTTTTTACAAAATGACGATCATGCCCTTTATACATGTTTTTAGATCAAAGGCTTAGATTGGTCCTCAAGTTTTTAGGAATTATTTGGTCCTCTCTAGAAGGCACCTCTATATATATATATATATATATATATATTAAACTTTTGGGATTGTATATAGTTGGTACATTCCGAGTAGACATGTCCCTAATGATTATGTTATGTAAATATTAAGCCTTAAATAATATATTTTGGGTTGTAAATTGTTATATCGTAATTTAAAGGGATTTTTAAACTAAATTATCTTAATGGTGGTTTGGTAAATATTTGATATGTAACTATGGCGTTTCATATAAGTCGGGAAACTCAAATCTGAGTCGGATTTCTATCCCAAGTCGTGATTTCAGTTTTTTGAGTCGGGAAGACTCGAAAACCCAAAACCCTTTATAGACTTCATTGAATACCACGAATCTAACCCAAAATGGATATAAAACTTCTCATTAATCTAGCTAATAGTTATAGATCTTACCAAATGATGTGACCTTTTTGGAGGCTCAATCAACCACCTTGATTTCTCCTTCTTTCCTTCTCCTGCTCTCTTGGTAGAACGCGCGCGCACACACACACCACTACCTGAAAGGTGAATTTTGCCCTAAATGGTAATATTTCATCCTAATCTCCCTTTTATACCATGCGCCCAAGCCCAAACCTTTTTTAGATCTTTTCCAAAAATGGGCAGGGCCCACATAACTAATTATTTTTTCATAAATGCATGTTTGACCACTAAACTTGAGAATTTTTTCAATAAAGATCCCCAACATTTAACAAAACTTAAATATATAAATATATCTTAAATTTATGTTATTACATCACCCCCCCCCCCCCCCAAAAGAATTCTGTCTCGGAATTCAATCGTAGAAAAGTTGCGGGTACTTCGCCCTCATTTCCCACTCTATTTTCCATGTAGCTTCTTGTCCCCTATGGAATCTCCATTGTACCTTCACCAAGTTGACCTCTTTGTTCCTTAGTTTGGGACCTTACAATCCGCGATACCTATTGATTCTTCTACGAAATTTTGCTTCAGACCTCAATCCCTTGCATTAGTATTGCCATCTCGAGTTCCTCCGAACACTTTCTCAGGTTTGAAATGTGATGTTGTGAATCCCCTTGTAGTTGGTCTGATAACTCTAGCTTGTAGGCTACCTCGTCTGCCCGTTCAACAAATCTTGAGCGGTCCCATAAAACGCGGACTCAACTCCGTAACCTTTCAATTATGAAACATTGTTGGGTCCTCAACGTAAATCAGCCTCTCAGCTGCACGAATATCTCCCACTCGAGATTATGTGTGCTCATGCTCTTCAATCGGTCTCCTTCAAATTTCCTAAATTGTATAATACATTCGTCTTGAAACTACAATCGTACAACATCTCTTGAATTCGTCCTTCGATTAACTTCAACTCGTGTAGGTCTAGAAGTATTTGTGATATGCTTGCAACATCATTAATCAACTCACCAAATAACTGGTTGGTCAACGACCTATTCTCGATTCCTAAAGAAAACCCCAATTCAAGGGTACACTCACCCCATGAAAACTTTTTGTTATGCATCTGATTCAAAGTCAGATTATATAGTCAACTTGTTTCATTCATATCTCTATGTAAAACTATCAAAAATGCTTGATTTTTCTTTTGAAACTCAAGTTCATTGAGTTATCTTTCTGTATCATTCGAAATCATCCAAAAATCTTGAGTTTAAGGGTGCAACCATCAAAACAAAAAGGTTGCGCAATCTGTCCAGCAATGGAAGATTCATGCATGCATGTTTAGATGGTCATATCTCTCTAAAAAATGGTTGGATTTAAGTGATTCTTATTTCATTTGTTATCTTTAAAACCCCATTTGAATTTCTAAAATGGTTAAGATATAGACCTCCAAATGGATGCATTAGTGGAGGTATGTAATATGTTAGTTGTGATGTGCATCATTGTTTTGCAAAAATTGTTTGAGTGCCTAAAACACCTCAAAATATCATGAAGTTTTGTCAGAATGTTATTAACTCAGTGAAATACAGGAGATAAAAATTTGGGAATTTTTGTGATTTTGGAGGAGGGTTAAAATAATGACCTTTTTGTAAGCTTCCAGATTCTGTCAGCATTTTCAGAAACCAAAAATCTTTGTTTTAAGCTTTTCAAACCTTTTACTTTTTTTTATGCCTTAGAAGTGTATAAAAACTTACTATTTATTTATTATATCTATAAAAATCAATATTGAGGCATTATATAAGATATGGATGACGACTTAGCTTGGCCATAAGATTTGGTACATTAGAATTTATTAAGTTTAATTATTTCTATTGGTCATTTATAGTCAGTCGTTCAAGCCGAGATTCAAGTTCTCCTTTCACTTCGCGTATTGTACTTCAACGTGAGTATTCACGGCCCCTCTTTTATCGTTTTTGCATATTTGGGGTGAAAAACATGTTTAAAGAAATGATTGATGGATTTATATTGATATATGAATCGTAATTATGAGCAATTGAATGTGTGCACCAATGAAGATATGTTGAGTTAAGTCCCCGTTTGTTTACACTACTATTAACTCTAATTTGAGCCCATGATCTTTGTAGATAGCACTATTTGGTTGTCATACCCACCCTTTTGACGAGTAGGGGTGCACTTAATCAATAAGTATGCTCTACCCATGTGGCTTTATATAGTCACCATTGAGGTAGTTCGTAAGAATGTTATACCCATGTGGTTTAGCGAACCACCGCTGAGTTAGTTCGTGGGGCGTTGTTTGTTGTTTAGGTTTAGTAGTGGCTCAACATTATATCACATGTGGATGACATTGTTCTGCTTAATTGCTCATAAGTTTTATAATCCAAAGTTCTCACTATATCTCACTAAAAGAATTTCTGCATATAAATCGCTTTGTGCATTTAAAAACCCGTGAACTCACCAACTCTTTGTAGTTTACACTTGTTTTAACGTGCTTTTCAAAAGATAAGAAGTTAACCGGAAATGTTTAGCACGCATGCGTGTTTCATTTATCATGACAATCTTAGACTATTTGATTAAACTTGTTTCCGTGAAATATGAACCTTGATATGTAAACTTGTAAAACTTTGAATTTAATGTTTTATCCTAGTGCGATGAACTCCTAACTGTCGTGCCTCATGTTTCCGCTTTAGCGGGGTGTGACATTACATATGCGACCTTTATAGAAAAAATTAATCACATGAGTTTCATTCAAATATTTCTTTGTGATTTATTTTCTATGTTTTATGCTTTTGTATTCTAGACATCACCAAAATAAGTTATGGTACAACTTTAAAGGGTCTCTTTTGTCGACTCTTCTCAAAATCAGGATCTGCTCTCTAGGATCTTCTCAAAATCGCTTTCTTTTTCTTTCTAAAATCACTTTTTTTTGGAAGAGGCATCCCAGACCACATTGGGCCCAGACTAATCCTCGGCAATTTTTTGGTCGAAGCCCGTTTCTAAAATCACTTCTAAGCTCAAAAGGTTCAAAACCCCCCTGAACCCCCTTTTCCCTCTGTTTTCTTGGTTATAAGCTGCTCAGTGGTTGATCTCTGATCCTACTGTACATAATACTTTCGTCTTTATCACTTGGTATCATGGCTATGAATCTCTGATCTGTCCAGAATAGCTACTAGTGAGGGACACTATCTACCTCAAAATCTGATAAATCACCTCTTGGTACATGGTCGAGTTTTTAAGTGATCAAAATTTCACTCAAAACTTACTTCCTGCTACCTATGAGTCTACTCAGAAACAGATCTCCGTTGATAATCGTTTGACTCCCAACTAGAGATACTTTGCAAAAAGTATCTATGATCAAGTTGTGGCAGACATGCTCAATAACGGCCCCGAAATTAAGTGTTTATAAGGCCTTGCGTGTTATGTGGTCAATTCTAAAGGAAAACTGAAGCAATCATTTTTTGACAGAACCATGAGATTAGAGGACAATCGGAAGAGGTGAAAATCTTGAGGAACCGGAAGAAATACTCAAATCAGACAAGTTCAGAGGATATAGTCAAACAATCCAGAGTTTATGAAGAATATTCAATGCTTATATCTATATGTTTTATTTGTGTAAATATGCTTTATTATGTAACTTTATATAATGATAATTAATTCGGAACTGATTATGCATGAATAATCAATTTTTGTTACAATTTATAATGTTATATTTTATTAAAGTTATTGCAACAAAATTTTTGTGAGTCAAATCTGTAAACTACTAAAAAATATACGGATTTGATATGAAAATCCAGATAAACTAAAATAGAAAAAGACTTGGAATATTATATTAGATGTTAAAAATGTTGTAAAAGAATGAATATGAATTATTGTTTGCACCAAATTTGGCATCTTGATACAAGAAATGATAAAACAACTAGATATGGTGTTATATTGTAGCATAAGGGAACCCATTATACATACGATATGGATGTGTATTTAGAGATGTTAAAAAAGGGGTTACAATATTACCCCTTAACCGATGATAATTGGTCCTTGTTAAAAAATCGAAGACATCATATGATTAATTACGACATAAACAATCACAATCCTTTTTATGGAACCTTACTCAAAATAGTTAATTGATGACTAGATTATAATTGGCCATTAAAAAGTTTAATCTACTTTAATCAGTATGTTTTTAAGCTTAAAAAACACCATTTAACATGAGGGAATGTATCATTAACAACATCAAGGTAATTGATCCCTTGGCTAATCATTTGAAAACACAGAACGGTTATAGCCACTATGGTTCTTCGTGTCAACCTATGTTTGTATATATGTTTTTATGTATGTATGTATGTATGTATAGGGAGTAAATTAGTTTTTTCACCCCTACGGTTGTTAAAATTACAGATTTCATTTTATAAATTTGAAAATTACGGTTGTCGTGCTTATAGTTTGCAAACCATAGAAAAACTTTAGAGAGGAAAAAATCAATAAACTTTAAACAATAAGGACAAAAACAATAATTTATTATAAACCATGAGGACGAAAATCATAATTCAAAATCATAGTGGTAAAGATATAGAAATCTTGAACAAACCTTAGGGGCGAGACAAATAATTTAGTCGGGTAGGTTCAAATAAAAACCACATTTTTATTATGAATACGAGGATCAACTTTAGCCATTGATCAAAATTTAGAAAACTAATCGATACTTAAAATATAATAAGGTTAACTGAAAACTGATTAGGAATAAAATAAAAGTTTGAATCAACATCTACGATATTCGACTTCTCATTTTCTTTTTTAATCAGAAACCTTTCCCCTCATAGTTTCAAACAAATTATCTTAAAAAATAGTAATACGTTAATCAAACAAATCACATCAAAGACTGTGAATTTCATGCTCCTCGATATGACATTCATCTTGATATAGTTTTTCTCAAACCATTTTTTACATGAAATGCTATATGTGTTATACATAGATATTATTCCCTTTCAATCTTCAAAAAGCTCAAATTTAAATTTCTTTCTTAAAATCAAAAACCGAAATTTAAATTTCTTTCTTAAAATTAAAAAACCGAAATTGAGTCGGACCGAAATGGCACTTGTTCGGAATGTCCACATTCATAAGAGTTCACTTCAACAAACTTATCATTGTTCTTTCTGGTCAAATTCACGGAAAATTGATTTATAACAAAGAAGAAAAACGAGCACCCCTGTCTTCCAACTAAGCCGACACCGCAAACGAGCTTTTTAACCAAACGAAGATATGTTGAAAGCACCACGTTGATTGATCGATCGCATCAAAATGAAATGTAAAAAGTCCCATCTAACCCTACAACTTCACATTAGCACACAATCACGTTAGCCATTTATAAGAAAATAACTTGACTTATTTTACACTATGATGGCAATAGTTTTATTATAATCAAACGAGCTCGGTATTACGACGCCCAAAGATGGGGGTTTTAAAAGAGGTAAAATATACGCAAAATGAAGTAACTTTGTATCCTTGACAGAACCCATGTTTTGGCTCCAAATGTATTTTAATCAAATCCTTCGTTACCAAACACCCAAAGCAAAGTTTGTTGTCATTTTTATGAGATATAAGAGGTGAGAAACAACGAAAGTTTACAAGTTGACTAAAGTACTCCATATAGATATCCATACGTAAAGCCTGTTGATATTTCGTATTATGCCGACTGCAGAACAGTTGAGATGCATTATGTATAGCTGACAAAGGGCAATTTCGTCCATTGCGTGGAAGTTGAGAAACAATAAAGATTGATGAAGCAGTTTGCAATGTCAATCTTTGTAGGTTGAAAACGAATATAACGAGACACATACATAAAGTTCTGGGAAGCTGAATGCAACGTTATTATATATATAAAGTGACGAAATCGCTAACAATATTGCTAATTTTGGCCTACTTCTAGATCCATTAACAGCCTCATATATTGCTAACAACTTCCATGTTGCAAAGACTGCATACAACCTACCCCTCCCAGTGGGTATCCTGGGATTGTTTGCTTTCATTTGAAGTTATTCGCTGGTGTTCTAATCGTATTCATAGTCCTTTACCAAGAAAGATGGTAGATAAAGCAAGTGCAAATGCAATGGTAGATATCACTTTAATTGCAAAAGGAAAATAGAAAAAGAAAATGCTACCCAAATCTGTACAAGGAGAGATTTGCATTTGCATGAAATTACTTGTTCTTGATAAGGAAGTGGAACATTTGTGTAAAAGGAGGAGATTAGGGTGTGTTAAGGTCAAAATCAAAGATAGTATTAGCTTAGCTTCCATAAAATACAAGCTCACATGAATTTTATGTGTATACATATAAATCAAAAAGTGTTAAACGTGTATCGCTATATTATGTTAAAAAAAACCTCCATATGTCGTCATATATAGGCTAGCTAGGCGCACATGTGGTGAACAACATATGCTTGTACGTAATCAAATACAAATCCCTCAAGTCAGTTATGAATTTGGACGGATATCGTATTTTAGGATATCCATGAGATTATTTGAATATCTTCAAATAAAACAAATACAGCATAGAATCTTTGATGATGAGACATCTGTTTTACGATCCAAATTGAACTCCAAAGCACCCTAGCAACGGCTATGTTTGACAAACTAGTTGTTGAACTAGCTGTTGGCTGAAAAGCCAGCTCTTGTCTAATAAAAAATTACTAATAAGCTAGATAACAATGTAAAATGACCTTAAAAGGGCAGCTGATAAACTAGCATATAAACTAGTCACAACGTTAAAAGCTAGCCAGTAAGTTATAAATATATTTTTTGAACGGCCAAACACACACACCCACTAAAGCCTACTCCTAAATCTATTCCAACGTCCACAACGGGACTCGACCCCACAACCACAAGGGAGGGGAGGCACCACTCAATAACACCAAATGCCGATGGGCTACAAGCCAATAAGTTATATGACATTGTAAAATGGCCTAAAATAACATATTGAAAAATTAATTAGAAAAACAAACGGGTCAAGTGGCTTTTCAAGAAGCTAGCTTATGGCTTTTTAAACAAGCTCCAAAAATAAGCTTAGCTTATGGTTACCAAAAGATGACTTACTAGTGTTTTGGTCTTGAATAAAATGTATAAATTTTTTACAATCTGCTTCCATGTATACAAGATAATTAACATAAAACCTGGGAAGTAAGCATTCTCATGTAATCACTTAATCTGGATAATAAACCTTCTCAGGGTGAACCAGAAAGCCATTGCTGGATACTTAAGAGATGGTTATGAATGAAAAGCAATCTATTTCCAAAGTAAGTGGTCTTAAAATGCAACCAAATTTCAAAACAGAAAGAAAATTGATTTTAATAAGGTCCGTCAACTTCCTAAAAACACCGTAAATCAATCAACCGAAACAACACCTCCAAACCTACTTACGTTTATGAAACTACATTCACTGAACGGCCGGTAATACAAGGGGGAAAACTGACCAAACTATAAGCATGGCCTCTTGATGAACAAATCAATCAAATCTTAGCATCTCTAAATTATTTACCCAAAAAAATCATATTTTTATTTAGAATAGGATTGGTATTACCTCAACGAAGAGAACCCCCTTGGTGACTTCCACCCCCTTGCCCTGATTGAGTGCCCGGCTGCTGCTGATGTATTTGGAGCAAAAGATTTGTAGCAAATTGCAGCGTTGATTGATATCGCTCATTCTTATCAGCATCAAAATCAGACGGCTGCTGAGTTGCTGCATATAGTGCCGACTGAAGTTGCTGCATCTGCTCAGGAAGCTGCAGATTGGAGTTTTCAGGTGGTGCAGCCACCATACTTTGAGGCTGGTAAGCATTACCACCATAAACCTGACTTAAACCTGGATTATTCCCAGGCTGTAAACCCGAGGGCACATCCGTCTTTTGTTCAAACGCATAGCCACCGTGCACATCTTGTGGGAAGTTGGGTAGGTATTGCTGGTTGTTGGCCAACATTGGGACCCCAAAATGACCACTTTGAGATGTCGAACTCATCATGGCCGGCACGCGTTCACGTTGCGGAAAACTAAAAGCAAGATCTTGAACCGGGTAGTTGCCGGAATGATGGTCGTTGACCATGTTTGACTGATAACTCTGATGCTGAGGTGGGATTTGTGGCTGAGGATAAAATGTATTTTCCGGTTGCGAGAAATTCCCACTTAAGTTGGATGGTTCAGGTTCATACTCCCATCCCCTAATTGGCTTCTCATTAGGTGCTGCAGAAGTTAATACGGACCCCACCGGTGGGGTGGCTGATGGTTGCTGGTTATTATTAAACTTCCCCTTGGCCAATGAAGCCAGAGTTGCAATAAGTTCCGGTGTCAAAGAAAGTCCAGTTTGGGGCAAAGATGGAGGAGCTGGCGATTTGGGGTGGGCTTTTGAGTCGTCATGTGGGGGGCCGCTATAATCGATCTGCAGCACCTTCTCCCCAGTGGGCAGAAGATTTTTGTATTCATTTTGAGAAGGAACCTGCTGCTTATCGATATATTGATGTTGGTTCGATAAAAGACCAGCTGACGTGCTGCCAGAGGCATGTTGTGGGAACTTCAGAACGACTCCATATAGGCGCTCGGGCCCAGAAACGTTCAAAACTTTTGAGAGAAATTCAGAAGGTGGGACCAAGAACAAGGTGGTTCCATCGTCAAATTTAGCAACCCCAGCGCGGTTTCTGTCACCCAAATAGCGTACGAATTCAGTATACGAAGCGAAATCTTCTTCACTATCAGGCAAGAAGAATACAATATCGAAACCAACAGCATCCGTATAGTGCTTTGCCAGCATATCCAATCCTGTTCTAGCTGAGCAATTAACAACTTCAGGGCTGCAGGGTCAATATCACAAATGTTAGTAACAAGGAATGCACACACATATTTTAAAGATATATCTGCAAACAGATTTAGGGTTCTGTACAAAGAATAAGTTTTCTGAAAAGATACTTTTAGCAAGGTCGTCCCTATGTATTCATATTTTTAAGCCTTTTAAGACGCTAAAAAAACTGTAGAAGAAAGATTTAGGTGTCATTTGTTTTTTAAGAGGTCTGAAGTCTGATTTCACATCTAAAAAATAAGAGGTGGATGGTCACCTCTTAAAATCTTAGAGGAGCGTAAGAAACTTTCAGACCACCTTTCTTAAAAAAAAACAAACGGTCTTAAGTCTACAAACCTCTTAATTTTCAGACTAAAGAGGTTTTAAGAGGTATTTCTAAAAAAACAAACAGCCCTTTAGAGTTCATATTTGTATTTCAATATTTCAGAATCAGCAATCCTACTTGTTGAGAGCTTGGTGAATTAACAACATGAAGGAAATCACATGCATCTCAATAATTCTACTAGAATCATGTAGGAGATGAAGTAAAAACACATACATTTCGTATCCAATCCAGTCTCTGATAGGAACACAGCGGGCATGACATACAGGAGTTCCTCCCTTAGCAATAACGCCTCGCCAAATATAGTCAGAACTGAGAGGGCCCACATCAGTACCTCGAGCTGTGAATCTTGTGTCTAACCGACCAACACCCTTAACTTGTGGATCAGCGTCTTTCATATCTCTTAAGGGTACATTACCATCAGTTCTCAGCCTTTTGGGTTCCCTATGCAATTGGCTTGCATCAAAAACATCCCATGCCCCAGGAGAAGGCCTGGTGGGTGGTGGTGGATTTATACCTGATGCAGAGGAAGTAGAAGAAAGCATCCCAGGGGTCGGTGAAGATCTTCTCCAGTTTGGAACACCCATTGGATTGATGGAATTAGGAAACTCTGGACCTTGGAGTAGAGGATCAAAGCCATCTGGAGGACCAAAAGGCCTAATAGACACATCAGGTCCACCATAAGGGGGTGCACGTCCATGCATACTATTTGGCACTAAAATAGGGTGACCGTAAACATCCAATTGTGGTGCTTGGGTTGGGAGTTCATTAAAGATTGCATGAGGCCTTGGTCCATTGAAAACATCAGGTCCACCATAAGGAGGTGCACGTGGGGTAAGATCTTTGGTTGGTGCATGTTCGCTGGTTGAAAACATAATTAAAATTCTGGGATCGTTAAAAAGACGGCCTTGCAGCCCATCCTTGGCAAGTTGTGCCTCTTCCACGCTTCTAAACTCAACGAGTGAATAATGTCTTGAAGGAAAACTTCTGATGTTGTCAATCTCACCGAATAAAATCATGGCATTGTGTAACATCTGTTCATCGATATGAACAACAGGAGGATAAGATACGACCAAAACATTACTTGGCTGCTCTCCATCCCCTTTTCGACCTTCTAACGGCAGATTATGCTGTAGAAAGAGCACAAAGCCAGTTCAGTTTTTTTATAAAGATCACCAGAAGAAAATGATAAGATAGATTTTATCCTATCCTTGGCTATGTGAAATGATGCAAAAAGGGCATAAATAGGTTATAACCTGTTGCCTTGGGGTACCAAAATATGAAGGATCAGAGTAATTATTAACAGCATCTGGTGGTAACCAAGGTGAATCAAGCGGAACCACATTTCTGAAATGTTGTCCTTCTTTTGCATCACGGAAATCAGGACCCTGGTCCTGTTATATGAAGGAAGTCAAACAAGATAAAACATGCAATACAACTTGATGACAGAGCTAGACACATTTCCAGTTTTTGCTTCTTTATTTCTCGAAAGGGCAGGGAGGTGTCATTTTTAGTATATAGATATTTTAGTGAAGTAAAGCCCATATCAGGCTACTTAGGGGGGGGGGGGGGGGGGGGGAGTTTCAATTGTGCCCCTTAATCCCTTTTCAGCTTCAGTTTAAAAGATGTTCAGATGAAGGTGTCTATTCTACAACAAATACCAAATATGCTTAGAATATTCTAATCTGTTATAGAGCTGAACAGACTCAAAAAGAGAAATATTTATTTATAGTCCGTCAATCTACATTTGATAAAATTTGTTGCAAATAGTACTAACTCCTTTACAACTTGCAAATAGTAATAACTCCTTTACAACTTTTATCTTAACAGCAGAACTTGACTCCTCAAAGAGATCTTCTATTCCTGGAGATATATATATATATAGAGAGAGAGAGGTTCAAATGAGAAGTAGAGAAATGATCTTCACCACTCATCCGGTCAATAAAGGCGGCTTTGACCGGTTACGGCGGACGCGATCATGGATGATTGACGCGATTCATGGAGGGTGGAGACGATTAAAAGAGGGTAACCCGGTCAAAGCCGCCTTTATTGACCGGATGAGTGGTGGAGATTACTTCTCTACTTCTCATTTTTTAGCACTTCTCATTTGAACCTAATACTATATATATATATAGGGGTGGGTTCAAATGTGAACCACTTTTTGGTTGTGAACGTGAGGACAGCCGAGAGCGCGCCACGTGGCAATCTTGTAAACTTTGTGAACCCATCGTGGCCCTTGATCAAAAAAATCAAAGGAGGATACGGATTCATAGAAAATATGGAAATGTGAAATATATGGTAAGTCAACGATTATGGAAATATGGAAATGTGAAATATGGAAACGTTTTTGAAAATCAATGGTGTGGATTGGTTTACACGGTTTACAAGATATTTAAGGTTTACAAATGAACCTCCCTCTATATATATGAGAGAGAGAGGTTCAAATGAGAAGTAGAGAAATGATCTTCACCACTCATCCGGTCAATAAAGGCGGCTTTGACCGGTTACGGCGGACGCGATCACGTATGATTGACGCGATTCATGGAGGGTGGAGACGATTAAAAGAGGGTAACCCGGTCAAAGCCGCCTTTATTGACCGGATGAGTGGTGGAGATTACTTCTCTACTTCTCATTTTTTAGCACTTCTCATTTGAACCTAATACTATATATATATAGGGGTGGGTTCAAATGTGAACCACTTTTTGGTTGTGAACGTGAGGACAGCCGAGAGCACGCCACATGGCAATCTTGTAAACTTTGTGAACCCATCGTGGCCCTTGATCAAAAAAATCAAAGGAGGATACGGATTCATAGAAAATATGGAAATGTGAAATATATGGTAAGTCAACGATTATGGAAATATGGAAATGTGAAATATGGAAACGTTTTTGAAAATCAATGGTGTGGATTGGTTTACACGGTTTACAAGATATTTAAGGTTTACAAATGAACCTCCCTCTATATATATGAGAGAGAGAGGTTCAAATGAGAAGTAGAGAAATGATCTTCACCACTCATCCGGTCAATAAAGGCGGCTTTGACCGGTTACGGCGGACGCGATCACGGTTGATTGACGCGATTCCTGGAGGGTGGAGACGATTAAAGGAGGGTAACCCGGTCAAAGCCGCCTTTATTGACCGGATGAGTGGTGGAGATTACTTCTCTACTTCTCATTTTTTAGCACTTCTCATTTGAATCACTTATATATATATATATAGGGGTGGGTTCAAATGTGAACCACTTTTTGGTTGTGAACGTGAGGACAGCCGAGAGTGCGCCACGTGGCAATCTGAAAAAAAAGCACCTAGGTTTTATGCATACTGCATAACGCTATCATTCAGACTGAATAAAGCTTTAAGCAGTATGCATCAAGCTTAGGCGCGGGCTTAGTCACACGTGTCAAAGTGCGCCTAAGCTCGATGCATACTGCATAAAGCTTTATTCAGTCTGAATGATAGCGTTATGCAGTATGCATAAAGCTTAGGCGTTTTTTCAGATTGCCACGTGGCGTGATTTTAGTGGTCCTCACGTTCGCAACCAAAAAATGGTTCACATTTGAACTTTACTCTATATATATATATATAGAGGAAAGTTCAAATGTGAACCACTTTTTGGTTGTGAACGTGAGGACAACCGAGAGCGCAACACGTGGTGGCTTTGAGTGTGGTCCCCCTCTTAAATTCAATGCCCTCCCATGAATCGCGCCTAGTCATCCGTCGTGGACTTGACGTGGCGCCTAGTCATCTGCCGTGGACTTGACGTGGCGCCTAGTCATCCGCCACATGTCGCGCTCTCGGTTGTCCTCACGTTCACAACCAAAAAGTGGTTCACATTTGAACCCACCCCTATATATATATATATAGAGAGAGAGAGAGAGAGAAGTTCAAATGAAATGTCATATTTCATTGTGAACGTGAGGACCACTAAAATCGCGTCACGTGGGAATATTCACTCTGAAAATCATGCATTATTAGAGTGAATAAAGGCGCATAAGCCTTTATTAACTCTGAATAATGCATGATATTCAAAGTAAATATTGCCACGTGTCGCGATTTTAGTGGTCCTCATGTTCACAACCAAAATTGAGTTAGAGAGAGAGAGAGAGAGAGAGAGAGAGAGAGAGAGAGAGATCCGAGTTCAAACCAGAAGACGATCAACTCGCGAGAAGGTCCAAATCGCATGTGATTCTAAAGTAAAATCACATGTGATACAAACACGGCATTTTGACCCATTTCACGGATGATTTTCACGTGACCTTGGTTGCGTTAACTATTGCCTCTGTCCTTTTGGACATGTTGTATCACATGTAATTTTACTATAGAATCACATCTGATTTGGCCCTTCTTACATGATCCTCCTATATATACTACATGAAAAAAGAGAACTCCTTAAGCCAGCTGAAACTTGCTAATATGCTGTAAAAGTAGCCAAACTTGTAATTTGTAATGATTGTCTTTTATGATTTATCACTTACTCTTTTTGGTTGGGATCTTAGATAGTCCACACGAATCACACTTCCACCTCTTTTCTTGCCATGCATCATTTTAAGAGCCCTTGATGCATCCTCTAGTCTGGCATAATCAATGTATGCAGTATTCTTATCCCTTAAAAATTTGAAATCCTCGATCGCACCAAATTTAGAAAATTCTGCTTCTAAATCTTCTCTGGATGTGTTAATGCTGATGCCGCTTACCCACAGACTCTTGCAGGGTTTAGCCTGCCAATAAGATGAGGAATAGACTGAGAAACAATAGCACGCAAAAAGGTGAAGCCTAAATAGCTTTAAAAACAATTACATTTAATCTTTTCATTATCAAACAAGAATTTGAAACACTACTATATGGATGGGAACTGAATGAGAACATAACAGGTGCAGATCATGACCAAACACTATCTGATGACTGGAATTGAACTTGAGAGCACGGCAATATGCAACTGAATATTTCAAAGAACGACTGTACAGATAATCTAAGAAAAGGGTAAACAACTAAACAAATATTATACCTATACCATAATTCATGCATGGGACTAGCCACGCTATCTACCAAAAATTGCTGTCAAATGCATAAAATCAGGCCACACTTATACAGTAGTGATACAACAATGAAACAAATTATACCAAAAACAAGAGAATTTTATAATCCTTAATTTGACACCAATATTGATATATTTTAACCAGGTTTTCAAAATACCTAGACATGTAGCCACCATTGGTTATTTCTATTCAAACATAAATTTCAGACTTTCTTTTTTGACGAAAAATTGCATTAATTTTCTACTATCAGTTTACAAAGCATCTTGCCTCAACTAGTACATATATATATATATATATATATAGAGAGAGAGAGAGAGAGGTGGGTTCATACAAGAACGATGTCAATTTAAGAAAACGCGAGGACAATTCTCAGCCACACATTTTCGGTTACGGTGGACGCAATCACGGGGTGGAGATGTGTTTTCTTAAAAAGTTACGTTTCTCGCATGAACCTCTCGCTCTCTCTCTCTCTCTCTCTCTCTCTCTCTATATATATATATATATAGACTTAGAGGAAAGTTCAAATGTGAACCATTTTTTCATTGTGAACACGAGGACGAATCTCAGCCACTCATCCGGTCAATAAAGGCGGCTTTGACCCCCCCCCCCCCTTTTAATAATCTTTACCCTCCCCATGAATGGCGCCAATCCTCTGTCATTGCGTCTACCATAACGGAAGATGTGTGGCTGAGATTCGTCCTCAAGTTCACAACCAAAATTGAGTTCACATTTGAACCTGACCCTATAGACTTTATATATATATATATATATATATATTATATATACGTGTGGGTGTGGGTGTGTAGTATATAGATAAGGGGCTTCCGAAAAGTATTCAGGCACACCAAACAGTAACACATTGACAGATAAAAAGATTAGAAGATAAAGTGAGCTCACAAATAAATTCTTTACCAGCTTCACCTTTATCCTCAAACATACAAGTCACCGAGATCGATGAAGTCACTCACCAACTATGAAACATTGGTTCATATGTGCATGTATGGGTGCAGCTGAAATGCAGCATTATTTTCTTTTTTTGTATGTGATTTGGCTTAATTTGTCATATAAGGCCATCCAAGGTTCCCAATACTTCCAGAAGGAAAAGGCAAACAACACTTCAAATAAGTGGACACCTTCCACATATGATTGTAACTTATAATAGAACACCAAATATTTACACTCTCACCATCTAAACAAATTGGATTCAAGTTTTGTTTTTTATTTCTCTCCACTTGTTTTGTCTTTACTTTATAACAAATATGTACTTGTATCCCTCTGCTTATTTATGTTGTATGCATGACTTGCTTGTTTTTGTCAAGTTTTTTCATGTTCCAGCCTTGCTCTTTCGAATTTCTTGTGTTCGTAGGACATGGCATTCCTATAGAGTTGACGAACAAGTACTTTGATGGATTATTTTGATGTAGGACTAAATATTTTTGTGTCATTTATTGGTCAAGTTGCTTCTGTATATAAAAGATATGTGTCCCACCCACATTCTAAATGCCAAACTCATGCACCCTACATGCAGCATACCTGTTTCCATGATTCCTAGTTGACCCGAAAGAAATTGCACAAATACATGTCCATGGAAGAAGGATGGATGAAATATCGATCACTTACTTCTCAATGTCCGTAGAAGCATAGAAAACCGAAAGAAAAGGAAAAGATGCCGTCCTAATTTTTACTTGAACTCAAATCATTTGAAAAATCCATATGCGATACTTTGTGAATAAGAAATCAAAATACAATTTAACCATAACATTCCCTCACCCTCATAAAATTGCAAAAATTGAACTACAAGCATATTGATAGGATTCTGGAATACAAAATAGGACAAATATTCAAACTAACTCATGGCTTTCCAATTAAAATAAACCTTATTAAACCAAATCACCAACATGTTTTAAACCTCCAAAGATTACCATCATCAATCAAGGGAAGAACAAGAAAAAAAAAATAGGTGGTGGGAAAACATGCAAAATTATAAAACCCCTAGAAAATTTTAGAAGATAATGGCATGTACCCAGTTGTGGCACCCACGTCTAAATAATCTGTCATATGTGTGTGCATGATCAGTATATAAAATGCCATACCCATGAGCATTGTTAAGATGCCATGAGATCTGTAGCCCTGCATCCTTGTGACTAGTGTTAAAATATATATGAACAGACTCATCACACTCATGAAGAAGACAAAATACACCTAGTGACTAAAATATTCTTGCTTTCCTTAACATTCTCTTGTATCATCAAGTTGGTCACCGTAATCCGAGACAATGTTTGTCATCTGAACCTGATCGTCCATGCATACAATATAACTGATCATCATGTGTCAAATCATAGGTATTTCACTCGTTAATAACTTAAGATCACACTATCGAGCATACCAACCTCAACCTAAACTAGGGAAGATGCCATTAAAGATCTAGCCAGCTAAACACCTCAGAAGTTACTTGTACTTTACAACAAAATTAGGTTTATAGATTGCCAAAAATGTTTAAATGTCATAATAGACTACATTCTAATACTTATGTTTATAGGACCAAACAATTGTGTGTCATATGTAAAAGTATTGCAATAAGTTTACACGATGTTTTTTGGACACTTTTGACAAGTGTTGTACTAATGCTTTTTTTGTAGGACACTTGTTCTCATAACACGCTTCTTCAAATAACGCCATATAAAAAAATTAACAGGTCACTTTATTTAAAAATCGTCCTAAAAAACTTATTAAGACGTCTAAAAGCATCTTATAAACTTATAGTAACAATATAGATAGGATGCATAAGTGTTTGGTCCCAGAAAGCAATCTAGTAGGACTTTTATTTATTTTTAACGTCCTACATACTCGATTGTATTGTAGCGTTGGTGCTAGGTCATAGCTGGAAATTCTCCCAAGGCAGAATTTCAAAGTTTGCAACGTCTCTAATCAAAATCACAGACAGCACCATGTGATCCATGTCCAAGACCGGCATAACCCATTTCATCCCAAACTTCTACATAACCTAACATATGGAACCTACTTAGCCCGTTCAGACCTCCTAAACTTATAAACTTGAGATGCCTTGTTGCAAAAAAACAAGAGGTTTTGGAACCATAAGCCTCCATAAGAACCGAGAAATGTCTTCGGTATATCTTGTCAATGCAGAGGATCAACCTGAGAAATTTGACATAATAATAAAGACTAGGGCACATAGATCCTCTAAAAAACCTCATCATAAGTCCAAAACAAGCCTCTATATTGCTACCATTTACAACCAAATTTGAGATTCATAATGTTGATCTCCAAGCATACACCAACTTGTATCCAATGTGGTTCCAAAACAAAGATCTCAAGTTTCACCATCTCTAAAGAAGATACATTTTTAAGCACGGTCTGTTTTAATCCAATACGAGTCACGGATTAAGAAATACTACGAGAAATATGGTAACTACCCATAGATAGAATGCACATTGACTAGAAGGTAGATGCCATCAGAAACACGAGGAAACTGTGGGACCATAAATAGCGATAGCGAGTGCCCTTCCATACGCTTTCCAATAGGAATATTGAAGCATATCAAAGTATAGAACATCAACAATAGTGTTGGTCTGTATTAGTGTCCCATCCTTGTGTTGTATAGATGCACCAAGTGGAGTCATATCACCATGGGCCCTCAATGTTGGAGAACACATACACCAAGCCTACGAGACTCAAAATAAACTGAACAAGATGCAAGAGGACCATGGTTTTCAAAATCGTGTGAGGCTTACGCCTCGAGGCCCGCCTCGCCTCGAGGCAGTCCAAAACCGCTTATGAGGCTTACGCCTTATGGTTCTGGACGAGGCTTAAGCCTCAAACGTTGAGGCGGTGCCTTGAGGCAGTGAGGCGTGAGGCGTTTTTGAGGCATGAGGCTCTTTTGAGAGTGCTTTGACCATTTGAATTTTGACTTGAAGTAGATACTTAAATTACGTTTTTTCTTGAAGTAAAGTCAAACGAAGAAGTCAATGTATTTTAATATTTTTAAAGTACAAAGAGACTTTTTAGGTAGTCCTTTTATCTTACACATCAAAAAATAAAAGAGATGTTTCTTCTCCTACTTTCTTCTTTTTCTCTTTTCTTCTCCTCCAAAATCACCGAATCCCTCCATTTCCAAAGTCCAAACTCTTTTTTCTTCTTCTCCATTTCTTACCTTTTAGACTTGTAACTAGTAATTTTATGAATTTATGACATTAAAAATTTGGTATGGAATAATTATGTTTTCCACTTTGCATGCACTCATAAAATTTGTGTATATATTATGTATTATATATATACATACACACACATATTATATACAACTTGAGGCTTACGCCTCAGACAGCCTCGAGGCTTACGCCTCGCCTCACAGAGGGAAAACGCCTCGAGTCCCGATTGGGATTTTTAAAACCTTGAAGAGGACTACTACCAAGAAAGTAATATCAACACACGTCGGAATGGAAAGGGAAAAAAGTCTTCTATACGTAGCCATGCACAGATTGCCTAAGACTAAGAGTACAACACTAGTGCACTTCTCTTCACCTAGAGCATCCGACAACGTTCTGAGCAAAGCATCTAAAGACTTTAGGATGAACATGAATAAGACAAGTCATACGAACAAGGTTTCCCTAACATTATATAAACAAGTTTTAAAGGTTTCCCTACACCTATGTTTGCTCCTAGATGGGTATGAATCGAAGTCCTCGTCATCTAATCCATGGCTCTGGTGAAAGGTGATCTAGTCAGGTGTGTGCAAATTACTTGTTTGAAAAGATAGGGTAGTAACAAAATTATTTTGAAGTCAAAATTATTTTAATCAGAAACTCCACCAACTAGAATCAAAACTATTGACCGGAGGTCATACAGGGGATAATGTGTATCTGATAGATAAATTGAGATGAAGTTGTGGAAGATAAAACATATAACCAGCGGCTGACCTGCGAAAGCTCAAGTGGGTCTTGTGCAACTAATATGTCCTCCATTAACTCAACCCTATGAATTAAGTCAATTAACCAACCATTCCTGACTGTCATCATATCCTCACCTGAAATCTCTCGGAGTGTTCATAATAGCTTATATAATTACAAAGACAACCAGAAACGAACCATCTACCATGTATAATATGAAACCACGAACCATGTTCATAATAGTTAATACTAAGACAACCAAACATGAACCGTGTATAACAACAAACCACAAAACTGAGATGCATGAAAGCTCCACATGAGAAATATCAAATTCTGGAGTCAAATTGTAAATTTGTCAAACAAGAAATGTTCCAAACTGTAGTTCTCCATTTGTATAACGCTCATTAGAAATAATGATGATGATGATGATGATGATGATGATACTATGAACAACAGTACACAAACTCAGGGAACAAATTATAGATAACCGGAGATAATAGATGATTCAAGCTTTTACCAAGCGATAAACCAAATGAAAAGGATCAACCAAAGAAGTCAAGAACATCGTAAATCGATAAGACAAGTCAAGTGGTCAAATAGTAAAACAATGGTCAAAACTATAACATATAATAGATGGTCAAACAATCAACAATTTTGAACCTTAAAGATGCACTGAGCTTTAATCAAGAAAGCCCCAACAAGTTACGTATCTACTTCAAAAAAACTGAAGAAAAATTTATGGCTACAATTGAGACTAGATATATGGCTTGTCAGAGTAAAAGCACAATGCCCTTGTTACAAGAGCGAGAGGTACTAGCAAGTGTTATAAGACCTAATACTGAACATAACTACATAAAGTATTCAAAGCAAAGATAACAAGTAAGCAACAAAACCCAATGCAAGGTCATTTGATAGAATCAAATTCATCACACGAAGATAATATAGAACATAACATTATCAAATAAAGGCAGACCAACTAACTTATCTCCAGAATGCTATGCATTGTTTTTATCATAAGGAAAGTCCTAAACCCTCTACGAATTCCCAATCAGTTTGAAAAGGCACAATAAAAATGTGTACCTATGATTTGAAATCCAGCAAGCAAACTACTGTAAACACAACTAGTTTAGCAACACTTGAGCCATCAATTCTGATGACGAAAAAAGTAGAAAACTGAAATAGCTATGTGTCTTAAGTAAACCAATTATCATACAATGTACGCAGGGTTTGTATTTAATTACCAAACTATTTATACATAAACTTATATGGGAAAATGTTGGGCTGTCAAAAACTGTAGCAATAGGCACGAATGGTGAAGGGAATGCGGTTGTGCATTGATGAATAGGATCAGAAATTTTGATGCTTGTGTGTGGCATTGTTGAAGAGAAACTCAAACAACACCACTTGACATGACATGGTCACAACCAAACTGTACCTATGAACGCACCAACTAGGTGAGGTAGAGGTCAGCCATGCTTTTTAAGGTAAGTAGCCAACAGACATTTTCATAAGTAGAACTACCAAAGGCATCGTTTATTTGTTTTATAATCATATTGAATTCGATTTTCAGCCTAGCCAACTAATTTGGCATAAAATGCATATTAGTGTTTTTGCACCGAACTATAAATCAAACAAATTACGTAGGCATAAACATAAATAATTGCATGATTAATTAGGAATTATTAGTTGAGAGTATGAGAATAAGATTAAAAGAAACTTTACAGGATAAATAAAATTAAAAAATCACCATGTCTTAAATCAGGTTTTATTTGAAACTTGGTACATCTGGCATTTAGGAATTAGTTTTGTCGTCAAACAGATCCATTATCTCCCTTTATAGACTCATTCCTAGTAAAATTGACAAAGTGCAACAATAAGGTATTAAGGTGGACATAAGTTTACCTTCAGTCACCACAATAAGATTGACAAAGTCAAACAATAAGCTAGATAGAAGTTTGTTGTATGAGATCTTGAGCGTTCTATATGTAAATTTGTTTTCCAGATTTTATGGTTATCAATTGGCAACCATCTAATAAAATGGTGTGACCCTCGTAAAAGAGCATGCAAGAGCAGAGAGAATTATTTCCGTAAAATCCACAAGGAATTGAAAAAATGTGGTGGCAACTACAAGAGGTGATCTTACAAATAAAGTAGCAACTCACACCACTAACCATAAATGGGATGAAATTATTACAAATGCAAGTTGATTATATCGCTTTACCACATTTGTAAAGCAAAGTAATAAAACATTATTTGAAAATAATAAAAGAATTCACTGGTTCTAATCGTTAACTTGAAAAGGATATTCATAACACATTATAAGCTGCAATATAGAGCAACCACATGCTCTATTGAAAGATGAGTGGTGGTCACCTAGTATTAAGAAAGCAATTCGTTATCACATTACGTCATAAACAAAATCCCTTGATCATTATTCTAGAAAACATCAGGTGGAATTAGGCTGTCGAGTGACCTTCTAGAGAACTGAGGTTTCCGTGCATGCATTAAGCGGTTCATGCTTAATATGTATAACCATAATCACTTAAATTATGTGGACAAATGGAAGTTCAAGTTTGATATTACATTACTTCAATACAACCTTTCAAACTGACTAAATTTATTGTTCCATGGATATAATTGACAATTTAGAAACCTCAAGAAGCGACTTGCATTTTCTTCCACAATTCCACGTCCTAGTCAATTCGGAAGAAGGCTGTAAGCTTTGATTTTTAATTCTCCATTTTTGTTCTATCGGAGTGGAACAATAATCGCAGTCAGCTAATTTGTGTTCAGATTTATAATAATGTTTGATTGTTTTAAATTAGATTAAAAGTAACTTGGTTAGAAAAAATGGGAGCTTATTTTAATTTCGGTTAACACCTTTTGAATTGAGCTGAATTGAATATCTAAACTGGCTAGCAAATAGCAGTGGTTACAAGGTTAGGCCCAATTATTCCCACCTAGACCAATTAATCTTACTTAACTTATTTTTGAAATGGTTAATTTGGCGATTAGTTGTTAATCAAAGACATGGAGGACACTTTAAAGCCTGGGCATTCAATTAAGCGGCTGCAACGACAAGCTTGGAGAACAATGCCTTGGATCGAATCAACAATTTGATATGACATATACAAACTTGGTGTTCTCCATGTGATATGAGGAAGCGTTTGAAAATGATACTATATTATATTTTAAGATTTTTCTGTTAGAGAGAACTCATTCAGAAATTACCAGAGCAAGATATCTACATGACTAAACACCTTGGATAGAAGAACTCTTTGGCTGATTTTTCAAAACTCAAATACGGATATTTACTGGTGTATGTCCATGATGTCCGTTAATTCTGAGAACAGAATAGATGATCAGCATCTGCTCTGTAGTGTGGCTCTTAAGTTGGGTACCCTTTTCGCTTTGACTAGGGCTTTCTTAGGGAAAGCATTGGTCATATTTACAGCAAGAAACAGCTATCTCACCAAAGCTTTATGATGATGTGCATTTTGTAAGTTAAACTAAGTTTTTGTGGGACTTAATTCCGCTAAGAAGTTTATATTGAATTGAAACTATGCCCTCATTATTGCATGGAAAAAGCTTTCTTAGATGTTAAATAACATATCCTTTTGCTTAACAGGACCTTTTAAGTTTGCAATTACAGAGAGTTGAAGCTCATCAAAATAAATTACTTAAGAATTAAGATGGAAAATTTTATAAGCAAAACAAAATCATGTTCTTCCTTTATCTCCAGTCACACCAAATGTATCTCAAAACCAACAGGCACCTAAATACTGGGAATTGTTTGCATTGTTTAGCATAAGTCCATAATTAGTGGCAAAACGTTATTCAGAGATGATCATTTTGTTTCAATATAGTGCAGAGTATGAAGTAAAATTAATTATACCAGATTGTGAATAACACAAACAGATGGCTATAAATCCAGTTGTTGCAGCATTGTTCTGATTCCTATTTTGTATTGCAATTTGCAAACCCCATAAGAAACTTGATATAACAATTTTAGTCTTATAAAAGAAAAAGGTAAGTTGTGAAACCCTAGACGAATTCTTTATCATTTCATTTTGGGGTTTTGTTTGAAAGCGTTACTATATAGATTTGCAGAAGGATGATAATTGTAATTGTGAGTTAAGAACAAACAATAGAAGATATACAAAACTTGAATCCATATAACATTCCCCAGAGAAAAACAAACGAAAACCTAATGAGGCAATACAAACCGGTTTGGCAAAATCAATCTTGAGAGAGGTCCCACGTAAAACAAGGCCCTGAAGGGAGTCTTTGGCCTTCCTGGCATCCTCAGCACGTCTCATGTTGACAAATGCATAGCTTCTTGACGGATAACAAGTAACGCTATCAACGGCGCCATGTTTCTCGAACAGATTCCGCAAATCGGCATCTGTAACATCGGCGCCCAGATTGCCCACCCATAGATTGTTCATGCCAGCATCGGAGGATGAATCGAACAGGTTTTGCTTACTGGATTTCATAGGAGGTCCCATTGGAATTGGTTATCAAGAGTTTGTGTGCAACAATTGGATTCAGATTTCAGAGACTATTTATATATTTGGTGGGAGATTGAGAATGGAAAGCAAAGGAAGAGAGGCGAAAAGCCAAAACAAAACAAGGATTTCCTTGTGTTGGGATGGACGGACGGTTTGAATCAAGAAATATTAAGGGAATTGGAATTGGAATTGGAATTGGAATTGGAATGTGGAAGAGATAAAAAATCCCATTACACGAGGAAAGAATTCAAAACCATAGGTCGCGTTTGGTTTGCTGGAATCTTTTTGAAGGAATTATAATTCTGAAGGAATCGGAATTCAATTCCATAATCTGTTTGGTTGGCAGAAATGTCCGATGGAATTGGAATTCAGATATGCAAAATGACATACATACCCTCCTTTTGTTCTTATGTCGAAGCGGTGGCGGCGGTCGGAGGTGGGTCGAAGCGGTGGCGGCGGTCGGAGGTGGGTCGAAGCGATGGCGGAGGTCGACGGTGGGTCGAAGCGTTGGCGGCGGTCGGAGGTGGGTCGAAGCGATGGCGGAGGTCGGCGGTCGATCGAAGCGGTTGCGGCGGTCGGCGGTGGGTTGAAACGAAGTAGTAAGTTAGGGCATCTAATTGAAGGCTAATCTGATAATTTAGCAATTCCCATGTCAAAGGATTTTAAAATCCTTCCATGTACCCAAGGATTTCAAATTCCTTCATATGAGGGATTTTAATTCTGTGAAAACTGCAAATTTTGATCATCAGGATTAGCTACTCGTTTAGTCACTCAGTAACGTTTCTGTAGGCAAAAATGTAGTATTTAAGTTGCCCAAACAATCTAGGTTAGTTTGCGTGAAAAAATTTAGGCGAAAACCTAAAAGTCCCGAAAACTGCCCGAAAAAGTCCGTACCGGTCCGAAATCGTCCGAAAATCCTATAATGCCAAATTAAAGTTGACTTTTAGAAAAATTAAGTTATTTTATTTAAAAATAAGTAAACTAGTTTAAATGATCCGAAATTTTCCCTCGAAAAATCGGTTTCTACCGAAAACGCGCTAAAAACCGATATTGCGTTGAATTAAGCAGTATAATTTAAATCATTTAAATTATTTAACAAAAAAAAAATTGAAAAGGGTTGGGATTGGCCAAGAAGGCCGGCCACCCCCCCCCATACATCTCTCTCTCTCTTTTTTTAAAATCTTCTTACACACACTTTCATTTCATTTCATTTTCAAAAACCCTCCCTCTCTCTAAAAACTCTCTCAAATTCTCCCAAATTTCCAGCCATATTCTCTCTAAAAATCTGAAATTTCTTGAAGATTAAAACAAGTTTTAAGAGTATCATTTGTGTTCATCAAAGGTAAGAGTATTGCATGATTGTAAAGCTTCGATTTTTGGCTCAATCTTGAGTCTTCTTCTATTTTCTTTGAGGTTTTATCCCTCTTTTATGTTTTGATAATCATCTTGATGTTTGGGGATGAGACATAACCTTAGAAATGTGTTTAAACATTCTATGAAGGTAAATATCCATGAATCCCCCCGTAAGAACACAAGTTTGATTTCAAAAATCTTGTTGTTGATGTTTTTGATCATCATTTTGGGGCTGGACATTATTGATAGTTCATGCATGCTTATTGATGATGATAATGCATATTTCATCTATTTATTTGTTAAATGATATGAGTTTATGGTTTAATAGCAAGAAACCCCAACAAATCTTGTGATTTTATGTGTTTTGATGGATGAAAATGGGGTTTTGATTCTGGACAGAATCTGTCTGATTTTTGCATGTGTGTTTGGACGTGTCAAAAGTATAGTAAACTGAGGAATTTTTCTACAAAAATTTGATAGATTGAAATTTGATGAGTTAGGAAGAAAATCCCTTTTTGAATCACTTAAAAATTCGGAGTAAAACCCCTCCAACCATTTAAAAACTTTTTGATGCTCATCAGCTTTTGGTCAGAAAACTTGTATCATCTTCATGCATGCATATCTCTTTGACAACTTATCCAAAATGCACGATTTTTGATTTCAAACTCAAGTTCTCTGAGATAGCTTTCTAAAGAATCCAAAATCACGTGATTTGGTGGACTTTTGAGGGTTCAACCAATGAAAACAAGTTAGTGGTGTAGGCTGTCCCATGGTGGCAGATTGCACATGCACGACTTTAAGAGGCCATATCTCCCTCAAAAATCATCCAAATGATGTGAAATTTGTCTCATTAGCTTGGTATATGTGTTATCTAGAAAATCCCTTTTGAAATTCGTAATTTGGTGGGAAAATGAATTCTTTATGAAGCAAACATCACTGACATGTATTTCTGAAAATAAAAGGGTGTCCACTGTTTTTGTAAAAATTCTTAAAATAGGTAAAACACCTCCAAAAATTATGAAATTTGGTGGGATTATTGCTAATATCCCAAATTCCAGTAGGTAAAAATTTTGAAACCTAACTCCCTTTGGAACTAGGTTTAATGGTGACACCTTTGCATTGGAACAAATCTGCCAGAATAGAAAATTTTCAAAAATGTTATTTTACAAATATTCAAAATTCCCATGTGATTGGATAACAATCTTATGTAACAAAAAGTCAATTTATACTAAAATGAACTTATTAAAATATAGTAAAGGCATTATATGGATATCGGAATTGATTTATTATTTATGGACCGTTGAATTTAGAACTTACGTCAAATACGTATATTATAAGGCAATTCTAGATTCGGAACCGGGACTCGTACACGCGTTAACGATTGTCTAAACGCTAAGATCACTCGAGGTGAGTATTCACAGCCCCCGTTTTTACCGTTTTTACGTGTTTTGGGGTGAAAAGCGTGTTGATAATAAAAGATTTTGTGAAATGTGTACACGTATGCCTTCTAGCAAATGTTATGTGAATTGTGTACAAGTTATGCTTTCGAGCTAGTGATTGTGAAAATTATGATATGAATTATGCTTTCGAGCAAGTGATTATGCAAATGATGATATATTGAGTAAAAGTCCCATGTTGAATACACTACTATTAACTTGTTTCGAGCCAATGGTTATTGTGGATAGCGCTATTTGGTAGAGTGGACCCACCCTTTGTTTACTGACGAGTATAGGGTGCACGTAATCATATGTGGTACTACACATGTGGGATTTAGTCCCACCGCTGAGGTAGTGCAGCGTCTACACATGTGGGGTTTTAGTCCCACCGTTGAGGTAGTTCGCGAAAACGCTCTACACATGTGGTTCGCTACCACCTCTGAGGTAGATCGTTAGGGCAAATTGGTTTTAGGTTTAGTAGTGACTCAAAGAATAAATATCATGTGATTAACTTAACCCGGAAAATTTACTCACATTTTGATACTAAGCTAGAAATGGAGTGAGCAAAAACATTCACTAATGTTCAGGCTAGTATCGGTAGTGAACGAAAGGGTTCACTATAACTTGTTTATGAAAAATTGAGTGAATAAAAAGGTTCACTAAAAATTTGTTGCATTTAAACTGTTTTGTGCATATAAAAACCTGTGAACTCACCAACTCTCGTAGTTGACGCTTGTTTTAACATGCTTTTCAGGAAATCAGAGGGTGAATGAAAAAGCTTAATTTGAGCGTTGTAGACATCAATCAAGACTTCGTTTATTTTGTTATGTTTGTAAATTCCAAACTCTGGTTGGTTGTAATACGTTTTGGTAATCTTTAAATATTTTTTAAATGAATGGTTGGTGTTGATTATCTCCTATCGCAATGAAATCTAGACTGTTACACCCTGCGGTTCCGCTTTAGCGGGGTGTTACAGATTTGGTATCAGAGCCATAGGGTTATAGAGAACATCGGTTTTTCATAAAAACCAGTACTATAACCAACCTTTTTCTAAAATAAGTTAAAACTTTTAAATTATAAGATTTCGAAGTATAGGAGAATTAAAATACTTGTGTGATTAGGATAGGTGCTATTCTGATATATCATAGATATGCGGAGCCTGATCACCTACGCCTAGCCATGATATAAGTAGAATAAGACTTATAAACTAATCATACGGCTAGTAGGATTGGAACCTTCCAAAAACCTCCTGAAAAGCATAAACTGTGTGAGTTCACGTTAATTAGCATATCATGATGTTGATATTTACTTTAGCACTTACGCGTTTAAGTAAAGTAACGCCTTTGTTGAACACTCTTGCGTTAGCACTTAGGAGGTCACTAGTAGTTTGAAGGCGCGTTAATAAGTTATGCGGACACTAAAATCACTATGCCGAACACTATTACTTAGACTTCGGAGAAAGGCCCGTCCAGGCATTACGATTCCGACATTGGACTAACAAGTGAAGACATTTCAATTGATCCACCTCCGATTACCCCCAACAACTGTCTTATCTCAAAGTACACCAGTTATTCCTACGCCTAACCCGAACCTCCCGACGCCTCATATGAGACAACTCAGAAGAGAGCTGCGGCAACCATTCGGAGTGGACTGGCGATAACTCAGCTAGATAATGCAAGATCATCTTACATCCTTTCGGGGATATTGATCGGTTATATTAGTAGTATGACACAAGGAGAGGCTCGAACTATGCGAACACTCGCCGACGGACTGCAAAATAGTCGGAGCAGGGCATCAAGATGGAATCAGGCCATAATTTAGTTGACAAACTTGGTGCATCTCCTGGAGGAATGTACCACCAAAGTTGTAGAAAATGCTATGACGGCAAGAAGGATGACTAGGAGAGTTGACTTGGGCGGACAAGTTGTGGTAATACGGTTGGCAAAGTTGATCCTATCGATTGTAACTCTCGTGATTTTGAAAGAATTCCAAAAATGCACTTTTGGGTTGTTCCATTTAAAACCCCAGCATGGACAAGAGAAATAATTGAAGGATGCATTAGCATCAAACTTTGAACTTTTCAGATATGTATTAAGCTTTTACGAAATTAATTTTTATTAAATCACCAAGACGTTCTCACCGAATTTATTTTAAAGAAATTGTCATAAATAAAAATACAAATATTTTCGAACATTTATTAGAGACAACTTTTAATTAAACATACATTTTACAAATGAATTAGAACTGTATCATCCAGAAGAAACACATGTAGCTAGAAAGTGAACCGTGAGAATTAATCGATCAACATTGCTCAACTGATGGCCCAACAAGTCCAGGAAGTCGTACCTACCATAGTCACTAAAGTCACCACCGACCTTGTCACAATAGAAGAAATAAGGAAGTCATAATACCCATCGAATGGAAGGATGGTAATGCAAGAAAATTGGAGCACCAGTCAGAGGAAACGACTCGTGATAAATCAATCAGAAGTTGAAAAAGTAGTCAGAAATTTTGGAGCAAAGACCCAAGAAATCACAGAACTTGAAAGAGGAGCATTTAATTGAATACTCTAACGGAGAGTTAGTAAGGCTAACAAGGTAGTTAGAAAATGCACTCTAGGCTTATCAGGAAAGGATTTGAGTATAGATTTAATTTCGATCAAGATAGGGAGTTTCGACATAATAGTGGGTATGGATTGGATGTCCAACCACCGAGCGACAATATACTGTGCTGAGAAGATAGTTAGGCTAGCATTACAAGATGGAGGTGTACTCGAAGTGCACGGAGAAAAGCCGAAGAGAGATATTAAGTTAGTATCGTTCATGAAAATGCGTAGCTATCTACGAAAGGAATGTGTAGCATTCATGGCGCACGTCATAGATAAGAAAGCAAAGGAGAAGCAAATCCAAGATATTCCGATTGTGCGGGAATTTCTCGAAGTATTCCCGGAAGAGTTACCTGGGCTACCCCCGAAGCAAGGAGGAGCATGAGCAACATTTGAGGTTGATACTGAAATTACTCAAAGCTGAAAAGCTTTATGCCAAGTTTTCAAAGTGCGAATTTTGGATTCGAGAAGTGCACTTTTTAGGTCATGGGTGAATAAAGAAAGAATACACATCGATCCAGCCAAGGTTGAGGCTATAAAGAAATGGGAAGCCCTGAAGACACCGACAGAAATTCGACAATTTCTCGGTCTGGCAGGCTACTACCGGCGATTCATTGCAAATTTCTCCAAAATTGCGCAGCCGCTGACAACCTTAACGCATAAAGACAAGAAGTTTATTTGGGGAGAGAAACAAGAAGAAGCGTTTCAATTGCTCAAGCATAAGTTGTGCAATGCACCCATTATGGCGTTACCCGAGGGAACGGATAACTTTGTGGTGTATTGCGATGCTTCATATCAAGGTTTGGGATGTGTTTTGATGCAGAACGAGAAAATCATTGCCTATGCATCCAGACAACTGAAGGTCCACGAGAAGAGCTACACCACTCATGACTTGGAGCTCGAAGCAGTGGTGTTTGCCCTTAAGATTTGGAGATTATCTTTACGGCACCAAGTGCACCATCTTTACGGACCATAAGAGCCTCCAGCACATTCTTGATCAGAAAATGCTGAACATGAGGCAGAGAAGATGGCTTAAGTTGCTCAGCGATTACGACTGCGAGATTAAATATCACCCAGGGAAGACGAATGTTGTAGCTAATGCGCTAAGCAGGAAGGTGTTATGAATTATGTGCAGAATTGACAAACCAAGTGATTACACATCCAATGTTACAAGACACTTGAGGGTCACACCTGTGAGGACCTATAAGTCGAACAAGTTAGATGAAACCCAGAAATGGAGAGTTAGGATTTATAATAGTGCATTATAAATCAATTGGGTAATTACAGTCAGAATTACCAAAGTTGGAGGGTTATTAATTAATTAGGATATTATATATTTATTAGATAAATAAATATATAATAGTTAATTAATAAGATTTTATATATATTAGATAAATATATAAATTATAATTATCGTATGCAAATTCTTTTCCAGCTAATTAAAAGGAAAAAGGATTAGAGATAATTATAAAAAGGAAACTGAATCTTATACAAACTGTATTTTTCCTCCATATAAATAAGGCTTATGGGTTAAGGAAAAATCTAAGCTTTAAGCAAAAAAACAGTTTTTCAGTTTCCTCCCTCTCCCTCTCTCTCTCCATCGGCGCCGACCTCCCCTCCCCTCCCGTCGGATTTCAGTTTTGTTGGTCGGGTTTCATACAGTTCAACTAGAAGGACGTTCATTGGTCGATCACCGGTGGACTATCGTCAAGCAATCCAGGTAAATTGACTTAATCCAATCTATTAGGATTAATCTAGAACGATTAAAAGATCGATTGGCTTTAAGGGTTTTTAGCTTTTATCGCTTCCGCATAATAAGATCGGAAACAGCGTGTTTCTGATCGCGTAGGTTTTATCAGTTTGATTTTAAACCTATGAGATTTAACAAACCAGTGAGGTTCGTTAAATCCGTGTAAATCCACGAGTCAGTTTGATCCGAGGATACCCACAAAAACCCAACAGAAGGAACGGGTGAAGCCTACAAGGACGCGAGCAATGGGAGTGATAGTGTAGACCAGCCTGAAAAGTCAGATATTGGAAGCTCAGAGAGAAGCTCTGAAGGCTGACAATTTAAAAAAAGAGACACTTCACAAGATGGAGGAGGAGTTTGAGGAGAGAACGGATGGAGTGCGTTATTTCAAGGATAGAATTTGGGTTCCGAAAGTCGATCAGTTAAGGAGAATGATCATGGATGAGGCCCATCAATCAAGGTACTCGATACACCCAGGTTCTGACAAGATGTACAAAGGGATAAAGGAACACTACTGGTGGCCTGGAATGAAGAAGGATATCGCCACTTATGTGAGCAAATGTCTAACCTGCGTAAAAATCAAGGCAGAACACCAGAAACCATCCGGACTATTACAGCAACCGGAAATCCCAGAATGGAAATGGGAACGGATATCAATGGATTTCGTGACCAAGTTACCCAAGACTAAAAAGGGCCATGATTCGATATGGGTAATCGTTGACCGGCTCACGAAATCTGCGCACTTTTTGCCAATAAGAGAAAGCTTTAGCATTAATAGACTCGCGTAATTGTATGTCGATGAGATAGTCATGCGACATGGAGTGCCAATCTCGATCATCTCCGACAGAGACAGTGGATTCACCTCACGATTTTGGCAGTCACTACAAGCAGCATTGGGTACCAGCGTAGATTTGAGCACGGCTTACCATCCTCAGACCGACTGACAGACTGAGAGAACCATACAAACGTTGGAGGATATGCTGCAAGCATGCATGTTGGAATTTGGAGGTAGTTGGGACGATCATCTACCTTTAGTTGAGTTTTCTTACAATAACAGCTATCATGCTAGCATTCAGTGTGCCCCATATGAAGCTTTGTACGGACGTAAGTGCAGATCCCCACTTAATTGGTTGGAAGTGGGAGAAAGTCGACTAATCAGGCCTGACATCGTTCAAGAAACCACTGATAAGATCAAGATGGTTCAAGAAAAGCTTAAAGCGGCCAGAGATAGCCAGAAAAGTTACGCTGATAATCGACGGAAACCGTTGGAATTCCAGATTGGTGATAGGGTACTACTGAAGGTATCACCTTGGAGAGGGCTAATAAGATTTGGAAAGAAGGGAAAGTTGAGCCCCCGATTTGTCGGACCGTTTGAAATCTTGGAAAGAATCGGACCAGTCGCTTACAGATTGGACCTACCCCAGAGCTCAGCTCTATTCATGACACTTTTCACGTGTCCAATCTGAAGAAATTCCTGTCAGAAGAGACAGTAGTCTTACCTCTGGAAGAGATCCAAATCGATGAGCAATTGCGCACCACGGAGGAACCAATTGAAATCCTCGATCAGGAGACCAAGCGGCTTAGGCACAGTAGAATACCGATCGTCAAAGTACGATGGAATTCAAAGCATGGACCAGAGTTTACCTGGGGGCGAGAGGCATTCGTGAGGAATAAATACCCTCACCTTTTCACAAAAGACCCCGGTGGTAGTAGCAAGAATTAAATTTCGGGACGAAATTTCTTTCAACCGGGGGTAAATGTGACAACTGCAAATTTTGATCATCAGGATTAGCTACTCGTTTAGTCACTCAGTAACGTTTCTGTAGGCAAAAATGTAGTATTTAAGTTGCCCAAACAATCTAGGTTAGTTTGCGTGAAAAATTTAGGCGAAAACCTAAAAGTCCCGAAAACTGCCCGAAAAAGTCCGTACCGGTCCGAAATCGTCCGAAAATCCTATAATGCCAAATTAAAGTTGACTTTTAGAAAAATTAAGTTATTTTATTTAAAAATAAGTAAACTAGTTTAAATGATCCGAAATTTTCCCTCGAAAAATCGGTTTCTACCGAAAACGCGCTAAAAACCGATACTGCGTTGAATTAAGCAGTATAATTTAAATCATTTAAATTATTTAACAAAAAAAAAATTGAAAAGGGTTGGGATTGGCCAAGAAGGCCGGCCACCCCCCATACATCTCTCTCTCTTTTTTTTAATATCTTCTTACACACACTTTCATTTCATTTCATTTTCAAAAACCCTCCCTCTCTCTATCATTCTCTCTCTAAAAACTCTCTCAAATTCTCCCAAATTTCCAGCCATATTCTCTCTAAAAATCTGAAATTTCTTGAAGATTAAAACAAGTTTTAAGAGTATCATTTGTGTTCATCAAAGGTAAGAGTATTGCATCATTGTAAAGCTTCGATTTTTGGCTCAATCTTGAGTCTTCTTCTATTTTCTTTGAGGTTTTATCCCTCTTTTATGTTTTGATAATCATCTTGATGTTTGGGGATGAGACATAACCTTAGAAATGTGTTTAAACATTCTATGAAGGTAAATATCCATGAATCCCCCCGTAAGAACACAAGTTTGATTTCAAAAATCTTGTTGTTGATGTTTTTGATCATCATTTTGGGGCTGGACATTATTGATAGTTCATGCATGCTTATTGATGATGATAATGCATATTTCATCTATTTATTTGTTAAATGATATGAGTTTATGGTTTAATAGCAAGAAACCCCAACAAATCTTGTGATTTTATGTGTTTTGATGGATGAAAATGGGGTTTTGATTCTGGACAGAATCTGTCTGATTTTTGCATGTGTGTTTGGACGTGTCAAAAGTATAGTAAACTGAGGAATTTTTCTACAAAAATTTGATAGATTGAAATTTGATGAGTTAGGAAGAAAATCCCTTTTTGAATCACTTAAAAATTCGGAGTAAAACCCCTCCAACCATTTAAAAACTTTTTGATGCTCATCAGCTTTTGGTCAGAAAACTTGTATCATCTTCATGCATGCATATCTCTTTGACAACTTATCCAAAATGCACGATTTTTGATTTCAAACTCAAGTTCTCTGAGATAGCTTTCTAAAGAATCCAAAATCACGTGATTTGGTGGACTTTTGAGGGTTCAACCAATGAAAACAAGTTAGTGGTGTAGGCTGTCCCATGGTGGCAGATTGCACATGCACGACTTTAAGAGGCCATATCTCCCTCAAAAATCATCCAAATGATGTGAAATTTGTCTCATTAGCTTGGTATATGTGTTATCTAGAAAATCCCTTTTGAAATTCGTAATTTGGTGGGAAAATGAATTCTTTATGAAGCAAACATCACTGACATGTATTTCTGAAAATAAAAGGGTGTCCACTGTTTTTGTAAAAATTCTTAAAATAGGTAAAACACCTCCAAAAATTATGAAATTTGGTGGGATTATTGCTAATATCCCAAATTCCAGTAGGTAAAAATTTTGAAACCTAACTCCCTTTGGAACTAGGTTTAATGGTGACACCTTTGCATTGGAACAAATCTGCCAGAATAGAAAATTTTCAAAAATGTTATTTTACAAATATTCAAAATTCCCATGTGATTGGATAACAATCTTATGTAACAAAAAGTCAATTTATATTAAAATGAACTTATTAAAATATAGTAAAGGCATTATATGGATATCGGAATTGATTTATTATTTATGGACCGTTGAATTTAGAACTTACGTCAAATACGTATATTATAAGGCAATTCTAGATTCGGAACCGGGACTCGTACACGCGTTAACGATTGTCTAAACGCTAAGATCACTCGAGGTGAGTATTCACAGCCCCCGTTTTTACCGTTTTTACGTGTTTTGGGGTGAAAAGCGTGTTGATAATAAAAGATTTTGTGAAATGTGTACACGTATGCCTTCTAGCAAATGTTATGTGAATTGTGTACAAGTTATGCTTTCGAGCTAGTGATTGTGAAAATTATGATATGAATTATGCTTTCGAGCAAGTGATTATGCAAATGATGATATATTGAGTAAAAGTCCCATGTTGAATACACTACTATTAACTTGTTTCGAGCCAATGGTTATTGTGGATAGCGCTATTTGGTAGAGTGGACCCACCCTTTGTTTACTGACGAGTATAGGGTGCACGTAATCATATGTGGTACTACACATGTGGGATTTAGTCCCACCGCTGAGGTAGTGCAGCGTCTACACATGTGGGGTTTTAGTCCCACCGTTGAGGTAGTTCGCGAAAACGCTCTACACATGTGGTTCGCTACCACCTCTGAGGTAGATCGTTAGGGCAAATTGGTTTTAGGTTTAGTAGTGACTCAAAGAATAAATATCATGTGATTAACTTAACCCGGGAAATTTACTCACATTTTGATACTAAGCTAGAAATGGAGTGAGCAAAAACGTTCACTAATGTTCAGGCTAGTATCGGTAGTGAACGAAAGGGTTCACTATAACTGGTTTATGAAAAATTGAGTGAATAAAAAGGTTCACTAAAAATTTGTTGCATTTAAACTGTTTTGTGCATATAAAAACCTGTGAACTCACCAACTCTCGTAGTTGACGCTTGTTTTAACATGCTTTTCAGGAAATCAGAGGGTGAATGAAAAAGCTTAATTTGAGCGTTGTAGACATCAATCAAGACTTCGTTTATTTTGTTATGTTTGTAAATTCCAAACTCTGGTTGGTTGTAATACGTTTTGTAATCTTTAAATATTTTTGAAATGAATGGTTGGTGTTGATTATCTCCTATCGCAATGAAATCTAGACTGTTACACCCTGTGGTTCCGCTTTAGCGGGGTGTTACAAATTCCTTCCCCAAATTCCAATTCCCTTCTCTAAATCTTACCAAACACATGAATCCTTGGGAATTGGATTCCAATTCCTTTAGATTCCCAAGGAATCCTGCATACCAAACGTGCCCATAGTTTTAAGAATTTGACAAATTACGTTTTTACCCTTAAATCCATTTTAAGACTTCCAAGCCCTGACGTCTTCACTTTCATTGATCGCCTATCACTGTACCAAAGCACTATCGTCTTCATCGACCTCCAGGTACGCCAACCACCGACCGTTGATCGTCGCTATGGTGGTTGTAGTTGTCAGGAAGTGCTTTCGATTTAGCTCTTATTTCATTCACTTTCTCATAGGTAAATACGCAAAAAGCTTGATTCTGCTTTTCGATCAACTTGGTTCACTATCTAAAGCTTGATTCTGAATAGGTGGTTTAGCATATCCTCTTTCCATGTGTCTAATTTGTAAACAGAAACATGTCTAGTTTCTATGAAATGAAAAAAAGCTCACTTATTTCGACTAAATCTTCTGAATGAAAGAACTAGTTTTTTTAAATTTCATTTTGTGTGTTACATTAACTTACCCAGCAAAGAAGAGTTAGTAGATTAATTAATTGAATAGAAGTAGGAAAGGTTTAAAATGTTATTGATGATGAAGTACAGTGATTAGTTTAACATGTAAAGCTTTTTGTTTGTACTAATTTTTTTCTTTGGTACTAGCATTATTCTTTGTTGGTTATTTTAGTGTCACCGGGTCCATCTTAGTATAATGGGACGCATGGATGCTCAATGGAGACAAATGTAGTTTTGATCAAGTCAGGAGGTGTGGAGTGCACGCTTGTATCAAAAAGAAGTTTGAACTTGGTTTGGTTTAAGGAATGCCTGTGCCGCGAGTGTGTTTGCTTTTGGTAGTGATTCGACAAAACATAGCTCGCGTTGCAAGTGGCTTGCTAAGTGAGGTTCGATAACCAAAAGTGGTTGACATCCAGAGAAAGCTTTGCGACGTGAAGGGCTTGCGATGCGAGTAAACCCCTTGCCAAACTTCGAAAAGTTGAAAATTTGACACACACAAAAAGTGTATACGGTATATGTGACTCAATTGCGAAATCCATGAAGCCTATACAGTTTACGTCACTTGACCATTGTTTTTGTACACTAACTTGGTTTCACCAACTGAATAGTTGATTCCACATTTTTTCTGAACATAAGCACCCAAGTGTTGATATATACTTATGTAGTATTTGCACACAATTGTACACCATGCTAAATTGTTTCCGCAATACAAACATAATCTCATTCCTCGTCTCTTTCAACCCATTCACCGCTTGTAACACCCCAAAACCCAAACAAATAATAAGAAATAACAAAGCCCAGTGATCTACACAGCGAAACTATAACATTTGATATCAAAATGAAATTCATAAGTCAATACATAAATTTTAAGGCGTAATTAAAACTACTAGCAGAACAAACTCCCCACAGCTGAGATTTATAAAATATAAATGACCAACTAATGTCCAGGAGACTGCTAATCTAACCAAGCACTTGTTCCTTGCCTTTGCCACCGCCCGATCCTCTAGTTTTTCTTGAAAATTTGTTTAGAGGTTTTGAAAACGAGGATTACACCGCAAGGTCTAGTAAATTCCCTCAACACAATTATAAAGCATAGTCGGCTAAAATACAAACAGTTAAATTCTCTAATGGTGCATTGTGGACATTGTCACGGGCCCAACTGGTCACTCTAATTGCAAGGAAGCACGAAACAAATTCGTGCTTCACATTACCCCAAAATAGTTACCAAGGGCGCACCCCGTCCCTTGGCACTTGTCATCTCCCAAGGGCACACCCCGTCCCTTGATACGCTATGTCCACCTTGCCTCACATCCAAGTCAACAATTGAATCCCATTCATTACAAGCATGCTTATAATATACAGTAATTAAACAGTTCACAATAGTTCATAAACATTTTGGTTTATAAAATATTTGGCAAGGGAACTTACTTGAGCTTATCTCTGATAACTGTTATCTATAGCTAACTCTCGAGTCTCGACTACTGGATCAACACCCGATCTATAACATAGAGACCTTTCTTAGGAAATGGTTAAACCCTAAGGCAGAAGACCCCCTAAGCAGACTTAGCACGGGGGCCCCTCGAAATTTTTTGCTTTTATACAAATAAATCATTATAGGATCTCCCTCAAAAAACTAACCCTAGGGTCGAAGATTCCCAAAACCGACTCGAGAGCTACCTGAAATCCGATCTGGGTTTTACCCAAGTCTGACTCGGACTTTAGCATAGTCCGAATCGGACTCCAGCTTAGTCCGAATCGGACTTCAGCTTAATCTGAATTGGACTTCACACTAGTTCGACCCGGACTTCGGATTTTCCAAGTAGTTCGATTCGGACTACTGGAGGAGTAGTCCGACTCGGAGAAGAAGTCCGAATTTGTGGTTTTCTAGGTTCGATAGGAGTAGTCCGACTCGGAGAAGAAGTCCGAATTTGTGGTTTTCCAGGTTCGAGGAGATCAAACCTGGTACCCTAAAATTCAACTAAAACAGCTCTTAAATCCCACAATTATATCACAAATAAACCAAGAATTTCAATTCTAATGAATCTTAGACTGGATAGTGATCATACTCAGGGAAATCTTACCTCAAAGAATCAAAATGGCGATGAAGAAGATGAATGTTGCTACTGCTTCCCAAATACACACACAAACAAACACAGATTTTCTTACCTCAAATGGATAAAACCCTAAAATTTTCCTTAAATATCAAAGCCAAGCCCAAATGACATACCCAAAACTAGCCTTAGCCGATTATAGAATCTTTTCGACTTGACACAATTGATCCCTAACTTTCAGTTTACCAAAATTTGACCCCCAAAATTACTATCTAGGAAAATAGCGAATCCTAAAATTTCCGGTTATTACACCAATGCAACAAAGGAGTAACTTAATCTGAACTCATTTCCAAAACAATGGCAAAAAAATTTGGTTGAGAAAGAAAGTAAGAAAGCCAAGAAGTTGATAAATTATGCTTTCCTTCCTCTTCTTTGGCTGAATTTCAAAGACGTTGTGAGCTGATTGGACACAACCACTCAATTGGAAATACTACAGTTATTGTAGAATCTACAACAAAAATTCAAGCTTTGTTGCAAAAAAACCATTGTTTACATCAATTATTCAAGCAACAAAAATTTAGGCTTTGTTGGTTATTTTAGCGTCACCATTGTTTACATCAATTATTTTGGCAACAAAAACCTGAAAGTTATACAAAATCGTTCAAAATCACTTAGAAAATTTTAGGGTTTCACCAAAAGTTTACAAGTGTACAAATAGGCCATGTCCGCCAAAATACACCTCCGCCAATGGAGAAGGTGGATAGATTATGTAATTTTCAATTAATTATGGGTGAATATGAATATCGGTCAGGGAACAGAATTGAAAATATTGGCATCTCTACCAAAATACACCTTCGCCAAAGGCGGAGGAGGGTAGAAATTGTAATTACCGGTTTTAAGGGGTAAAAAGGGGATATCAGTGAGGGACCAAAACTGTAACTTTAAATAACACCATTGGCAGAGGTGGGTTGTGGCAGAGTGTTGGTCCCAAAAGGGTGACCTTCAAGTTGTAAGGAATTGTAGAAGGGGGGGGGGGGGTTGAATACAATTTGACATAGTATGATTCACTTTTAAATTCTTTGTATATAACAAATGAAATTTACAAGATCGTTACGGTAATAGATAAGAGATTAACCTAATCTAAACAATCTTAAGTTTACACTAAGCTTTCACTAATGCACTAGTGAGAAAGATAGAAAAGAAAGAATAACAAAAGATGATTCAGTAGAGATAGATGACTTAGGTGTGTTTGAAGAACAAACCCTTAAGCCTCTATTTATAATGCATGCATTAATTGCATGGATATGGTCACCTTTACACGTGTTGTGTATCTGGTGGACCAAATGTACTATTTGTTATTTTAATATACCCATGCGTAAGAAAGCATAGTAGGTAATTCACTAGTACAAAAATGGTCTTTTGCCACGCTTTTGAAATTTAAGTTAGTGACGGTTGGGTTTAGAACTGTGGCTAAAAGTCATACGAAAATTTTGAGTATTGGGTTAGCCACGATTTAATTCAATAATTGTGACCATTATAGAAAATGTTAAAACATAATGCCATGGTTTACATAAAACCGTAACTAAATCATTTTTTATGGCCACATTTTTTTCTGTGGCAAGTAACAACTAAAAACCGTGGCCATAGACAAACATATAGCCATGGTTTTTGTTTTAAACCATGGTTTTATCCTATGAAGGTTATTATATGTACCCATAGACTGACATATGGCAACATGAAGGTAATTTTCCGTGACCAAAATAAATATACATATAGCTACGAGAATTTGTAAAACGTGACCAAAAGTCACAAGTGTCAATAGCCATGCTTTTTATCATTTTGTATGATCAAAAGGTATTTAGTAGTCATAGCTATAAATATAAAGTGTAACTATACATGATGATTTTGCTACAATTAATATAGAATGTCCGTAGCTAAAACCACGACTAAAATAATTGTTTCTCACTAAAAGTTAACCGATAGTCATGATTCTAACAAATTAATTATTTGACTAATAAATCTTTTATCTTTAATAGTTTGAATTGACCAAAAGATAACTAATAATCTTGGTCTATTATATGTATTGAAGTAGACACTATTTCATTATATTGTGTGACTAAAAGGTAGATTAAAGCCACGTTTCTCATAATTAAGTGTAACTATATGTCATGAATTTAACTATGGTTTTTAATATTTTGTGCGACCAAAAGTTAATTGGTAACCACTATTCTATATATTAGGTGTAACTGTATGCCTTAAATTAGCTACAATTTTTTATTATTTTGTATGACCCAAAAAGCAACGAATACTCATTGTTATAAAATTAAAACGTAACAAATAGTCACAGTAGTTAACCTAAAATATGCATGATTGTAAGTGCATCTCACATTGGCCACGGTTTTTGCAATTCATTTGTAAGACTATGTTTAACAGCAATCCAATCCAATCCAATCCAATCCAATTTCTATTAAAAAAATTATTTCTCTCTCTTCCACCTACCTAATTTCAGTCTCAATCCAATCTTACATTTTTTACATTTTATTAGCAATCCAATCCAATCTCAAATATTTTAAATATTTTAAATATATATATATATATATATATTTAATATATTATCATGTTTATAAATGAAAGTATTGGAATATAAACAAATACTGACGCGGTAAAAATATATCAATATTGGTATCTATATGTAGAGAATCTAAAAATATGAATTTTAGTATAGCTTTTATTATATAAATTTTTTGTTAAGGTCATATTTTTAAAGAGAGAAGATCTAAGAGATAAAAAAATATAATATGAACCAATTATATCATGACATGTGGCAAAGTATTTAAAATATAAAAAACCACAAAATACACCAATCTAACTCAATCTAATATCAAATTGTGATCACGATTGACTCCTGTAGCACAATCTCAACTCCCATATATTTTTTATAAATAAACTCTTATGTCACTTTGTGGATTGAGATTGGTGGAGATCACCACTAAACATAGTTTAAGGCTAACATATAGCTTATGCCACAATTATTTTTATTGTGCTTCCAAACAACCTCTTTTGCAATTCATTAGGGATTTCCCAATTTTGTTCTTAAATCCCACATAGGATTAGTCGAAGTGCATCCATGCTACCTAACATGTACAAACGAGAAGAAAAAAACAATGTCCGAAAGAGATAAAGGAATAAAGAGGTTGTTTATGATTGATTTTATCTCGCTCAGTCCCAAAATAAATGTTCAAAATGAAAATGTTTAACTATTACACCTTTTAGTTAAACAAAATAACACATTTACTAATAGTAATAGAGAGAATTCTTTATATCTTTTAATTTAGAATAACATAGGAAAAAAGATTCACATAATAATAATAATAATAAAGAGGATATATTTAATTGCAGAATAATGAATGGTTTCACCCGAGTGGCTTTATTCGTAATATCATAAATGATTTTGTTGGTTTGATTAACAAAGCTTAAATGCAAACACCGCCTTACAACATAAAATTTATAGACACAAGAAACCCGAACATGCACATACACATACATACCATGTCAATGATATAATACACCAATCCCAAAATTGAAAAACAAGTATCCAAAACCTAAAAAACCTCCCTCTTTTATTTTGTTTGTATCTAAATATATGTCTAAACTTAAACTAGAAACGTCCAGACGCAAAACCAAACAACCATACATTGTAAACAATATTCTCCAATTCCACCATAGCTATTCCACCAGTGATCCTTCCAGCCCCGACGCCGGACCACCGCATTCCTTCGCCGAAGGATTCTTCTACAGTGCTCCTACCAGCCCTCGAGTTCACGGTGAGGCAAGAGGTCATCAGCGGACCAGCTCTGGCCAGATCCATTACCTCCGCCAACGAACGAACTCCTCTTAAATGGCCAGATCCAACCGATGAAGCTCTCCTCTCACCTTCAACGTCCTTGGATCCAACTCCGTTGATCGACGTTCTAGAAACCGACACCGGAGACGCCGGAGATGGCTGTGGCGGTGGTGGAGATCTGGATGCGTTCGGCGGAGGTAGATCTAGATCTAAGCCAACACCACGTTTCGATGGCTGGAGGAACTCAAGGACGTTAGAGAATCCACGGATATTAATGAAATCAAGAAGAAACTGGAAGCCGACAAGGGTAGAAATGAAGCTCCGTTGACCGGTGAATCCTGGCGGTCGTCCTTCGCCGGCCGGAAATTGAAACAGGCATCACAGGTTATGGTCCGCATTATCGTTTTCTCCTTTTTCTTCTTCTTCGAAGAAATCATCAAATTCAGATCCAACGATCTCTCAAAATCATCGGATTCAGATCCAGCGATCTCAAAATCCGGCGATAGAGTAGGTAAATCGAAGAAGGCGGTGAAAGAATTGGGGTTGAATCGAAAGAGGAGAGTGGGGAGTGGTGGTGGTGGTTGGTTGGTGATGGGTGCCGGCGGTGATAGGTGTTTGTGGTAATGTATTGAAGAAGAAGATGAAGTCAAGGACTATCAAGTGAAAAACAAAAAATTAATAAAAAATAAAAACTGTTAAAAAACCAAAATACCCTTATAATAAATCAATTTAACAGAAATTTTAAACAGAGTTAGAAGTTAAGGACCCAAAGCATTATAAAGTGTAAACCACAGATACTAAATCCATAATTATTTTGAAAATGGACCCAGAGTGTTAAAACCACCAAACCACAGGGACTAAATATGTAATTTACTCTATTATTAATTAGTAAAACTTTTGGCCCACTAATATAGTTGGCCGTCTTCTTCTCCAAGTAAACCTAATTCAATATCCATCTCCACGGCGCATCATGATCTCCACAAAATGTATGGATTATCTTCCAAAATTTTTGGATCTAAAATTGGTTTCTCAAATTTGAGACGGGAAACCAAATTGTGTAAAACCCAAATAAAGTTCTTCTACAAATTTGAGGCGGGAATACAAAACCTTGTTAAACCCTATATTCAATTTGTGTTTATTATTTTTTTAATCACGAATTCTGCTCCTTTATTCTTCTAGTTTGTACTTTTACGCAGGGGGGAGTCAAAAATTCGATAGAGAGGGAGCACCATATAAAAAATAAAAATCAACATTATGAAAATAACAAAAATAATGATGTTATATATACTATCTATTACTTGAAAACAAAAAATATCGATACTCAAATTTGAATAGCATATCATATGAGTATGTGATTAAAGAGTGAATTACAATTTGGTCCCTGTGATTGTCAAATTTTTTCAAATTTGGTCACTAAAACAAACTAATATCAGGAATAGTCCCCGAGGTTGCCACTTTGTTTCAATTTTGGTCCCTCAAACTAACTTCCGTTAAATAGGTCAGTTAAGTCAAGGGTATTTTTGTCATTTTAGTATTTTCATTTACTTTTGTTAGAGCAAATATTATTGTATCCGAGATCATAAGATGAGGAAAACAATATTGAAGTCAAAGAAAGTCAAACAAGGAAGTCAAAGATGGAAAAGTCATGAAGAAAGTCAAAAGTCAAAGTATTAATTAGATTAGTCAAAGTCTTAATTAGAAATGTCAATGTAATAGTTAGTGAGGTCAAAGGTATAAATAGTAAGTGATAAGGAGTGTTAGTGAGACTTTAGAGAGGGAGCTTTATTGTAATATTCATTAGTGTGTGATTTAGAGAGAGATTCTAGAGAGAGAAAGTTCATATTGTAAAGATTAAATGATGAAATGAAGATTTGATTGCTTAATCCATTGTTTCTTGCACTTACAATTGGTATCAGAGCTATGGCAGAAGATTTGTGCACAATTGGATGAAGATTTGAAGAATTTTGATGAAGATTTGAAGAATTTTTGAAGAAATGGGTTTTTATAGGATTTTTGTAGATTTGTAGATTTTTGTTGTAGATCTTGTAGATCTTGTAGTTTTGTTTGTGTTTTTGTGTTTCTAGTGTGTTTCTAATCATCTCCAATCACTCTAGATCATAATTGTACTCAAATTTGAGGTTTGATTTTTGAAAAGCTTCAAAGTTCATCCATGGAGTTTTTGAGAAAATTTTGAAAATTGGATGAATTTGATCTATTTTTGGTAAGTGTTGCTTCACAAAAGTTGTTTGTAATCATGAAGTAAGCAACATATTTGAATTTGATCAAATTTGGTGACGATTTGTGAAAATCGTTCTTGAATTTTTGAGTTTGTGTTCTTGAGTGTTTTTTGAGTGATTTGGTGTTTTGTTGTGTTTTTGATTTGTTTTTTAGTGGATTTGTTTCTAAAAAGTGTTTTTGGACATAAATCTACCATTTGTTTTTGATTTTAGAGGTTAAATTTGTGTTTTTTAAAATTTTTGGGTTGAAGGTGGTCTTCATGTTCTTGAAGTGTTCTTGAGGATTTCTTGTTGAGAAAGATGAAAATTTGGGAGTTTGATCCAAAAGTTTAAGTTTTCTTTGCAAAAAGTTGTTTGTGAGTGTTAGAATGGTAATTTTGGGATAAAGTGTAAATGGCTCGAGACATCAGTCAGTCAGAGCTCAGTCAGACTCGAGACATCAGTCAGAGCTCAGTCAGACTCGAGACATTAGTCAGACTCGAGACATCAGTCAGAGCTCAGTCAGACTCGAGACATTAGTCAGACTCGAGACATCAGTCAGAGCTCGGTCAGACTCGAGACATTAGTCAGACTCGAGACATCAGTCAGAGCTCGGTCAGACTCGAGACATTAGTCAGACTCGAGACATCAGTCAGAGCTCGGTCAGACTCGAGACATCAGTCAGAGCTCGGTCAGACTCGAGACATTAGTCAGTCAGACTCGAGACATTAAAAAAAAAAAAAAATTAAAAAAAAAAAAAATTAAAAATTAAAAAAAAAAAAAATCATTTTCAACCTTGGACTTTTAAACTTTCAATTTTATCACTTTTAGTCCCTGAACTTGAAACTTTCCACTCTTTTACACGTTTTAGTCCTTGTACTTGTGTTTTTAATGTTGTTGAGTCATTTAAGTTTCATGTTTTGTCATTTTTAGTACTTCAAGTTTATTTTTTACTCATTTTTCTTCGAATTTTTGATCTGTTCAATATAAATCGTTTGTGCACTATTCATACTTCTAATCGAAGTTTCTGTTGACGATCCTTATTATCTTTTGTGCAGATAACAATGGATTCTGATGATGAAATACCGTATGAAAGAGATTGGGATAAAACAAAGAGACTTGAACGTGAGAAGGCTAGTCTTACAACACAGCTTGCAAAAGCAGTTGCTCAATTTAAAGAAAAAGAGCTTCATTTGAAAAATCATATCAAAGAACAAGAGCTTCAAATGAAAAATCAGATTAAAGAGAAAGAGCTTCAAATGAAAAATCAGATCAAAGAAAAAGAGCTTGATTTTCAAAAACAAATTGCAGAGACAAAGCTTCAATGTAAAAAGCAAATTAAGGAATCAAGCAAGATAATTCAATTTTTAGATGAGAAGCTTCACAAAATAGGTGTTTCTGAACGAACAATTTTTCTAAACAAACCCAGTGCACTCAGAGATTTTCTTGATGTTAAATGGGGTTTAGGTTATGAGAATCCAAATGTGTTGAAAAAAGCTCTTAAGGAGAAATCTGCATTTTATGATTTTTCAAGTATGTTAATGAGCACCAGATTTCCTTCTTTAAAAGGTTTTGAAATGAAGGAAGATTTCTCAGATATGCAAGAGATTGAAAAACATGATCCTGTATATTATGAACCTAAATATCATAGGGTCAAGTTTGTATATAATTCAGACACTCTGAGAATCAAATCAAAAGACTCGTCTAATTCTTCTGATTTTCTGGTTTATCCTGATATTAATTCTTCTCAAGAATCAGATGTCGAAGCTAAACCTTATGTTCCTACATTGGTTTTAGAAGAGAAGATTGTGGATCTTGAAAATCTTCTCAAGACTACTCAATCTGAGTATGAATCTCTCAAATTCAAAGAGCAGAATGAGCACAATGCTGAAAGAGAGATGCTTCTTGAGCAAATCCAGTCTCTACAACAAGTTGTGCATGAAAGTGAGCATGATCTGGTTAATGAAAGAAACAGGTTTGCAAAAGACAGAGAAGAATATGTTAAAGAGATTTTAGAGCTTCAAAGGACAGTGGCTGATCTTCAGAAATTGTTAGAAGACAAAGGTGGACAGGAGAAGCAAAATGTGGAATTAGAGTTTGCAAAAGAAAGCCACATGTTTGAAACAGAAATTGAGCAGCTTACAAAGACTGTTTCTGATCTTCAAAATACTTTAACAGAAGAAAGAAAGGTATTTGATTTGAAAAGTGTTAATCTTTCAAAGAAAATATCTGAGTTAGAGAGGAAGATTATCCTAGACAAGAAGAATTCTTTGAAGAAACCGAGTATTCGTGCTGGGAAATATCAAAATATGATGCATGAATTTGAAGAAGAGACCCACGTTGTTAAATCAGAAAGGAAAGTTGATGACAAGAAAAGTATTGAGCTTCAAAAGCAGATTGTTGACTTACAAAATCAGTTATCTGATGTAAGACATCAATTTAAACAAAAAGAGAAGGTTCTTCGACATGAAAAGAATGTTTTAGAACAGATAATCACTGAACCTAAAAAGCCAATTCTTGTGGAGAAAGATTTTGCGGATCAAAAGGAAGCGTTTAAAGCTGAAATAAACAAACTTACAAGCAAGTTATCAGGCTTATCAACTGACATCATGAATGAGCAACAAATGCGATCTGATCAACAGAAGAAGCTTAATGATCTTCTTGAAGAGAGAAACAAGCTTTCTTCTAAAGTGAAGGAACTTGAGAAGACAATTTTCAAAGCTCATGATTCAAGCAATGTGGATAGTGCTTCACGGAGTAATATCAACTCAAGTGGTCAGATTCGTACTTCAAATCTCTTCTATGATCGTCGTGTTGATTATTCAGGTAATCATCGTTTTTCAAATAGTAAGTTTGTTTGGCAAGTCAAGGGATCTAATGCAAAGGTAAATCATACAAAATCTTTTGCTTCGGAATCGACAATTCAAAAGAACAAATTTTTTCATGATACATCTTTTGGTAAGTCTCAGTTAGTTTATTCTAGAAGTAAACTTCTTAGTCTTTCCAAAAGAACATCATATGGTTCTTACTCTCCAAGAAATGATTTTGTATGTGACGATTATATCGATGATAGATTTGGGATTTATAAGATTTTTACTTATAAATCAAATGCAACTAACATTCGAGGATCCACATTCAAGTGGATACCAAAATCTTTCTTGTCTTGATTTTGCAGGTTTGTGGCTCCTGAATAATTCAGTTCAGGACCCAGTCTTCAATGATTAGTGGCTTCTAAACAATTCGGTTTAGGACCCGGTCTTTAATGCCTGAGCTTGAATGTAAGTATCCTTCTAAACCCTTCGTATATAACTTGCGATTAATTGTGTTTAACCGTGGTGTTCATCATAAGGAACTTACTTGTGTTAGTTTCTTTCCGATTCTAAATTGTTTCACGAATTACCACGTGTTATAATTTTCTACACATTGTTATTTCCACATCTCATATATTCGTTGAAATTATTCGGTGGAAATACACTCGCTTGAATTCCAATTTGATTTCAATGCACGTTATTTCATTTCAATGATTCAATTCTTATTCAGATTATTAATTGTGAATTGTTCTTCACAATTAAACTTTCTAATCATTGATTCATTTCTTGAATACACTGTGCTTATTGAGTCTATCTGTTTAGCGCTTGAATTTTGTTCTTTGGAATTCGATCAAGATTTTTTATTTCTACAATCAATCATCACTTGTTAGAGCATTTGAATGAATTTCTTCAACATATGATCTCATCAACAAATGTTCCCCATTTCTGTTCAACATATGTTCCCCATATACATATTGTATCACATATGAATCACCATCATATCACGTTCTGGTATGAATATACTAAACGTTTCAAAGAATATCATTTCATGATATCAACTTATGTGTGATAGGATATAGAAGTTTCTATGATCAATCCAGAGCCGGAGGATCTACCCAAGAAACACATCCCTAGGTTAGACCTAGTTTGTGAGGGTGTGCATGAGGTAAAATGCCGAGAGCTTGAGTGTAGGGGGAGCTAAAAGAAAATGGTGAGTGTGAGACAGGATCAAAAAGAATAAAAGAAGATCCTTCCCAAACCTATACAGTTATCCGGGTAACCACATCATCTATTCATTCTCGATTCTTTGGAGATGAATATTGAAACAAGACATGGACCCAGTGTCGATAACTCGTGTCACCCCACCAAGCTACTCAAATATCTCTTAAAAGATGTTTGTTTCAATTTTCACGGAGAATTAGCACATCATCTATCTAATCTTCACTCGGAAGATTTAGATATTGAAACAAGGAAGACATCCTCTCCGGTCTCCGAACTTCATATTCTATGCACAAGCGTCATTGATTTTCAATCTGCGTCCCAGGTTGAATCAATATTTGAGCCTAATTGATATGATGATATTTCTTTGACACTTGCACGAGTCTTTGTGATTCCAATTGCATATCTTTGTGATATTGCCGGAACAGTCTGAGAACTTAGTTTTATAACTTTGATTCAGTGATGACTGGAAGTCCTATCAGTGCTACCCTGTTGCCAACACTGAAAATAGGCCACACAATTCTATGAGTTGTTGTGTCAATAGTTGCTAAATGTGCTTCTATGTTAGCTGATTACCCATCATTTGAGGGGGAGCAACTTTAGCTGGATTTGAGGGGGAGCACTCTGATATGGATGAGCTGTTTGATTGAGGGGGACATATGGTTCTTTGAATGGTAAACCAACTTTTGAGGGGAGCAGTTCCTGTGAATGAGCTATTTGATGATGATGTCTTTGATTGTTCATGATGCTCAGGATTCTCCTAATCATCATGAGGGGGAGAAGTTTCATCAAAGACATTTGCAAAAATATGATGAAGATATGGGAACTATGTGCAAGAGTTCAGAAAAATATGATGAAGATATGGGAACTATGTGCAAGAGTTCAGGATGATATGTGTTGAAGAATTCAAGACTTCAAGTATCGTTGTTTGAATATTTCAAGGTGTTGGTTGTGAAGAAGTTACTAATGATGGTGTTTTCAATACAAGAGATGATATTGTGAAAGAAATGATGAAAGTATCAAGATTCGAAGAGGTAAATAGTTGAAGCAAGTGTTGATGTTGATAGTGAAGAAATTTGAAGGTGTACTCAGTTGTAAGTAAAATCTGTTTTGGGTTGAGAAGAAAAAGTGATCTTTGAAGCGAGTATGAAGAAAGTATCAGTTAAGGGGGAGCAAGCAGAAGTTAAGGGGGAGCTAAAGAAAATTCAGAATTTGAATCTTTTGATTCTAAGGTTGAAAAGCCTTTGGATTTTAAAGATTGAACTTGTGTTGTGAAGATTGATGAAGAATGTTGGATTGGTCAAAGATACCAAAGTTGGTTGAGAAGCTTGACAGTATAGTGGATTGATTCAATTGATCTACAATGTTATTGATTTAAGAGAAGAATAATGTTGTTCTGAAGATAATTTCAAGATGAAAGACGTTGCTATGAAGATGATGTGTACATAAATGAGGAGATTGTTATTTGTATGACTTTTGTAACCGGAAACGTTTGTTTGACTTAAAGACAGAAGATCGGTAAAGCTGAAGCTCATTTTGAAGAGTGATCTCGAATACAAAGGGGGAGATTGTTAGAGCAAATATTATTGTATCCGAGATCATAAGATGAGGAAACAATATTGAAGTCAAAGAAAGTCAAACAAGGAAGTCAAAGATGGAAAAGTCATGAAGAAAGTCAAAAGTCAAAGTATTAATTAGATTAGTCAAAGTCTTAATTAGAAATGTCAATGTAATAGTTAGTGAGGTCAAAGGTATAAATAGTAAGTGATAAGGAGTGTTAGTGAGACTTGAGAGAGGGAGCTTTATTGTAATATTCATTAGTGTGTGATTTAGAGAGAGATTCTAGAGAGAGAAAGTTCATATTGTAAAGATTAAATGATGAAATGAAGATTTGATTGCTTAATCCATTGTTTCTTGCACTTACAACTTTAACCTAATATATTATATATGTAATGGGACCCACCATCACTCTCTCTCAATCATTTATGTCTCTTTCTCTCTCTTCTTCTTCATCATCTTCAAGCCACCACCCTACCCACCAACCACCTACCTCCCTTCTTTTCATCTTCAATCATTTATGTCTCTTTCCCTTCTTTTCATCTTCTTTTCTTCTTCAAGATTCCAGAGTTTTGCCTTTTGGGTTGTGGTGGCATTAGGGTTTGATGTTCTATTGGATGAAAAAAGGTTGGATTTTGGTTAAAGATTTGAGGTTTTACATTAAATAGGTGGATTTCTGAATGGTTTAATTGCGAAAAAATCGAGTTTTAGAGTTCAGAAAGCTTCTGGTTATGGCTATGGCTATAGTCGCCAGACGCTTGCGCCCCCTTCTGCGGTGGCGCTAACAGTGGTTGAGGGTTTAGTGGAAAACCCATTTTTTTCTTTCACTTGATAAAAACCCCCAACTGGGTTGTTGGAATCAAACCCTAGAAACCCTTGATCTACAACACCAAACCCTAATTCGCCACCGTAGGGTTCGCCGGAAGCTGTCATAGCGCCGCCGTGGAGCATTTTGTCAAACCCATCGATGGGTCTTCAACGTCGCCCATGATCCACCGAAGAATGGACTGTTCTTGGCCAGATTTCGACATCACGTTCTCCCAATCCTCCATTTCGCCAGCAAGTGATGGTGGTGGGTTTGAAGAAAACCCACATTGGAGCTGGTGGTTTCTTGGTTGCCGAAAACCGCCGCCAACCCACCAGCGCCGGAAAAAGCTGGTCGTTTCTTTGTTTTTCAGTTATTGACTTCATGTTTTTGGGTTTGTTTTTTAAGAAAAAAAGATGTTTTGATTTGGATAAACCATGTCAAGACTGGAAATTGGGATGGGGATTCATCGAGAATGGGAGATGGTTTTGATTGCCATTTACAAGTTTTTTTGTTGTTAGTTTTGAGGTTTCTTGTAATCCGTTGATCAAAGAAGAAGGCCGGAGTTGGATGGGGATCGCTAGAGAAGATGACCGGCAGGGATGAGTCGGTGTTGATAGCTGGTGGTGGTGGGTGTTGGTAGGTGGAGGTGGGTGGAGGTGGGTGCTGGTGGGTGCTGTTGGTGGGTGGAGGTGGGTGGAAGTGGGTGGTGGTGGTGGTGGTGGTTGGTGTTAGTGGTAGTAGAAATAAAGATGAAGATGGTGGGTCCCATTAATCATGTCAATTTATTAATAAAAGGTGGTGATGGTGGGTCCCATTAAACATATAATAATACTTTTATGTTAAAATAACTAAAAACACTAAAAAGACAAAAATACCCTTGACTTAAGTGACTTATTTAATGGAAGTTAGTTCGAGGGACCAAAATTGAAACAAAGTTGCAACCTCGGGGACTATTCTTGATATTAGTTTGTTTTAGGGACCAAAGTTGAAAAAAGGTGACAACCACAGGGACCAAAAGTGTAACTCACTCGTGATTAAATTAGCAATGTTTACAAACAATTAAACAAAGAATATCAATAGCTTATAACAAATAACAACATATTGTAGTAAAAAGTAAACTAAATCAATAATGTTTACAAACAATTAAACACCAAATTAGTGGACTAATGTATAAGTTTTTTTTGAACGACATCTTTGGTTAGTTGTTAGTATTACACCTCAGTTAGATTAGAAATGTCTATGCCCAGGTTCGAACTTGGGACTTCTACTCCAAGAGGGTGACCCCTCTACCAACCAGGCTAGCCCCAGTTGGCGACTAATTCATAAGTTAATCCATTTACTTTTCTAGTTTCCTACATCATTTTGTTAACTGAAAAAATGAAAATCTAATATTAGATCTCTTATACATAATGCAATCTAATTCAATATATGTTAGTGTTAGATTTATAATAGAAGTTGAGGGACCATTTGTGAATGTTTTCTATTTCTTAGGAATGAGGTATAAATACCTCATTGCCTTGTATTGTACTTTAAGCCTTTCATCATGAACGACATATGAGTTCCATATTTTCTCTCTCTACTTGATATCATTACTCTTATGCTAGATCTAACATGATTGTGATTAGATCATGTTAGATTGATTCATCTTTACATCTAACAAGTGGTATCAGAGCTGGATTTGCTGATGGTATGAAGATGTATCATGTGAATTTGTTGAAGATTTGAAGAAAATGGAGAAAACTTGAAGAATTCTAGTTTTGGAGCAAATTTGAAGACATATTACTTGATTATTCATGAAATTGTGTGTAATTTCATGAATCTATCAAGTTTTATGCATTAGGAGTGATTTGGAAGTGTTCAGATTTGAATTTTTAGTTGAAATTAGCTGAAAATCGTGTTTTGTTCGTAAATGTTCTTATGTCTCGAGTCAATCTTCATATGTCTCGAGTGGTAGTTAGGTGGTAGGTAGAATTCGAGCAGAAAGAAGTGTAACTCGAGCAACATTAAAGTTGGCTCGAGTTGATTATCTCGAGTGAAGAGAGTTTGGCTCGAGTTGAAGTTCTCGAGCAGTATTAGTGTTTGGCTCGAGTTGAGTATCTCGAGTGAAGTAGTTATTGGCTCGAATTGAGGTTCTCGAGCAGGATTAAAGCTTGACTCGAGTTGAGTGTCTCGAGCCAAATTGAAGGTATATCTCGAGTCAAATCATAAGTGTGTCTCGAGCCGAGTGATAGTTACATCTCGAGCCAAGTCCAAGTTGTGTCTCGAGCCAAGTATTTTCAAGTGACTCAAGTCAAGTTGTTTTGTAACTCGAGCCAAGTTCTAATTTTGTCTCGAGCCAGGTCTTGTGTGAATCTCGAGCAAAGCATTGTATCTCGAGTTGTAAAGTTGGAATTCTTCAAAATTCACAAAACTGATATTTCTCATAAAATCAGTAATAAAGATCCGTTTTAAAGATGAGTCTTGCAAATCGAAGAGATGATATGTCAATGAGATCAGAGACCAAAGCACCGGTGCTATTCAAAGATGAGTATGAATTATGGGTCTCGCGATTCAAGCTATACATTAGGAGAAAGAAAGATGGAGATAAAATTCTTCATTCAATTTTACATGGATCTCATCCTATTCCGGTTACCACACTTGATGGAAGACAAGTGCCAAAAGATTTTTCAGAAATGGATGTGGCTGAAAGAGAAAGGTTTATGATTGATGTTGAAGCTCAAAACTGTCTAATTCAAGCCATTCTGAATGAGATATTTCGCAAGTTAGATAGTTATGATGAGTCAGCAAAATCTATTTGGGATCAGCTACAAAAGATAATGATGGGTTCCAAGGTCGGAAATCAAATGAGGGTAACTAATTTGATGGATAGGTATGAAAATTTTAGAATGAAGGAGGATGAATCACTAGAAGAGACTTATGACAGGTTTGTAGAACTGATGAATGATATGAAGAAAAATAATATCATTCGATCAGAAATGGACTATATTGTGAAGTTCATTAATAATCTGTCTTCAGACTGGAAGCAATTTTCAAGGTTTGTGAAGCAACACAAGGTTCTAAATGAGTTGAAAGTTTATGAAGTGTACGAGAATCTGTTATTGTTCGAGGAAGAGGATGAGGAAGAATATGATGAAGATGAAAGGGATCAAATGTTGCAAAGCTTATTGAGTCTAACTGAGGCTTATAAGAAGAAGTATTACAATAAGTCCGGATCCAACAACAGAAGATTTTCTACTAGAGGTGGTCGAGGTTTTAACAGAAACTACATGCAAAGTTTTCAAGGATATCCTCCTCGAGTTGAAAATCAGTATGTTGATAGATATGCAGCCAAGAAAGAGGAGGTTGTCAAAGATACTCCAGAAAGAACAGAGGAAAAGAAAGGCCAAGCTGGTATTACATGTTATAAGTATGGAAAGACAGGACATATTGCTAAAGGATGTACTACCAAAATGTCCAAAGTGGAACTGTTGAGGAAGAAGTTGGAACTAGCAGAGAAACAAGAACAAGGATTGGTTTTGATGGCTGATGATGAAGAATGGCTGGATTATTCTGACAATGATGATCAAGCACAGATGTGCTTTATGGGTTTGATGGAGGAAGAATCAGAATCTGATGAAGACATAGAGAGTGATGGAGAAGCTTCAACGGTACGCTCTGTCTCTCTTGATGATCATAATAGAAAAATGCTTGAGGTGACAACATTAATTCATAACAAGAATAAATAACTCGAACTTGTCATTTTAAAACAAACTAACGAAATTACTGATTTGTTGCAACAAAAAGAACAATTAAGTTCTCAATGTGCACAATTGCAACAATCAGTGAATGAGTTTGAGACAATTCGAGCTGAACATAAGTCACAAAAGCTGGAAATTGATTTTTTAACCATCAGCTTGAGTGTGGAAAAAGAAAATGTTTCTAAGCTAAATAAGATGATTTCAGATCTTGATCTTAAACTTCATAAGATAGGTCAAACTGAGCATACAATTTTCTTGAATAAACAAGTTGAGTTTAGAGATTATTACTCCAAAGAAGGTCTTGGATATACAAATCCAAATTATTTGAAAAAGACCCTTGGAGTTAAAAATCCAAATCATTTGCAAAAAGCTCTCAAAGAAAATGCAGCATTTTATGACCTTACAAGCATGTTAATGAGTAAAAGGTTTCCTTCATTAAAAGGTTTTCAAATGAAGGAAGAATTTTCAGAGATACAACATATGAAACTACATGATCCTTTGTATCATGATTCTAAATATCATAGGGTCAAGTTTATATACAATGATGATACTCTGAAGATTAAATCCAATTCACTCAAGGATGATCCAGTATATTTTGTATACCCAGAATCTTCAAGTAATATTGCAAAACCATATATATCAACCAAGGCTTTGGAAAGTAAAGTTTTGGATCTTGAAAAACAAATTGAAGATTTGAAAATTCAGAACTCAAATCTTTTAACCAAGTCAAAGAATTTTCTTCATTGGAATACTACTGATGTTGATTCTGAACCAAATTCACTGGTGTCAGAAATTCTAAATGATTTAATTTGTAATGTGTCAACATCAGTAGAAACCAGAAATTCTTCTCAAGATAATTCTGATTTAAACCAAAATCTGAAAGAGGGTGTTGATGATGAGCAGGAAAAAGTTGTTCGTGTTGTTAATAATAAAGGTTATTTTGAATACAAAGAACCCTCAGCAATGTCAACTGATGATGTTGAAGTTCCTTATGTTTTTGATTCTCTTAATTCAAAACAACCCATAATTGATGAAATATCTTCTGCTCCATCATCTTCAACAACACTTACAAATGTTTTATCTTCAATTGGTTTGTCAAAAAGTGGTAGTGAATTGGGTGAATCTTCACAGGAATCAAAGAATTCATCTCTGGAAAATTCTGAACCCGTGTACTCATCAACAAGATCAAAAGTTTGTCATTTTCATGATGAAATCTCTTATTTAGAAAAGAAACATGACAAGGAAAAGCAAAGTTTACAAAACACAATTCAACAGTTAAAGACAGAACTTTCTCGTCAAAAGTGTGATACAATATTTTGGAACAGCAAATGTGTAACCTTAACAAAGAACTATGATAGACTGGTTGAAAGACTGTCTATATATGAAGAAGGTCATTACTATGCTGGGAAAAACCAAAAGATTGCTCATACTCCAGTCACTCATGCATACATCAACAAGGTTCAGTTCACTCAGGGAGTAAAATCTATGTTACGGAAATTTCAGCATTACATTGATTTGAAAAAGCAAAATCCGAACATGGTGTTTCCTGAGGAAACTGAGCAATCCATTTCACCTGTTCAAACTACGTTGAAAGCATTTGATATCTGTGCTAATACATCTACAGGAAGTTCCGACAGTGTGAGCCTTGAGAAGCCAAGAAAGAAGAAGTCAACGAAGAGAAATGTTAAGAAATTAGATTTTAGTATGAAATCTGCAAATAGCAAGTTTAGTGTGGGAAACAAACTGAATTCTAAAAATAATGTACCTTCCAAATTCAATTCTATGAATAAAAGGTCTACATCTGTTTCTTCAGTTTCTCATGCTTCAAGTTCATCACAGAATATACATCATACTAAATCTAATTTCTCTACTACTCTTCGTTCTTCTGTTCCTACATATGTTCCATATCATGTTTTTAATATGCTTAGAGGAACAAAGTATTACTGGGATTCAATATCTTGTACTTTTAAGAGTAATACACGGAGTGGACCCATTTTAAAATGGGTTCCTAAATCCATCTGATTTCCTCATTGCAGGCCAGTCATAAATGGTACCTTGATTCTGGGTGTTCCAAACATATGACTGGGAGGAAAGAGCTTCTGTCTAATTACAGAGAAGAATATGGAGGCTCAGTCAAATTTGGCAATAATGAACTGTCACCAGTAGTGGGTCATGGAGATATTGTGTGTAAGGATATTACAATCAATAATGTAGCACATGTCGAAGGTTTGAATCATAACCTATTCAGTATTGGCAAATTCTGTGATAAAGATTTAGAAGTAAATTTTAACAAACGTCGATGTGTTGTCAGAACTGAATGGGGTAGAGAATTATTAGTTGGCACTCGGAAAACTAATCTCTATACGATCAAACTTCGACATATGCTTGCAAAGAAATCTCAGTGTCTCATCACTAAGAAGTCATCTCATCAATCTTTACTTTGGCATCGTCGACTTTCTCATTTGAATTACAGATATCTTGACAGACTGGTAAAAGAAAGGTTAGTATCTGGTATTCCAATGATCAAGTTTGAACCTGATCAAATGTGCTCAGGTTGTGCTCAAGGAAAAATGAAAAGAGCATCTCATCCTCCAAAACCTGAACAAGGGTCCAAATCTCCGTTGAGTTTAATTCACATGGATCTCTGTGGTCCGATGAAAACTGTCAGTCTAGCAGGTAGAAAATACGTTTTAGTCATCGTTGATGATTATTCACGATACACTTGGACAAGGTTTTTGAAAACAAAAGATGAAACTTCAAACTTAATAATAAATTTCATCAAAGCTGTCCAAGTACAACTTAAACTACCTGTTCAGACTGTCAGATCAGATAATGGGACGGAGTTCAAAAATCAAGTGTTAAAAGGTTTTTACAATTCATTAGGAATTACTCAAACTTTTTCTGCAGCACGAACTCCTGAACAAAATGGTGTAGTTGAGCGTCGTAATCGTACGTTAGTTGAAGCAGCTCGGTCAATGTTGGCTCAAAGTCAATTACCTCAGTACTATGGGCTGAAGCTGTGAATACTGCGTGTTACACACAAAATAGGTCTATTATTCATCGGAGATTTGGAAAAACACCCTATCATGTTTTGTTTGGCAGAATTCCAAATATTGATTATTTTAAAGTGTTTGGGTGTCCTTGTTTTGTTCTTAATGAAACTGAGAATCGGGGAAAGTTTGGACCTAAGTCTGATGAGATGATTTTTGTGGGATATTCAGATTGTTCAGTTGCTTATCGAGTTTTTAACAAAAAGTCAAGAGTTGTGTATGAAAGTGTAAATGTTAGATTTGATCCATTTGTTGAGTTGTCTTCAACTGTATCTTCCAATGCAGATACTGTGTCTAATAATGTTGTGTTTACAGATGCATCTTCATCCACAACTAGCTCCATTGATCCTCCAGCTACATCAAATGAGTTAGACAGTTTATTTGAATATTTTTATGATGACTTGTACGGTACTAATCAAACATCTTCGTCTAATGCAGGTATCTCGTCTACTCCTTCGAGTTCGACTACTCCCTCATCTGAAGTATCTCCAACATCATCTTTACCATGTCCAGATATTCATAGTCTTGTCTCCTCACCTTCATCATCTCCCATAGTTATGGATACTCTTCATCCAGATATTACAATAGATTCCCATGTTCAGTCGTCTTTTCATGAAGTTGGTAATACTGATTCTATTCCTGAAGGGCATGCACCACTTACTACGCATCCTACATCAACTAACAATATCTTGGAACCATCTTCTATAAATGATCAAACACCTTTACCACATATTGCCAAATGGACAAAGGATCATCCTATTGATCTGATCATTGGTGATCCTACTTCTGGTGTTCAAACACGAGCTGCATCAGCAAATGAGTGTAACTTCTCGGTATTTTTGAGTACCATTGAACCAACACGTGTATCTGATGCTTTACAAGACTCTGATTGGGTTACTGCTATGCAAGAGGAGCTCAATCAGTTTGAGGCATTAAAAGTGTGGCGGTTGGTCAAGTTACCTGAGTCTAAATCAGTTATTGATACGAAGTGGTTATTCAAAAATAAGAGAGATGCGAATAACATAATTGTTCGTAACAAAGCACGACTTGTGGCAAAAGGTTATCGTCAGCAGGAGGGCATTGATTACGATGAAACTTTTGCTCCTGTTGCTCGACTCGAAGCTATTCGCATGTTTTTGGCATATGCTGCATATAAAGATTTCACAGTTTTTCAAATGGATGTCAAAACAACATTTCTATATGGTCATTTGAAAGAAGAGGTATATGTAGCTCAACCAGAAGGATTTGTAGATAAAGAACATCCAGATTATGTCTATGTTCTAGACAAGGCTTTGTATGGCTTAAAGCAAGCACCTCGTGCTTGGTATGAGGAGTTGTCTAAACATCTACTTTCCAAAGGTTTCAAGAAAGGTTCGGTGGATTCAACATTGTTCTTGATGAAGGAAGGCGAACATATAGTGGTCATTCAGATCTATGTTGATGATATTATCTTTGGCTCAACTAGTCGGGAGTTGTGTAAAAAGTTTGAGACTGTCATGACTGAAGAATTTAAAATGAGTATGATGGGAGAGATTAATTTCTTTCTTGGTCTTCAAGTGCGACAATTTTCAGATGGCATTTTCATAAATCAATCTAAGTATATCTTTGATTTACTTAAGAAGTATGATATGTCTGGATGTCATTCGATAGGAACTCCAATGGCTACTGGTAATTCAATTGGTCCAGATCATGAAGGAAAGGATGTAGATTTGAGGAATTATAGAAGTATGGTTGGTTCTTTAATGTATCTCACTGCCAGCAGACCAGATATCATGTTTGCAACATGTGTGTGTGCCATATATCAAGCCAAACCAAAGGAGTCTCACTTAGCAGCAGTTAGGCGTATTTTTCGATACTTAAAGGGGACACCGTACTATGGCATTTGGTATCCAAAAGGTCTTGGATTTGAGTTACAAGCGTATACTGATGCTGATTATGGAGGCTGCAATATGGACCGGAAGAGTACATCAGGTCATTTCCAATTCCTGGGAAATAAGTTGGTTTCATGGGCTTCTAAAAAGCAACAGTGTGTCTCTACCTCTACTGCGGAATCTGAATATGTTGCTGCTGCGAGTTGTTGTTCGCAAGTACTTTGGATGCAGTCGCAACTTCGTGATTATGGTCTTGAATACAAAAAGATTCCCATCTATTGTGATTCTAAGAGTGCAATAGCCATTTCAGCTAATCCGGTTCAACACTCGAAAACCAAACACATTGATATCAGGTATCACTTCTTAAAGGACAATGTGGAAAAAGAAAATATAGAGCTGTATTTTGTTAATACTGAATATCAACTTGCAGATTTGTTTACTAAGGCTTTAGATGAGAAACGATTTAAATTTCTCATCTCTAGACTTGGTATGATTGATAAAAAGATTTGACAGTCTACTAATCTGTATTTCCTTATATACATAGCAGGTTAATGAAATACTGATTTTAGTATGGTCATTGCACTTCTATGTATATATTGAAATACAGTTTATTTGTTACTGTTATTTTTTACGTCTCAAGTTGCTTGTTTTTTTTGGTATCTTGTTATTTTCTTTGTTTCTTTACTAATGTGTTTGTCTTCTGAGTATATGGTTTTATCAAGGGGGAGCTTATCTGGTACAGGTTAGTACATTTGCTATGGTTTTGCTTCGTACAGGTAAATTCAGGTATGTACAGTTTCAGGGGGAGTATTACGGATGCTTCATGGTAGGGGGAGTAATTGACTCGAGACGTGCACGTTACAAGTTACTCGAGCCTTGTGCTTGAGTAGTGCTTCTTGAGTCATGTATCTCGAGTGAGTTATCTCGAGTCTGCAATATGGCTCGAGTTAGTTATATTAGTTAAGATGCAAGTATCTCGAGCCGTATAACTCGAGACCAGTATCTCGAGCCATATAACTCGATCAAAGTATCTCGAGCTGGATAACCCGAGACAAGTATCTCGAGTCATACAACTCGATCCAAGTATCTCGAGCCGAATAACTCGAGACAAGTTTCTCGAGTCATATAACTTGATGCATGTACCTTGAGTGATCTCTTGTTCATTCGACTCAAGACAAATACTCGAGTCTTGTATCTCGAGTCACATAACTCGAGTTCGAGATCTCGAGTGGTTTTATTGGTTTTGATTCATTTTGACTCGAGACAAGTACTTGAGTCTTGTATCTCGAGTCACATAACTCGAGTTAGAGATCTCGAGTGGTTTTACTCTTCTTTGACTTATCTTGACTCGAGACATGTACTCGAGTCTTTTAACTCGAGTCTTAGTGTTTGAATTGGTTATCATAATTTTGAAGGTATCTCGAGTGGGTTCTTGTAACTCGAGTTCTCGTATTTGACTTGGTTCAGATTAAGTTGAACGTATCTCGAGTGGTGACTCGAGACACTCACTCGAGACATGTCTCTCGAGCAGGTACATATAACTCGAGTCTTGGTTTTTAACTTGATTAACACTATGTTGGCAGTATCTCGAGTGGTGACTCGAGACATCCACTTGAGACATGTATCTCGAGTCGGTTCAGATGTCTCGAGCGTGTTTTTAAACACTCATACTTTCCGCTCGAGACATGAAAGGTCCAATCACCGTGTGCCACGTGTCACAGTCATCATGAGTTCCTTATCAGTTTCAAAGTTCTACTATAAATACATTAGTTCTACTCTCATTTCCAATCTTTCTGGAAATTCCTTCTCGTGCGGATTTGTTCAAGTCGTTGCTGCCAAGTTCAAGATAGTGTTTTTTGTAGTGTGCTTCGTGTTTTTCTGATCAGTGTGTGTTTTGTATACGTATCCCGGTTTCTACGAAGCCTATAGGTATTCATTCGGTCATATACCGATTAGGCTAGTAGGTTAAAATTTTTGTATCAACTTATCTTAAAACACGGGTTAACATCTCGGGATTGTATTCTTGATATTTTAAACCTATAAGTGTGAATGACCCGTTGTTCCGAATCATATGGACTTGAGACATTGGACTTCATATTATCATGTTTGACCTTAAGATTGACCTTCAAATCTACAACATATTGAACTAAATAAAAACTAATATATAAGTCTTTTCATAGACCATAATGCATAAAATCGTTGTTATCATGGTTAAACATTTTCTTGAATATTGCTTGAGACATAAGACTTGAGTGTTACTGAAATAAAAGACTTATATATATTAAAATATTCATAGTTCATTATGTTGATCAATGGTCATTCTTTTGGTATACTTTTCTCAAGTCCCACACTGTGTGATGTTCGTTTTCACACTTCAACGCGTTTTTCATAAAAGTCTATAATTAAAACATAAATCTAATGTTTTTATGAATTACAGAAATGGAGGACTATACTTTCCCAGACTCAGATGATATGGTGATTTCAGACATTATCTCAGTTCCATCATCTCCACGAAATCCGAATGCTGATGCGGATAGACAGTTGATTCGTCCGTCATTATTTCTACCATCGATATCGAACAACGTTCCGTACAACCAACATGCAAGGTTGAAAGCTCCGGTGATTACTGCCATCTTACGAAACCATCCTTTGTACACTGTTCTTACAAAGCTGGTTGAAGTACCCATGATTTACGTGCAACAAGTATGGAACACACTGCAATTCCATGCTGATCCGGGTAATCATCACTTTACAGCTAAGCTGGATCACTACACCATCAGCTTTGGAGTCAACAAATTTCGCCGCATATTGGGATTTCCGGAAGCGAACAGTAGACCAAATGCTAATCAGTTTGAACCATATGCATCATTGGAAGTTGCAATGGCCGGTGTCGAATCTGTTGGTCACCTGGAGGCGATCAATGCACCATCTCAGTTCAACAAATCCAACTTACCTCCAACATATAACACCTTGTTCACAATTCTAAGTAGATGTTTGACCGGGAAGCGGACGGCTCAAGACACGGCGACTCAGTCTTTTCTGACTCTTTTCTATGGCGTACTATTCAACAAGCATTATGACTATGCATCGTTGATTTTTTACGATCTAAAGGAGCTTCTAGCCAAGAGACAAAAGCATCTACCATACCCGAGATTTCTAAGTATTCTTATCGCTAGTGCAATGCATCATAACCCAGATATTCCACGCCGATCAGATGCGGAAAAGGTCAAGATTCATGATATGCAGTCTATTCGATATCCGAAGAAGGTGTTTCCTCCGGAGGTTCCTTTGTTCTCTGCACTTTTAGACTATGCTGATCAGAATGTGGCATGTGTGATAGCGTATAGGGCTAGTTTTCCACCTATGGTCCAACCAGAGCAGGAGGGACCTACCCAAGGTGTTATCCCTAGCAGTGAGGGTATAGTTCCTAGGGACCAAAGATCACGGGATCTTGGTCAGGGTGTGTTGAGGGAAAATACCGAGAGGGGTGCCGGTGGGGTCCATTCTGATCAGCTAGCTCATTCATCTACTATCAATGTAGCAGCTCAACTTGGTCAAATAAGTTCGGCGGTTCAGATGGATGATGTATTTGCTACACTTGAAGACGAGCACGGAGCTACGTCACCTATTTTGCACACGAATGTGGAGGCTGCGTTGGATGATTTTGCTCTATCTCCGGTCAATGAGCAATTTGTGGGTGAATTTCCTGACATAGAGGAAGTTGCGGAATCTTTACTTGATTTATCTCAACCGATTGTGGATATATCAGACGTACAGTGCTACTCTCCGAATGAGCTGGCGCAACGTCTACACCGTCTTATGGGATATGATTCTTTGTCTGAGGATAGTATTGATGCAAGTGATGATATGGTAGATGATCTTCCCGGATCAGCTGATGATGATGACCATGATGATGATGACCATGATGATGATGATATGCCTGATCAAGGCTCGAGTCGTTTGATGACTCAAGGTGACATAAGGATGGCTGAGGGAGAATTAGTTGAAAATCCGGATGTGAGGTTGAGTGTTGGGGGAGCCAAAAGAATTGATGAGAGTGAGACAGGGGCTAGAAAAGAAGTACAAACCCCTTCCCAAGCCGAGTCTAGCCGGGTAGCCACAACTTCTAGGGGTGAGCATATGTTGCCACTACCTATTGAAAAAGACATGAGATCCCCACTCATGCAATGCACAACCCAACTCACCCACTCTACCGTTTCTCAACAAACGGTAGTTTCATCTTCTCACGGGGTTTTACCACAACTTGTACCCATTCCTCAATTGGAGGTTGGTGGTACCGACACAGTGAGGCAGCTGCCCCGCCCACGACTTCACTTGTTCACTCATCGAGTCTAGATCCATTTGCTTCAAATGTAAATATTTCTTTGGCTAGGACACAGGTGCAAACCACCTTTGCAGGAGGCTTTAGTAGCCCTGCCGGAACCACCGTAGTGAGTTCTGCATTTGTTGCGGGCTTGCAAGGATCGGAGGGAAATCCCATCAGCGCTAACATCATGCCAACACTGAACATGGGTTCCTTGAGTTCTACTCTTGGATCAACGAGAAGTCTGAGTGACCTCGGAGTTAGTTTACCCGCATCCACCATTGTCACGGAGTTAAGGCAACAGTCTACCATTTTGGGTTCCTCCTCAACACCCATTGGTAGTCTATCGTCTGATTCAGTTCCAGTTTCCACATCTTCCACAGTATCTGCATCATCTGCATCGTCTGCACCATCATCTTCTGCACCACTATTGACTGGCACGGATTCAACTCCAGATATTGACCTTTCGCGTATTCATGTTGTAGCAACTGCAAATCAACTGATCACACGTTCCATGTATCGAGCAAACAATGAACAGATGGCGATTGTTATTCAACAGCAAACGGCTCGCATTTCAGCTTTGGAAAAGCAAGTAGCTTTGTTAGCTAAAGGCAAAGCTCCGATGCCTGATCCTCCATCCCAGTCTTCTCAATCAGCGGCTGATTCTCTTACTATTCCGGAGTTAAAGGGTTTATTGTTCTCTAAACTCTTGGAGTCTGGTTCAGCTGAAGATAGTGATCTGGTGGGTATTCTGCAACAACAAACTGCTCTGCAACAACGTGCCATTCAAGAGCAACAATCTCAAGCTCACTTGGTTACACATACTGAATTCCAGCAGTTTCAGGCAACTCTTGATGCTTCTCTTACCAAGACATTCACCGAGATCAGCCAGATGTTCACCGATGGCTTATCTCAGTTATCGGATCGTATTCGGGGAATTGAAGAAACATGTCAAGTGGCTGCGAGACGACCAACCAGAAGGCATGATGATCATGATGATCATGATCGTCATGAGGGGGAGAGGAAACGTAGAAGGTTGGAAGAGTCGTCGTCTAGGGAGCCGACTTCTCCTAGAGTCAGAATTGTAGATCGGTTTGAGGAGAGGCAACCAAGAGAGAAGCAGCATGGCAGACACAGAGATGCCATAGTACTTACGGGAGGTCAAGAGATGGAAACAGAACCAGTCTTGCAGTCTACTCTAGACTTTTTGGGTTATGTTCAAGAAGAGAGGCTAGATCAAGGAACTGAAGAAAGAGGAGTTATGTTTTCAGGAGTGTCTAGCTCTACGTCTGAAATAGATAGAGTTCTAGCGCTTCTTGAGAATGTAGCTTCTGAAATCAGAGATTACCAAGTGCCAAACGAGGAGATTCAGGATGCAAGATGTGCAGAAGATAACCGACTGAAGGATATGTTTGATGATGTGCAATTTGATTTTGAGAAAGAAGAAGCTGTGGATGATGTGGAAGGTCCTCTACTGGAAGAAGTGTTGCCTCAGAATGACTTGATGCCTGTGGATCCAAAGAAAGTTGAACTATGGGAAAAGATGAAAGCAAGTTCGGGGAAATTTCTAAAGAGAACGGAATGGAATCGATTTACAAGGGCCACTGGGAAGTATCTGGAAGAAAGGTACAAGAGTAGATTCTGTTATCATGAGCGGAAGCTGAGCTATGTAAAGTTGTACGGGATTGAGAATTTGAAAGAGGAACTAAGAAGAGAGTACATCTACATGAGGAAGGTGAACAAGCAAAGGAGAGAAGCTTTAGTGTCAGACTACAGGTTTGTTGCAGTAAAGAGTTACAAGACTAACAAGCTCAGTGCCTACTTCTATCCAGTAATTACATTTACCAGAGATGATGGGAAGGAATATGGGATTACAGAAGCAGATTTTCAAGATGTGAGCTTCGATGTGATCTTTGGGATTTTATATGATCTCAAAGGAAAAGCTTTTAGATCAGAGGAGGAGATAATTGCTTTAACAGCAATTGTTAGACATATCAAAGCTTCTATATCATTGGCTCATCTGTATGATTTTCAACTGGGATTGGAGAATTGGTCGTCAAAGCTATTCTGTCACAAACCACAAAGAAGTCTGATTGGTGAAGAAAAGGACTTTGTCTTGTATACGGTGTTCTATGATGCAGATGAAACCAAGATCTCATATGTATATCCAGATTCTCTAGGCAACAAGAAGAGAATGTACTCTCATGAAGTGATGTTATTTTGTGATGACACGTTAAAGATGGTGATGGATGGGTTGAATACAAGATTGCAAATGGATAAGCATAATGTACATGACATCTCAGCTGCAAACAAGGTATTGATCAAGCATTTTTGTAAAGGAGATAGATAGAAGATTGAAGCTGAGAAATGACATCAGATTTGCAGAAATCAAGTTCAAGTTGAGAAAGCCTGCCGTGAAGCAATCTTAGTCAAGTAGTTGTTTGTTTCTTTTGTATGTCCCTCCTTCTTTTATAAAAGGGGGAGATTGTTAGTGTTAGATTTATAATAGAAGTTGAGGGACCATTTGTGAATGTTTTCTATTTCTTAGGAATGAGGTATAAATACCTCATTGCCTTGTATTGTACTTTAAGCCTTTCATCATGAACGACATATGAGTTCCATATTTTCTCTCTCTACTTTCTCTCTCTACTTGATATCATTACTCTTATGCTAGATCTAACATGATTGTGATTAGATCATGTTAGATTGATTCATCTTTACATCTAACAATATATGTGAGTAATTCTTTAATTTTGGAAATAAAAATGATTTAGGCTCAATGTCAATGAATATTTCACGGGTTCATCCATTCTTACTTAAAAAAAACTTATTTATCAATAGTGGAGATAGAAATACTCCAAATGTATTGACAGTTGCTCAAGAGAAGTAACATCTTAATTATCAAAACCAAATATTATATTTGTATACAAGGAGAAAATAAATGGCAAATTGGTTCCTTGAAAAACAATAAACAAAGGCATTCCACTTTCCAAAGACTGTTTAGGTGCAATTGTGGCGGTATCAGGTATGGATGAAAATGAAGAGTGTTATGTAGGAGTAGACTGCAAACTTAATTGGGCTAATTTATTTTTTAAAGATTTGAGGGTGGGCTGGTTCCAACTGTGGGCCAAGCCTCTCTCCGCCCATGCTCATACGCCATGGACGAGCAAGATTATTCAAGTGGGGATGATTATGATGATGTAGAGATTTTTTCTGATTCTTACGAGGAATACGAATCTGGTGGCAATTCTGATGAAGAACTTGGTAATACATGTTCTACCTTATGTTTTATTATCATATGAAGTACATTTTTGTCCCTAATTAAAGTTCAATTTTATTTTTTAAATGTTGTTTTTACATGAGAAAATCCAATGATAGAGTTGTGGTTTCTTAGTAACAATTACCACCATAGCTAATTATACATGGAAGATCATTCTAGATACAAACAATGATTTTCATTTGTTTTGAGATGAACTCTTTTTATTATCAAGTGCAAATCCTTGACCCTAAACCATGTTTTCTAGGAAGACCTATATATATATAAACATTACATCTGTTGCTAAGAATAAAAGCTATCGGCCAACATTATATATATAATTGTAAAACTTGAAAATATTAAGGTAGTTCCAAACCAACATATTAAAATAAACTTTATAAAGTTTATTCATGATATTTGATATGTATTTCTATATTATTCATGATATTTGATATGAGGTTACAGCCTCATATCAAAGGAATCATTGATTTTGAAAGATTGGTGTTTATAAAGTTAGAAACTCTTTGAATAAACAAAAATCAGATTCTGTCAGATTTGTTATACTCTATTTGGACGACCCAAAATGGGTTTAAATGAACTTGTTTTTGTCTACAAATTTTATGGATTGAAATTTTGGTGAGTTAGGGTTCAAACGCAACTGGAATCAATCAAAATTCGGATTTTAAAGCCTTCAGCTTTATGAAAACATTTAGTTACTCATCTGATTCATGGTCAGATTTTGTAATCAACTTGATTCCTTCTAATCTCCTTGAAAAACTATAAAAAATGCATGATATTTTCCTCTAAGTTCAAGTTCACTGAATTAGCTTTCCATAGAATCTGGAATCATCAAATATGTTGAGTTTCAAGGGTGCAACCATGAAAAACAAAACAAGTGTGCAATCTGTCCAGCAATGGCAGATTCTTGCATGCAAGTTTAAATGGTGATATCTCTTTCAATAATTGATGGATTTGAGTGATTATTATCTCTTTTGATAGATTGATATGTTAGCTTGAAAACCCTTTTTGAATTTCTAAATTTGGTGAAGATTCAGACCTCACATGAATGTATCTTTGGAGGTGTGTCATCTGTTTTTGGTACTGTGCGCCACAATTTTGCAAAAATTATCTGAACACTGTAAACACCTCAAAAATTCATGAGTTTTGGTATGAATGGTCTTAAGTCATCTATCTACAGTAGGTAAAATTGTGAGAAATTTTTCCCTTATGAAAAAGGTTAAAAGTGACCTTTTTGTAAATGCTTGAAATCTATCAGCACTTCAAAAATCAAAAATCTTTACTATAAGCTTTTCAAGTCTTTTTCGTATTTGAATACCTTTAAAATGTCTCAAAAATCCATCATTACACTATTATATCTATAAAAATACATATTTTAAGGTATTGTATAAGATGTGATCAAAGACTTAGCTTGGCTATAAAATTAGAAATCTTAGGACCTATAAGCTTAATGTATTCTATAGGGCAATATTAGACGTTTGGACCAAGACTCAAGTAACCTTTTCGATTAGCGTATCGTACTTCAAGGTGAGTATTCACGACCCTTATTTTACCGTTTTTATGTTTTGGGATGAAAAGCATGTTCAATGTTATCAAATGTTAAACATTTTATTTATGTGCAAAGAAATTATACAATATGATGATATGTTGAGTAAAGTCCCTGTTTGAATACAGTACTATTAACTCGTATGAGCCTGTAATCTACGGGATATCGCTATTTGGTTGTCATACCCACTTCTTTGACTGACGAGTAGGAAGTGCACCTAGTCATACACGTTCTACACATGTGACATAGAAGGGTCACCGCTGAGATAGTCCGTAAGAATGCTCTACCCATGTGGTTCGCTACCACCTCTGAGGTAGTTCGTGGGGCGTTGAAATGTTGTTTAGGTTTAGTAGTGGCTCAACACATAGATATCATAAAGTACGTTGTTCCTTGTGAAATTGCTCAAAAACTTTAATATTCAAAGATTAAGTTGAACAGCGATTACGCAATAAAGTTTTCCGCATATAAAATCGTTTCGTGCATATAAAACATGTGAACTCACCAACTCTTGCAGTTGACACTTGTTTAACATGCTTTTCAGGAATTAAAAAGTTAAAAGAGATTTAGATCAACGAGCGCATGTTTGAATCAACCATGGATTTATAACAAGACTTTTGATTTTATAATGATGTTTTTCAATTTGGAGTGTAAGAATTGTAAACTTGTATGGTTATGTTTTAATCTCATGGTTGATGTTTAATATTTCCTAATGTACTATACTATTATTTGTCTCGCCTCGTGTTTCCGCTTTAGCGGGGTGTTACATCTTCATATTAAGTTAATTACTATTATATTCCCTCAAATTATAACTCTTCATTTGTCTTCCAATGCTGTGGTGGATTGGTTATCGCTCGGGGGGTTCATAGCGCCCTAACCGAGTCCAAACCTTCCCGTGTGCATGCCTTGGTGTGGGGCCACGTTTAGCCTCTAAAATTGTCGGGGATTAGTCGGGCTTTGGCCCGGACACCCTTAAAAAACATATAAAATTTAATAAATATAATAATATAATATATTATAGTAAAAAGTATATAACAACTACTAAAAAATAATACAAATATAAAGCTTATTAAGTATAAAAATGTATATGATACATCTATAATAAAATTATAAAAAAGATTAATAAAAAATAAAAAAAAACAATAATACAAATACAAAAGTTGTTAATTACTATATAATATTTATAGCATAAATATCTTATAGATATCAGAAAATCAAAGATAGATAAAAGAATTAAATATAATTAACAATAACAATATTTTATATCTCAAATAGTAATAACTAGTTATCAAGAGCCCGGACTTTGTACGGGTTATAAAGTGTGATAAATTTTTATTAAAGTAGTAAGATGGATTTATATGAAACATGACTTTATACATATGTTGTCATACGAAATGTTACTATGACGGACTTCATGCATTGTATTGAGAGTTTTACCTATATGCTTACAATAAAAAATAGGTATGTATTGCAACCGATGTCTATTTTACGTCATCGTTATATTCAAGTAAAAAAGTATACAATTGATTTAAAAGGGTATAATAGTCATTTTGTCCCTCATTTAAGGAATTAATGGATGACCGTTAACATGATGGACCAAATCCATAACAAACTGCATACTTGGAGGTTTATTTTGTAATAAATAAACTTTGAGAACCAAATTTCTAATATTTAACAAACCTTATGGACCAAGGCTTTGGAAAAAAAATATCATGTACTTAAGTATTTGATTAACTTTTTGATTAAAATTATAATAGTTTATAATTAACCAATAAAACAAGAGAAAACAATTAATGTAGCCATTTCAGAAATATCATTTAACCTCTTACCCTTTCTCTCCCACCAATTACCAAAATACCCATCTGGCCGCTCTCCGGCGACCGCTCCCCGCCAATTCCAGCCGCTCTCCGGCTAAAAGCCACCGTCCGGCCAAAATTGGGTTTGGGCCGCTCCAAACCCAACCGTTCCGAGCGGCCCACACAAAAATAATTGGTATATATATACATATATATGGAAATATATGTGTGTACATCAATTCTCATGAGTCACGTGGTATATGTGTGTGTGAAAGATTCCACCATCCACCATATTCTCTCTAGCCTCCAGCCGCTCCATACTCCATATGTATGTGTGAACATCAATTCTCCAGCCGCTCCATATGAGTGTATATTTGTATACGTGTGTATATATTTGTATATTTGTATATGTCCGCTCGGAGAGGATGGTTTTGGAGCGGCTCACACACATATTTATTTGTATATGATGTGTTTGGAGCGGGCCGCTCGGAGGGGATGGTTTTGAAGCGGGTCGGTGGGTATTTTGGTTACCGGAGGGAGAGATTGGGTTGGAGGTAAATTGGGTGTTTTTTTTGGTATAATAATTATTTTCTCATAAAACAAATGTCTTGATAAAATAAGTATAGAAAGTAAAAAATAAAAAAATGTGAAATATACAATTTGAAAATAAAAATTATAAAGAATGGTCTACTATAAGAACCAAATATGTAATTTAATCAAATATTTATAGATAAATTAACCAATAAATTTAACAAAGTTTGATGGAAAGATAAAAATGGAATGAAATAAAAACCACATGAATAAAAAATCAGCTTTTAAAGATTAAGGGTAAAAAATGTTATAAATATAAAAGAATAGGGTCTAAAATTGTAGTTTACTTTATTATTTTTTTACCCTTTTCCTGTATAAAACCACTGGGATGAAAACTTTAATCTAACTTATTATTTTAATATTGTTTTTCCTGTCAAATTTAGAGAACTAAAGATATATAAATGCAATCTTGTAATTAAAGGAAATTTTGATGTCAATCTTTTTTTTCCCTGATAAATGTATGGTATATATAATAACCAATTAGTAATCTGTAACACCCCAATATCCCAAACACATAAATAATGCAATAAAACAATCCCATTGATCTAACGCAACAGAAATATTACTAAATATCTTAAGCAAAAAGAAACGTGTCTAAATGCACATGAAACAACCCTCCACGGCCGAGATAAAAATAAAATTAGGTATCTATTGTGCGTGATGTAAACTAAGGCCGACTCTACTTAGACGTCAGACCTTCTCCTTGCCCTTTCCTCTCTCTCGGGCTACACCTGTAACAGATAAGGAAAAAGAATATTTGAAAAGCGAGGGTTAGACCACAGGGTCTAGTGAATTCCTTCTAAAACAGTTTAATAACAAAATCCGGCCCGATGGCCCAATTACAAAACAATCAACATGTCAGATGTGTTGCGGACAAAGAAATTCCTTGTCACATATTGACAATCAGTCCATGCCCATCCGACGCCTAATTATAACTACCAAGGATCGTAGTCCCGAGGTACCCCCAAGTGGTTGATCGGACCACATGGTAAACACTCCCAAGGAACATGAAGTTCCAAGGTACCCCGTGTCCATATTGCAACACATCTACCAACAGTTCAATACATACATTACCATTTTAAGCATGCTTAAACGTATTCATCATTCATATCATGTTATTATAAAAGCATGAACATTCCTTTAGTCAAAACATTTAACAAAGACAAAATGGGCATTTTAAAAATACAGTTTAAAACAGTAAATCCCATTTAATTCAGGCAAGGGAACTCACCTGAGCAATTCTCACTGACTCGCCGCTGATCTCGCCTAACGTTCCTGTATGAATTCTAAGGCATTAATGTTCGCGCTTATATAACTCTCTAACTATGACATCCCTAGGCAGACTTAACACGGGGGTTCCACTACCCGGTTAGCGGACGGGGTCAAGGGGAGCCGACTCGGGAAATGTCAAATCCCGACTCGGGAAATGTTAATTCCTGACGTGAAAAGAATCCATCCTTGGAAACCTATATCCCGACTCAGGAAAAGAATAAAGAACCCCGACCCGGCTCCCAAATTCCCGACTCGGAAAATTGAATCCCGATTCGGGAAACATGAATTCCAACTCGAAAATGGGTTCGGGAAAGACGTAGATCAGATCCTAAGACAGCCCAAAACTGATCGAAATCGTTTCTAAACAACCCCAATTGATTTATAAAGCATAACCATCAATCATGTAAATCAATTAATACTTAAACAACACTAAAGCTTACCTTGGTTTGGTTGAACAATGAGGTAGCTTGAAGAAAAAGATGATGATGATGCCAAAACCCTTCCAAAGCACACACACTTCTCACACTAAGATTTTTCCACAAATGGTAAATTTTAGGGTTTAAGGACTTATATAGAATGGGCTTTGGGCTAAGCCCATTCCCAAAATAGTTTAATTAATTCCATTAACATCTTTCAAAAGTGACACAAACTACCCCTAAACTCTTATATTCCTACAAATAGGTTACATTTAACGAGGAAATAACTAGATCATTAACTTAAAAAAATCTGGTTATTATATAATGATATAAGCCTATAAAAGGATAAAAAGACAGCATATAAGTCTATAAGGGGATAAAAAGGCGCCACCCACTTTAGGGTGTCCATTAATTAATAAAAAATTTATCAACACATGGATGCCTCTCCATTTTTGCCTCGTTTCAGCTAAGTAAGGTGTACCTCAAACAGCCTCTAAAAGGCGCCGCCTCAAGAATTTTTTTTGGACATCTCGTCTTGAGACGCGCCTCAATACGTGCCCCTCTTACGTTTTTTTAAACCACGATCCTTGGTAATTTTGAGAGCTAAACATGGCCCCACTTAAATGTTTCGAGACATGCGCACGGGAAGGCTCGAACTCGGTTAGGATGCGATAAACTCTTTGAGCGATAACTAATCCGTCACAGTGCTGTTGACACTAATTTGTATAGTTACCCACAACGATTTGTGGGTTTGATTTCTATAGTTAATAAATAACAAAAGTCAATATTGAAAATACATAAGTAAAAATAATTTGAAATTTACATTGAATAATATATCACACTGAAAAAAGTTAACTGTTTAAGCATCTTTTTTTTTTTTAAATTATCTATGATGAAGTTTTAAAAAAAGTAAATAGTTGAATAAAAATTTTGAGTGAATATACAATTTTTGTCTTCGGAAAATTTGAGGAATGTTTTTGTTAAGTTGGCCAAACTTTAAGGGTCATAAATGTTTATTTCACTTGTGACTTTTAGAGGATGACCTACCCCACCGCCTCACCCTTGTCTTTTCCTATAGCCTTTCATCTTTCTCACCCTGCTGATAATATATCTCAGAATTTTTTATAATCATTCAGGGGGTGCCACTACAACTCCTAATACCAACATGGCTCCACCACTGGGCCACATATGCATGTTAAACTTGTATTGCTTAGACTAAATATTTTTTAGTTCAAATCTCTTTTCCAATGTTTGCATATATGCTATAATTTCTGGTTTGGTTTAATGACAGGTATTTTGTATTTGTTTATTTAACATATGTATTTGATGAAATACTAGATCAAGAATAACGAACTTGTTGAAGATGAAGATGACATTCGTATCCGATCTTTCATGTGGAGGAAGGCACATGAAACGAAAGATGGAGAATACAAAGACGATGATGTCAACAATGTAGCAGAGGAAATCGTAAGAAGCGTGAACCTTTTTGTTAGCCTTAATTTAATACACCAAGTTTGAAAATTATAATCAAACTTAAATCATTTTTCATACACTCTTATGTCTAGATTTCCCATGAAAAGGAGATTGCAAAAGGATCCGTAAAGCGTGATCAATGTGTTGATGCCCTCACATTAGTGTTCGGGAAAGATCATAGTGGACGTGTAAGGGGGTTGGAAGGGGAGTCACTCCAACCAAATATTGGAACATTCCTCGATGCAAAGGCTCATCAAATGAATGCATTGTTGAACTTGAGAAACAACTAGACGTCGAGAGGCAATGAAGTGAATCAGCTATTGAAGAAGTTAAGCATATGTCTGCAAAGATCGAAATGAAGGATGAAGAGTCTAAACAGTTGTCTACAACGGTAAAAGAACAAGGTCTTAAATTTGATGCACTGTATTCTTACCTTGTTTCTCAGGGAATGGCATTACCATCACTTCCTATTACAAATAACAACTGTAAAAGACCGGTATTCATTGTTCTTTACTTAAAAGTATTTTTACTAAACTACTATGATAAATTATTGCAAATTACATAAATTGTTTAATTACATATTTCAGGAATCTTTGACAAGTGATGTGCCCTCTTCACATCCTATGCCACCAAGACAGTCTACTCAAGTAGCTGATACGAGTAGCCAACATCCTTCTCGATCTAGGCAGGAACCTTCTAATGCCATCATGTCTTCTCATATTAACTCGCATGAATCTGAGAATATCGCATCTCAAGTTCTCCCAACTAAAGACCCAATGGTATGTTTTATAAACTATTTAGATTTATTTCATCATATATTTAAGCTTTATGATGTATATATGCCTTGTAATTTTGCAGACATGTCAACTGGCATATCCATCTTTAAGAAACATTGTTGCATGCAGTAGAGTTTATTATTCTTCAGAGACACAAATAATTCATGGATTTGCACTTAAAGATGATTGTTATAGAGTCTCGATCAATGAATCAGTAAAGTCGGCTTATTTTTTGCCGATAGAAGCCGGTGAGCATAAAACAATGGGGGATGCAATTCATAGTATTGTGGCTTGGCCAAAAGACCTTGTCATCCTTGACAAGGTTAGTCGTTTATGTAATTTTATTATAGTCGTTAACTTTTCTTCTCATACGCTATCTACTCTTGTCAATTCACTTAATGATGTGGCCTAGGTAGCTTTTATATTGATTGACTTTACTTTGTTTTTGGTCTTGTAGTTAATGGTTAATCTTAAGTTGTTTTGCTGTGATTGTTAAATATGTTGTTTATTTTTGTTCCAGGTAGAGGACCCAACTTCTAGTGAACATGCTGGGAAACAATATCCTAAGAAGAGAAAGAAAAGTTATACAACCGTTAATGAGTTACGAAAGCCGAAGCATACGAGGAGTCGAAGAGTAGCTTAAATAAGTAAAGTTTTAAAGTATTAGACAATTAATAGTGATTAATTTTGTTATTGGTGTTCTTATATGTTATTTATGTGACTATTGATATTATTGTTTGATTTTTTGTTTAGAATAATTATTTTATTGAACATTTTAAAATTTTATTTATTATTGTTACGTATTATTAAAATCGTTGCCAAGGATTATTATTGGAGAAAATAATTGTTATACCAAAAAAAAAAACACCCACTTCACCTCCTACCCAATCTCTCCCTCCGGTAACCAAAATACCCACCCAGCCGCTCCCGGCCGGCTGCTCTCCGGCACCGGCAGCCGCTCCATGGTGGTTTCCGGTGAGACAAAGGAAGGCCGGCAAAGATTGAGTTTGGGCCGCTCCAGGCCCGGCCGCGCGGAGCGGCTCAATCCACGTCAGTCCACCCGTCCACGTGTCGCTCCTTGAGTGGTCCACGTCACTCGATATCACCACCTCAGCCGCTCCAACGAAAGCCGCGCGGAGCGGCTCCCCCTCCACGTCACTGCCACGTGCCTGCCACCTCCATGCTACTTCAGCGCCACCTCCCCGCCACCTAAGCACCACCCGCTCCCTACCCACCCCGCGGAGCGGCCCAGTACACGTGGGCCTTTCCCATTGGCCCACGTGTCTGCTCTCTAGAAACAAATTGCATCTTTTAACTTACAAACCACAAAAACTTACTTGGTTTGCCATGAAGAACAACTTGACAAGATAAACCTTCACCACCAATGGCCGACAACTTCACGTGCGTGGAATATATAACCTTTTAATTAAACACAATTAACAAAGACTTTGGTCCCCTCCCCAATTTTTCTACTACTAAGTTAACAAGAAAATTTTTTTTTGGTCCCCCCTTGTATTTGTTTAATACAGACGATGAGGTTGGGTGAAGAGAAGGAGAAGAAAGGCTCTGACGCATGTGAAGAAGAAGGGGGATGTCGGCTGTTTTTATAAGGAAATAAGTGATTTTAGGGTTAGGGTTTTCTACCGTGTAGACACGTGGCTGAATGGGGAAGGCCCACGTGTACTGTGCCGCTCCGCGAGGGCTGGTGGGGAGCGGGTGGCACTTAGGTGGCGGGGACGTGGCGCTGAGGTGGCATGGAGGTGGAAGGCACGTGGCAGTGACGTGGAGGGGGAGCCGCTCCGCGCGGCTTTCCTTGGAGCGGCTGAGGTGGTGATATCGGGTGACGTGGACCATTCAAGGAGCGACACGTTCACCGTTGGACTGACGTGGATTGGGCTGCTCCGCGCGGCTGGGCCTGGAGCGACCCAAACTCAATATTTGCCGGCCTTCCTCTGTCTCACCGGAAACCGCCGTGGAGCGGCTACCGGCGCCGGAGAGCGGCCGGCTGGGAGCGGCTGGGTGGGTATTTTGGTTACCGGAGGTAGAGATTGGGTAGGAGGTAAAGTGGGTGGTTTTTTTTTGGTATAATAATTATTTTCTCTTATTATTGTGATGGTCAACTTTAAAATGACCAGTTGATATTCAGTTTAAATTGTTACTAAAAAAAGGTTTATGAACACAATTTAGTTATTTTCTGTGACTGAAAGGCAACCAATGGCGACGGTAAAATCTAATGTAGCCATAAATCAAAAATTGCCATGGTTCATATCATATTTGTGTGGCTTTCGATTGCTTATTGTCACAATTTTAGCTATTTCTTGTAACCAAAAGGAAACATATTTGCCACATTTATTAAAATTCAATGTAACCATACATCATAAAGTTTGTGGTTATAACTTATTTATGGCCATGATTTTAGTTATTTTGTGTAGCCAAAATGCAACCAATAGTCAGGGTTTTAACAATTTGGCGTCACCATGTCAAATAAAAGGCAACAGTTTATAAAATTTGTGTAGCTGTAAATAGTATATGATTACGATTTATCTATTTCGTGTAACCAAAAGGTATCAATAGCCACGGTTTTTTACAATTCAACGTAACCATATGTCATAAAATCGATACGGTTAATATAAATTTGTGTGGTTATAAATAGTATATGATCAGATTTTAGCTATTTCGCGTAGCTAAAATGTAACCATTAGTAATTGTTTTTAACGATTCAACGTAACCATATGTCATGTAATGGCCACGTTTAATGTTAATTTTTCATGACTAAAAAGACTTTATAATTACGAGTTTAATTAATTCTTGTGACCAAAGGTTAATCAAAAGTCATACCTCTAACAATTTAGTGTGACCAAATGTTATTTATTGGCAATGGTTAATATGAAATTTGTGTGGCAAAAATTGGTTTATCGCTACGGTTTTTGTTAGTTCATGTGACTAAATAGTAACAAATAGTCACGCTTCAAAAGTTAAAGTGTAACCATATGTCATGAATTGTGTGACAATATGTAGTTTATACACACATTAAAACAAATACACGTGATTATATAATAAGCATTGGACACCTTAAAAACAAATTGTGTGGCTATAAATAGTTTGTTGCCATGGTTTTCTTATATTATGTGACTAAAAGGTAGCTAATGGTCACAGTTGACGTGAGTTTGTTTATGTTGGATGTTTGTGTATGTGCTCTATGCATCTTATTATTATACGTGTTGTTTTACGAACGTGTATGGTGTATCGATATTGTAAATTGTGACATGATCAAGGTGAGTACATTAACCCCTTATACGTGGCTATGTGTTCGAATTGCGTGTTATACGTGTGTGGTTGCTTGAGACTAGCTTGCAAGGTTGTCGTGCTCATTGTAGTGGTGGTGGCGACCATGACTATCGGTTATGTGGTAGCTTGATATCAGTGTCTATGGTCCTTGATGGTAGAGAGCCGTAAGGACGTTTGGGGTGCATGTCTAGTTCTCTCATTACGTTGTGATTTGTGATATATAGTTGATGTGTATTGTGGTTTGTGCTCACTAAGCTTTCCAGCTTACCCGTCTGTGGATTTTCCTTTTTAGTTGCAGGTTCCTCCGGGAAGGGCAAAGGGAAGGGCTTGGCTTGAAGCTCCGGTCTTGGGAATGGCTCAGTTTAATTTTCTTGAAGTGATACAATATTTTAATGTTGGGGATTTCAATTGTTTGTATTGAAACGAGTTACTTTGAAATGGTTGGACGTCATTCTGAGGGTTTTGTTTTGAACTTAAATGTGGGGATTTTAATTATGAGACTATATGTTGAAAGTTTAAATCTTTTTACCTTTTTCCGCTGTAAAGGTTACTTTTAAATATTTTTCGTAATCTATTTCCGTTAAATCTAGAAAACTAGTTTTGAGATGTTACATGGAAGCAACAATATACATGAGCTAAGAAAGGTCACTCAAAGCTCTGCCATGATTCTAACTTCAAAGATATTAATTTAAGTTGGGATTGTTGTTGAAAAATGGATGAAAACTTCATGTACCCTTCCTAAAATGTATAACAAACCACACCTTTATCTCACTCTTCTAAACCTACAGGTGGAGTTTACACTTCTCTTGAACCTGAGGTAGTTCATCTCGAACACTCAGATAAACAAGATGGTAATCCTTTGGATGCCATCCAAGCCTCAGGTGATACTCTTTTAATTACCAATTCTTCTTTTTCTATGAAAGCTTTTGAGTCTTCTAGTACTCATTTAGCTAACTTTTGTTCTACAGCTTCAATTTTGGGCCATCCGCAGCAATCTGAGCGCATCGATCTCGACACATCGAGCTTCGATGAGTTCCTACTAACTGACACTGAGAAGCAGCTCAGTGAGTCAGAGCTGAAGCGAGTTGCTGCTAAGAAGGCCCTTCAGGAGGCTAAGACTGCCCTTCAGCATCAGGTGGATGCTGAAGCAGCTCGTCTTTAGTCCCTACGGGATGAGCTTGTTGCTGCCAAAGCTGCCACTGCAGAAGCCGAGGCAAAGGCTGCTGCGTCTACTTCCGCCCCCTCTACTAGTGTCTACATCAACATCCCTTCCCTGGACACCATCTAGGAGAAGGTGACTGATGTTGTCTCTGCCTCCAACACCCTCTCAGAGTCGATCAATGATCTGAAGGTGTTTGCACTTCCTGCAATCTCCAACGCCATCACCACAGGATCTTCATCCCTCACTTCTTTCCAAAATGAAGTGGTGAGGCGATTGGATGATCAGGAGAGAGGGCTCAATGCCCTAAAGGACAAGGTTTCAGAACTCGCTACCTCTGTCTCTAACCTTGCCGCCGTTGCTCCTCTTGCCTCTTCCTTCTCAACAACAGACAAGGCTCTACTTGAGTCCCTATTCGCCGCCATGATCGCCAACTCGTGCAACAACAGTGAAGATGATGATGATGAGGAGGAGGAGATTGTTGAAGAAGATGATCTCTTCGGGGTGAAAAAGCTTCCTGAAGCTCCTAATGTGTCAATCTCGGGAACCGTTGAGAAAGACTCAGTGGAAGCAACTACTCAGGGAGAGGACCCTGAAAACCCTAGTATGTCTCAAGCCATCCCTCATTCCTCTCCTGATTCTGATAAACTTCCCATCTCTTCCCTATTTTCTGAACCTAAACCAACCCCTCAACCTGAAACTATAACCTTATCCGACACCTCTTCAGACTCATCTCCAAACCAAAACCTCCAAATTGTTCCCTACCAACCTTCTCAAAACCAAGAACCCCCAAACCCTATAATTAAACAAGTATATAACTACAGCTCCATCACAGGTGACATTATTCACTTGATAGAAAATAGTGTCTCTGAGAGTACTAGATCCCGAGTAAATACAATGACTTTTATAGTAAACCCCATTAACCCTGAAGCCACTCCCCTGAACTCCTTTAACCCTTTGACCTCTCAATCATCCACTTCTCAACCCACTTCATCCCATCATAATCTAGACCAACCTGGTCCTTCTAACCTTGTATACCTATCATCAAATGATGAATTCTCATCTGATGATTTCTCCACACCTCCCTCTTCTCCAAAATCCCCTCCTTCAAATTCTCCCAGATCTGAGGGAGAGAATTATTTTGACAGCCCTGACCCTAATGTTAATATCGACAGGGATGGACGCATGAAGGCGGTAATTGATCGACTCGAGAGTACAAGAGTAAAAATCCCTCTTCATAGCTCTTGGGACTCTAAGTTCACATACCTATCTCCTGAAGAGATAGAAGAAGGAATAAAATCCTAACAAAAATTGGAGCAAATAAAGAAGGAAGCCTTCCTTTCAGCCCAAGCAGCAACTAAGCTTGCCGAGGCTTTTGTTGACGAAGATGATGATATAAGTGCAGACCCTGTTCTTGCACAAAAGGCCGCACTGAAATTCTTCAACAGGAGAACTAAGCAGGATGTGGAAGAAGAAACTGAAGAAAGAAAATGGTGCAGAGACCGACTTCATCTCAGGAAGCACGACGCTCAAATCATAGGTGTCTCTCTCTCCAAAACTAGAGACAAAATAGGACATCCTGGAAAAATCTTCATCACAATTAAAAGATCTAGAACTAAGGACGTTCAACACACTCTGGACAAGTTGGAAAGATACAACTTGATAGAGTGGAATGAAATTAGAGGTCTACACAAGGCAAATGCTAAGTACATATCTGAAGTTGAAGAGACCATCAACGGACTAATTACTTGAGTCAGAAGAACCATCCAAGTCCCTGATTCCCTGCTTCAGCCTCCTCCTCGCACGGTTCAACCTCCTGCTAAACCCTAGATGATCAGGTGGTACTTCAACAAGGAGATACACTCCTTGCTTCCCAACTTCAAGAACCTCTTACTTTCCTTCTGAAGACCTCTCGATGCTTGATCTTTTTTTCCCAACAGGAGTAACTCTCCTAGAAGGATAAGTCATCAAAGAACCAGTTCATGGGATGTGCTTTCTTGATAGGCTCAACTTTCTACGCCTTCAGAGATTCAACGAACTACCCAAAGCTCCCACTAAACACTTGGTCATTCTTCTGCTCATCTCCAACAAAGATAAATGAAATGAAGATGCCCAAGTATTTGCTCGTTGATGGGGTAATTATCATACATAAAAAGCGTAACAAGTTTTAACCTCTAATGCCTAGCCACTGTCTTACCACATATACAGGCAAGCGTACCTGATCGTGAGTAATATAGTGTTGGAAAGTCCAGGTATCGTATCTACCACTGGGAACGGTCAAGTTATCGTAGATTAAAGTCTAGGTCAGTTTAATTAACCTAAAGCTTTTGGGGGGTTTTTATGAAAAAGGTTTTAACACTAAAAAGACAACTAGTTTAACTAATACCTAAGAAAGCGATTAAAGAGATTAATTAAGATATATATGAAGGAAAAACAGTAGCACTTATCATGGTATAGTGAATCCCCAAGTGGATGATTTAAATAGGCCAAAGGTTTGGTTGTTTTGACTATTGTAGGAATTTAAGTCTGGGACACCCTAACATGTAGTAATTATGGTTTTTAACTAGGTTTTGGTCCTCCTAGTCCAATACTTAGGTCGTTTGTCAGGCAACCTCGCACCGGAAACCCAATTCTAATTCTATTGTATGATTTTCTATCTCCAGGTCACTCTCGGTCCAAGTAACCACTTAACACAACTCTCTTGGTCAAGGGTAGGTTAAGGTAGGTTGATTATCCTATCGGAGTCTATCTACTTTAGTCAAACAGATACACCCAACCAAAGGAGTTCAAATAACCAAACAATAATAATCAGAACGGAACCATAACACACATTCAATTAATCAAAACAAACCAATAATCATTAAGTATCAAATCATCATCCACAATGGTTCCTCGACCATGACAAGTACCACTATTAAAAACTACTCACTAAGCATAACGAAAACATAAACAAAAGTAGACATCGACATGATACCGACAGTACACCGATGGATGATCAAAGATCGACTCCCGCAGCGTATCGGCACCTTTCGTACTCTCACTCTCGTTCCTCCTCGAATCCCGTACCAAAAAATCATGCTTTGAACTGAAGGGGAAGGCTGGTATTTAAAAGAAAACGTCCAGGGGCCATCTGGCGATCGCCAGACTGCAGGTTTGGCGACGCCAGACACTTAGGTCAAGCTCCGGTCTTCATCTTTATCGAACTTGGCGACGCCAGGTTGAGGATTTCGCGATCGCCAAGTGCCTACTGTGTTGGACTTGTGCATTTTTCACTTTTTTCGCCTTTTTTCGTACTTTTCCGTTCCACGGCCTCCAAATCCTTCATAAACAATAATAAGCTCATTTGGTGAGTAAAATGATCGGAAATGGGTGAGAAATGGGGTAAAGTCATACAATTACGCTCAACCAAAATATGTATAATTTTGGTGTTATCAAAATCCCCACACTTAAGCTTTGATTATCCTCAATCAAAAGACTGAAAGATAAGAAAGATAACTCCAAAATTATCTCCACCCAAGATCATCCAAGAGAACAAAGTATACTCACATAATCGAACACACAAACAAGACTTATCAAGCAATCGGATACCAAGATTAACCTTTTACCCTCACATAATATGAATAACAATATAAAGTGTATCTCTCGGGGGTAAAAGTGTATATGTAAGTGATCACACCAATACTCGACTAATTCCCTCATACATAAGCTTGTCATCAAATCTAATCTCCACCACTGAGAAGTTGTCAACCGTCAAGAGGACTTTAGGGTTGTAACATTAGGCTAAGGGTTAAGGGTAGGATAAAGGATATATAAGTGACTAAGGGTTATTGCAACAAAAACTTGAAAGCTCAATCAGTAATGATCCAAACAGTGAGGCAATCTGACTTTCGAACAATGAAACTTTCGGGATGAGTATTTCCTCTCTTTTTCTTTTTAGAATCACCCTAAGCCTATGGCTTATTTGGGGCACAAATTCTTTTTCAATCTTTTCAGCTCACATTCTTTTCTTTTTCCAACATTCTCGACTCTTTTGATATTTCTTTTCTTTTCTGAGTCTCAAATATTTTTTTTTTTTTTTCTTTTTTTTTCAGAGCAGCAACTATGTTGCTTTTGGGCTCTTTTTAAATCTCAATCCCATAAAAACTGTCAGATTTGAAAAACTGGATCAAAACATCTCAAGAATCAAATTTAAGTTACGGCCAAAAGATAGATAAAACAATTAGGCTAAAGGATAAGGTGTATAGTGGGTAAAGAAATGAAAAGGCTAAGGCTCAAAATGGTTACAAGGGATAAAGTGTTAAAGGTGAACACTTTTCAATCAAAGGCTAGGCAAATCAAATAACCTTATGTTGAGGTTATCTGACGAAGGCTAAAAGGGTTAGAAACGAAGGCCTCTATCAGTGCAATGGTGATAAATACTCCTCTTATGTGGTTCCGACAAGCATTCAAATGACAAGTTCTACCTTGGGTCAAAGTCGGTATTCCTCACAAAATAAATAACAATTAAGGCTCAATCTCTCAATGGAATCGGGTGAGGCACTCATGGTAATCAGTATTCCAAGGCATCCTTTTACTCAACTAATCCTATTCAGTGTTCTCCTATGCAAGCAACTCAGTCTAAAAAACAATCGCAGATTTCGAAAAAAAATTGGGGTCAAATTTCAAAGTTTTCAAAAATTTGAAAAACGACACACCATAAGCAAAAAGTGAACCCATTTAAACAGATAAGTCTACATAACCCCCTCCCCACACTTAAAATTTGCAGTGTCCTCAATGCAACAGTCAAAACAATTATGGAGTAATTGGGAAAAAGAGAAACTTCCCGGGTTATGTGACGAAATTTGTTCTGATCTGAGAGTGGTCCAAAAAATCGTGCTCGATCATAGATCATAGGTCGCCGTATCTATCAACAAAAAGAAAAAGAAAAAGTAAAAACGAACTAACAAAAATAAACCAAACCAAACTATTAGTAGTACTTAAAATCCTAATCAAACCAACGATAATAAAAAGTTGTCCAAACCAAACCAAACAAACCAAGCAGACAAAAATAAAATTGTCTCAAACAACCATATCGAATAACGGAGATAAAAGAGAGATCAATAAGGGCTACGAGGTTGGTTTTGCCAATCCTCGTAAGTCGGGTAACCGGGCGGAGCATCCTCGGAGTATGGCCAAAAAGGTGATGGGGCGTACGCGGTATTCGGTTGAATACCGAAATGAGAGGCCATCTGGTTCATCACTCCACTTTGCCAGTTGGCTTGGTGAAGAGCCTCCACGGTGTTGTACTCCACATGCTGATGATGCCGGCCATAAGACAATGACATCTCCGAGAGTCGGTTACTCAAGTCTTGGTAACCCGAATATGCTGTCCATTCCGCCGGTTGCTCTCCCATACTCGTCCCACTTGTTCTACCAATCTCATGCGTGCTCGTCGGTGCTTGACTCCTTGCTTGACTTCTCGGTTGACTCCTCGTCCCATAAGCTTGAGGATTATGGATCCATGCATTGTAATCCCTTCCAATCATATGCTCAACCCTTGCTACACACCATGCCACGGAGTTGGTCCATGTCGATCAATCCCATCTCCCCAAGGTTCGTCATCGAGGCAATGGCACCCACGGTTAAGATACCGAAGTGCTTGGCCAAGAGTGTCACGTACTGGCCACCAACTATGCGACTACCCTCTCGATAACCACTAGCCTTGGCGAGTTGAACGGCGATGAGATACGGAGCATTCGGATATTTGTCATCCGTGGTGAGTTGCTCAAGAAGCCATAGATCATAAACCGAAACTTTCTCCTCACTTGAAGAACGAGCGTTCACCGCTTGAATGAGCATGCGGTGTAGAAGTCTGTCCGAAGAAATAAGAAAACCCTTCACTTTGAGATTACCACCGTAGTCACCTTCACCAAGAATTGCCCAAGCCAATTGAGGATCAAAACCATCCGGCCTCTTTGCGGTCGCCCACATGTACTCCGCGAATCCGGGAGCATCAACCTCCTCTTGGGTATATATCCCCAAAGCAACGGCAAACTCTACCAAAGATAGGGATCTCCAAACTCCACCAAGTCGAAACGTCATGCATTATTGATGAAACTCCTCAAGGGTCTTGATGGCCTCAAAACGGAATGTGGCCACGAACTCGACAATAAGCTCGCGATAAAGGGTCTCGGCGATGTCGAAGACTCGCTCCCATGCATGGCAAATATAATACTCGGTGCTATCCTCGTCGTAGGCATGTTTTTCGAGTATCGCTTTGATGTTGTTTTCGACACTCATCGATCGAAGAAGATCCCAGTCAACTCTCCTCGGAATTAGCACTTGACGGGCAAGAAGTCGGTTAACGGTGTCCCGGTACTCCTCCCGTTTTGGGGCGTTCAACGTTGGGTCATTCATGAAATAGGTGAACACGTGACTACCATCCGGTGCACGGAAATTGGTTGCGGTGGAAGTTGACGATCGGGTCCTTTGTCTCTACAAAACCAAAATACCATTGTCTTAGATGATTTTTTTATCCAATAAAGGCAAGACAAGGTTCATTCATATCAAAACCAAACGAGACAAACACTTCCACGACTAACAAGTTCAAATATCACAATCATATACGAAAAATCACAAATCGAAGGTCAAAGGGGATGTGGAACATCCCCACACTTGAACTTTTAGTCCAACCTCAATTACAAACCAATCTAGCTAACAAGAAAGAATGGGGGATTTTGGTGTTCTCAAAATCCCCACACTTATCATTTAACCACAATCACTAGATTAAACAATCAAATAGCATGCTAGAACAAGATTTCAATCATAATATATGGCATGCATCAATCTATAAGCTCTAAACAATCAATGGTGTATCAAGAACAATGTCAAATCCATATAAGCACAAGCACACCATTGATGCCCAAAACAAGATCTAAATCTCCCAAATCAAGCTATCCTCATGAAATTAAAGTTAGGAAACGTACCTTGTTCATGTTGAATGATGAAATTGAAGCTCAAGAAGGTCGGATTTCGCAAGGACGTGAGAGGATTTCGCGGCGCCGAAGTAAACTTAGGGTTGTGGTGAAGTGAAAAAGTGAGAAAAGAGGGTTTAAAACCCGTCTGCCCCGACTTGGCGTCACGAAACCCAGGGTTTCGCATCGCCAAACAGGCGGTTTTCAAAAGTACCCTAGTTTTTAAAAATTTCGCGTTGCCAAACGGTCCTCTTCGCGTTGCGAGATTCGAAGAATTTTACCTGGTACCAACCTCACCAACTTCGCATCGCCAGACTTGAAATCTGGCGTTCGCGAAGTGCCCACTGTTTCCCACTTTTGAAAATTTGCATCTCACTCCGAATTCGCTCGAATTTGGTTTTTATCTCCTTCCATATGGTTACCTAAGCAATATCAAACAAAAACATTAATAAAAACACACACGAAAATCATAAAAATGAAAGAAAAAGAAAAAGCTCGGGTTGCCTCCCGAGAAGCGCTTCGTTTTTGGACGGGTCTAGAGCTCGACCCCTCTTTTAGCTCATTTCTTGGCACGTCGGGCTGACGAGCCTCTCTTCTTTCTGAACTCCTTTTTGGAGGGTCCCGACCCATTGGTTGTTGGCTCCTTTTGATGTATCGGGTTAGGATAATGCTCCGTCTTCTTTCCATGCTCATGCGGGAGTAACGGGCGGTTTGTGTTTTTCTTGTAGGCCAGAGAAGGGTCTTCATATGGTTCATCGAGGTGTCTGACTGGCTCTCCGTTAGGATCAAAGTAAATCCGATTTTCTCCATATCCTAAGCTCGTGACTTGGTTTCGCATATCGGTATTGACTTGATTTTCTCCATTATCGGGATCTCCGTATTCTTCGGAAGGTTAGCTATGATGAAGTCCGTATAGTAAACAAACTTTCCAATATGAATCGGGACTCCTTCCGCTATTCCCAACGGCTTTGTCATGTATCCGTTTACTCCTCGGTATTGATAATCCGTTGGAAGAATCTTTGTAACTCCCATTTTCCTGCAAAAACCAACGGGCATCATGTTAAGTGCGGCACCTGTATCAATTAAAGCAAGACCCGTAAATTTATGACAAGAGATTAGTAAATTGTAACTTCCCGGATCATGTCTGATAGGTGCTATGTAAACGAGGTCATCTTCTACTTCCTTCTCTTTTTCTTTCTCCTTGCTTTTGTCCTCTTTCTTTGGTATCACGAATTCCGCATATCCGCCTTGCTTTCCATCTTCCTCCTCATCAGCACTTGTAGCTTCGGGCACTTTGAGTCTTAGGTGTTCGAATGACACGATGAACCCCTCCGAATCATAATCCATGGCATAATCGGGCTCACTTTCACTCTCAGTTTCCACGTACTTCTTTGTGTAGATGCGGTAACGGCGCCAAAAACTTGATGCGGTAATTATCATACATAAAAAGCGTAACAAGTTTTAACCTCTAATGCCTAGCCACTGTCTTACCACATATACAGGCAAGCGTACCTGATCGTAAGTAATATAGTGTAGGAAAGTCCAGGTATCGTATCTACCACTGGGAACGGTCAAGTTATCGTAGATTAAAGTCTAGGTCAGTTTAATTAACCTAAAGCTTTTGGGGGGTTTTTATGAAAAAGGTTTTAACACTAAAAAGACAACTAGTTTAACTAATAACTAAGAAAGCGATTAAAGAGATTAATTAAGAAATATTTGAAGGAAAAACAGTAGCACTTATCATGGTATAGTGAATCCCCAAGTGGATGATTTAAATAGGCCAAAGGTTTGGTTGTTTTGACTATTGTAGGAATTTAAGTCTGGGACACCCTAACATGTAGTAATTATGGTTTTTAACTAGGTTTTGGTCCTCCTAGTCCACTTCTTCTTTGATGGTTCTCCGGTCATCATGAGCATCGTCTTCACGTTCTCCACCTTCGGGTTGACTTGTGTTTGCGTCGGCAACTCTCCTTGAGTCCTTTCACTTAGCATTTGCGAAACACGTCCAACCTGCAATTCCAAATTCAGGATGGTACTTTGGTGATTACGTAAGTATGAACTTACCTCATCGTTTAGCTTCTTTTGAGCATCCATGAATTGGACAATCCGATCTTCGATAGAAACACGTGGTTCTCCATCCGGGCTTTGGTTTTGTTGAGTCGGTGCAAAGAAACCGGGAGGTCTCGGGATGAAATTACGATTGTTGTTCCACCTCCCTTGGTAATCGCCTCGATTAAGATAATTCACCTCCTCAGGTGTCATCATGTAACATCCCTTTTTATTTACTTATTATTTATTTCTTATTATTATATTTGTGTTATGGATTTATATGATCTTTATTTATTATAGATAAAAGTAGGTTGAAATTGAGTCAAACTAGGATGAGATCATCATCTGAATATTTAAATTGAGGATAAGGGTGTGAAACCCTTTTTGACTTTATATAACAAATTAGAATAAACCACTTTCTTCATAATCCCTAAAACGTGGAGGAACAAGTCAGTGAGAGAAAGAGAAAGTGTGAGTTCAGGAGAGTTTAGGTCGCCGGAGAAGGAGGAGTCGCCGGAAAGTGAGCGACGGTCGTTCGTATACAAGGTAAGGGTTCCGGTCTCTCCACCTTTTTCTTTTATGTCGACCTCGTGTGCGTTCTCCGGTGACAGCCGCCAGGTCGTAGCGGTTTGAGGAGGCGGCGGCATAAGCCGTCGTGCTCTGAGCGACGGGGCACCACCAATAGCGCCGGCGCGGCTGTGGCTGCGTATCGTGCGGAGAAGGTCGCCGGACCCGTCTGTGAGACGGTAGCACTCCACTTCGAGGAAATCATGGCAGCAACGGAGTGGTGAACGTCGGCCGGCGACTGCCGGATCGACGCCGTTCTTAGCGCCGCCATAGGCGGTGGTGGGTTATAGCTGTTGCGCCGGCGACAGTCGTCGTGGGGGTGGATCGACGGTGGTGGCAGCCTTGCTGCTGCTGCCGTCGATGGTGTTATTCGGTGGTGGCGGCAGCCCTTGCTGCTGTTGCCGTCGTTCTTCGAGTGGCTCAGGGTGATGGCGGCTTAGCCGCTGCTGCCGCCTTGTTGAAACCAGCGGCGGTGGTCCGGTCGGGGCGGTTGCGACAGCCGCCGCCCGGAACCGTGAGACGTTCGCGATGCCATTGTTTCGTGTATTTTTAGAACCGGATGGGTTGGGTGGTATCGAGTGGAGGTTAGTAAGGATCTTATGAGATTTGTTATACGACTTGTAACTATTGGTGTATGTTAATTCTTTTTCCAGTTGGCCGTAGAGCAAATTCGTGTTATTTTATGCTTTGGTAGCGTGTATCAGGTGAGTACCTTTATATGTGTACTTATTACGTGATCATGTATGTGTGCGCACGGTTGTTTGAATAAGGGAATCACATGCCCTTGGTGAGTTGTGGGGGCTAACCCGTGTCCAAACTGACGGGCGAAAGGGATTCCACAGGCCCTTGGTGAGTTGTGGGGGCCGACCCGTGTCCAAACTGACGGGAGTTACATGTTAGACCCTGCGAGGGTCATTTATCATTGTGTTATGAACATGCGGGTACAAGTGCTATTGGTGCTTGATGATATGGTGGTTTATATGCATGCTATATAGTAGGTATATATATAAAGTAACTCACTAAGCATTCGCTTACCCGTTAGTTGTTACCCTTTTCAGGTGCTATTCCGGCCAAGGATAAGGGCAAGGCCCCGATGTGACCCCGTGCTCGCGGTTCCGACGGTGTTGACTCCACGATTGGTTTCTCTTAGTTAAAGTGTTGGGAACTGATTTTAATTCATGTTGAGTGGATAATTAATTATAATTCTTTTAAGGATATTTACTTATTTATTGATTTATTTCGGAAATAAAAGACCCTTTATAATTTAATTTTTTTTATGTTTTAAATCCAAAGTCTGAAATTTATTTCTCAAAAAAAAAATTTCATTTGAAAAGTGGCTTTACAACTTGGTATCAGAGCGTGGTTTAAGATAATCAGCGCGTATGTTTTCGAACGTGCGCGTGGTTGGACTTAAACCCGAAATTTATTTCTGGGACAATAATGAGTCAAGGGTCGGAATCGTCGGCGGGGGCATCACGACGGGGGTGAGTTATATTTTTATAATTGTAAATGTATCGTAATATTATTGGGCTATTGAGTCTGAATCGCATGCTACATGTATACCTATATCGATAGTATTTGTGGAATTGACTGTGTAGCCAATAGGGAAATTATGTGGTTTGTTGAGGTACGAGTACCGCCTAGTCATTAGGTTGAGGTTTAGTTTAAGGCGGTATCAGACTCGAATGTAAGCACCTTGAGACGGCGGGAAGAGGTTACAGGACACTAACTTGCAGGTTGGTGCTCGGTAAACCTAACCCGACCAAAAATCTCGGTTGGTTATAGTAGTGCGGGCCCAAATAATAGCACTACTATAGGCAATGGTGTTGATTCGAATCTGATTAAGCCTTGGGAATCTCAAAATAATGGTGACGGTAAGGAACACGTGGGTTGTGAATATGGATTAATTGCTATCGTATGAGCCGTTGGGTAGAATTACGACCTAGTCTGTAGGTGGTATGTGCGCTGATGGCTAGGTATAGGTTGTGCATGAGCTTTGGGTAGGAACGGGGTTGTAGCCTCATATGTTACGATTATTGAACTGCGCCCTTTTCGAACTGCTGTAAGTTGTTTATCCTTGTAAACTTTTAGTATGGTTGTCACGAGGAGGACGTCGACTTCGGAGGAGCAGGAGACTCCAGACTGGTTGGACGCCATAGGTCCGCAGGTCACTGAGACCCTGCACCAGATTCTGCCAGGGTTGTTCGCGCAGATGAGGGACGAGCTACTAGCGGCTGTGGATGAGCGGATCGAGGCGGCCTTCACTGCACGTGGGTCGGGGAGCAGCAGTACCAGCCAGGGACAGAGCCGGGCTAGCACGTTTAAGGATTTCATGGCGTGCCAGCCACTACACTTTGAGGGGAAGAAGGACCCTATCACCTGCTACCGATGGGTTGCTGCTGTGGAAGGCGCGTTTCGCACTAGTGGCTGCCAGACGCTATGAAGGTAGTCTACGCGGTCAACCTGCTCCGTAATGCGGGTAAAGACTGGTGGGGGCTTATTCTAAAGAGCCGTACAGAGGAGCAAATTGGCGCGATGACCTGGGAGGAGTTCAAGACGCTGCTGGACGAAGAATTCTCACCGCGCATTGAGAAGGAAAGGATCACGGCAGAGTTTCTGAACCTGAAGCAGACTACCGAGACAGTGAACGAGATCACCGCCCAGTTCTTAGAGAAGTCTTTGTTCTGCCCTGACTACGTGGGATCTGAGGAAGTGAAGATGTACCGGTTCCGTCAGGCACTAAAGACGGAGATCCAGGAGTTCGTGGCTACAGCGAAGTATCAGACTTTCAATGAGATGGTGGAGGTAGCTCGGAAGCGGGAGATATATCTTGAGGAGCAGCGGCAAGGGAAGAGGAAGATGGAGTTAGCTCTTGTGCCAGCCAAAAAATTCAAAGGACCAAGGAGCAACGGTCGGAGAGGGTTCCCGGGCTGCCCGAAATACGGTAAGAACCACTCGGGGGAGTGTTGGCTGGCGGAGGCTGTGTGTTTCAAATGTGGCAAGCCAGGCCACCGGAGTCGGGAGTGCGGAATGCCACCGAGGGTTTGTTTTCACTATTTCCAGCCAGGCCACATTAAGCCGAACTGCCCCCAGTTAGTTGGAGCAACAGCAGCAGCAGCACCAGTGACGACACCCGTGGTGGCACCAGCCTCCTCTACCATGCGGTTCACCGACGGTTCTTCGGGGAAGAAGAGCGGACCATCCTCGACGAGTCGGGGTCGGGTTTTCCAGCTTACGGCCGAGGAGGCCAAAGTGGAGCCGGACGTGGTTACAGGTACGTTTTAGTTTCCTGTCGAGTTATCCAACTGCTATGTTATGTTAGTGGCCTGTAACTAGTAGTTAGAATTGCATGCACACTCCTTGATAGTTAATTGTTATTCGTATTTAGGCGTTTTTCCCATGAACGGGAGGCCCGCGTTAGTACTTTTCGATTCGGGGGCCACTTGGTCCTTTGTATCGAACGCATTTTGCAAAGGCTTCCAACTTGAGCGAGGGAAGCTAGACCGTTCCGTGGCGATTGATGTGGCAGCAGAGGAGGTGCGGATTTGCGAGGACGTCTTCCGGGACTGCACCATAGTGATTCATGGGGTGTCCTTCAGTATTAATTTGATACCTACTTCCATGAACGGAGTAGATGTGATAGTGGGAGTGGACTGGGTGTTCCGAAACCACGGCGTTCTAGACATCGCGGAGCAGCTAGTTCGCATCCAGAACCCAAGTGGGGGAGAGCTCATCGTGTACGGTGAGGGACGAAAGAAGCAGCTGGCGTTTTGTTCGGTTGCGAAAGCAGGAAGGTATCTTCGACACGGGTGTGCGGGCTACTTGGCGTACGCGATGACTAAGTCGGCGGAAGAGAAGAAGCAGTCGATTTCTGATGTACCGGTGGTGAGTGAGTATCCGGATGTTTTTCCGGAGGACCTACCAGGCATTCCGCCCGAGCGAGAGGTGGAGTTTGGCATCGATTTAGTACCCGGAGCTGCACCGGTTGCGCGTACTCCTTACCGGTTAGCACCACCCGAGCTGCAGGAGTTATCCAATCAGTTGCAAGAGCTCTCGGCGAAGGGGTTCATCCGTCCCAGTAGTTCGCCGTGGGGTGCCCCGATCCTGTTAGTGAAGAAGAAGGACGGGAGTCACCGGGTGTGTATCGATTATCGAGAACTCAAAAAGGTGACCATCAAGAATAGGTACCCTCTACCTAGGATTGATGACCTTTTTGATCAGCTTCAGGGGGCGGCTTGGTTCTCGAAGATTGATCTTCGTTCAGGATATCATCAACTTAAGGTGAAAGAGGCGGACGTTTCTAAGACCGCTTTCAGAACCCGGTATGGGCATTTTGAGTTCTTGGTGATGCCCTTCGGTCTCACCAACGCCCCAACAGCTTTCATGGATCTGATGAATCGGGTTTGTCGACCGATGCTCGATAAGTCAGTAATTGTCTTTATTGATGATATCCTGATCTACTCGAAGACGAAGGAGGAGCACGTGACTCATCTGCGAGAGGTGCTTGAAGTGTTGCGGAGAGAGCGGCTTTATGCGAAGTTCTCGAAGTGTGCCTTCTGGTTACAAGAGGTCCAGTTCCTGGGGCATCTTGTTAACCGGGAAGGCATCAAGGTGGACCCTTCTAAGATCGAGGCAGTAATGAGTTGGGAGGTCCTGAAGACTCCTTCTGAGATACGGAGTTTCCTGGGCTTGGCCGGTTATTATAGACGTTTTATCGAGGGCTTTTCTCGGATTGCGGTACCGTTGACGAGGCTGATCGCGCCTTATGTTTGGGGCGCGGAGCAAGAAGAAGCGTTCGAAACCTTGAAGCGAAAGTTGTGCGAGGCACCGGTCTTGACGCTTCCCGAGGGCGTTGAGGACATGTCTGTGTACTGCGTTGCATCACACCTTGGCTTGGGGTGTGTTCTGATGCAGGGGGGCGGGTGATAGCCTATGCGTCGAGGCAGCTGAAGCCTCACGAGGCTAATTATCCCACGCATGACCTTGAGCTGGCAGCGGTGGTTTTCGCATTGAAGATCTGGAGGCACTACCTGTACGGGGTGAAGTGCACCATCTACACTGACCACCGTAGCTTGAAGTACTTCTTGGACTAGCCGAATCTGAATATGCGGCAGCGGCGATGGCTCGATGTGGTGAAGGATTACGATTGTGAGATCCTTTATCATCCGGGCAAGGCGAACGTGGTAGCAGATGCGCTTAGTCGAAAGGCGCCCAAGTTATCATTTCAGACGGCTCACCTGCGGATGGCCATGACCACGTCATTTCTAGATCTGATTCGGCAGGCCCAAGGGGAGGCTAGCTTGGAGGAGAACCAGAATAAGGAGCGGGTTAGAGGCCAGCTACCTTTGATGGTTCGAGATAGTAGGGGACTCTTGACTAGACATGGGCGAGTGTGGGTTCCTCTTGCAGGTGGTGCTCGTCAGACACTGCTTGAGGAAGCACACAAGTCTAGATTTTCTATTCACCCTGGGGCAACGAAGATGTACAGGGACCTGAGAGTTGACTATTGGTGGCCAGGGATGAAGCGGGAGGTTGCCCGCTATGTGGAGTCTTGTTTGACCTGTTTGAAGGTTAAGGCTGAGCATCAGCGACCGCACGGTAAGATGCAACCGTTAGAGATCCCCGAGTGGAAATGGGAAAATATCACCATGGATCTGATCACCAAGCTACCGAAGACACCTCGGAAATTTGACGCGATCTGGGTGATAGTAGACCGTTTGACTAAGAGCGCTCACTTCTTAGCTATTCGGGAGAGTTTCACGTCTGAGCAGTTGGCGGAGTTGTACGTGAAGGAAGTGGTTAAGAGGCATGGGGTACCGGTATCGATCATCTCCGACCGGGATACCCGTTTTACCTCAAGATTTTGGGAGCGGTTTCATGCAGATATGGGTACCAGGTTACACTTTAGTACGGCTTACCATCCACAGACGGACGGTCAGAGTGAGCGTACGATTCAGACGCTTGAGGATATGCTTCGGGCCTTTGTACTGGATTTCAGAGGTAGTTGGGATACGTATCTACCCTTGGCAGAGTTTTCTTATAACAACAGCTACCACTCGAGTATCGAAATGCCTCCGTATGAGATGCTTTACGGGCGGAGGTGTCGCACCCCAATCTGCTGGGGTGAGGTTGGTCAACGCGTTCTTGGGAGCACGGAAGTGGTTCAGCAGACCACGGAGCACATCCAGAGGATTAGAGAGCGCTTGCGGACAGCTCAGAGTAGGCAGAAAAGCTACGCGGACAAGCAGAGATCGGATCTAGAGTTCCAGGTGGGTGGCCGTGTCTTGTTAAAGGTTTCACCTTGGAAGGGGGTGATTCAGTTTCGCAAGAGGGGTAAGCTTGGGCCCCGTTATATAGGACCATTTACGGTCTTAGCGCGAGTTGGGAAGGTGGCCTATCGGTTGGAGTTACCAGAGGTACTCGGGCAGATTCACGACACGTTTCACATCTCCCAGTTGCGTAAGTGTTTGGCGGATGAATCCGCGCATGTGCCACTAGACGACATTCAGATTGATGAGAACCTGAATTACATAGAGAAGCCCGTTGCAATGTTGGATCGGAAGGTGAAACAGTTAAGGAATAAGGAGGTAGGAACCGTAAAGGTGCAGTGGCAGCACCGGAAGGGTTCCGAGTGGACATGGGAGCCGGAATCGGAAATGAGGGAGAGGTACCCAGAACTTTTCTCAGAATCCTGGTAAGTGGGGGAAAGTTGTAACATCCCTTTTTTTTATTTATTATTTATTTTTATTATTATATTTGTGTTATGGATTTATATGATCTTTATTTATTATAGATAAAAGTAGATTGAAATTGACTCAAACTAGGATGAGATCATTATCTGAATATTTAAATTGAGGATAAGGGTGTGAAACCCTTTTTGACTTTATATAACAAATTAGAATAAACCACTTTCTTCATAATCCCCAAAACGTGGAGGAACAAGTCAGTGAGAGAAAGAGAAAGTGTGAGTTCAGGAGAGTTTAGGTCGCCGGAGAAGGAGGAGTCGCCGGAAAGTGAGCGACGGTCGTTCGTATACAAGGTAAGGGTTCCGGTCTCTCCACCTTTTTCTTTCATGTCGACCTCGTGTACCTTCTCCGGTGACAGCCGCCAGGTCGTAGCGGTTTGAGGAGGCGGCGGCATAAGCCGTCGTGCTCTGAGCGACGGGGGCACCACCAATAGCGCCGGCGCGGCTGTGGCCGCGTATCGTGCGGAGAAGGTCGCCGGACCCGTCTGTGAGACGGTAGCACTCCACTTCGAGGAAATCATGGCAGCAACGGAGTGGTGAACGTCGGCCGGCGACTGCCGGATCGACGCCGTTCTTAGCGCCGCCGTAGGCGGTGGTGGGTTATAGCTGTTGCGCCGGCGACTGTCGTCGTGGGGGTGGAACGACGGTGGTGGCAGCCTTGCTGCTGCTGCCGTCGATGGTGTTATTCGGTGGTGGCGGCAGCCCTTGCTGCTGCTGCCGTCGTTCTTGGAGTGGCTCAGGGTGGTGGCGGCTTAGCCGCTGCTGCCGCCTTGTTGCCACCAGCGGCGGTGGTTCGGTCGGGGTGGTTGCGACAGCCGCCGCCCGGAACCGTGAGACGTTCGCGATGCCATTGTTTCGTGTATTGTTAGAACCGGATGGGTTGGGTGGTATCGAGTGGAGGTTAGTAAGGATCTTATGAGATTTGTTATACGACTTGTTACTATTGGTGTATGTTAATTGTTTTTCCAGTTGGCCGTAGAGCAAATTCGTGTTATTTTGTGCTTTTGTAGCGTGTATCAGGTGAGTACCTTTATATGTGTACTTGTTATGTGGTCATGTATGTGTGCGCACGGTTGTTTGAATAAGGGAACCACATGCCCTTGGTGAGTTGTGGGGGCCAACCCGTGTCCAAACTGACGAGCGAAAGGGATTCCACATGCCCTTGGTGAGTTGTGGGGGCCGACCCGTGTCCAAACTGACGGGAGTTACATGTTAGACCCTGCGAGGGTCATTTATCATTGTGTTATGAACATGCGGATACAAGTGCTATTGGTGCTTGATGATATGGTGGTATATATGCATGCTATATAGTAGGTATATATATAAAGTAACTCACTAAGCATTCGATTACCCGTTAGTTGTTACCCTTTTCAGGTGCTATTCCGGCCAAGGATAAGGGCAAGGCCCCGATGTGACCCCCGTGCTCACGGTTCCGACGGTGTTGACTCCACGATTGGTTTCTCTTAGTTAAAGTGTTGGGAACTGATTTTAATTCATGTTGAGTGGATAATTAATTATATTTCTTTTAAGGATATTTACTTATTTATTGATTTATTTCGGAAATAAAAGACCCTTTATAATTTAATTTTTTTTTATGTTTTAAATCCAAAGTCGGAAATTTATTTCTCAAAAAAAAAATTCATTTGGAAAGTGGCTTTACACATCATTGGTCGGTTCGGGCAGTCCTTAGTCAAATGTGGTCCATTGCACTCCTCGCATCCAACCTGCAAAGCATGAACAGATTTAATTAGTTCTTCAATTTTTCGTTCAAACTTTACCGGTTGGTTTTTCATTACGGCTAGTTCATCGGATGGATCGAAGTCGGTTGAGATTTTCCCGGCCATCCTCGGGATTTGCAAGCGTTTGTCTGTCCTCCAATCTATGTTATGTATCAGCATGTCTTCGAGAAGCTTATATCCTTCCGTGGGCGTTTTGTACATAAAGACACCACCTGCAGATGAATCCAAAGTAGCTCGTGAAGAATAAGCAAGTCCACTATAGAAAGTTTAAACCTGTTCACTTTTATTCAACTCGTGACTCGGACACGAGTTTAAGAGGTGCTTGAAACGTTCCCATGTTTCGGATATAGTCTCCCCGTCTTGTTGTTGGAAAGATCGGATTTCGGCTCTCAATTTGTCGATTTTGGATGGTGGAAAGAATCGGGAAAGGAACTTTGAACGAAGTCCTTCCCAAGTAGTGATTGAACTTGGCTCTAAGGATCGCAACCAAGCCCTAGCTTCTCCGGTAAGCGTAAGAGGAAAGACTCGGAGACGAATCGCATCATCTCGGCCTTCCTCTGTTTTGAACAGATCACAGATATCCACGAAGTTTTCCATGTGAACGATAGGATTGCTATCGTTTTTCCCCGTCGAAGGTAAGGTCCTTAATCATGTGTAGGAGCTTCCCCGGGATTTCTTTGTTTAGGCCTGGCTTCGTGATCGGATTGGTGGGTACAGTTGGAGCGGCTCTCCTGGCGGTCCACATCGGTGCCTCGTCTCCCATCTCAAAAATCAAAGCTCTCGGGCGAACTTTGTCGGCTTTGGATTTCTTTTTGTTTCTTTTTCTGAATTCTCTCTCCGGCTCCTCAAATGGCTCTAACAAGTCTGCCGTGACTGAAACCACAACAAACGGTTACGGGCAACTTGCGGGAAACAAAGAGATAAAATAAAAATAAAGATAAAACTAACTAATTAAACTAGATAGCGAAAAACTTGCAAGGGAAAGAATCCCTCACAAGGATCGATTAAAAAAACTAATTAAGACTAAAATCTAACAACTACCGTTCCCCGGCAACGGCGCCAAAAACTTGATGCGGTAATTATCATACATAAAAAGCGTAACAAGTTTTAACCTCTAATGCCTACCTACTGTCTTACCACATATACAGGCAAGCGTACCTGATCGTGAGTAATATAGTGTAGGAATGTCCAGGTATCGTATCTACCACTAGGAACGGTCAAGTTATCGTAGATTAAAGTCTAGGTCAGTTTAGTTAACCTAAAGCTTTTGGGGGGTTTTTATGAAAAAGGTTTTAACACTAAAAAGACAACTAGTTTAACTAATAACTAAGAAAGCGATTAAAGAGATTAATTAAGAAATATATGAAGGAAAAACAGTAGCACTTATCATGGTATAGTGAATCCCCAAGTGAATGATTTAAATAAGCCAAAGGTTTGGTTGTTTTGACTATTGTAGGAATTTAAGTCTGGGACACCCTAACATGTAGTAATTATGGTTTTTAACTAGGTTTTGGTCCTCCTAGTCCAATACTTAGGTCGTTTGTCAGGCAACCTTGCACCGGAAATCCAATTCTAATTCTATTGTATGATTTTCTATCTCCAGGTCACTCTCGGTCCAAGTAACCACTTAACACAACTCTCTTGGTCAAGGGTAGGTTGATTATCCTATCGGAGTCTATCTACTTTAGTCAAACAGATACACCCAACCAAAGGAGTTCAAATAACCAAACAATAATAATCAGAACGGAACCATAACACACATTCAATTAATCAAAAACAAACCAATAATCATTAAGTATCAAATCATCATCCACAATGGTTCATCGACCATGACAAGTACCACTATTAAAAACTACTCACTAAGCATAACGAAAACATAAACTAAAGTAGACATCGACATGATACCGACAGTACAACGACGGATGATCGAAGATCGACTCCCGCAGCGTATCGGCACCTTTCGTACTCTCACTCTCGTTCCTCCTCGTATCCCGTACCAAAAAATCATGCTTTGAACTGAAGGGGAAGGCTGGTATTTAAAAGAAAACGCCCAGGGGTCATCTGGCGATCGCCAGACTGCAGGTTTGGCGACGCCAGACACTTAGGTCAAGCTCCGGTCTTCATCTTTATCGAACTTGGCGACGCCAGGTTGAGGATTTCGCGATCGCCAAGTGCCTACTGTGTTGGACTTGTGCATTTTTCACGTTTTCTCGCCTTTTTTCGTACTTTTCCGTTCCACGGCCTCCAAATCCTTCATAAACAATAATAAGCTCATTTGGTGAGTAAAATGATCAGAAATGGGTGAGAAATGGGGTAAAGTCATACAATTACGCTCAACCAAAATATGTATAATTTTGGTGTTATCACTTGTGCTATCAGATCTATATTAGATGAGGGAATAGCTAGGGGATAGGTAGTACTTACTATACAGGTTAAGGAAAAGGAACTTGATAGTTAGGATTTATTTTGTAATCATCTTTCAGTATTTCTCATATGTACTTGTGTATTTTTATTACTCTTATATTGTAACCTTATGAGATTAATGAGAATAGTTCAAAGTGCATTGTATTTCATTCCATCATAGTACTGAAAAAGATCCCTCAAAACAGTAAATGGAGCACGTACCTTTATGAGTTCTACTTCTTACTGTAATTTCTAGACTTAGAATTTTTTTAAAATTTCTAGACTTACGCAATTTCTTTATTGTGTTATCATTATCATTTAGGAGGAGATTGTTGATCCAGCTCTCCTAAGACCTGATGAAATGATAATGATCCTACAACTTTACTTAGTGAATAGGTTCTTTGCTTTTATTACAGCTTGAGGAATTATCACTCAGTCTGTTTAGTGTTATTCCCTGTTGTTTATATTGTAACTTATTGTTTAATCTATCAGGATCTTGATCAGGAGTTAACAGAATCTGTTCTGAAAACTACTGATCCTAACCTTAAGCAAGGACCTCCTGAAGACATCAAAGTCATACCCAAAGATCCATCAGCGACGTCGAAGAATTGGCTGATGACAGGAACAACAATGCTCGTGATCTGAAGATGGAAATCAGTGATAGCAAACTGCTCACATCGTATGACCTCCTAAAGAGTATCAAGATACAGTGACCCTTGATCATCATCAAGATCAGGGCCTTCCTCACTGATTAGTATCCTGATCCTGAAGATTGAAGAATGCATTTTACCTAATGCACAAAAGGATTACACGCCTTTCTGACACATAGTACAAAAGGATAGTCACTTTACTTTTCCCTCCATACTTATCAGCCCATAAGGCAACTGTTTTTTATAAGCACCCTTTTGCACAACATGCAAAAGTAATTGTTTATAGTAAATAGTACACTAGGACCATTAAGAGTGCAACACGTGCACATAGTAGGTCTGCATGCATTTAATGCATGGATATAAATGGATATGAAGAAGATGTTCTCCATACTTCATCTTCATCCACCTTATACCTTAATCCATTCTTTCTTAACCCTTCTAGTTCTTTTCTTTTCTTATCTTCTCACTTAAGTGCAGAGTGAAAAAATTGTAACTTTGATTGTTTAGATTAGGCTTAGTCTTAATCTATTCCGCAAACAATCTGTAAATTCAGAGTTTATATAAACAAGAATTTAAAAGTGAAATAATTGTGTGATTATATTCAACCCCCCTTCTATAATCCCATACACTAATCCTTATTACTTGAAGGTCACCATTTGGGACCAACATAACCCGTAAGGTGGCATAACTGTTTATGACAATGACGTACTACGAGAAGAATTCACAAAGTTTGTTATTAGAAGAGAATTGTCGTTCGACCACTTTGACAATCCCGAGTTCATGGCAATAATTCAACAATAAATGCAACCCGGTTATACTCAAGTAAGTCGCACTATTCTTAGAAGAGATGCAATAAAAATGTGGAATGTGGCTTGAGAAAAAATGATTTTAGGATTCCAATAACATCTTTACCATGTGTCGCTTACATGTGACATTTGGAGTTCCCCTATAATACCATAAATTCTTTTTTAGCCATTATGCCACATTGGTTAAATCAAGAAAACTGGCAAATGATGAAAAGAACAATCGCGTTTGAATATTCGTTGAACCACATACTGTTGCTAATTTATTTAATCTTTTAAAAAAGGTTATTTGTCATTATCATTTACAAAGTAATATTTTTTCTATATCCTTTAATAATGCATCAAATAATACAAATGCGGTTCCAAAATTGTAATTACTACTCGACCTAATTTTAAACGGTAAATTTTTTCATTCTTTTGGATTGCACGCATAATTAATTTATCCATGCAAGAAAGTTTGGAGTTTCTTGAGCCGATTAGAGTAGAATTTAAAGCAATGCTAAAATCGATTCTTTGTAAAAACAACATACGACTAAATGATTAGAGAAGATATTGTAAGTCGGTTCAAAAACCTTATTTTGGTGCAAATTTGGATTGTCCAACTCGTTGAAACTCAACTTAGATGATGATTCATTCTATCTGACTGCAAAGGGAAACATTGCAATTATTTCACGATCACCAAGCAGAGAAAAATAAATTACCTAGCCGGTTTTCAAAATTTAAATTGTCTATTATAGAAAAAATAACCGACTTGTTTGAATTTGTTAAAAATTCAACAACTCTTTTATTTGGCATTTATTACCCTACTAGCATGTTGGTTCTTAATCAATTTTTTTATGGCTACTAAAATAGATGAGTTTAAATATGAAGGTGAAACTTTCCAACAAGTTGGCCAAAAAATGAAAGTAAAACTTTTAAAATATTTTAAGAAGATTCCTCACATTTTTAGTTGTGTCACCGCTTTAAACCCAATTGTAAATGTTGGTGGGTTGAAACAATGATCGAGCAAATTGCGTTTCTTTTTCATCTAACTCTCAACGACCCCCATTTTATCCAAACCCAACAAAATCATTTTAACAAATGTTTGATGTTTATTTAATTAAATATGGGTCGAGTAACATAATACATGACCACATGAGAGCGACATCATCTTCTAGAGGAGGAAGTTCAAGTAACATAAATATGTATTTTTTTTGACACACTAGTAAATTCCTAATCCAAACGATCACGTACTACCACCCCTAGTAGCGAGTTGGGGAATTACATGGGTTTAAATTTTATAGCGTATAGGAGTTTTGAAGATTTTTAGAAATTTGATATTTTGCTTGGTGGAAAGAAAAGGAAACACAATTTTCAGTTCTAGCCGCCATGGCCCGCAATTTACTAACTGTCCAAGCTTCTACAGTAGCTTCGGAATCCGCTATTTCTGTCAGTGGCAAGGTTATGTCGCAACGAAGATCAAGACTAAGTTCTGAGTCGTTGGAATGTTGCATTTGCTTGAAGGATTATTTGGATGGTGCGGTTCGGTAACAACATATGACCTTGCTAAAAGAGTCAACTGACGTTGATGTCAAAACAACTATATACAATAAAGAAGTCGAACTTGGAATATCACCTCGGCCCAAAAAAGACGAAGACAACGACAAATGATGACGCCGATTATTTTGTATTTGGGTTCCCTAGGCGGGGTGATGGTCATGCCAAAACTCTGTTCAAGTGTTCTCTTTAAACCAAAATTGTTGTATTAAATATTTTTTGAGTTTATATATATGCATAGTTTTTATTTGAACTATATGTGTTTATATTTGAATTTATATTATATATTCATATGTTTATAGTACGTTGGTATTTATATATTTATATGTATATATATAATTGTGCTGTATAATTGTAAATTATATTATATGTATAAATTATAATGTATTGAAAATAATTAAACAAGTAAAAGAATACAAAATTAAAACAAACTTAGGCCCAAAATCAAAGTCCAAACCCAGTTACATGATTAGGCCTCATTTCCAAAATAAAATAAAATAATAGCCCGACCGGTTTTCTCAAACCGTTTTTTCAAAACAATTTTTATTATAACCGAACCGGTTTAAGATAATATTGATTTTCTATGATACTTTTATTTGGGTTTATCAAAGTTTCTAATTTATTCAATTTTAAAAGTATCTTTTCTTCAAAGATAATAATAGTTTTTTTATCTCAATTAAAATAAAATTTCCATTTTTAATGGATTATATTCCCAATCTGTATCATTTACTAATAATCTGTGCACGTCCACTGACAATGGTCATAAGTAAAATCTTCATCAGAAACGTAATTTTCAAAATCATCTTCATAATCATTGTGATTAATTAAATTATTAGAAATATTAAATTTATATCAAAGTAAGTTTATCAAAAATATTGAGTTCGTCTAAAATTTATAACTTTTTTTATACCTCTCTCAGCTTTAGATGACTCTGATACCATCTCAAAGTGGTTCAAAACACCGTATAAATTTATCATGGACATATCATATCAAATTTATTAGTTGTATCATTATTTATTTATACTCTTTATTAATATAAAACAAACATACTTACAACATACTATTTAATAGTATAAAATTGTATTTATAAGTTGAAATAAAATTGTTATTTATTTAAAGTACTAATAAAAAACTAATGTTGATGAATATTCAATTATTCATGCACCACGTGCTAAAGGCTGTTTTCATAGATGAAAATGCGGCCCACATTAATAAACAATTAGACATGATTGGAAATAGGCGATAGGAATGAGTTGGATATGGTCATCGACAAAACATTATTTGGTAACGATTTCGTACCAATCTGTTGTTTTTTATTGATTAATAAATCTGTTGTTTTTTATTTTATCTTTTTGTTTTAAATTTTACTGATGTTATTATAGTTTAACTAGAAAATTACCCGCGTGCGATGCTGCCCGAAGGATCTATGTTTTGAAGCCAATAACTCAAAATAGCATACGCATTAAGTTTTATTCTATGCCATCATTGTTCTATTCTTTGTCTTGTTGATGGTAATTTTATGTCATAATATACAACCATATTTATATAAATAAACGTAATCAAATTTAATGAATGTACAAGATTATTTCGTTTTGTTCATTTAACTAAACAAACAAATAAATGTGTTCATGCTTGTTCATTCACTAAACAAATGATTATAAACGAACTTCTCGGCAAATGCGTTGTTGGACGATTCATGTTACCGGCATCCGGAGATGTATATCCTATTTTCACACTCTCAATGCTTGAGTATCTCATTTGCCGTGAATCGAGGATTACGTAGAGTGAGGCTCAATTTGTATTAAGGCAAAATCCTTCTAGTAGAAACGCCATTGTGTTTCCCTTTGCTTAGAAAACATGCATCAAAATTATACTTTAAATTTGGATATATAAAATCTTTAGGAGTCATCATGCAAAAACAAGACCTAAGTATTTAATATGTTTTATCACTATAGTTGTTTGATAACTATATACATGAAGTAACAATTCCTGTAGCTGATTTCTCAATACTTTGGACCTCATACATGGCTAATATATGAACTAAAATAATTCAGAATATGCTTGTAATGTAGAAGCAAAAATGTGACACGAAACTCGCATGAGTTTGCCGCCTCAACAAAAAACCTTTTTGTATAAATGTAAATTAAACATACATTTATAGTTAACAAGGGGAAAAAAAAGAAATAATGTAATGTAGAAGCCACATGATGTTTTCCAATGGTTTTACAGTCACCAAAGAAAGCTATGGATATTGCAATGATGTGCTTTACAATGAAGATTGTTGAGTCTGAAAATACAATTGATAAGGTTACCACTGCTAATTAACACTGCTGGAAGAGTACCACTGCTAGCTCTGGATTACTACTGATGAAGAGTTGATCTGAAGATACCACTGCTAGTATGTGAGTTAACACTGAAGAACAAACTTACCACTGCAAGTACTGAAGTTACCACTGCTGTTACAAGTTACCACTGCTGGAACAGAATTATCACTGTTTCTGTTCTGCCACTGCTAAGAAGATGAAGATAAGGAAAAAATTCTGTTGGAGAAGATATGTGATAGATACGAGTATCTTGGAGATTATTTAGAATAGATTTACTTTCCTTATTGTAATCCGTAACTTGTATAATTAGGTGGTAGGTTGTTATTTGTTCATAAGAAGTTTTCATAAGTTTTGTTTAGAATTAGAAGCCTCAAGATTGTTCTTGAATCCTTGCATAAGAGAAGTTGTGCACGTCTGATTTGAGCCTGTTCAAATCAGATTGGGGCTTTGGTTGTAATCATCAAACTTGTGATTCAATATAAAGTCTGTTTTACAAATTCATTGTTTCAATACAATCAAAGTGTTATTCCGCAAACTTCTTTGATTTGTGTTTTCTGTTCTTGATATATTCGATCCTGTCAAGTGGTATCAGAGCTTGTTTGATACAGAAAACAAATAAACAATGGATACCCAGGAAACTGTCTTGGTCTCAAAGGTCCCCATGCTCAAACCCAATGAGTTTGACATGTGGAAAATCAGGATTCGTCAATACATGCTTCTCACAGACTTTGGTATGTGGGAGGTTGTTGAAAACGGACCTGGCACTGATGAAGTAGTTGCTGAAGGAGGTGCAAGACCCCCACCCAGATCTGATGCTGACAGAAAAAGAAGGCAAACTGAGATGAAAGCATTAAGTACTTTGCTGTTGGCCATTCCCAATGAGTACCAACATCAATTCAGTACATACACAGATGCGAAATCTCTCTGGACTGCACTTGAAAAGAGGTTCTCTGGAACCAAAAGCACAAAGAGAAACCAGAAGGCAATTCTGAAGCAGCAATATGAGAACTTCACATCTCTGAAAAATGAATCTATGACTCAAACCTTTGATAGATTCAACAAGCTTATTGGTGAACTTGCAACTGTAGATGTGAAGATGGACAAAGATGATGTGAATAGAAAGTTCCTCAGATCTCTTGGAGAGGAATGGACTATGTACACAGTTTCTTTCAGACAAGGAGATGATCTTGAAGACAAAGAACTTGAAGATCTATACAATGATCTCAGGATCTTTGAAGCAGAAGTGGAGAAGAAGAAAAGACCCATTGGATACTCTCACAATGCTGCACTACTTTCCTCTGAAAACCCTAGCTCTTTTAATACCACTGCTTTTAATAATACCACTTCTACTTATAATACGACTGCTAATGAAACTGTTTCTAATTCATCTCAGGAAACCAATGAAGATATCATTCTGGAAGCTTTCTTAGCAAGTCATGTCAAATCATCATTGATCAATGATGATTTGGATCAAATCAATGCAGATGATCTTGAAGAGATGGACATCAAGTGGCAGATGGCTATGCTGACCCTAAGAATGAAAAGGTTTATCAGAAGAACTGGGAGAAACAACTTTGATGTCAAAAGAGGAGATAAGGCTGCGTTTGACAAGTCAAAAGTCAGATGTTATAAGTGCAATGAACCAGGACACTTTGCTAGAGAATGCAAAGGAGGAACTACAAACCATCAGAACACTGGAAGTGGCTCTTCCCAAGCCCCAAGACTCAACAACAGAGGAAGCAACACAAATCCTAGTTCTTCACAAGCACTTGTTTCACAAGAAGGACAAGGATTTGACTGGAGTGATCATGCTGAAGAAGCAGTCCAAAATCAAGCACTCATGGCTGAAATCAAGGAGTCTGAAATCCCCACTGAGGTATCCTCTAAACTTTGTTCTGATTCTTGTTTAGAAAATGTGAAAAAGTATAGGGATCATAATCAGACCATAAGTGATAGTATTAAGAAGATGGAGAGAGAAAGAAGAGAGTATATTAAGGTCATAGACAATCTGGAGGATCAAATTAAGGCCTACAAAGCCAATGAACTTCAGTTTGAATATGACCATAATTACTGGAAGTGGGAGAAGAAGGAGCTTGAGAGAAAACTGTCAAAAGAAAAGGAGGAGTTGGAGAATGCAAGAAAAGAGTTGTCCAAAGCCAAAGAAGACCTAGATAAGTTTTCAAAGTCCTCTAAGGCTTTAGAATGAATTATTAGAGCACAGGTGACTGATGACTTAAAAAGGGGAATAGGATACAATAGCACCCCTCCTCCTTACAATCAGAATTACATTCCTCCCACAACTGACCTTCTTGAGAGGTTAGACAGAAGTGAGATGAAAGAAGGATTGGATAGAATAGATCCAGTTGACTCAGAGGAGGAATCTGATAAGAAAAGCACTTCTGAGACCATCCCTGATGAACACCACATTCTCACCAATGAGAAAGGTGGTATGCCATTTGTTCCTAGCAAAAGGATAGAGACCACTAGGAAAGATAAGAGGAAATCTGTCATGTCATCAGAAAATAAGGAGAAAAAGACTGAGACAACTAGGAAAGAGAGTAGGAAGGACCACTATACTCAGAGGACTGCAGTTGATCCTGGTACTTCCTCACAGTCTCAAAACAAAAATCATCCAAGAGGGAACAAAAGCAACTGGAATAACCATTGGGCACAATGTCATGGTGTTGATCTAAGCAAGATAAATAGACCAAAACCATGCTTTATATGTTGTAAGACAAATCATCTAGCAAGAGACTGTTATTTCAATCCATTTAATCAAAGAAACAGTTTTCAAGCTAGGAGATTTGTACCTACACACAAAAAGGTTGTTCCTAAACAAAACAGATCTAGTCAACCCAAAAGAAGAGTTCAAAAGAAAAAGGTTGAAAAGAAGTCTGTTAAGTTGGTTACTAAATGGGTACCTAAAGCTTCACTCAGTAATACTATTGCTTCTACAAGCAGTGGTAATAACAGTGTTGCTTCTGATAGCAGTGGTAACAACTTTAATAGTGTGGAGGTTAACACTGCTGCTAGCAATAACAGTAGTAATAACTCAAACACTGCTACCTCTCAAGTTAACACTGCTGTGATCAATAACAGCAGTGGAAACTCAAAAAATGTTACCACTGACAAGTCTTCATTGAGAAAACCCATTATAACCAAATATTCCAGTCATAAGATCCCAAATAAAGATTATCTTTTGAAACTCAACAGGTTGACTGAGGTCAATTATGTTAATGATAAAGGAGAACCCAAGACCATATTGGCTTGGGTTCCCTCAAGACACTAACTATTTCATCTAATGTGCAGAGCAACCAAGGAAGAAGGAGCAGTCTTTGGCATGTGGATAGTGGTTGCTCTAGGCACATGACAGGTAACATGTCTCTACTAGAAGACTTTAAAAATTTTGAAGGTGGACATGTTGCCTTTGGGGATAATCCAACTGGAGGTAAGATTAGTGGTAAAGGTAAGGTATCAAAAGGTAAGATGACCTTTGATGATGTTTATTATGTGGAGCAGTTGAGATACAACTTGCTAAGTGTATCTCAGGTTTGTGACAAAAAGTTTGGAGTATTCTTTACTGATACTGAGTGTCTTATACTTGCTCCTGGTTTTAAAATTGATGAGAGTCAAGTAATGCTTAGGACTCCTAGGAAGGATAATGTTTACTGTTTGGACATTGAAGATGCTTCTTCTTTAGCATCCTTAAACTGTTTATTCTCAAAAGCATCTGTGAGTGAATAATCACTGTGGCATAGGAGGATGTGCCACATGAATTTCAAAAACATGAACTTACTTGTCAAAAACAACCTTGTAAGAGGTTTGCCTGCAAAGGAATTTTCATGTGATGATCATTGTGTATCATGCCTCAAAGGTAAGCAACACAAAAACTCACACAAGTCCAAAGAAGTAAACACTATCTCATCACCTTTACAGTTATCGCATATGGATCTTTTTGGTCCTACCAATGTGATGAGTATAGGCAAGAAATCCTATTGTCTTGTGATTGGTGATGATTATTCTAGGTTTACTTGGGTTTAGTTTCTAAGAACAAAGGATGAGACAAGTGGACTGATCAAACCCTTTGTGACTAGAGTGGAAAACAAGACAAACCTTAGGGTAAAAGTCATTAGATCAGACAATGGCACTGAATTCAAGAATGCTGATTTGAATAGCTTTTGTGAGGAAAAAGGTATTGAGAGACAATACAGTGCTCCTAGAACTCCTCAACAGAATGGTGTTGCTGAGAGGAGAAATAGGACACTAATTGAGGCTGCAAGAACTATGTTGGCTGACTCTAAACTTCCAATCACTTTCTGGGCAGAAGCAGTTAACACTGCTTGTTATGTCCAAAACAGAGTTCTTATAGTCAAATCAAAAGGCAAGACACCCTTATGAACTTTTTGAGAAAAAGAAACCCTTTATAGGATTTTTACAACCATTTGGGTGTCCTTGCACAATTCTTGATACCAAAACTCACTTAGGCAAATTTAAAGCAAATCTGATGATGGATTTTTTGTAGGATACTCTTCTCAGAGCAAAGCACTTAGAGTTTTCAATAGTTCTACAAGGATCATAGAAGAAAGTGACAATGTCAAATGCAATGAGAACACTCCTAACATACCTGGAAGTGGTCCCAATTGGTTATTTGATATTGATGCACTAACTAACTCTTTGAATATGAGCTATACAGTGAATACAGGTTCAGGTACAGAGCAAGTCAAAGAAACAAGTCCTACGTTTGTTATGCTTCCCATGCCTTTTGTGGACTCAAATGAAGCTAGTGCCACTGTTGAATCAACTTCAGATGATCAAACAGAACCTGGATCTGAGAAGAGTGATGAGCAACCAATTGAGGAATCCTCTGAGACCACTGATGAGATTCCTGCCTTAGAGGAGGGACCTCAATGGGATCAAGAACCAGAGGTGAATGATTCAAATCTAGGGGTACATCTGCCAGAAGAACCCCTACATCTTACAAGAACTCAAAAGAATCATCCACCTACTCTGGTAATATGAGACATTCAGTCTCCTATGATTACAAGGAAGCAGAGCAAATCCCTTCCCAATCCACACTTGAGCATGATTTATGTTTTCCTCTCACAAACAGAACCCAAGAAAGCCCATGAAGGACCCAAGTTGGATAGAGGCCATGCAAGAAGAACTGTTTCAGTTTGTCCTACAGCATGTGTGGGATTTGGTGGATCTTCCAAAAGGACATGGGGTGATTGGCACTAAGTGGATTTTCAGAAACAAGACTGATGAGAGAGGAATTGTGATCAAGAACAAAGCCAGATTAGTAGCACAGGGGTATACTCAAGAGGAAGGCATAGACTATGATGATGTATTTGCACCTGTTGCCAGAATTGAAGCCATCAGGTTGTTCTTGGCATTTGCATCTTACAAAGGATTCAAAGTCTATCAGATGGATGTCAAAAATGCTTTTCTCTATGGCACTATAGATGAGGAGGTGTATGTCAGTCAACCACCAGGGTTTGAAGATCCCAAATACCCTGATAAAGTTTACAAGCTAAGGAAAGCACTGTATGGTCTTCATCAAGCACCTAGGGCTTGGTATGATACCTTGTCCTCCTACTTGTTGGAAAACAAGTTTGAAAGAGGTGTCATTGATAAGACCTTGTTCATCAAGCGAACAAAGACTGATATGCTTCTAGTGCAGATTTATGTAGATGATATTATCTTTGGGTCTACAAAGGATGATATGTGCAAGGAGTTTGAGGAATTGATGCATAAGAAATTTAAGATGAGTTCTATGGGAGAGCTAACTTTCTTTCTTGGTTTACAGGTCAAGCAGAAGCTTGATGGGATATTCATCAATCAGTCCAAATATGTTGCATCCATGCTTCAAAAGTTTGGAATGAATGATGCAAAGCCAGCAAGCACTCCAATGGAAACACATAAACACCTCACTGCTGATGTTGAGGGGGAGGAAGTTGACGTTCATCATTACAGATCCATGATTGGATCATTAATGTATCTTACAGCCTCTAGACCTGATATTATGTTTGCTGTTTGTGTCTGTGCTAGGTATCAGGTTAGGCCCAAGGAGTCTCATCTACATGCAGTCAAAAGGATCTTCAAATATCTTAAGGGCCAACCAAGATTGGGACTGTGGTATCCCAATGATTCTTCATTTGACTTAGTTGCCTACACAGATAGTGATTATGGAGGAGCAAATCTGGATAGAAAGTCAACATCAGGAGGATGTCAATTTTTGGGAGGAAGACTGGTCTCATGGCAATGCAAGAAACAGACCACTGTTTCACAATCTACAACAGAGGCTGAATATATAGCTGCATCTCAGTGCTGTTCACAAGTTTTATGGATTCAGAATCAGATGCAAGACTATGGTATTTCTTTCTTGCAGACACCAATCTACATTGATAATAACAGTGCTATTAGCATTGTTAACAATCCAGTCAAGCACTCCAAGACCAAACATATAGAGATCAAGTACCATTTTATCAGAGATTGTAGTGAAAAGAAGTTAATTCAAGTTCTGAAAGTCCACACTGATGATCAATATGCAGACCTGTTCACAAAAGCATTTGATGTTGGCAGGTTTACATTTTTGGTTACAGGTGTTGGAATGATGAACTCTGAATAACCCTTCTTTTTATTACACTTTTATCTGTACTTTCTCTGTATATTTTCTTCCTTTTTATTTTTTTTAAGTTGGTCTTTTAATGAGTTTGTGCATCCTGCAGATACAAGGTGAAGTTCTTGGTTTGATCAAAAGACTCAGGGTGATGTTACCACTGCTTAGTTGGAGTTACTTCTACTAGCAGTGTCTCTATCGCAAAACAAAATTTTCATCACTAAGTCGTTACCACTGCTTGTTTCGCACATTACCACCGCTAGCACGTTCGCACATTACCACCGCTAGCACGTTCGCACATTACCACCGCTAGCACATTCGTACATTACCACCGCTAGCACTTTTACCCCTGCTCGCATATTGTTACCACTGCGTGTTCCCACTTGAGTTCTTACCACTGCTTTTTACTTCACAAGCGTTTTTACCACTGCACATGTAATTACCACTGCGTGTGTCTTTTACCACTGCTTTTAACTTCACACGCGTTTGGTACCACTGCTATGGTAAATTACCACTGCTTTTAACGTGGCACGCATACTTACCACTGCTTGTATGTTACTTACCACTGCTACTAACGAATACCATTGCTAGTGTTACTTACCACTGCTTTTGATTTATACCACTGCTTGTGTTCGTTACCTCTGCTTGTGGTAGTTACCCCTGCTCATCAGTTCAGTATAAAAGCCCTAACTTGACCGCCTTTTTCACAAACGGCTATTCTGCACTTTTGCTCTGAAAACGTTTGCGATTCTGCATCCATTCTCCCTCTATGTTCTTGAAATTTCTTTTGCGTACTAATTCTACATCTGTTCTAGGGTTTCTATTGTGTAATCGATCATGGAATCTCTGTCTTTCGTCAAGGATCACAACAAAGTTGGTTATCTCACCAAAGATAACAACTCCGAAGGGTTTGAAGACATTCTTGATTTCTTGGCATCATCTAACATTGCCTATGCCGCGACCATTAATCCCACAATCTACATTCAGCATATGCAAGATTTCTAGTCGAATGCGGTTATTCTAGAAGAGGAAGGGGTCAAAATCATTCAAACCACTATCCATGGTCAATCACTCACCATTACCCCTGCCAAGATCAGACTTCATCTGCAACTCAATGATGACACAGGTATCACTATGCTTACACCCTCAACTATAATGGAATCTCTTCAAAGAATGGGGTTTACAGGCTCTCCAACTTCTTTAAAATACCTTAAGGGTAAATTTTGCCCTCAGTGGAGGTTCTTTGTGCATACCCTTCTACACTGTTTTTCCAAGAAAACCACCAGTTTTGGTGAGTTTAGTAGCACCATTGCTTCTGCTTTGGTCTGCTTGGCCACCAATCAGGTGTTCAATTTTTCACAAATGATTTTTGATGATCTTGTTTACAATCTTGAAAACATCAATAATGACAAAGTAAAATCTTTTCATATGTTTCCAAGATTTGTACAAGAAGTTATTAATAAGGAATTGAAGGATGTACCCATGAATGGAGACACTTATCAGATGCTCTTGGTAACAAAGTGTTTTCAAACATGAAGAGACCTGCTACAGGCTCTAATGAGATATTCACCCCATTGTTCTCTACAATGATGAGGGTGAACCACCCACAAGGTGAGGCATCAGGCTTGATGCCCTCACAATCAAGCATACCCACTGATGACCTACCCACACCTATCACTAATATCATCCCTCAGTCCCTTGATACATCCCCCACCCCTACACTCAAAAAGTATAACAGAAAGAACAGGGGAGCTCCTTCCTCCTCTGGTTCTAAGCCCAATCAGCCTTTAAGCCAACAGTTGGAGCACTCTCCTTCTGATAATATCCAAAGGGACACCCCTGGAGTGATGCCCCACTCAAGTATAAAGAAGGTGCCCTCTAAGGAGATGGAAGGGCATGTGGTTGGTGAGGCTCAAACTACTGATGTTGCACAAGGTGTGCATCAGGACAGTTTGAACATAACTAAGACCCCCACCACGGCAACTCCTATTGAGAAATCAAAGGGAGGTCCCAGGTGCCAAGAAACCAAGGGGACATCTAGTGCTTCAGCAAGGCTGAAGACTAATGTCAAAAAGCTCAAAGATCCAGTAATGGAGGTAAACACTCCTAAATCTGGTGAGGGCAGCTATCACTCAAAAGAATTGATGGAAAAATTCAAACTCATTGCTGATGATTTGCATGCCCATGATGTCAACTTTCAAAGGCATGATACAAAGCATGGTTCTCACTCAGCCAGATTGGATACTTTGGAGGAGTTGGTGACTGCACAACATGATCTGCTTAAAGTGCATGATGCCAGGATTATCAAGCAGGCAAGGATTATTCATTCTCAAGGTGCTGCTATGGCTTCAATGAAAAGAACTATTCAAGCCCTAAAGAAGAAGTACTCCACTTTGGTTGCATTCACAAAGGGAGAGAAGACATCAAAGGTTGAGGGGGAGTCTGACTAGAGAACAAAGGATGTTGAAGAAACTGAGGTTGTGAATGAACCTGCAGTTGAGATGGAGACTGAGGCTAAGGGGGAGACTGAAAAGGAGACTGAAAAAGAAATTGAAGCTGATGTGTGTATGAAGCCTGAGAATGAGGATGAACTTACCATTGTTGAATTGTTGGTGAAAATGCCAAAAGCAATTACAAAGGGTGTGGTAATCAAAGAAAGACAACCAGAATTAAAGATGAAAGATGCTGAGTTAGATCCTAAGGACAAAGGAAAGGAAATTCTGATAGAAGAACCTGAGCCTGAGTCTGATGAAGAGATGGGTTTTAAGCCTGTGATAGACCCTGTCACTGACCACATTCTTTCTGATGAGCTGATTCAACAAATTGAAGAAGAAGAAGAGAAGAAAAGGAAAGAGGAGTTAGCAAGGATTGCTGAGAAAGACAGGGTTGAGGCTGAAAGAATGCAAGAAGAATGGAATAAGAAGGAACCTGAAGTGGTAAAGAAGAAGCCTGTCAAAAAGGGACCAAAGAAAACAACTCCAAAGGCTGTGACAGAAAAGAGGAGGATAATGGTGAGATATCTGTCTGGTGCTCTTGGAAAGCCAGTTCAGTATTTTGCCAAGTGGGGTCTGGAAAAGATTGAAAACAAATATAATGTCACAAGGGAGGCAATGCATCTGGAAGCTATGGAGGAGCAACAAGTTGAAACTGAGGAGGTAGCATTGATTCAGAGAAAGAAGAAGAGGAATCAGATTGAAGAACAGGTTACTACTGAAGGTAATCCTGAGGATAATGTGGAGATGACTAAGGAAGCTGTGGTTGATTCTGTTCAGACAGCTGTCCAAGTAATTGAGAAGAAGCATGTGGCACTAGATGAGAAAGAGGCAGAGAAAGGTGAGAAAGAGGCTGAGAAAGTTGAGAAAATCACTACTCCTGAACAAAGAGGTAAAGAGATTGAAATTGCTGAATCACCTAAGCCAAAGAGGAAGAAATCAATTGCCAAGAAGGGGAAGAAGACCAAAGAGATTGAAGAACCTTCCAATGTTTCTATGTGGATATTCTTTGAAAACAATCAAATTGATTATTTCAAGGTGTTCAGAAGTGATGGAACCAATGAAGTATTTGCCAGCATCCTTGGAATTTTCAGAAAACTGTCAAGAGCTGATCTGAAGAAGATGTATGAGATTGCTTGTACTAAGGAGATTGAAAACTTTGAGGAAGCCAGATTACTTGTTGAAGATCTGAAGATGATGTTTGCATTCTCAAAGACCAAGGCTGAGCTGAAGAAAAACAGAAAAAGGGATCAGAATGACAGTGTTGGTGAAGGAAAAGTTATCTCTTGGAACACCTATGAAAATAGGGTGTTTTCAGTGAACTTTGAGAAAGGAAGGATGAGCTACTTTCTGGTGGATAAGAGGTATGACTTTGAACCAATTATGATGAACAGCATGTTGGAGGTGAAAGAGAAAGAAGAAAATCTCTCTGATCTTGATAAGGAGTTAATTGAGAGGTTGAGAGAACAATTGCTGGAGGTGAATGAAAGATATTTTGATGTGAAGATGATAGAACAGAGACCAAAGAGAGTAACAGGTTGGGGAGTTGATAAAGATCTAAGGTATGTGATAAGGATGGATGATGGTTCAGAACTCTGTGATTCTGACTAGATGAAGATCTTAGAAGCTTGTACAAGAGAAAATCTGCAGGAGTTGTATGATTTAAGAAGCAAAGTGATTAATGTAGCTGTGAATGAAAGAACCAATCCTGATCAAGCTGAAAAGAAGAAAGCTGCACTAGATTGTTTGTTTTGGTTGTTTAAACCATTCAGACTTCTAGATGTAAGGAGTAGAAACTGTGAATCTATGATAGAGTGGAGATGGTATGAAAGGTGCAAGGTGTACAGTCTGAGAATCAATGATGGTGACATGGAGTATTATCTTGAAGAATGTGACACTGATGCACTTGATGTACAAAGGTTGCAGTGTATGATGAATGTGAAGCTGAGTACCAGTGGTGAACCTTCAAAATCTGCAAGACTACTGGAGAAAAAGATAAAGACCTACTTGAAGATCAGACTCACAAACTTAGCTCCTCATGTTTGAGAAGTTAAGTTAGGGGGAGATTGTTGAGTCTGAAAATACAATTGATAAGGTTACCACTGCTGATTAACACTGCTGGAAGATTACCACTGCTAGCTCTGGATTACTACTGATGAAGAGTTGATCTGAAGATACCACTGCTAGTATGTGAGTTAACACTGAAGAACAAACTTACCACTGCAAGTACTGAAGTTACCACTGCTGTTACAAGTTACCACTGCTGGAACAGAATTATCACTGCTGCTGAAGATTATCACTGTTTCTGTTCTGCCACTGCTAAGAAGATGAAGATAAGGAAAGAATTCTGTTGGAGAAGATATGGGATAGATACGAGTATCTTGGAGATTATTTAGAATAGATTTACTTTCCTTATTGTAATCCGTAACTTGTATAAATAGCTGGTAGGTTGTTATTTGTTCATAAGAAGTTTTCATAAGTTTTGTTTAGAATTAGAAGCCTCAAGATTGTTCTTGAATCCCTGCATAAGAGAAGTTGTGCACGTCTGATTTGAGCCTGTTCAAATCAGATTGGGGCTTTGGTTGTAATCACAAACTTGTGATTCAATATAAAGTCTGTTTTACAAATTCATTGTTTCAATACAATCAAAGTGTTATTCCGCAAACTTCTTTGATTTGTGTTTTCTGTTCTTGATATATTCGATCCTGTCAAAGATCATCTCAATCTCCATCTTCTACCTCATGCTCTTCCCATGGTCATTCATCGGCAGCAGACTCACTTCCTTGAGACATCATCACCACCTCCCATAATATTCTCACAATCCTCGTCATCAACATATGCATCGATCTCCCTTCCTGGTGCACCCCTTCTCTTGCGATTCTATAGGATGAGTTGTCCACATTATTCTTTGCTTTAGCATGTGACCCGTTAACTCTATAGTCGTACTGCAGAGCATGTCTCATTGGGTACTTTACAGGTTTTGAGATATCACCTTGCATTAAAATCGAATAGAATAGATATATCATATATGAGAGAAAATCGTTCGAAGAAGGAAAATCACTTTGCATCCCAAACTTGAACAGAAAATAAAAACATCGTCAATGTCAGGTCCAACATTATGTATACTACAAACATGAATACATGAAAGGACGGCCTGATCAAGCAATATAAATCGAGACTGACCTCATGCTTACATTAGGTTTACTCCAATTTGCCTCTATGTCATGAAGGTGACCACCCGGCATACCACCTGAGAAATGAGTAGATTAGATTGCTATGAAATTGAACTAAAGGCTTTCAATGTTTACCAATAACCGTATGAAGTTTAGAGTAAGAACTAATCCTTTAGAAAAATAGTAGAACAGCAGAGAAATAGTACCTCAGCCAAAGTAGTAACTATTGCAGCTTATGGTTGGAATTTATCTCCAACGGACATTGTAGGAGCAGCCATTTTCTACGGTAGTACACAAAGTGCATCTGGGATCTTCTTTTGAGGTAGGGAAACATTATAGCTCCTCTACATAAAGATATATGTCGGAAAATTTGAGAGCTGATGAACGAATAAATAGAAAAAACAATGTCCAATGACGAAGGCATCCTAAAAAAACATGTCATTAGATTGTTTCATTAAGGAGTTGGTTTTCATGCTAAATTGAATATGTTCAGTGCCGAAAAGGGGGATACTTATGCAATAACTTTGAATAGTGAGAGACCAACACATCACAATTACCATGACAAAAACATGTCCAGTTGTCCACATATGTGCATATAAGAGCCAATGAAAGCATATGATTGGAATATTGAATAAAATGTTTCAACAAAAAGTTTCACTTCTAACTCAAAGCATTACTTCACTACCCAAAGATAATTAAATCTCAAAGCCATTCATATTGAACCCTCTTGAGCTACCATCACCTAGCACATGAACCAAAGCCTTTAAGAGAATCCAACCTCACCAAGATCTTTATTCATCAAATCCCTCTTGAGCTGCAAAAGGAGAACTGTTGAACCTTTTGCAAATACAAATGAACTATCATTAGTCCAGCATAAGTGGTCTTTGATTCAAAAAAGGGTGCCACCTAAATAGTCCATCAAATAAGTGATGTGCGTGTAAACTATAGACTTAGTCAAGTTAGTAATCATATGAAAACAAACTAAAATTATTTGGGACTTCATATGGAAAAAGAAAACTAACAATATTAAAGCAAGAGATAGAGAGTAAATCCTAGTTCATGGAGCTTTAATACATTAACGTAATATAGCGATTTACCAATCAATCGTAATGCGCTATAATATAAAACTAAAAAGGCCAAAATATAAATCCCAATGCACTATAAGAGTATAATCAAAATCAAATAGACCATAAAGTCAATAAGGAACAAAGAAGTGAGATAATGGTGTCACATTGTGAATCAACACGTTCAAGCATATATGCTTTTAGAATTATCATCTTATAGTATAGAAGTTATTAAAGCCTTAAAGAAGGAATCATATATATAAACAATATAACAAATGGAAGTGTTCTTACCAGAAGCTTGATTGCTGTCCACAATAGATTTGTTTTTGGTTGCAGCTTTTGTCTTCAAAAGCAAGTAGCTAGCTTGATACTACAAATGCCTAGTAGAGCATGAAAGTTGTACATGCAATAGAGTAAGAACTATTAGATTTAATAATCCATTTTTAAACAATGGTTATCCAATAGTCTGATGGGTTATCTAGCATAATGAAAACAAAATATATAATGAGACGAAACAACAAAAATATATAAATTACTCTTCTAATTTAAGTATTTGTCACAACTTTTGTCTTTTTGATGAAGTCGCTTAAAATTTCTCAAGACTAAAGAATTTACAAAGCATCCTTAAAGTTGATACTAAGTATTATCAAGAGAAAAAACCCGAATGTAAGCATATACATAAGTTTAGATCACACAGAACAATTGACTAAAGAATCATAATGCTACTTCTATTAAGAATATTAGCTATTAGATAGCACAAACTAATTATATCAAGAATCCATGTATCATAAAGTATAACCGTAGCTATCACAAGAATTACCGTATGGGAAAAAGCATAACTTGGTTCTATGATAGTATCAACAACTATCACCATCAAACATGCTGAAGATGCGACCTTCCTAACCAAGCCATCATAACAGATTAACAGGTCACATAAACAAAATGCATATCATTCTAAGCTATGTAAGTAGAACACAACACCGGTTTAAAGCGCCAAGTTCCAAGATGTAACAAAACCGATAAGCCGGTGATGGCGAAGGCGGACCACAAACGGAACCAAAAAACCAAGTAACCAAGAAAACAAGGCAGTCGAACCGAGCTTTCTGTATCAATCCTATACCCCTTACAACGAAGCCACAACTGAAAACAACAAACCTCAGCACTTGAGAAAGACCCGAAGCAAACAACACCTAGAAAGAAGCTAAAAAACAGCAAGACATCCACAAGCATCTGGATGGCAGCCAAACAGCAGCTTAACCACAACAAGACAGCCAAACAGCAACTTAAAAATAGCCAAACAGCACCTGTCCAGCAGCAAAACAGCCAAACAGCCTTTGAAAGTTGCCAAACAGCAACTTATCAGCATTCAGACAGCCAAACAGAGTCTATTCTGCAGCCAAACAGCAGCTAAATAGCAGCAGAACAGCCAAACAGTGGGTGAATCAGCAACCAAACAGCATCCTAGCACCAGACGAAATCGCACAAAGCTCCCACATATGGCACCACAGCCCAAGCAGCCTCTGTCACCACTGGATCGAGCTTTATGGAACAGACATACTAAGTATTCGAGCTGCCGAACTATTGTGCCTCTTCTAAACCAAAAGCTACTAACTATGTACCGCCTTGCAGCCACTCGAACCACTCCAATTTACCTTGTTTTGACCTCCTCCCTATCCAATCAAAAGCAATTCGCTGCCACTAAAAAAAATATCATTGATCCGGCTCGAAGTGTGGTTGAAGACCAAATTATTCCTATGAAGCCATAACAAATAAAGGTGCTTAACCTTTAGTACTTGTGATATTAAAGGACCTAATGACCACACAATTGCCCAAATCAAGGATGCTATTAGAGATGTCTTGCGACTATCAAAAATACTATTAAAGATGAAGCAGTTTGGTTAGTAACAGCTGTTGAGTTATGTAATTATCATGAGCTTATTGAGCGTTAATATGTTTAGCGTAATAAATAAATTCTGTTGGGTGCAAAATCGGATTGTATCCGAGATCACAAGTTGGAGCTAAAAGTGAAGACAAAGGCAAAGTCAAATTGGTCAAATAAGTCAAACCTTGCTTTATAGTTTTAGTCATTTTATATGTGCTTTGTAATAGTTTTGTATAGATAGGGTAGAAAGTGTAATTGGTTCAAAGTTGAAGGGTTGTAAGGGTTTGGGTATAAATACCCAAAGTGAGTTAGTTTGGAAGGAGTGACATGCATAATTGAAAACGTGTAAATTGAGAGTGAATTGAGAGTTATAGTTCTTAAGTGTGTGTGTTCTTGGTGTGTTAGTGTGTGTAAACTTTTCATCCAAGAATCAATGACATATGGCTTTCAAATCATTCTCTACTTGATTGCATGTTGATTAGAACTTGAATCTGGAACAACAAGTGGTATCAGAGCTGGAAATTCACTTGAATTTGGTATGATTTCTTGACTTTTTTATGTTTTTTTGAAAATGGAGGTTTGAGTTTTGATGTTCTTCATTTGATCATGATTTGGATCTGAATTTGATTGTTTGTGGTTAATATGATGTTTTTACTGTGTTAGGAAGTGATTTAGAGTCAAAATTTGGTGTTTTGAGCAGTAATTTTTGAGTTTTTTTACCTTCTGCTCGGTTTTTCCTCGTTTTTCCGAATTGTGTTCATATTTTCCGAATTGGAATATTCATAAATTCCGAATCGGAAAATATAAGTTTTCCAAATCGGAATTTTGAAGTTTTCCGATTTTTGGATTCGGGAATTGTGTTCGAAGTTAGTTATACTCATTTTCCGACTTGGTATTAGTCAATTTCCGATTCGGAAAACATCATTTTCCGATTCGGAAATTGCCCAAATACCAACTCGAAATTTTTCTCGGAACTCTATTAATCTTGTTTTTCCGATTCGGAAAACAACATTTTCCGATTCGGAAAATTGAAAATTCCGAATCGGAATATAGTGTTTTCCGAATCGGATTAGTTTAAGCAAAAAAAAAAAAAAAAAAAGTCTGGAAGTGTTTTTCGGGCGTTTTTTCACGTAAACTTTTTTAGACTTCTTATCTGATTCTACGGTGAAAAAGTTCAGTCATTTTTAAGAAGGTCATTTTTTCCCGAAAAATGCCGGTTTTTCCGAGATTTGGGTGATTTCCGGGAGGTTGTATTTTTGAACTAAGATTTCAATTTCGCGGTCAAAATCAACTTTCAAATTTTTGAAAATATTTTTTCTCGGGATTTCACTATTCACCGGTTGACTTTTCTGTTGACTTTTTGACTTTTGTCACTAACCTTTTCGTTGATCAAAAGAAGTGTTCAGATTAGCCACAGATTCTCAGATTTGTATACCTCCAGAAGTTCGGAAGAAATCTACCAGTTTCAGTGAATTACCGATCATATTCAAGTTCTGTGAAGATGTCTAGAGATTTATTAAGCATGGGTTCAAAGTCTAAACCTCCGGTTCTTCAAATTGGAGAATATCCTCAATGGCGTGTGAGGATGATTCAGTTTCTTAACAACATCGACAAGACACTCATGGTGAGCATCCAAGAAGGTCCGATCAAGCCGTACATTGATATTCCGGGCACCCCCGAGACTGCCACTACTCCTGCTATTGAACCAAGACGAGTGTTCAAACTCTTTCGGCATTACAATGAGCTCGAGAAGATTAGAGCTGAACTTGATGACAAAGCTCTTACTTTACTCACGATGGCCATTCCGAACGATTTGTTTAATCGTGTTGATAGTAGAAATACTGCGAAAGAGTTGTGGGATGAGTTGGAGAAACAGTTTCAAGGGACGGAGAGATCAATCCAAGTCAAGCTAAACCAAGCAATCGGAGCTTATGAAGGGTTTAAGGCTTTAGAGGGAGAAACACTTGCAGATTCTTATAGTCGGTTCAACATCATTCTGAATGATTTGAGGAGAAATGGGATGCAAAAGTCTACTTCTGAGATAAACTTCAAGTTCTTGAAGAATCTCAATCCAGAATGGGATCATTACTCGGTTAATCTTCAAATGAACAAGAATTTGGCGGAAGAAGACTTGCATGACTTGTATTCCATTCTTAGTCAACATGAAGTGAAAGTCAAAGATATTGTGATGAAGCAAAAGAGTATCTCTGATTCTTTGGCTCTTTTGACTGAAAAGAGTAAGAGTGTTCTCTCAAGTGGTTCAAAGAAGAAAAGTCATTCCAAGGCTTTAGTCACCGAGTTGTCTGATTCTGATTCGGAAACTGTTGAAGATGAAAGTTCTGAATCCGATGTTGATTTGAAGCGAGTTGCCGACAAGCTTGCTCTCTTGTCTAGTTCGATTCACAAACGTTATGGGAAGAAGAAGCTCTATTCGAAACCCAAGTTCGATAACTACAAAAGAGACAAGTACAAGTCAAAGGATTATGAGAGAAGGCCGGAGAGGAAGAATTATGAGAAAGAAAAGACAGATGAGAAAGGCAATGTTTGTTTCAACTGTGGCAAACCAGGCCATTTTGTCAAAGATTGTAGAGCACCGAAAGTCAGAGATTTTGACTACTACTCAAAGAAGACTCAACTTGCTAAACGCAAGAGTGAAGGTAAAGTTTTGATGGCGGAAGAGGAATGTTGGTATGATGATACTTCTGATGATGAGGATTCTGCTCATTTCACACAAGTTCACTACAATCTCATGGCTAGTGTGGAAGAAACCATCAACCTTCACAAACAGACCGAAGAAACAAATGAGGTAAGTCAAACTCCTTCTGACTCGGATATGTCTGATAATGATGAATGCTCTTTAGAAGAACAGTTTTTAATTTTAAAAACTGAATTTGATGACTTGAAGGAAAAGATTAAGTTCGAAAGAGCTCGAGTCATTGAATTCAGTAATGAGTGTGAGTTATATAAATCTTTAGCTGATGATCGTGAGCTTGAAAAGGCTGAGATTAGGAAAGAGAAAGCCAAACTAGAATCTCAAATTTCTGAGATGAAGAGTGCTTTAGTCAATTTGGAGTCTGAAAAAGCTGAATATATGATCAAATATGAAGTTTGTTTTCAAGATAGATCTGAGGCTTATGCTAAGATAAAACAATTGGAGGATCTTAATATCAAAAGAGGTCAGACTCAACAGACGCTTAAGCTTTTGACAAATAATCTAAAGGATACTAGATTTTACAATCCGAAAATGGGGTTAGGTTTACCTGAAAATGATGTTTTAAAGAAAGCCCCTAAAGGTCTTTATCAGTTTGATAACTTAAGTTTTCCAAAAATAAATGAGACCTTTGTAAAATCTGGTAGTTCATTATCTGATTCTTCGGATAAAGGTAAAGAAAAAGTTGTTGATGACTCAAGTGATAGTTTTTCAGATTCAAAGCCAAAGAGAAAGAATAACTTTGATTTCACATGTGATTTTAAATATGATGATTTAAATCAAAGTTATAAAATAAGAAAACCCGAGTTTTCTCATACTTAGTGTGTTTCTTTGTATTCTCAAGATGTACAGTCTTTTTCAAATGAATCTGAAAAGCTTAGTAATGATATTGAAAATGAGTCAAAGACTACTGATTCTACTTCTAAATCTGAAGATAAGACAAGTGAACTTGAAAAAGAAACAGATTGTGAAAATCTTTCTGAGTTTATTCAAGTTAATAATCTTTCAGAAAATAAAAGCGTTTCTGATTATGAGTCTGATTCTGATTCTGATGAGACCAAACCATGTTTTGATTCTGATAATGATGATGATATTGAAGCGGGTGTTGAGGAAGAAAAGATAAATTTTATTTCAAACCCCATGTTTGAGTCTCAAGAAACTCCACCTTGTTTTGATCAAAGTATTAAGCCTGAAGTGACTGAGTTAATTACATATGCTGTTATTGATAAAGATGGATATCTTGTGTACAAAAGTCTAGATAGTATGGTTGAAGGAGATATCCTTAAATCAGAACTCAAACTACCAGATGTGGAATTTGGTGCTGTTTTTGAAAAACCAAAGTTGAGTACACAAGATAAACCAAATGTTGTAAATGTTTCAAGTGATAGTGGAATTTCAAAAGATTATAAATCCTCGTGTACTTTGTTAAAGTCTGAAACTTGTTCAATTAATTTTGATGCAAGTACTTTTGAGGTAGGAAGTACTTCTTGGGCTACACTTGAAACATCTTCAAAAGATTCATCTGATGTATGTTCAGTTCCTAAGACACCTATTAACTCTAGTTCTTCTGATTCTACAGATTTAAAAAGTTTTAAACGACATGGCCTAGGGTGGAAGAAGAACGATTCAAAGAAGAAAAAGCGTTTTGTTAAAAAGACATCCGTTGATGATGCAAATAACCGTAATCTGAATGTTAGATTCAATAAGTGTCAAAACTCTTTTGAGTCTGCCTTAATGTTTTTTGCTATGCAACGTTTGCATTGTACTCATTGTGGTGATAACTCTTTTTCTTTGAACTCTAGTCATGTTAACAAGAAGAGATCTAGTGGTGTTTCTCATGATAAATCTCATGCTTACTCGTTTGATCATCGTGCTAAAGTGTTTAGTGCTAAAAAGAAAAATCTTTCAAAAGCAAAAGATAAATCAGTTGATGTGAAATTTGTGTGCAAATGGATTCCTAAAGATTTATTGAATGCACAAATTTCAAAGTCTGGTATAAACTGTAAGATTTTAGGTTCATCTTCTGATTTGTTAAAGATGTATGAGACCAACAAGAAAGGACCCATTTGGATATGGGTTCCCGAGATGAACTAACATGTTTCTACAGGCCAGGCATATGTGGTATGTCGATTCCGGTTGTTCAAGACATATGACTGGCTACAAGGAGTTGTTGCACAATTATGTGGAACGACCAGGAGGAACAGTTAGTTTTGGGAATAAGACGACTGGTGTCATCAAAGGTTACGGCATTCTTACAAATGGTAAGGTATCCATAAAGAAGGTACTTTATGTTGAGGGTTAAGTCATAATCTTCTTAGTGCAAGTCAGTTTTGTGATGGTTATAACATTGTTCTATTTTCCATCATTAACTGTCTTATCATTAATAGTGATGGTGTTGAGATTTTTGAAGGGAGAAGGTTTTACAATCTCTATGTGGTTGACTTTCCGGTGATAGATTCGTCGAAACCAGTTTGTTTGTTTTCAAAGGCAACAAAAGGCGAAAGTTGGCTATGGCATAGAAGATTTTCTCATCAGAATTTTTCAGATATTAGCAAACTAGCTAATGGTGGATTGGTGAAAGGTCTTCCAAAGTTGACATTTGATAGAGATTCTTTATGTCCGGCTTGTCAAATGGGAAAGATGAAGAGAAGTTCTCACAAGTCAAAGACAGAATCTTCGTGTCAATCACCACTCGAAATGCTCCACATGGACTTATGCGGACCGATGAGAATTCAATCAATTAGTGGAAAGAAGTACATTCTGGTTATGGTTGATGAATACTCACGGTACACGTGGCTAGAATTTCTGAGAATGAAATCTGAAGCTCCCGAGTTGATCATAAAGTTCATTAAAAGGATCCAAGTTCTTTTGCATCTTCCAGTTCGAAAGATTAGGAGTGATAATGGCACTGAATTTAAAAATGCTACTTTAGATGCTTATCTAACATCTGTTGGTATTTCTCATAATTTTTCAGGTGCTTATACTCCACAACAAAATGGAGTTGTAGAAAGACGAAACCGAACCTTAGTGGAAGCGGCACGAACAATGCTAGCTTACTCCGGATTACCTCTAACCTTTTGGGCCGAAGCTGTTTCAACGGCTTGTTTTACACAAAATCGAACCATCATCACGAAGCGCTTCAAGAAAACTCCTTATCATATAATCAACCGTAGAGTTCCTAATGTGAAATTTTTTCATGTTTTTGGTTGTCGGTGTTACATTCTTAACAACCGTGACAATCTTGGTAAGTTTGACAAGAAAGCCGACGAGGGATACTTTCTTGGTTATTCGCTAACGTCAAAGACTTTCCGAGTCTACAACAAAAGAACCAAGATGGTTATGGAAACCGTTTATGTCACCTTTGATGAAACCGTGTCAATGACTTCTGAACATAGCAGTTCAGAACTCGGAATTCATAGTCAAGTTCCTACAACTTCTGATTCTATTACTGATCCAAATAGTTCAGAACTCGATTTACTGTTTATGGATGCTTTTCTGGATATTTGTGCAGATAATGAAGATCTCGTTCTTTCCAGAAATCCAAGAGTTGATATTCACGATGTTCCAGAACCTTCGAGTGTAAATGATTCCGGACCATCAGAGAATGTTTGTTCTACTTCTAACTCTGATCAGGCTATACTAGTTCCAACTGTTGAGCAATCAGAGTTAACCCCCGATGATCAATTAGAGATTCCTGCAATCATTGATGAAAATGATAGTCAGAACAATCTAGATGATCTTGCAATTCTTCCTGCTCAGTTGAAATGGACTAGAGCACATCCACTCTACAATGTGATTGGTGATGTCAATGATGGTGTTAAAACGCGATCTGCATCTGCAAATTACTGCCTACACAAAAGTTTCTTGAGCAAAATTGAACCAAAGAATGTCTCTCAAGCCTTAGACGATTCTGATTGGCTTTTAGCAATGCAAGAAGAGCTTCTACAGTTCAAAAGAAACAAAGTGTATCGCTTGGTTCCGAGACCGCAAGATAAATCAATCATTAAAACCAAGTGGATCTTCAGAAATAAGAAAGATGAATCCGGAGTGATTGTCAGAAACAAGGCGCGATTGGTTGCTAAAGGTTATTCTCAACAAGAAGGTATTGACTACGATGAGACTTTTGCACCGGTAGCGAGGATCGAGGCAATTCGAATCTTTCTGGCCTATGCGGCTCACAAGAACATCAAGGTATTTCAAATGGATGTCAAATCTGCGTTCTTGAATGGAGTCTTGCATGAAGAGGTCTATATAGAGCAACCTGAAGGGTTCGTCGATCCAGATTTTCCCGATCATGTATGTATCTTGGACAAAGCTTTATATGGTTTAAAACAAGCTCCAAGGGCATGGTATGAAACTCTGACTAATCATCTCTTATCCAAAGGATTCAAACGAGGTACGATCGATACTACTCTTTTTCTGAAGAAAGAAGGTGATGACTTGCTTTTAGTTCAAATTTATGTTGACGACATTATTTTCGGTTCTACTAATCCAGAGTTGTGTACAAAGTTTTCTAAAATCATGGAGACCGAGTTTGAAATGAGCATGATGGGTGAATTGAATTTCTTTTTAGGAATTCAAGTCAAACTAAACCCTGATGGCATCTTTATAAATCAGTCAAAATATATTAAAGATATGTTGAAAAAGTTTAACATGACTGATTGTTCTCCAATTAAAACACCAATGCCAACTGGAAATCTTTTGGGTCCTGATTTAGCCGGTAAATCCGTTGATCAAAAGATTTACAGAAGCATGATTGGTTCTCTTTTGTACCTCACTGCGACTAGACCGGACATTATGTTCGCCACATGTTTTTGTGCTCGTTTTCAAGCTAATCCTAAGGAGTCACACCTTGCGGCAGTTAAAAGGATCTTACGATATCTCAAAGGCACACCCGAGTTGGGCCTTTGGTATCCGAAAGATTCTAGTTTTGAGCTAATATCTTTTACAGATTCAGATTATGGTGGTTGCAAACTGGATAGGAAAAGCACTTCTGGATCATGTCAGTTTTTAGGTGATAAACTTGTGAGTTGGACTTCGAAAAAGCAAAATTGCGTCTCAACTTCTACGGCCGAAGCAGAATATGTGGCCGCCGCAAGTTGTTGTTCGCAAGTGCTTTGGATGAAGACACAACTACTAGATTATGGTTACAAGTTGAAGAGAGTCCCTATCTACTGTGATTCGGAAAGCGCCATTGCAATAACGTCAAATCCAGTTCAGCATTCCAAGACCAAACACATCGACATCCGGTATCATTTTATCAAAGATAATGTGGAGAAAGGTAATATCGAAATGTTCTTTGTTCAAACAGATTACCAACTTGCTGACCTTTTCACTAAACCTTTAGATGAAAAGCGTTTTAACTTTTTGGTTAGCAAGCTTGGCATGCTTAGTCCAACTTAAATCTGTTTCAGATCTTAATTTAAGGGGGAGTTGCCTAATTATTCTGATTGGATACTATCTGACTAACATCTAAGGATTCATTTTCAATGAATACCAAATTCTACTTTGTTTTGCAGATTATCCATTTGAGGGGGAGTTCTTAAACGAGATATCATTTTTAGGGGGAGAGTTCAAATAAGCTTTAATGCTTACATATTTGAAAGATGAACAACTTTCAGGTATGAAAAACGTTTTTAAATGTTCAAACTCACTTCTTGATTCTCAAATGTTTTTTTCGAATTAGAAGTGTGATTTTCCATGTTTTCATATCATGATGAGTTGACGGATATTTTCTAACCGTGTGTTTCCAAAGATTAATACTTGCGTATTATCTTTTCATATACTTTTCAAGTATTCATACACACCGGTTTAGCTTCTTTTGACTTAGTTATTACCACGTCTCTATATGACCATATTTTTCGGTGGTAATACACTCGCTTGATATTTCCTATTTGTACTTCATCGTTTATTTGATCAGATACGTTCTTCATTGCTATATCTATATCTTGATCGTATAGATAACATTCATTCATTTTGTGTACACCAAAGCTTTTCAAGAACATATCTCACATCATATGATGAATCAGTTTTCTCAAACAAGTTTATATCATTCATGTTCTTCATTTCATATACTTGTTTGAAGAAATTCTTATGCTCCTATATTGTTCATATATATTTGTTCGAGCATGTTTCATATTGGCTCATTGATTCACTCGTTGAATCATTGTACTTTCATGTTTAGGAAACTTATTTCACGGGATGTGTGAGCTTAATAGAACTTCTATGGATTTCCAGAACCGGCAATCCTACCCAAGAAGTTATCCTTGAGAAATGAGTGAGGGGTCTACATCAAAGAATGGGGGAGATAACTCAGGTGGTCGAGTTATTCTCATAGTGATTGAGCGGAAAAATGTAATAAGAGAGATTGGTTAGAAGTGAGGATGCTTAAAAGAATTGGAGGGTGTGAGAACAGAGTTAAAAGAAAAATATCACTCTGCACCAACCTTTTCTAAGTCGGGCAACCACATCATCTATTGGTTCACATTCTTTGGTGACCGATATTGAAACAAGGCAAAGCCCAGTGCCGACTCTCGTTTTTACCCCACTAGCTACTCATTTCCTTCTTAACAAGGAGATGTTTCATTTCATCACGGGGACGCAGCACATAATCTATCAGATTTTCATTTGGAAAATCGATATTGAAACAGAAGGAAGCTGCCCTGCCTTCGAACTTCATTTCTACACATCGAGTCGTGAAATGTTTTCACATTTTGAGCCTTATGAAAGCACTTGATGCTATTTTCTTTCATCACAAATACACACAAGGAATTTGTTTCTTTGTCGGAACGTTCATAGGAATACTTTTAGTGTTTGCGATGATTGAACGGAAGCCCTGGGGAGTGATCATCAATAAAGCTCCTTATATAGTGCATTTGTTGTACTGAGTTGCTTTGTGCTTCTCACAGGCATTCCAACTGATTCATGTGTTGTTTCAGGATTTTCCCACTTAAATCTGAATTTGAAAAGATTCGGATTATATTATGGAATTGACGGTATTTCTTTGGAGTAAAAAGGGGAATTCTGGAGTAACAAGGAGGAGATGGTTATGTGAGATGGTTTTTGTTATCTATGGTGGTTCTTTCACATGTTTGTATCTTTACGAGACGAGTTGTTCTGATCATACATTTCTATAGATTTTGATGATTATTTCATATTTCATCAAAAAGGGGGAGATGGTTTAGAAATGTAAAGTTGAGAAATGTTTTTTGAAGATATTTTGGGGAGATGGTTCCGAAATGTCAAATCAAAGAGAAGATTACGAGATATGTCAAGAGATGTTTGCGAGAGATGTTTGAAGTTTGATGATTATTTGAAGATATCTCGATTAGCTAAAGCTTCGTGTTCAAAGTGTGTTAAAGCTTCATGAAGATTTGGATGATTCGTGAAGATTATTACGGAAGCTTATCGTTCAAGGAAGCTTATCGTTGATGTTTAAAGTGTTGATTCATTCTTGAAGACGTTTGCCTAATTCTTTTTGTGATCTCGAATCCAAAGGGGGAGATTGTTGGGTGCAAAATCGGATTGTATCCGAGATCACAAGTTGGAGCTAAAAGTGGAGACAAAGGCAAAGTCAAATTGGTCAAATAAGTCAAACCTTGCTTTATAGTTTTAGTCCTTTTATATGTGCTTTGTAATAGTTTTGTATAGATAGGGTAGAAAGTGTAATTGGTTCAACGTTGAAGGGTTGTAAGGGTTTGGGTATAAATACCCAAAGTGAGTTAGTTTGGAAGGAGTGACATGCATAATTGAAAACGTGTAAATTGAGAGTGAATTGAGAGTTATAGTTCTTAAGTGTGTGTGTTCTTGGTGTGTTATTGTGTGTAAACTTTTCATCCAAGAATCAATGACATATGGCTTTCAAATCATTCTCTACTTGATTGCATGTTGATTAGAACTTGAATCTGGAACAACAAATTCATAGCATGCTTGCAGTCTTAGGCTATTAACATTAAAAACACTATGTAAATCGCATATCAGCAATGAGTTTGCACTGATCAGCAAATTAAGAACATATTTCCTACATGTACACCCGAACGGGAATAGCACGAAAACATAACAAACCTGAGTTATTGTATTTCAGTAACAAAGTGTTTGCTTATCTTCTTGGGACGATTCCTGTAACGATAAAAGATGGAAATTCAGCCACAAAGTTCCGAAAACATAGGATCATGCCAAATTAAGGCTTAATTTGGAAAATCAAGCCCTAATTTGTGAAATTAAACACAAATATTCTGAAATAAGCCCTAATTTGTGAAATTAAACACAAATATTTGGAAATAAGCCATAATTTGTGAAATTAAACACAAGTATTCGGAAATAAGCCCTAATTTTAGTAATTTTGAAGACCGAAAGTGGAAGATGTAGCAAAAAAATGTGAAATTGAATATGGTTTGAAGAGATTAAGCAATGTGTTTTGTAAAATTAAGGTATAGTAGAATTGAAATTGAAACAATTGGAGATGGAGATTGAAGATCATACCTTTGGAAAGGGATACGTTGAAAATCAGAGAATGTAATATGAAGGAAGCCACTGATGAAGAAGTCGAATGTTGAGAGGAGATCGTGGGTTTTGAAGGACGTGGGTGGGAGGGCAGTTTCCAATTGCAGTATTGTAAACTTGTACCTAAGGCTTGAGAACATGTAACATACACGAAAAATGGTTATGCTGAAAAAAACTAATTAAGCCTCTTTAATAATTAGTATAGATAAAGCGATCCAATTTACTTGTATTTTGATTATTTTGATCTCTTAAAGTATTTTATTAGTAATTTCATATTAATTGATAATTAAATAGAATATTTTATTTGTAACCTTTAGAAAATATATTAATCAAAAGTAACTTGATGTTATATTAGTTAATAATTAATCAATAAAATATAGTATTATTTAATGTATTCACGGTAAAAATTAGTAACAAAATAATTTTATTAATAATTTTTTAGAATAATATTTATTTAACAATTAATATTTTATGTATATAAAAATTAATGACAATAAATAACTATGGGTATAACTAGAAGAAAAGTGGTAAAAACGGATGAGCTTATTAAAAATGCTACATATGATTGTCAACAATTAGAAAAAAGTGACAAAAACGTTAGAGCTTTGTATGTTATAACTTATAAATATATATACACACACATACTAGGGAGTTCTTAAGGTTCGTGTTGAGCATGACTCACGATCTATGGTGGATCCAGAAATATTTGTAAAGGGGTTGGAATTTAATTAACATAATTAAGGTTCTAAACGACACCATAAGTGTTACGGTATGATGTTGTTGGGAACTGGAGGCGATAAACGCGCAGCGGAAAACATAGATCCGATTCCCAATTGAGGATCCAATCCTAAACCTTTTAGATACAATATGAGGGGGGTTGGTGTGTTTACCTTTGCGAAAATAATCTCCGAATTGCTAATAGGGGATACATCGCTACTGACACCGTTCGAGACTGGTTGCTAGACCACCGTGGATTATCCCGAAAAACGACTCCGATCACCCACTGTGTTTGGCCGCCGGTTTTCGGAAGGGAGAGAGAGAGAAAAAAAGCTTTTCTTGGGGAATAAGTTTCTGATCAATATTCTTGTTACCCCTAGGCCTTTATTTATATGGATAAACCTAGCAGTGTTTGATTCCATATATAATTCCTTATAATTATCTCTATAATTAATCAAATAGATTAATTATATAATTTAGATAATTATCAATTAATTAATCCTAACTGATTAATTAATTACAAATAAATAATTTAACTAATTATTTATTTATTTCTTTCTCTCTTTAAATAATTAATAACCAATTAATTATTTCTCACATAATCCAAACATTCTCATTTTAGTGTGCAGCGGTGTGACCTACTAGTGTCTTATAACATTGGACACGGTAACCCTGTTACTGTCTCGCACATAATCCTAATAGATGTAATGTGAATCCCCATAATGTATGTGTCAGTCATGCTATAATAGCCAAACTCGCACAATGACGTGCATTCTTTTGGTTACTAATAAGTTTCTTATATAAAGAATACAACCTTAAGTTGTATGAAGAGAAATGGAAAAAGTAAATATAAGAAAAAGCCAAACACAAGAGGAAAACGTAGACATAGATTCTTAAGTTCAGGCATGATGGTAAACTCAGGGGTGGCCCATGGCATAGGCCAAAGGGGTGAAGGCCTAGGGCATCATCTTGCCTAAGGGCATCTCTAATGGGTAACACTACTTTTTACACCAAATATCAAAAGTAGTGTAAAAAGTAGTGTAAGATTTAGTGTTACTAGTAAATCTACTTCAATGGGTAACATTATTTTTTACACCAAATCCTTTTTATATTTAATTTATTGAACTTCCAATAATATCATTATATTTATTAAATTTACAGTTTATACACATATATTTTTATTTAGATTATAACTTTGTAATTTTTATTTTATTTAATTTTTAATTAGTTATGAATTAATTAATTGTAATACATAAAACAAAACTTTTTATTAAACAATATATGGTGCATTAAAACAAATAAAAAAGAGATACATATGCATTTAATTATTTTCATTACTATATTTTTCCCACAAATGATCTATTAATGCATTCTGAAGCTCGAAGCGTGTTTTTGATTTACCTATAACGGGCGAGAAATTGTTGAAATTGGTTATTATCATTCATCGTCGTTTGAACCTCTATCGGTGGCACCTCTTTTGCAACTTCAATTGGTGCATTGAGGTCACGTTCATCCTCAGTTATCATGTTATGTAAAATAATACATGTAATCGTTATGTCATGTAGCACGTTTTTTTGCCAAAAACAAGCCATTCCTGGTACAATTGTGAAACGTGATTGGAGAACGCCAAATGCACGTTCTACGTCTTTTCTACATGTTTGTTGTTGCATAGCGAAATATTTGAATATTGAATTATTTTCTTCAAATGTTTTATCAATTTGTATATTATTTACTTAGTTAAAACATATTTAAAAAATTAATATAAAAATAATTTTGTTTATATTTATAATATTAAATAAACTTATTAAAACTTTAACACTTCAAACAACAAAAATGATAAATGTCAAAATTGAGGGACAAAAAAATGTAATTAAAAAACTAGTGTAAAAATAGTGTTACAACAAATATAGTGTAATACTATTCATCACACTAAATTTAGTGTGAAAAATAGTGACCCCATTGGAGATGTGAATAGTAACAATTACACCAAATTTAGTGTTTAGTGTAATTTTTGATGACCCCATTGGAGATGGTCTAAGGGCATCACTCTTACAAGCCCAAGTATTCATTAGTAGATTTAATTCTAGGCTTTTGGGCCTAATTTTACTACGGCTGTGACTTGTGAGCGCTTCATATATGGATACTAAGGTGCTGTTTGTTTTTTAAGTGATACTGAAGACTGAATCTGTTTCCACTTCTTAATTTTAAGTGGTGGTGCTGAAGACTGAATCTGAATCTTATAAGACTGTTTGTTTTTTGTAAACTGTCAAACATCTTAATCTGATTATTGTTTTTAACGGCAAACCATTTTATTAAAAACAAAGAACCAATATTTTTTTTGAACGCCAAAGCAACCATTTTATTATCAGCCATAGATTTTAAGAACAAAATAAACCCCCGAAACACAATGAAACAAGCTGAAATGGCACAACAAACTAGAGAGCATACTACAGCCCTAACATCGATAGTTTACGAGCGGTAAAATACCACGTAGCAGCCAACTGACAAACAGTTGAACCTAGAGACAAAATCCAGTGGTCGAGCAAGCTTATTTCTGAACCATCCGATGACCAAAGCGTGATAGGACAGATCTATTACGAGGGGTAATCACTAGCCATCCCTCTTGCAAGACGCACCCTCGACCGCAACTGGAAAACAAATGTTTCATAAGGATTTACAACATCTTCATCATGAAGTTGAAATTGACAAAATAGAATCAAAAAACATTTGACAAACAAAAATAGGAGTTGCCCCCAAAAAGGGTCTTCTGGTAACCCATTAAAGACTTTTTCTTGAAGATCTATTAATCATTCAAATTCCCCCCACTTTCAACATTCTTTGTATCAATCTCCATTTCTTCTTGGATATTCACTCCAACAGCCACCCCCTATCCTATCTCCCTAATTTCACACACATGTAGCTTTCATCTTTTTCCTCTGATTTTAGGTTAGATAGATAATCAACCAAACAAATGAATCACTTTTAGATTAAATGATTGGTTTATTTGCACCAGAAATATCAAATTCAACAAAGTTCACTCTCAAGGGTTATTTGTTTTTTAGATTTCAAAACTTATGCAGAACACAGAATCGAACAAGTAGAATCTAAAATCGAACAAGCAACCAGAATCAGGAAAAACACATCAATTTCTTACCTATTTTGATCGACGCCTTGGAGATTGATTTTTGAGATGAGAAGTTGAAGATTGATCTTGCTTGAAGATCGATTAGGGCATGAATTCGTAGACGACTGATTTTGATTGTTGAAATCGAACTTGCTTCACACGTCTTGGATATATGAAGGAGGCGTATGTGAGAAAGAAAAAGTGGAGAAAAAGTGAAGGGGTCACCACTTAATCGGTCAGATCAATATAATTGATAAGTTGCACTGAACAGAAAAAGAAAACAAACAAACTTAATTTTAAAAACACTGACCGAAAAAGTGATAGGTGGGAATTAAGTTCTGAAAGGTAAAAAACAAACAGCACCTAAATCAATCTCGGCTTATTACAATTTACACCGAGCACGATTATAGAAGTACATCATTGAATGATTGGAAAAAAATTTGTCGCCAATTTCAGCAAATCGCTCGTCAATCGACCTGATTTATATTCAATCTTCTTATTTTCAAAATCAGAAATTGAAGTAATCGATATCCTCACTCTTCCACTTTCGATTAAATCACAGTAAAAAAGTTTTGTTCAAATATTAGTTTTTCACTTTGCAGTCTATCATCTATATTGTTGTTGTGCTGCATTATCTTCGATTTCAATCATTAATAGTTAATCCTAACATGATTTATGCATGCTAAAGGGGCATTTTTTGAGCTTTTGCCATGGGCATCCAAAATCTTAGGACCGGCCCTGGGTAAACTCCGACAGAACTTGATTCTGTTTTGAGTCGTTGTATCCTGGAAAACTACGCACCGGTTAAGGGCGAATCAGTGTTAAGGAAACTGTGTCTAACAAGGACCTCGACTCAACACTTTGGTTTATTTTTGACTTGTTCTAATATTTTTTTATATTTCTGTTTTGGTGAAACTATTTTCATACCCTTAAAACAAACAACATAAACTGCTAAACTTAGATTTAACTATTTCTGTAACTTAGAAAAAATATACAAAAGTTATTACTCCTATAGAAAAAAAAAAAACATCAGCTAACCGAATAAGTATATACAATTTAACAAAGTACATCAAAAACCAATTAACCCAAATGATACATACCTTAATCCAAGGAGTTTGCAAACCTTGAATATTTGGTATAATGTGTAGTTGAAAATTAATTATTAGACGATCATCAAGCTCAAACATTGAAAAATTTGCTCGAACCTTACTTTGAATAAGTTATTCGAGCTTTAACTTTACATTAATTTTTGAGATGAACTCACTTAATTCGGATATAATTGTTAACAATATATTTACCAAAATATCAATAATTAGACATCAACTAATAAACCATAACTTTATTTAACAACAAGAATATCAAAAATACAAAAAATTAACAATAAAACCCAAAAAGTAAAAAGAAGAAAAACAATTATTTCATGCACCTATAATAGATTGAATTTTCGGGTCAAAACTTAAATTTTTTTCGGTGTCAAAATGTAACGTCCCAATTTTTTTTCTTAAATTATAAATAAAACATCCAACAATTTATAATTAAGATCGAAAAGGTTTAAGTTCAACACATCGGAAAATAGTAACTTAAGAAAAGTAATCTAATTCTCGATCACTAGAAACGCGAACGACGCTTCTTGATGTGTATTTATTTCACGATGTCTCCAATTTAAGCCTTCTCTTTTCCCTTTGAACTACTACCGATAAACTGACGACCTGGTTGCATAGTAATTTTGAGAAAGAGTTGGGTGAGCCTAGGGCCTAGTAGATATACGGTTTTACGCAAAAGACATTTCACAAAAGCATTTTAAATTTATCGCACATACGATATATAATTCACATAGCTTACGACATTGGGAAGGTGTCTATTCCACACAGCTTAACCCGGCAAACTCACACAACATTGTTTGCTCTTACAGTTTTAAACGAGCTCACACAACATGCTCGACCTACGACCCTACACTGTAGTACACCCCCGTTGCCACACCAAACATATATTTATCACAAAGCATTATACACATTTATTGCATAAACGACATTTCGAAACATCAATAAAACCTTTAAACATGCTTGCAAGCAATTTTAAATAAAACATATCAACATTTTAAAATCACGTATAACTCACAGTGATCGTCGCCTAAACTGTTTCTTGCAGTGGCTAGAGTCTCCCCTACGATTTGAATGTCAACAATTTTAACTCTAATATGAGATACGGTACTCCTAAAGATGACCGGGTGGTTCTCTTATCTTAATTATCTAAACGCTCCATCAGCCTACAACTTAGAAACTCCGTCATTTTGATTTGTGTATATATATATATGTTGATCCAGCTCCTCTATGACCTGATGAAATACCAATGATCCTATCTCTTATAACTATAAATACTTAGCAAAGTATAAATGCTTTGGAAACTACAGCGAGTCTGTTCGCTGACTGTTTCACCCTTCAAAGCATTCACTCACATAAAGCATCAACGATTGTTTATCTCCCTGATTTCGTTCAGCAACAACAAGAGCTAATAACAGCTAAGTATTCTTTGAAGACAAATAGTCATGTCACTAAAAAACCATGAGCGCCATCTATTGATGTAAGCTGATGATAGAGGCTGCGATGCTTATGATCTGAAGTTGAAATCAGTGACAGCAAGCTGACTATCCTAACATGACGTTCTTCTGATAACAAGTCACAGCTACTCCCTGATCCTTCCCAAGGATCAGCGACTCTAAGCCTGATCAGTGACTTGCTCTCCAAGAATTCCATATTTGTCTTCTTGTCCTATATGCACAAAAAGGATTTGATTGACTTTCTGACAATAGTACAAAAGGGATGTCTCTTTACTATTCCCTCCGTACTTATCATCCATAAGGCAACTATTCACTATAAGCCATGACCCTACTACGCATGGGCATTACTCTATAGTAGAATAGTACAACAGAACCAATCTTTGCACAACACATGTAAAGATGGGTATGTCATACATTTAATGCATGGGGTATAAATATGAGCAATGAGTTGTTCTTCAAATCACCTTGGTCCATTTTCTTATACCACAAATTCTTTCATCTTTCTAAGACTTCTAAGTTCTTTCCTTCTAAATTCTATACTTGCTTTGTGCTGTTTGATTTCCTTTGCCTGCTCTTTGAATAGAAGGACAAAAGAAGGAAGGAACAACTGAGGTGAACTGTGAGATTCAACTGAAAAATAGAACCAGGCGCAAGTATACACCTTGAACTACTGTCGTCCTGTAACAAGTAATAATGGTAAGTAAATACCAGATATCGTTTCCACAGAGAAGGAATAATGCAAGAGTCTTTTCAGTTGTTGGTAAAGCAGTTAAGGGATGATTTCAGATGACAAATTCGAGGATTTTAACCGATGCTTGTTTTAGCAAATGGTGAATGAGTGTGTTTGTAAAATTCTATTGGAGAAAAAGAACCCAGGGTGCAGGTAGTAAAGAGATACAAAAATAGTTGTTTGTAGTTTAAAGATGCTTTATAAAACCGTGAAACCACTGGCTAGACGGCCGACCACAGTACACACTGGTCAACATGCAATCAGGTGTGATATTAGTCACTTGCCCTAGCACAACCAGTGTTACCTTCATCGCCAGATGAAAACCATATGCAGACTTCACATATTACTACAGTTATTCTCACGTTACCCTTAACTCTGAAAGTTAATGCATTTTCATAAGCCAGACTAGTTGTTAACTAACCTAACTTAATCTTCAATGAAACGCTTCAAATCTGTGTAATGAATAGTTTAGTACTGTAATATTGTTCTCACTTTACTACATTTGTTTTAACGTAAACCTTAACTCTGAAAGTTAATGCATTTTCATAAGCCAGATTGGGCGTCAATCAACGTAACTTAATCTTCAATGAAACGCTTCAAACTCCTGCAATAAATAGTTAGCACAATAATACAAAATTGCATCTAGAACAATTACAACTACATTGCATTCAATATTTCCCCACACCCCAAGCTCAAGCTTTTAACTCATAATTTGGAAATGTGAATACTGGAATAATGACCAGTTGGGAATGCTGGCAAGAAAAGTAAATGAGTGGTAATTACTTACACAATGCGTTCTCTTCTGAGAGAGAAACAGAGTGTAAGTAATCCCAAAAGCAGTAAAATAAACGGCAGGAAATTAAAGTACTGGATTGACCAGTAGATTGCAGAAATGTAAACACTGGAGTGACCAGTAAAGACTGGATTGACCAGTAAGTTGCAGAAAAGTAACTGACAGAAGATTAAACACTGGATTTATGACCAGTAAAATTGCTGGAAATTAAATTGCAATAAGAGTAAATTGGTAATTACTACACAATACGTTCTCTTTTAAGAGAGAAACAGAGTGTAGTAATTCCAAGAAGTTAGAGAGTTAGCAGCAGTTAGTTAATTAGCAGGTAAATAAAATACTGAGTAGTTACTTGGTAACAAAGTTTTGCTTGTAAGGACTTTAAGAGACAAAAGTACAAATTGAAGTACACTTAGGGGACAACAAGTACATAAAGTACTTACACATGTACTTGAAAGTACAAAGGATGAAATCTAGGTTGTACCCTTTACTTGGAATTTAAGCAACTATTTTTCTAACAGTAAAAATGCTAACAAGTATTTTGAAAACACTGATTTTGGTAGTTGAAACACAATACGTTCTTTACTAAGAAAGAATCAGAGTGTAAAACAACTCCAAGGAAACAAAATGATTAAAAACTACAAACTTTGGGATTTTAACAACAAGAACACTTTAAAGATCAAAAGCTGGAACTTTAACAACAAGAACACATACAAGATGATTTTCCAAAAGATTACTTTGATTAAAACTACTAAGAACAACAACAACAACTAGTTTAATGCTTAAACCCGTATAGAGATTAAGACACAAACTAAGATGTTCAAAAGATTAAGCTACGGATTGGTTTTTAGCACCAAGAGTTTTAAACTAAGAACTAAGAACAGAATTTAAACACCAAGAACAACAGCTAAGAACTAAAGAGTTTGACAAGAGAATCCAAATCACTAAAGAGTGAAATGGTTCAACTGTAAGGAATTAAGGTTACATTCTACTCCTATTTATAGCAACACAAAGGTCTTTGGATGAGGGAGACAGCTGTAAACAGGCTTGACCTTTTGACAAAAGCAACCCATGGGTCAAAAGTCGGGTCGGGCCCAAAAGCAACTCCTTGCAGCAAAAGTAATGAGCTGGCCCAGAATCTTCCTTCAGCATTCCTGCAGCAGTCCGGTGGCATTCCTATAGCACTCCCAAAGGGCTGTCCTGCAACTGCTCCTTTCCAAAGCCTGAAAAACAAGGAAATAACACTAATTAACTACATATTCACACTAATAAGCACACAAGTCATGAGAAATGAAATTACATTAAAAACAGAAGTAAACTAGACTCAATTGTTAACTTTGGGCAAAATAAAGACTCAATTAGACACCAAAAAGACTAAATAAGTGGCAACATTTAGACACTTATCACTTTGTGCATAAGCAAAGGCTAGGTCGCTCAAATTAAGATTGTTTTAGATCTTGACGTAGTCTTGATCTTCTTCAACAAACAATCTAGTTTAATCTATACAAAGACTTCATAGAAGTCATAGATTAGATTAAGTAGAAGAAGCTGAGTTGATTGTGTTGGGTGCAAAATCGGATTGTATCCGAGATCACAAGTTGGTGCTCAAAGTGAAGACAAAGGCAAAGTCAAAGTGGACTACAAAGTCAAAGTTTGCTTTTAATGTTTTAGTCTTTTATATGTACTTTGTAATAGTTTTGTAATAATAGGGTAGTTTGTGTAATTCTTGTAAACCTTGAGGGTTTAGATGTTTGGGTATAAATACCCAAAGTGAGTTAGTTTGGTAGTTGGAACATGCATGTACGTATCATTGTGTAAAGAGAGTGAATTGAGAGTTTGTGTTCTTAAGTGTGTGTGTTCTTGGTGTATTGAGTGTGTGTAAATTTCATCCAAGAATTCAATAGATTACTCTTTCAATTCATTCTACAATTGTGTGCATGTTGATTAGAACTTGAATCTGGAACAACAAGTGGTATCAGAGCTGGAAATTCACTTGAATTTGGTATGATTTCTTGACTTTTTTATGGTTTTTCGAAAATGGAGGTTTGAGTTTTGATGTTCTTCATTTGATCATGATTTGGATATGAATTTGATTGTTTGTGGTTAAAATGATGTTTTTACTGTGTTTAGGAGTGATTTAGAGTCAAAATTTGGTGTTTAGAGCTGTAATTTTTGAGTTTTTTACCTTCTGCTCGGTTTTTCACTCGTTTTCCGAATTGGTGTTCATATATTCCGAATCGGAATATTCATAAATTCCGAATTGGAATATTCAAAAATTTCGAATCGGAATTTTTGAAGTTTTCCGAATCGGAATTTTTTTTTGATTTGGAAATTGTGTTCGTAGTTAGTTTTACTCATATTCCGACTTGGTATTACTCAAATCCCGATTCGGAAAACTACATTTTCCGATTCGGAATTTGACCAAATACCAACTCGAATTTTATCTAGGAACTCTGTTCAAAATTTCTTTTCCGATTCGGAAAACATCATTTTCCGAATCGGAAAATTGAAAAAAATCCGATTCGGATTTAGTGTTTTCCGAATCAGGTTATTTCCGAGTCTGGGAGCGTTTTTCGGGCGTTTTTTCACGTAAACTTTTTTAGACTTCTTATCTGATTCTACGGTGAAAAAGTTCAGTCATTTTTAAGGTCATTTTTTCCCGAAAAATGCCGGTTTTTCCGAGATTTTGGTGATTTCCGAGAGGTTGTATTTTTGGACTAAGATTTCAATTTCGCGGTCAAAATCAACTTTTAAAATTTTGAAAAATATTTTTTCTCGGGATTTCACTATTCACCGGTTGACTTTTTGACTTTTGTCACTAACCTTTTCCTTGATCAAAAGAAGTGTTCAGATTAGTTACAGATCATCAGATTTGCATACCTCCAGAAGTTTAGAAGAAATCTACCAGTTTCAGTGAATTATCGATCATTTTCAAGTTCTATTTTCGTATTAGTCAAGATGACAGAGCTAGTTAACTATCATACATTATGGAAGAATTATATGACATATAGTCAACGTGTCTTTGAGCTAAATCAGGAAAATCTTAAGTTGAGTTCTGACAAATCTTTGTTAGAAATGAAGATTGTGGATTTAGAGAAGTTAATACAGAGTGAAAAAGGGGAAGAATCTGAGAATTCAGAGTTGTCAAATCAGATAACTGACCTTCAGCAAAGTTTATTCATATCAAATGCTGAAAAGGCTGACCTTCTCATTAAAGTTACTGATCTTGAAAAGGCACTTTCTAATGAAAGAAGTATGATTACAAGTTTAAAAATTGATTTGCAAAATGAGCATGATGAACTGTTAAAACATTCTTTTGGAAATGCTCAAAACTTAAAACTTGTAACTTCTTTGAGGAAAGAAAATGACTGTTTGCAAAAGAAAGTTCATGAATTAGATGAAGATAAGAAAGTCTTTGAAAACAAACTTATATCTTCTCATTCGAGAGTGATAGAACTTTCAAATCAAGTAAATGATTTTGAGAAAATCGTGATCATCGAGAGAAGTAACTTTGAGAAGGAAAGACAAGCTTTTGAAGCAAAGATTAACGAACTTTCTTTGAAGACATCAGTTTTTGATAAACCAAAAGACAACGAGATTTTCAAAGAGTTTTCTGAATCCAACTGTTATGTTAACTGTTTTTATGATGATGACGATTCTAACTCTTATGACGGAATGAATGTGTTTGATTCTCTTGATTCTTGTACCAACAAGAAAAGTGTTGTGAATAGTGAGTTGGTTGATTTTGAAAAGATTTTACAAAATGAAAGAAAGGTTTTTGAAGAAGAGAGAAAGGTCTTTGAGAAAGAGAGAAAATCTTTTGAATTGAAATGTGCGAAACTTTCAAAGAAGATTTTTGATTTAGAGCGACAGATTGTCAGTGAAAGAAAAGATTTTGAGAAAAAGAAGAGTGTCTTTGAAACTAAGAAGAAGGATTTGAAGAAAAAGTCTCTCCGAGTGGAAAAAGATAGATGTGTTGAGTTTGTTTTTGAGGAAGAGACTAAAGGTTTTGAAAAAGAAAGAAAATCTTTTGAAGAAAAGAGTGTTCTATTTAGGAAGAAGATTGCTAATTTAGAAATGCAACTTTCGGATGAAAGAAGTGCTTTTAAAAGAAAAGAACACCTTTTAAAGTGTGAGATAAAAGGTTTTGAGCAACTGGTTGTTGAACTAAAGAAACAAACCTTTGAGAAAAGTGATTTTGAAGAGGAAAAGAAGGTTTTTGAGACAGAAGTAAGGAAGCTTACATTAAGATTATCTGAATTGTCTTCTGATATCATGAAAGAATAGATTATGAGTTCTAATCTGAAAAAGAAACTTGATGAAACAGTTGTAGAAAAGAATCTTTTATCTGCAATGGTGAAAGATCTTGAAGATATAGTTTTTAAAGTTAATTTGAATGAACCAAAGAGTCCCGATGTTATAGTACAATCACCATATGTTGATTATGCTGATTCTGTGTGTTCATTCAAAACTGCTCCAAGTTCTCTTCATGCAGATGTTTCTTCAACAAAAAGTTTTACACCAACTAATCAGATTCGTCCTTCTAATCTTTTCTATGATCATCAGATTGATGGTTCAGGTAAAAATCATTCGATGAAAGGTAAGTTTGTTTGGAGAGTTAAAGGGTCTACACCAAAAGTAGATAAACCAAAGTTATTTGTTCCCAAACAAAATGTTCAAAAGAACAATGTTTTTAAAGCTAAATTTTTTGTTAAATCTGATCCAGTTTATTCTGTAAATCATATGATCAGATTATCTCAAAAGAAAATATGTTGTTCTTACTGTGGAACAAATAATTTTGTTCGAAAAGAATCGTCAGAAAGTTGGTATGGTACTTATAGTATTCCAAATTATAAACCAACTTCTTTTAACAAAAGAGGATCCACTTTCAAGTGGATACCAAAATCTGTATGATTTTGTTTTTGCTGGTCCCCATATCTTTAATGCATTATTCAAGGGGGAGTTTCTGCAATCTGATGGTTCCTAAATATCTCAGTTTAGGACCCGACCTTCAATGTGAAAGTGGCTCTTGAATAAATCAGTTCAAGACCCGATCTTTAATGGTCTTCAAGGTATTATTCTTACTTTGAGAGAGAATTTGAAGTAAATGTTTGATTATCCATTTGAGGGGGAGTACATAAAAAAGATATTATTTTTAGGGGGAGTGTTATAATAAGCTTTCATGCTTGCATATTTGAAAGATGAACAACTTTCAGGTATGCAAAATTGTTTTTAAATGTTCAAACTCACTTCTTGATTCTCAAATGATTTTTTTTTTCAAATTAGAAGTGTGATTTTCCATGTTTTCATATCATGATGAGTTGATGGATATTTTCTAACCGTGTGTTTCCAAAGATTAATACTTGCGTATTATCTTTTCATATACTTTTCAAGTATTCCTACACACCGGTTTAGCTTCTTTTGTCTTGTTATTACCACGTCTCTATATGCTCATATTATTCGGTGGTAATACACTCGCTTGATATTTCCTCATTGTACTTGATTGTTTCTTTGATTGGATACGTTCTTCAATGTTATATCTATATCTCGTTCGTATAGATAACATCATTTTTTTTGTGAACCACAGTTTTTCAAGAACATATCTCACCACATATGATGAATCAGTTTTCTCAAACAAGTTTACATCATTCATGTTATTCATGTCATATACTTGTTTGAAGAAATTCTTATGCTCCTATATTGTTCATATATATTTGTTCGAGCATACTTCATATTGGCTCATTGATTCACTCGATGAATCATTGTACTTTCATGTTTAGGAAACTTATTTCATGGGATGTGTGAGCTTATTAGAACTTCTATGGATTTCCAGAACCGGCAATCCTACCCAAGAAGTTATCCTTGAGAAATGAGTGAGGGGTCTACATCAAAGAGTGGGGGAGATAACTCAGGTGGTCGAGTTATTCTCATAGTGATTGAGCGGAAAAATGTTATATGAGAGATTGGTTAGAAGTGAGGATGCTTAAAAGAATTGAAGGGTGTGAGAACAGAGTTAAAAGAAATATAAAACTCTGCACCAACCTTTTCTAAGCCGGGCAACCACATAATCTATTGGTTCACGCTCTTTGGTGACCGATATTGAACTAAGGCAAAGCCCAATGCCGACTCTCGTTTTTACCCCACTAGCTACTCATTTCCTTCTTAACAAGAAGATGTTTCATTTCATCACGGACGCAGCACATAATCTATCAGGTTTTCATTTGGAAAATCGATATTGAAACAGAAGGAAGCTGCACTGCCTTCGAACTTCATTTCTACACATCGAGTCGTGAAATGTTTTCACATTTTGAGCCTTATGAAAGCACTTGATGCAATTTTCTTTCATCACAAATACACACAAAGAATTTGTTTCTTTGTCGGAACATTCATAGGAATACTTTTAGTGTTTGCGATGATTGAACGGAAGCCCTGGGAGAGTGATCATCACTAAAGCTCCTTATATAGTGCATTTGTTGTACTGAGTTGCTTTGTGCTTCTCACAGGCATTCCAACTGATTCATGTGTTGTTTCAGGATTTTCCCACTTATATTTGAATTTGAAAAGATTCAGGTTACTTTATGGAATTGACGGATTTATTTGGAGTAAAAAGGGGAATTCTGGAGTAACAAGGAGGAGATGGTTATGTGCGATGGTTTTTGATATCGATGGTGGTTCTTTCATATGTTTGTATCTTTACGAGACGAGTTATCTGATCTTACATTTCTATAGATTTTGATGATTATTTCATATTTCATCAAAAAGGGGGAGATGGTTTAGAAATGTAAAGTAGAGAAATGCTTTGAAGATACTTTGGGGAGATGGTTCCGAAATGTCAAGTCAAGGAGAAGATTACGAGTTATGACAAGAGATGTTTGCGAGAGATGTTTGAAGTTTGGTGATTATTTGAAGATATCTCGATTGGCTAAAGCTTCGTGTTCAAAGTTTGTTAAAGCTTCATGAAGATTTGGATGATTCGTGAAGATTATTACGGAAGCTTATCGTTCAAGGAAGCTTATCGTTGATGTTTAAAGTGTTGATGCTTTCTAGTAGACGTTTGCCTAATTCTTTTTGTGATCTCGAATCCAAAGGGGGAGATTGTTGGGTGCAAAATCGGATTGTATCCGAGATCACAAGTTGGTGCTCAAAGTGAAGACAAAGGCAAAGTCAAAGTGGAGTACAAAGTCAAAGTTTGCTTTTAATGTTTTAGTCTTTTATATGTACTTTGTAATAGTTTTGTAATAATAGGGTAGTTTGTGTAATTCTTGTAAACCTTGAGGGTTTAGATGTTTGGGTATAAATACCCAAAGTGAGTTAGTTTGGTAGTTGGAACATGCATGTACGTATCATTGTGTAAAGAGAGTGAATTGAGAGTTTGTGTTCTTAAGTGTGTGTGTTCTTGGTGTATTGAGTGTGTGTAAATTTCATCCAAGAATTCAATAGATTACTCTTTCAATTCATTCTACAATTGTGTGCATGTTGATTAGAACTTGAATCTGGAACAACAAGATTGTATTCAACCCCCCCTTTCTACAATACAAATTACTATAAAATTACTTATTGGCCATCCCATAGGGACCAACAGGTGGTATCAGAGCGGTTGGAAATCTCTTTTAACCGTTCATAAAAGAAAAATATTTTCTAAGATCCACAAATGGCCACTCATCCCAAAGACACTTATTTTGAGTCTGGTTCCTTGGCAAAGCCACCCAGATTCAACATTGATAACTTCCCACTATGGAAGTCCAGAATGGAACTCTTCATTTCTGGTTCTGATCCTCAAATCCCCTATTTTCTAGAACATGGACCATATGTTCCCACTTCTATAATTCCTTTTGTTGCTGCTACTACTTCCTCTCCTGCTGTTCCTGAGAGAAGTTTTGTCAAACAAGTGTCCAACTGGACTGATGAAGACAAGCGTTTGGTGAATAATGACACCAAAGCAAGATCTCTAATAGCAATGTCACTTCCTGATGAAGTTATCCATTCCATCAGCAAACTGAAAACAGATAAAGAGATATGGGACACTCTCTGTGTTCAATATGAGGGCGCTTATGCTCTCATTGAATCAAGGAAGATCCACCTCATACGCCAGTATGAGAAGTTCATCGCTGTTAAAGGTGAAACTCTTTCTCAAACTCATCAGAGGTTTAACTGCCTCTTGATTGATCTGAAAACCTATGATGTTGCTTATTCTAACTCACAGGTTGTTACTAAGTTCATGGAAGCTCCTCCTGAATATTGGGAAACCTACACCATGTGTCTAAAAATGTCTAAAGACATAAAGACTATGACTCTTAGCGAGTTACATGGGATGATGCTCAATCACGAGCAAACCAAGACTTTAAAGTCAAATCTCATAAGAGATACCAAGGACTTGAAAAGCAACTCCCTTGCCTTAATCACTGACACTGCTCAACCCTCTCAATCGCCTATCTCAACAGTGACAATCACTGAGATAGAGGACTCTGAATCTGACCCTGTCTCTGATAGTGAGATAGAGTTCAATGAATCTCTTGCCCTTCTCTCTAAACACTTCAAGAAATTTGGCCGTAAAGGTAATTTCCGAAAGACCAAACATCTTTCTATTGCTAACAAGCCTGAAACACCTTCTGGTGACAAGACAACCTCTACCTGTTTCCGGTGTCAGGGCAAAGGTCACTTTGCCACTTACTGCAGGTACAAGAAGAACCAGTTCGATAATACCTCTACACCAGCTTCCAAGGATGGCAAGTACCAGAAGTTGAAGGCAAAATATCGCAAACTGAAGTTCCAGCGAAAAGGCAAAGGCCTAATCGCTGAAGGAAAAGGCTGGAATGAGTCTTTTGAAGAATCTTCTGACGAAGAAGACACCAGCGAGGTCACATGTCTTATGGCCATCATCGATGAACCCGACTCTGCCCTCATGGCACAACTTGAAGACATCCCTGAAGAAGAAGTCCCTGTGACAACCTCATCAGCCTCTGCTCTACCAACAGTTCAGGTATCCACTCCTTCTCCTTCAGATACCATGACTACAATGGATGCTCTAACCATCGATCTATACAATGCCTTAAACGGCAAAACCTCTGCTGAAAAGGTCAATCTTGACCTTAGGACTGAGCTCAAAGAGTGTCATGAGAAACTCTAAGAGCTCGCTGTTTATGAGGCCAACTATAAAGACCAAGTACATGCAAACCAAGTTCTTTGCATCGAAAGGGAACATGCCATCGCTGAAAGAGAAAAAGCTCTTGCTGAGCTAAACTCTGAGAAGGTCACTGTCAAAAGCTGGGCTGATGCCTCTGAAAAGGTTGATGAAATTATTTCCTCTCAGTGAAATCCTAAAAATAGAACCTGCCTAGGTTTTGTCAAAGGTAATCAACAAACTAATGCCAAGACTGATAAATCCAAATTAAAATTCGGCATGTTTGTATCCACCATCTCTGATCCTGACTCTCAAAGTTCTTCTTCTTCTAAAGATGTGGCTAATACCTCTGTTCAGCCTCCTTAAAATCCCAAAGGTCAAACCTTCCTAACCATCCATCCAAATCTATCAAACAACCCCAAAAGACTCCCAAAGTCTTAGGTGGTGGTCCTTCTAGATCAGGGTCTAAGAAATCTGTTCAAAGCCCTGTTCCCAAAATTAAGATTGATTTGAAGACTAAACCAAAGGAGAAGACTCAAATTCCTCCTCAGACTAAAGACATAGGTATTCTTGGACCAGGACATGCTCATCTTAAGTTCAAAACTCCTAAGGGTCCCTCTAAGAATAAGACCTATAGAAACTGCTATCACTGTGGTCAAAATGACCATATTGCTAGTAAGTGTCCTCATGCTACCAAAGCTAAAAAAATCAGCTAAGGTAAAGAAAGGTCATAAGGCTTCTAAAACAGCTAAAGGAAAGAAACCTTTAGTCACTGAATCTACCATCATCCTTGATCCTGTCAAAACTGAAACTTCAGAAATGACAGATGATGTTGCTACTTCTTCTACTGCTATGATAGTCACTGAGGTCGCTGAATCTTCAGTTACTTATATCGCTGATGTTTTTTTATTCCCTGACCCTTCTGGACCCAACTTTTCATGTGGGTTCCAAAGACAACTTAACTCTTCCTTCTTTTTTTTCAAGAAAAGGGCATCTGGTACCTCGATAGTGGATGCTCTAAACACATGACTAGAAACAAACATGTTCTCACTAATTACAAAGAAGAAGCTGACCCTTCTGTCACATTTGGTGGTAAAGGAAGAGGTATCACTAAAGGATATGGTACTTTGACCAACGGTAAAACTACCTTTAGAAGGGTATCATACGTTGAAGGACTAACTCATAACCTGTTGAGTATAAGTCAGCTCTATGATAAAGATCACAAGGTCTCTTTCTCAAAGAAGGGATGCAAGGTGACGAACAGGCACAAGAAAATCATTCTCAGAGGACAAAGATTACGTGATGTCTACACCATCAACATGGATACGTCCACTGAAAATGTGTGCTTCATGTCCAGGGCCTCCCCAGATATCAACTGGCTCTGGCACAAACGTCTATACCACTTGAACTTCAAGACTATCAACCAACTCTCCATCAACAAGCTGGTGGAAGGACTCCCTGAAAAGAGTTTTGCCAAAGAATCTCTTTGTGCTGCTTGTGAAAAGGGAAAGCAGACGAGAGCAAATTTCAAATCAAATTAAGCAAGTCTCTACCATCAACTCTCCACTTCAAGTATTGCACATGGACCTCTTTGGATCTGTCAATATCCAATCTTTGGGTGGAAAGCTATTCACTTTGGTGATTGTGGATGAATACTCAAGGTACACCTGGGTTTTCTTCCTCATAGCCAAAAGTGACACTCCTCAAGAGATCATTTCCTTCATTCTTCGAATGGAGAATGTTGTTCCAGATTCAAGTTCTAATCAACATGCAACAAGTAGAGAATGATTTAGAAAGCCATATGTCATTGATTCTTGGATGAAAAGTTTACACACACTAACACACCAAGAACACACACACTTAAGAACTAACTTTCTCTCAATTCACTCTCTTTCACAATGATACGTATGCATGTGTTACCTTCCAAATGAACTAACTATGGGTATTTATACCCAAACACTCAAACCCTTACACAATAGAAGAATTACACTTTCTACCCTAACTAAACTAAACTATTACAAAGTAAACAATAAAGGACTAAAACAATATAAGCAAACTTTGACTTTGAAGACCACTTTGACTTTGCCTTTGTCTTCACTTTGAGCACAATCTTGTGATCTCGGATACAATCCGATTTTGCATCCAACAATCTCCCCCTTTGGATTCGAGATCACAAAAAGAATTAGGCAAACGTCTTCAAGAAAGCATCAACACTTTAAGCATCAATGATAAGCTTTCTTGAACAATAAGCTTCCGTAATAATCTTCACGAATCATCCAATCTTCATGAAGCTTTAACAAACTTTGAACACGAAGCTTTAACAAACCGAGATATCTTCAAATAATCACCAAACTTCAAACATCTCTTGCAAGCATCTCTTGTCATATCTCGTAATCTTCTCTTTGACTTGACATTTCGGAACCATCTCCTCAAAGTATCTTCAAAAAACATTTCTAAACCATCTCCCCCTTTTTGATGAAATATGAAATAATCATCAAAACTCTAGAAATGTAGAATCAGATAAACTGTCTCGTAAAGATACAAACATGTGAAAGAACCACCATAGATAACAAAAACCATCTCACATAACCATCTCCTCCTTGTTACTCCAGAATTCCCCTTTTTCCTCCAAAGAAGTACCGTCAATTCCATAAAGTAACCTGAATCTTTTCAAATTCAGATATAAGTGAGAAAATCCTGAAACAACACATGAATCAGTTGGAATGCCTGTGAGAAGCACAAAGCAACTTAGTACAACAAATGCACTATATAAAGAGCTTTAGTGATGATCACTCCCCAGGGCTTCCGTTCAATCATCGCAAATACAAAAAGTATTCCTATGAACGTTCCGACAAAGAAACGAATTCCTTGTGTGTATTTGTGATGAAAGAAAATAGCATCAAGTGCTTTCATAAGGCTCAAAATGTGAAAACATTTCACGACTCGATGTGTAGAAATGAAGTTCGAAGGCAGGGCAGCTTCCTTCTGTTTCAATATCGATTTTCCAAATGAAAACCTGATAGATTATGTGCTGCGTCCCCGTGATGAAATGAAACATCTCCTTGTTTAGAAGGAAATGAGTAGCTAGTGGGGTAAAAACGAGAGTCAGCATTGGGCTTTGCCTTGTTTCAATATCGGTCACCAAAGAATGTGAACCAATAGAGTATGTGGTTGCCCGGCTAAGAAAAGGTTGGTGCAGAGTTTTCTTTTTTTTTTAACTCTGTTCTCACACCCTCCAAATCTTTTAAGCATCCTCACATCTAACCAATCTCTCATATAATATTTTTCCGCTCAATCACTATGAGAATAACTCGACCACCTGAGTCATCTCCCCCACTCTTTGATAGAGACCCCTCACTCATTTCTCAAGGATAACTTCTTGGGTAGGATTACCGGTTCTGGAAATCCATAGAAGTTCTGTTTAGCTCACACATCCCATGAAATAAGTTTCCTAAACATGATAGTACAATGATTCATCGGGCGAATCAATGAGCCAATATGAAACATGCTCGAACAAATATATATGTAGAATATAGGAGCATAAAAAATTTCTTCAAACAAGTATATGAAATGAAGAACATGAATGATATAAACTTGTTTGAGAAAACTGATTCATCACATGATGTGAGATATGTTCTTGAAAATCTTTGGTGTACACAAAATGAATAAATGTTATCTATACGATCAAGGTATAGATATAGCAATGAAGAACGTATCTGATCAAATAAACGATGAAGCACAAATAGGAAATATCAAACGAGCGTATTACCACCGAATAATATGAGCATATAGAGACGTGGTAATAACGAAGACAAAAGAATCTAAACCGGTGTGTATGAATACTTGAAAAGTATATGAAAAGATAATACGCAAGTATTAATCTTTGGAAACACACGGTTAGAAAATATCCGTCAACTCATCATGATATGAAAACATGGAAAATCACACTTCTAATTCGAAAAAATCGTTTGAGAATCGAGAAGTGAGTTTGAACATTTAAAACATTTTTCATACCTGAAAGTTGTTCATCTTTCAAATATGTAAGCATTAAAGCTTATTTGAACTCTCCCCCTAAAATGAATATCAATTTTAAGAACTCCCCCTCAAATGGATAATCTGCAAAACAAAGTAAAAATCGGTATTCATTGAAAATGAATCCTTAGATGTTAGTCAGATAGTATCCAATCCAGAATAATTAAGCAACTCCCCCTTAAATTAAGATCCGTAACAGATTTAAGTAGGAGTAAGCATGCCAAGCTTGCTAACCAAAAAGTTAAAACGCTTTTCATCTAAAGGTTTATTGAAAAGGTCAGCAAGCTGATAATCTGTTTGAACAAAGAACATTTCAATATTACCTTTCTCCACATTATCTTTAATAAAATGATAACGAATGTCGATGTGTTTGGTCTTGGAATGCTGAACCGGATTTGACGTTATCGCAATTGCGCTTTCCGAATCACAGTAGATAGGGACTCTCTTCAACTTGTAACCATAGTCTAGTAGTTGTGTCTTCATCCAAAGCACTTGCGAACAACAACTTGCGGCGGCCACATATTCTGCTTCAGCCGTAGAATTGGAAACGCAATTTTGCTTTTTCGAAGTCCAACTAACAAGTTTATCACCTAAAAACTGACATGATCCAGAAGTGCTTTTCCTATCCAGTTTGCAACCACCATAATCTGAATCTGTAAAAGATATTAGCTCAAAACTAGAATCTTTCGGATACCAAAGGCCCAACTCGGGTGTGCCTTTGAGATATCGTAAGATCCTTTTAACTGCCGCAAGGTGAGACTCTTTAGGATTAGCTTGAAACCTAGCACAAAAACATGTGGCAAACATAATGTCCGGTCTAGTCGCAGTGAGGTACAAAAGAGAACCAATCATGCTTCTGTAAATCTTTTGATCAACGGTTTTACCGGCTAAATCAGGACCCAAAAGATTTCCAGTTGGCATTGGTGTTTTAATTGGAGAACAATCAGTCATGTTAAACTTTTTCAACATATCTTTAATATATTTTGACTGATTTATAAAGATGCCATCCGGGTTTTGTTTGACTTGAATTCCTAAAAAGAAATTCAATTCACCCATCATGCTCATTTCAAACTCGGTCTCCATGATTTTAGAAAACTTTGTACACAACTCTGGATTAGTAGAACCGAAAATAATGTCGTCAACATAAATCTATATATATATAAAAGTAGGATGTTGGAAGAATGATGTGGCATCCTATCTATTGAGTATTTGCTTATAGAAATTTTCTCATTTTTTTGAATTTTTTAAATACCAAATAATCTAAAGACTATTCTACCCCTAAATGAAAATTGCATGTTTTAATGTATGAAGGACTCTTTGGTAATTTGACTTAACAATTTAATTAGCTTTAACTTTCATATTATTTAACTTATAAAAACATTTATTCCACCCTCTTCACCTTCTCATTTATTAATTAAAAGAAAACCTACAAGATAATCATCTATAAATTAAACCTAATGTTACACCAAAAATGTAGTTCAACAACTTTTTGTTCTTTATTTTGCTATTGAGTTCCTATGTGTGTATGATTGTTGCTCAATCTTCTTAAAATTTCTAATTTTCGTAAATTATATATTGTTTATGTATCAACATTGTTGTTTTTTTATTTCAATAAAAAAGCTCCATATCATCTTTATACGTTTTTGTGTATATTCCTTATTACTTTGATGCTCTATGTTATATTCTATTATGTTTGTATGTATGTTTGTTGTTTCTCTATTATAGAATTCGTTTTCTTCGATATTATTGTTCAACCTTCGTAAAAGTTTCCGGTAAGGTATTCTTCTTCATTTTTATTAATTTTATGATTTATGTGATTTAAGTGTTGTTTTTGGGATGAGTATCCATGGTTTTTTATATAAAAAAAGATTATATATCAATATTATCGTTTTTTTTATATTATACGTTTTTGTGTGTATTCCTTATTACTTTGATGTTCTATATTATATTCTATTATGTTTGTTGTTTCTCTATTGTAGAATTCGTTTTATTCAATATTATTGTTCAACTTTCGTAAAAGTTTCCGGTAAGGTATCACCTTCTTCTTTTTTATTAATTTTATGATTTATGTGATTTAGATTTTGTTATTGGGATGAGTATCCATGGTTTTTTTATATATAAAAAGATTTCCATAGTTTTTTATGCTACGATATAATAAATATTTTTTCCTTACTATTGCTTTCCATTTGATATTTATGTTGTATTGGTGTTTTAAGTGTATAATTTTCCTAATTTGTTTTGCTTATATTTTTATAGTTTCTTATAAAAGTTAATTTTTGTTGACAACAATCAAACTACAAAGTATGATTTATGTATTTTTTTTATTTTTTTTACCTTTTTATTTTGTTGTGGATTCTCTTTGGATTTTTATGTACTTATAATTTCCTAATTTGCAATTTTAAAAGGAAAAACTCAAGAATGAGATGCCATTTTTCTAAGCAATTCAATCCCAAATTTCTTCTGTAATTTTTCCCTAAGATATTTCATTTTTTGATTTAGTTATTAACAAAATATTTTATCAAATAAAATTATTCATATTCTTTGTTTGCATCTAAATTTCTTTATTTCTTTTATTTCATATTATTCTAATCTATATTTTTATATATATAAAAAGAAAACCCAAATATAATGAGGCGGCACCATGAGAATTAAAGTATTGGTGGTGAATTGTGGTTGAATTTTGGATATCCCACATCGGTAAAAGATTGAAATATTTGAGTAGTTGTATAAGAAGGAAGGAGATGATGGTATTGTCTCATCATAAGGGTTGGGGTTATCTTATTAAGATGATTCTATATTATTTTAACAAAATAAATCATTTATTATATATATTAAAGTAGAAACCTCTAGGAATGATGTGGCACAATGTTAGAATAGGATTTGCCTCTAGAAATTTTCTCATTGTTTTGAGGTTTTTTATTATTAAATAAGTTAAAGACTATTTTACCCCTTAAATTGAAATTGTGTATTTCATTACATGAAAGGTTCTTTGGTAATTTCACTTCCAAATTGATTAGCTTTAACTTTCAAAGTATGTAACTTCAACTACATTCATTTTAGACTCTTCATTTTTCCATCCATTAATTAAAATAAAGTCTAGAGTAAATAATGTTATTAATCTTCTTGATTTCTTTCTCTATTTATTCATTGAAAGAGCCCTCAAAATCATCTCTACCACCAAGTAAAAACCATTGTCAATATTACATTGTACATTTGACGTTTGTCAATTTACCTATAAAACCCAATCTCTATATTCTTTTATATGATGTTATCAATCCCTAAAAAGAATAATCGATTCATCATTTGATCCTATTCAAGGAATGGTATGAATCTTTTTATGTTGGCTCCATGTTCACGTGCTATTCCTCCTTCTAACGACTCTTATTAGTTATATTGTTATATTGATGTAGTTACTTTCGAATTCATCCTATGGTACTATTTATAAGTGTTACTATCTTTCTATTCAAGTTTGTATTTTTTAAACTTAAAGGTCCATATGAAAAATGTACGTCTTCTCAAATTCTTTCGCCTTCAACTCTCAATTTATTTCTCTCTATTCGGTTTTACCTCTAATTGTGGAGATATCGATTACAGGTATATGGATGGAGCACAACGAAAAGCTTTCTCTTTTAAAATGAACAAGAAAAATTTGCATCATAAATTTAGACTTCCATGTATGATTATTATTCTAGCAATGAAATTCAATTGAGTTTTTTGTTCTAAATTTGTAGTCCATTGTTGTTTATTATAAATTCATAGCATTGTCATGGTTACATGCAAAGAAATACATATTATTTATATTTACGACCGAGAAGAAAGAGATCACTCCTTTGTTTTCAAATAGGTCGTTTTACCTTACAAGGTCTTAAGTCATATAATCTTTTTATTCCATTTAAAACATTGTTATATCTTATTTATTTCATGTCTCTCATTTGTTGGGTTAAGTTTGATTATATGGTTATACCAATTAGAAGACATAGCTTCGTAATGTGAATAAGAAAGCTTTTATTTTACGATTTGTTTGGAAGGGTAGAGGATATATATATATATATACATGTGTGTGTGTGAACTATATAATTAATTAACAAGGTTTATAAACATAAATGAAAAGGTCATTTTTGCTCCTAATAATTAGTATTGTGTATATAGACTTACTATTAACCTTTTTGTATAACTTTGATATTAAAACATTATTACGTTTACATAAAATAAAAGGTTGTAAAGAATCTCAATGTTTAGGGAAAACAATTCATATAAATGAAAAAAAAAATTATGTACAATTATGACCTTTAAAGCGGTTCCAAATATACAATAAAATATGTTAGCTTCATTTCATTAGTTGTCAATACACGAATAGCATATTTTCGTAACTTGGTTAACTATTTTCTAACAAAACAAATTTCATCACCGCGCAACGCGCGGTGCCACACACTAGTTTGAACTAAAAGCAAGTCATCACCTTCTTTCTTCAGAAAAAGAGTAGTATCGATCGTACCTCGTTTGAATCCTTTGGATAAGAGATGATTAGTCAGAGTTTCATACCATGCTCTTGGAGCTTGTTTTAGACCATACAATGCCTTGTCCAAGATGCAGACATGATCAGGAAAATCTGGATCGACGAACCCTTCAGGTTGCTCTATATAGACCTCTTCATGCAAAACTCCATTCAAGAACGCAGATTTGACGTCCATTTGAAATACCTTGATGTTCTTGTGAGCTGCATAGGCCAGAAAGATTCGAATTGCCTCGATCCTCGCTACCGGTGCAAAAGTCTCATCGTAGTCAATACCGCGCTTTGTTTCTGACAATCAATCCGGATTCATCTTTCTTATTTCTGAAGATCCACTTGGTTTTAATGATCGATTTATCTTGCGGTCTCGGAACCAAGCGATACACTTTGTTTCTTTTGAACTGTAGAAGCTCTTCTTGCATTGCTAAAAGCCAATCAGAATCGTCTAAGGCTTGAGAGACATTCTTTGGTTCAATTCTGCTCAAGAAACTTTTGTATAGGCAGTAATTTGCAGATGCGGATCGCGTTTTAACACCATCATTGACATCACCAATCACATTGTAGAGTGGATGTGCTCTTGTCCATTTCAACTGAGCAGGAAGAATTGCAAGATCATCTAGATTGTTCTGACTATCATTTTCATCAATGATTGCAGGAATCTCTGATTGATCATCGGGGGTTAACTCTGATTGCTCAACACTTGGAATTGGTATAGCCTGATCAGAGTTAGAAGTAGAACAAATATTCTCCGATGGTCCGGAATCATTTACACTTGAAGGTTCTGGAACATCGTGAATATCAACTCTTGGATTTCTTGAAAGAACAAGATCTTCATTATCTGCACAAATATCCAGAAAAGCATCCATAAACAGTAAATCGAGTTCTGAACTATTTGGATCAGTAATAGAATCAGAAGTCGTAGGAGAAGCTTGACTATGAATTTCGAGTCCTGAACTGCTATGTTCAGAAGTCATTGACACGGTTTCATCAAAGGTCACATAAACGGTTTCCATAACCATCTTGGTTCTCTTGTTGTAGACGCGGAAAGTCTTTAACGTTAGCGAATAACCAAGAAAGTATCCCTCATCGGCTTTCTTGTCAAACTTACCAAGATTGTCACGGTTATTGAGAATGTAGCACCTACAACCAAAAACATGAAAAAATTTCACATTAGGAACTCTACGGTTGATTATATGATAAGGAGTTTTCTGAAAGCGCTTAGTGATGATAGTTCGATTTTGTGTAAAACAAGCCGTTGAAACCGCTTCGGCCCAAAAGGTAAGAGGTAATCCGGAGTAAGCTAGCATCGTTCGTGCCGCTTCCACTAAGGTTCGGTTTCGTCTTTCTACAACTCCATTTTGTTGTGGAGTATAAGCACCTGAAAAATTATGAGAAATACCAACAGATGTTAGATAAGCATCTAAAGTAGCATTTTTAAATTCAGTGCCATTATCACTCCTAATCTTTCGAACTGGAAGTTGCAAAAGAACTTGGATCCTCTTAATGAACTTTATGATCAACTCGGGAGCTTCAGATTTCATTCTCAGAAATTCTAGCCACGTGTACCGTGAGTATTCATCAACCATGACTAGAATGTACTTCTTTCCACTAATTGATTGAATTCTCATCGGTCCGCATAAGTCCATGTGGAGCATTTCGAGTGGTGATTGACACGAAGATTCTGTCTTTGACTTGTGAGAACTTCTCTTCATCTTTCCCATTTGACAAGCCGGACATAAAGAATCTCTATCAAATGTCAACTTTGGAAGACCTTTCACCAATCCACCATTAGCTAGTTTGCTAATATCTGAGAAATTCTGATGAGAAAATCTTCTATGCCATAGCCAACTTTCGCCTTTTGTTGCCTTTGAAAACAAACAAACTTACCAAAGGAGTGTTAGCCTAGTGGTAAGGCTTGGGCACTACATAGTGGTGAACCCGAGTTCGAACCCTGGGGGACGCATTCTGGAGGTACGGGGGCTTCGACCCCGGGCTGCATGCTTTAGCAGTTGGGCTTCGGCCCAAAATTGCCGAGGATTAGTCTGGATCCAATGTGGTCTGGGATACCTCTCCCAAAAAAAAACTGGTTTCGACGAATCTATCACTGGAAAGTCAACCACATAGAGATTGTAAAACCTTCTCCCTTCAAAAATCTCAACACCATCACTATTAATGATAAGACAGTTAATGATGGAAAATAGAACAATGTTATAACCATCACAAAACTGACTTGCACTAAAAAGATTATGACTTAACCCCTCAACATAAAGTACCTTCTTTATGGATACCTTACCATTTGTAAGAATGCCGTAACCTTTGATGACACCAGTCGTCTTATTCCCAAAACTAACTGTTCCTCCTGGTCGTTCCACATAATTGTGCAACAACTCCTTGTAGCCAGTCATATGTCTTGAACAACCGGAATCGACATACCACATATGCCTGGCCTGTAGAAACATGTTAGTTCATCTTGGGAACCCATATCCAAATGGGTCCTTTCTTGTTGGTCTCATACATCTTTAACAAATCAGAAGATGAACCTAAAATCTTACAATTTATACCAGACTTTGAAATTTGTGCATTCAATAAATCTTTAGGAATCCATTTGCACACAAATTTCACATCAACTGATTTATCTTTTGCTTTTGAAAGATTTTTCTTTTTAGCACTAAACACTTTAGCACGATGATCAAACGAGTAAGCATGAGATTTATCATGAGAAACACCACTAGATCTCTTGTTGTTAACATGACTTGAGTTCAAAGAGAAAGAGTTATCACCACAATGAGTACAATGCAAACGTTGCATAGCAAAAAACATCAAAGCAGACTCAAATGAGTTTTGACACTTATTGAATCTAACATTCAGATTACATTTATTTGCATCATCAACGGATGACTTTTTAACAAAACGCTTTTTCTTCTTTGAATCTTTCTTCTTCCACCCTAGGCCATGTCGTTTAAAACTTTTTAAATCTGTAGAATCAGAAGAACTAGAGTTAATAGGTGTCTTAGGAACTGAACATACATCAGATGAATCTTTTGAAGATGTTTCAAGTGTAGCACACGAAGTACTGCCAACCTCAAAAGTACTTGCATCAAAATTAATTGAACAAGTTTCAGACTTTAACAAAGTACATGAGGATTTATAATCTTTTGAAATTCCACTATCACTTGAAACATTTACAACACTTGGTTTATCTTGTATACCAGACTTTGGTTTTTCAAAAACAGCACCAAATTCCACATCTGGTAGTTTGAGTTCTGATTTAAGGATATCACCTTCAACCATACTATCTAAACTTTTGTACACAAGATAACCATCTTTGTCAATAACAGCATATGTAATTAAATCAGTGACTTCAGTCTTACTACTTTGATCAAAACAAGATGGAGTTTCTTGAGACTCAAACATGGGGTTTGAAATAAAATTTATCTTTTCTTCCTCAACACCCGCTTCAATATCATCATCATTATCAGAATCAAAACATGGTTTGGTCTCATCAGAATCAGAATCAGACTCATAATCAGAAACGCTTTTATTTTCTGAAAGATTATTAACTTGAATAAACTCAGAAAGATTTTCACAATCTATTTCTTTTTCAAGTTCACTTGTCTTATCTTCAGATTTAGAAGTAGAATCAGTAGTGTTTGACTCATTTTCAATATCGTTACTAAGCTTTTCAGATTCATTTGAAAAAGACTTTACATCTTGAGAATACAAAGAAACACAGTGAGTATGAGAAAACTCGGGTTTTCTTGTTTTGTAACTTTGATTTAAATCATCATATTTAAAATCACATGTGAAATCAAAGTTATTCTTTCTCTTTGGCTTTGAATCTGAAAGACTATCACTTGAGTCATCAACAACTTTTTCTTTACCTTTATCCGAAGAATCAGATAATGAACTACCAGATTTTACAAAGGTCTCATTTAATTTTGGAAAACTTAAGTTATCAAACTGATAAAGACGTTTAGGGGCTTTCTTTAAAACATCATTTTCAGGTAAACCTAACCCCATTTTCGGATTGTAAAACCTAGTATCTTTTAGATTATTTGTCAAAAGCTTAAGCGTCTGTTGAGTCTGACCTCTTTTTTTATTAAGATCCTCCAACTGTTTGATTTTGGCATAAGCCTCAGATCTATCTTGAAAACAAACTTCATATTTGATCATATATTCAGCTTTTTCAGACTCCAAATTGACTAAAGCACTCTTCATCTCAGAAATTTGAGATTCTAGTTTGGCTTTCTCTTTCCTAATCTCAGCCTTTTCAAGCTCACGATCATCAGCTAAAGATTTATATAACTCACACTCATTACTGAATTCAATGACTCGAGCTCTTTCGAACTTAATCTTTTCCTTCAAGTCATCAAATTCAGTTTTTAAAATTAAAAACTGTTCTTCTAAAGAGCATTCATCATTATCAGACATATCCGAGTCAGAAGGAGTTTGACTTACCTCGTTTGATGCCTCGGTCTCTTTGTGAAGGTTGATGGTTTCTTCCACACTAGCCATGAGATTGTAGTGAACTTGTGTGAAATGGGCAGAATCCTCATCATCAGAAGTATCATCATACCAACATTCTTCTTCCGCCATCAAGACTTTACCTTCACTCTTGCGTTTTGCAAGTTGAGCCTTCTTTGAGTAGTAGTCAAAATCCCTGACTTTCGGTGCTCTACAATCTTTGACAAAATGGCCAGGTTTGCCACAGTTGAAACATACGTTTCCTTTCTCATCTGTCTTTTCTTTCTCATAACTCTTTCTCTCCGGCCTTCTCTCATAATCCTTTGGCTTGTACTTGTCTCTTTTGTAGTTATCGAACTTGGGTTTCGAATAGAACTTCTTCTTCCCATAACGTTTGTGAATCGAACTAGACAAAAGAGCAAGCTTGTCGGCAACTCGCTTCAAATCAACATCGGATTCAGAACTTTCATCTTCAGGTGTTTCTGAATCAGAATCAGACAACTCGGTGACTAAAGCCTTTGAATGGCTTTTCTTCTTTGATCTAGCGCTAGGGAGCACACTCTTCTTCTTTTCAGTCAACAGAGCCAGAGAATCAGAAATACTCTTCTGCTTCGTCACAATATCTTTGACTTTCACTTCATGTTGACTAAGAATAGAATACAAGTCATGCAAGTCTTCTTCTGCCAAATTCTTGTTCATCTGAAGATTAACCGAGTAGTGATCCCCTTCCGAATTGAGATTCTTTAGAAACTTGAAGTTTATCTCAGAAGTAGACTTATGCATTCCATTTCTCCTCAAATCATTCAGAATGATGTTGAACCGACTGTAAGAATCAGCAAGTGTTTCTCCCTCTAAAGCCTTAAACCCTTCATAAGCTCCGATTGCTTGATTTAGCTTGGCTTGGATTGATCTCTCCGTCCCTTGAAACTGCTTCTCTAACTCATCCCACAGTTCTTTTGCTGTCTTTCGACTATCAACACGATTGAATAAATCGTTCGGAATTGCCATCGTTA